>JAKSZU010000008.1:45805680-46405680 GCA_026018925.1 Tupaia tana
AAATATTTATATATATATATATATGTACATTTTCTTGAACACTTGAACTCTAACATAAACATCTGAATGGCCTAAAGGCTGTCATTAATTTTGCATTGTACACCTTGCTATCTGGAGTTACTAGGGCATGTAGAATTCTTGCCCTTATGTTACTTTTAGCCTTAGACTATTTTGGGTTTTAACTTTTATGCATCTATCTACTTGGTGTTTTGTTTTGTTTTGTTTTATTCTATGCTATACCTCACAGCTGGTCATCATTTCTTATTACTACATCTGTGTCTGCCTCTAGCAGTCTCTATCTAATCTACCATGCCTTAGAAAGCAACTAAACTCATTTAAATTATATGATGAATTAGTCCAAAGATTCTCAGTAAATATTAGAGCAGCTTTTCTGTAAGCCGAAAGAATACAGTATATTCATTTCAGTGCATGAATTCAGCTTCCAAAACTTATGCATTATTTTCATTGCCCCACTTAAATATTCACTACTTTTGAGTAGTCTTCCCAGAAAAGAAGTCTTCTATTGTTACCAAGTGCCATCTCATCACTGGACTAAGGTAATGACTAACAGCACTTATTGCATGGATAATAAAATGTCTTGCACATTCAATACATATGTGTTGACTATATGTGATATATTGTTTTGCATATGGTAAAACCTTACATATGTGTGTTAAACTCTATGCTTCTGTGGGACCAGCAGTTAGCATAATGGCTATGTCGCTGGACTCCCATGTAGTCGACCGCGGTTCGTGTCCCGGACCCAGTGGCTTAAAACTCACACCGGGCGCATGTGCGTGCGTGCCCAAGATCCCAAGAGGAGAATGGAGAAGGGATTGTGGCGTGGCCATCCCCCCTGGGGGGTGATTTCTTGCTTTCTGTCTCTCTTTCTCTCTCTGTCTGTCTGACGAGCGCACACGCCCTATAGCAAAAACCTCTCCAAAAAAAAAAAAAAAAAAAAAAAGAAAAAACAAAACAAACAAACTAAAAAAAACAAAAACTCTATGCTTCTGTGACTTACCCTTTTGATTTACTCAGTACTCCATGTGAGAGTTCCACACACTGATATTGAAAATCTAGTTCATTAATTTTCAGAATTATCGTTCATTGTATGAATATGACACAGTTTATTATTCTTATTGATAGAAATTCAGGTTTTTTTAATTTTACTATTATAACAATGGCTTTGAATGCTCGTTTCCTTATGTACATATGAAAAAATTTCTCAAACATATACTTAGAAATAGAACTACTAGGTTGTATTTTAGGCATATATTCAACTTTAGTACCAAATTTATATCCCGCCATCACTAAATGAGCACTACCATTGTTCTACCTAAATTCTTATCAACACTTTAAACACTCAGTATTACTGTGTGTTAAAATTTGAAAATTTTTCATGGGTATGAATGGGATTTCATTGAGGGTTTAATATGTATATCCCTGGTTTCTAACAAAGGTTGAACATCTTTTCAAATACCAGCTATTAGTTTCCTTTTTCTGTGAATTGCTTGTTCATATCCATTGCCCCTTCTCGTGCTGTCATTTGTTCACTGTTCACACATTGATTTATTGATTCACAGATTAATACTGCTCTAAGCTACTATGTACATGACATATATCTTCTTATAACATGTGTTTTTAAAAATTCCTTTTAATAATATCTTTTAGAGAAGAAATTTATTTGTAAAATTGATGTAATATAAGGTTACTCTAATATAGCCAAAATGATCCATCTTTTCCTTTAAGGTGCATGCTTTTTTATGTATTACATAGAACATTTCTTCTGACTTCTGTCATAAAAATATTTTTCTGTCATCTAACATTATTCAAATATTTGTTGGGTCTCCTGGCTTAGTAGTTAAGAGAGCCAGATCCCTCATGGCTAATTATGTGGTTCAAGTTCTGGCCCTAGCAGTTTGAAAAAGCACACCAGGACATAAGCGTACCCAAAATTTCAATTTCAAGAGAAATAGAAAAGGGGTGTGACCACATCCCACTGTGTGTGTGTGGGTGTGTGGGTGTGTGTGTGTGTGTGTGTGTGCTTTCTTCCTATCCCTCTCTCTTCTTATCTCTATGTCTCTCTCTGGTGAGTGCATGTACCTTCTGGCACAAAAAAAGTATTAATTTTGTTGTTTTGATTTGTTTTGTTTTGCTATAGGGTGTGTGCACTTGCTAGAAAGAGACAGAACTAGAGAGAAGGAAAGTGAGAAATCACCTCCCAGGAGGGTTAACGACAATTTTTCTCCTCTATTCTCCTCCTAAGATTCTGGGCTTGCATACACACACACACACACACACACACACACACACACATTCATTTCCCATGCTGTTGGTTCCAGGACTCAAACTGCACAGTCAGTCATGTGGAATTCAGTAGCCTCAATCACTGCACAACTGGCTGGCCAAAAAAAGTGTTCAAATTTTGATTTTGTATTTATCTTCAATCACGAGAATACAGTTCTTCTTCTTTTTTTTTTTTTTTTTTTTTTTTTGAGAGGTTTTTGCTATAGGGTGGTGCACTCACCAGAAAGACAGAGAGAGCCAGAGAGACAGAAAGTGAGAAATCACCCCCCAGAGTGGATGGCCATGCCACAATCCATTCTCCTCTTGTGATCTTGGGCACACATACCCAGCGTGAGTTTAAGCCACCAGGTCCGGGACTCGAACCGTGGTCGACTACGTGGGAGTTCAGCGACATAGCCATTATGCTAACTGCTGGTCCCCAGAATTTATATTTCTGATGAAGTGTTCATAATAATAGATTTTAAAAAAAGAAGAAAAAATAAAAACACTTTGCAGAGACAGAGGGAGAGCACATCCCCTCAATGGGGCATGGTTATACCACAATTTCCTCTCCTTCATTTCCCATGATGTTGGGATTTAGAGCACACACTACACACACCCAGCATGTTCTTTAAGCTGCTGGGAAATTATCAGGAAGCTGTACTCGTCACTTTTGTCCACATTTTATTGGTCCTAACTTAAGCACATAGCCATACTTTCTGCAAGAGAGGTTAGGAAATACAGTCTCTGGGTGGCTCATAAACTATATAATTATCTTTCTAAAAGAAGAAAACATCAGTCTACTATTTTACTTGATATCAATATTATTCTCATAATGCTAACATTACTATTTTAATTGTTAGAGTTTGCCTGGTATATCATTTCCTTTGGTTAATGTTTCATGGTTCTATCTGTTTCCATATTTTTACTTTAATTCTATGTTCTCATATCACCCAGAATTCTTCAGATTGCACATAGGTGTTCTTCAACCTAATAATGTCTACTGGCAAAATTAGTCTTATGATGTTATGGATTGTTTCTGCCATCTTATTTTGTCTTTCTCTTATTTCTGTATTTTCTATGCTTTTCCATTCTCTTTTGGACAACTATAATTCTTTTACTTCATTTTCTTTTTTTCTTTTTTTTTTTTTGGAGAGGTATTTTGTTATAGGGCACATATGCTCGCCAGAAAGACAGAGAGACAGAAAGCAAGAAATCACCCCCCGGGGGGATGACCACGCCACAATCCCTTCTCCTCCATTCTCCTCTCGGGATCTTGGGCACGCACGCACACGTGCCCAGCATGAGTATTAAGCCACCGGGTCCGGGATGCAAACCACGGTCAACTACGTGGGATGCTAACTGCTGGTTCCCATCTTTTACTTCGTTTTCTACTTACTACTTTGTTTGCTATAGGGCATGTGTGTTTGCGAGAAAGAAAGAGAGAGTTAAAGAGGATCCCCAAGGAGGGAAAATTCTCCCCCATTCTCCTCTTGGGATTTTGGGCATGCACACACATGTGCCAGGTATATTTTTCAAGTCGCCGGGTTTGAGACTCAAACCGCATATTCACCCACATGGGGCCCAGCTGCCTTAATCACCAACTGGCTTGCCCTCCACCTCCACTTACTACTTTGAAAGTTTTATAATTTATTTGTTTTATTTAGCAGGTGCATTTAAAATCTTAACTACACAGTACCTTTTAAAAACAAAAATCATTTAGTAAATCAATGTTCCTGATACAAATACACAGGTCTTTGAAAGCTTTAATTCCAAACATTCTATTCCTGTCTTGAATGTTATTGCTCTCCAGTCTTGCAGTTCTATTGTCAGCAATTGATATTATGATATCAAATATGTCAGCATTGATATTATTGCTATTGTTGTTTTTGCTATTTAAAGTAATATTCCTGGTGGATGTTTACAATTTCTTGGTGTATATTTTCTTCTTGCATTATAGAAATTTCTTATGAAATTTTTTTTTCCATTTCCCATAGTTCATCTTTGAGTAGTTCTGTTTTGTTTTTATTTTTGTTTTTAAGTGAGGGTATCAGAATAGTAGACATCCTGGGATTTTTTGTTTGTTGTCTTTTTGTTATGCATTTGAAAATATCTTCATTATTCTATACTCTGATGGTTTACCCAAGTCTATAATACCAGTTTAACGGTTAGCATCTCTTAGTATTTTAAAGTATTTTAAAATGTGTTTCCTAGCTTCCATTGTTGCTCTTGACATGTCTGCTGATAATACTGTTAACACTTTCAAATCGAAAACCTACCTTTACTCTCTCTGCTTTTAGTATCTATTTTTCTTAGAGTTTTTGCTATTTCACTATAATTTATTTATTCTTCTTAGATTTTATTTTAATTTTTAAAAACTTTTGCCAGAGGGCACATATGCTTGCTGGGAGAGAGAAAGTGAGGAAGCATCCTCAATGGGGCATGGTCACACTGCAATCCTTTCTCTTCCATTTCCCTTTTTGGGATTTTGGGCATGCACACTCACGTCTGGCATGTTTCTCAAGCTGCTGGGTCTGCATGGTCAGCCATGTAGGATCCAACCACCTTAACCACCACACCATGAGATGGCCCCTTTATTCTTAAAGATTCGTATCTTTCATATATCTGAAAATTCTTAGGAATTATCTCTTCAAACTGTCCCTTTCCCATTCTGTATTGTTTCTTTTAGATCAGATATACGGTAGCTATTCTAATAAATATGTCCTCTTAATCTTACTCTCTTCTTTGTCTCCATAAGCTGAATTCAGAGTAATTCACTAACTTCTAATACACAATTTTAGTCTTGTTTTATTTGATCTGCTGTCTAATCTGTTTTTGTATGTTAATTTTCATAATTTTAATTTCTAGAAATTGTTTCTTTTTAAATCATTTTTTGTTGTGGTGGTGCTGGTGGTAAATTTATTAAAATTTGAGACAATTAGAGATACATAAGTAGTTGTAATAAATAATAAAGAGAGATTTCATGTACTCATTAAACAATTTCTCCCCAATGGAAACATCTTGCAAAACTACAGTACAATATTATAACCAAAATGTTAGCATTCATACAACCTATCAAATTTCTCATTTACTTATATGTGTATATATGCATCTTTAATTCTGTATAATTTGACTGCATGTGCAGACTATGTATCCATCACTGTAATCAAGATGCAGGATAGTTCTATCATCATTAGAGTCTTTTTTTTTTTAGAGAGGTTTTTGCTATAGGGTGTGTGCATTCACCAGAAAGACAGAGAAAGACAGAGAGACAGAGAGACAGAAAGTGAGAAATCACCCCCCAGGGGGGATGGCCACGCCGCAATCCCTTGCCTTCTCCTCCATTCTCCTCTCAGGATCTTGGGCACGCATGCACACATGCCCAGCATGAGTTTAAGCTGCCAGGTCCGGGACTCGAACCGCAGTCAACTACATGGGAGTCCAGCAACATAGCCATTACACTAACTGCTGGACCCACCATTAGAATCTTATACCCTCCTTTCTACCCACTCTGACAGCCCTGCCTACCACACCATTATTAATCTGTTCTTTCTTTATAAAATGTTATCATTTGAGAAATGTTACATAAGTGGTATATACTATAGATAACCTTGTAGGACTATTTTTCATTCAGCATAAATTTAATTCATTCAGGCTACTGTTTGTGTCAAGTAGTTTTATTTCTTTTTATTACTGTGTGTATTCCAAAGTATGACATGCCACAGTTTCTTTAACCATCTGAGTTAATTCCAGTTTGGAACTATTAAGACTCCACTTGTGGCCAGCAGATGGCATAGTGGTTATGTCACTGGACTCCCATGTGGCTGACCATGGTTCAAGTCCTGGACTCAGTGGCTTGAAAAATCACACTGGGCATGTGTGTGTGTGCATGCTCAAGATCCTGGTGGAGAATGGAATGGAGAAGGGATTGCAGCATGGTCATCCTCCCTGGGGGATATTTCACTTTCCCTCTCACTGTCTCTCTCTCTCTCCTGCCAGTGCAGGTGCCCTAAGACCAAAACCTCTTAAAAAAAAAAAAAAGAAAAGACTCAATTTGCTGTAAACACTTATGCACAGATTTTTGAGTATCTGGGTCATTTTTTAAGTATATTTTCTATATTCTCTTATTTTTATTTGTAAGACATTTTATGAAACAGTTGTAATTTATTCTGTGTCTGATAACTGTAAGTCTGAAATATTTGGTAATAAAATTATGCTGTTTGTTATGAATGCTCATTCTGCTTATTACATCATCATTTCTCATCTGGCTACTAATTTTTGTTAAAAATTATTTTGGCAGATCCAAATATAAGATATCCTGGTGTGCATAGTTTAGGAGTGGCTTCATCCACGAAGAATTTTCATTTGCTTTTCCCAAGCTCCCTAGAGAGACATCAACCCTAAGCCACTTTAAATTGATTTCTGGGACTGAGTTTTCCTAGACCATATAAATAATGTAAAATATAAACCTCAAACTCACTCTTCTTAACAATTTTCTGCCTCATAATCTTCCCTGTCTGGTGATTTTTTTTTTTCTAACCTGCCCTGTCCTTGGAGAATAGCACTTTAGGTACTCTATTCGCGGGGAGGGGTGGTATTACAAAATCTTCACATTCTGTGAGATCAAGTTTTTTCTGTTCATCTGAACATTGAAATTGTCCAGGCTCTAGCATTGGTAAACACCCTCAGGATAGCCCTGGTTCTCATTTTATCTTCATTTTTGGCCCCTGGGGATTTCCTTAACTTTCATGTGAACTGAACTATGCATTTTAAAGGATGTATATTACAGCTCACTTGTCATTCACTGGATATGAAAGTGAAGACCATGGACCAAAATGTGATCAATAAATCTCCAAGAGGAAAATATTTTTCAATACTTCCATATATCTAACTAGTCACTGTTTAAATTATTAACCTTCCTCTTCACAAAAAGACCCCATGAAAAATAAGAATTTTGAGGGACACATGGATAATGTTCGTATAGCCAGTGCTATTGAAATTTATAAGGGAAAATGTCCCAAACAATGTTTTTTACATTATAATTTTTAGACAAGGTTAATCACAGACATTTTAAAAAGAAATATAGAGCAAAGTTTTATCTAAGGTATAAAGCTGTGCATTCGTAAAGAACTAATCAATATAGAACTTTTTTAGCTTTCAGTTATCTTGGTAATAACTGAAGGAGAAGCCATGGTCATATTGATCGAAAATTGGTGGTTTGAAAAACAAATAGATTGGATTAAGTGCCAAGTCAACCAAGCAAATCTGGGATTCTCTTTATATCTAATATGTTCAAAATAAATATATCATTCTCTGTCTGAAATATTTATTCTAGATCCTGTATTCTCTATTTCAGTGAATGGTTTCACAGCTTCTCAGAAATGAGCTCATCCTTGACCTCAATCTCTCTCAACCATTTACATTCAATCTTACCCATTCCATTTCCTTACTAACACATGTACACTTTGACTCTGAGTCCTTGCACAGTAGCTCCCCATACAGTGAATCATCCCACACTCCTTTTCATGTAATTTTCATTCGTCTTTCTTAATTTAGTTCAATGTAACTCTCCTGAAAGCGTTCTCTTGATTCTCTTCCCTCTGGTCTGAATTAGGGGCTCCTCAAGTAGAGTGTGTAGGCCTTACCTATATCAAAGCACATAAAACTTTATTGTTGGGCCAGCAGGTGGCGTAGTGGCTAAGGCACTAGACTCACTCCCACATGGTCCACCTCAGTTAGAGTGCTGGATGGGCTGGTTTAAAACTCATGCCAGGCGTGTGAACATGCCCAAAATCCCAAGATGAGAATGGAAGGGAAGGGATTGTGAGGTGGCATCCTCCCCAGGGGTGGTGGTAGTTCTCCCTTTCTTTCTCTCTACCTCTATCCCTCTGTGTCTCTGGTGAGCATACACACCCTGTAACAAAAATCTCTAAAAAAACTCCACACACTTTATTGTAATTGTATATTGTAAAAGTTCCCTGACGAGATTATGTACTTTATGTCAAGCACATAGTACCTGTCATAAGACTATCCGTTGAATTACTGAATAATAAAAGATAGAGCTAAACATAAAAATAAAAGGATAGAGGGACCAGCAGTTAGCGTAATGGCTATGTCGCTGGACTCCCATGTAGTCGACCGCACTTCGCGTCCCGGACTCGGTGGCTTAAACTCACGCCGGGCGCGTGTGTGTGCGTGCCCAAGATCCCGAGAGGAGAATGGAGGAGAAGGGATTGTGGTGTGGCCATCCCCTCTGGGGGGTGATTTCTCGCTTTCTGTCTCTCTGTCTCTCTCTGTCTGTCTGGCGAGCGCACGCGCCCTATAGCAAAAAAAAAAAAAAAAAAAAAAAAAAAAAAAACCTCTCAAAAAAATAAAAATAAATAAAAATTAAAAAATAAAAGGATAGATAACATTTGATATTAAGAGTACTATTGGCCCAGCCATAGTGGTGCAACTAGTAGGATGCCACTGTGCAAGGCTGGGGCCATGTGGGAGGCCTGAATTCAAACTGTGAACAACCTAAACAGACCAGTATGGAAGCTTATTTATACCTGTAATCCTAGCTAACTGGGAGGCTGGGGCATAGGACGCAGTGCAGAAACCTTGTCAAAAATACTTATCTCCTTCCTCCTCCTCCTACCATACTTCCTTACTCCTCCTCTCTCATAAGAGGAAAAAAAAAAAAAGTTTGATATTGCTTAAAATGGCAGAAGGCAGGGCCAGCAAGTAGCATGGTGTTTGAGGCATTAGACTCCCACATGACCAACCATGGTTCAAGTTTGACCTGGTGGCTTGCTTTTTACTTTCTCCCTCTCACTCTATGTGTGCATGTGTGTCTCTCTCTGATCAAATTAAAATAAATGAGTAAATTAAATTAAATTTAAAATCTTAAAAAAAAAAATGGCAGGAGGCTGGTCAGCTTTGTGGTGCAGCACCAACAATCTGTTTAAGTGATTACAGGTTCACTTCCCTGGTCGATCTTTACAAGCTGAATGCACATGCCCATGATCCTAGCTGACTGGAAAGGCTGACAGGGGAGACCATGATGTGAGACCCTGTTGGGGGCACTTCTATCTTTCTCTCATAAAAGAAATAAGTTAACAGCAACAATAAAAAAGAGATCATTCAGAAAAGAGCATAGCACATCAGTGCTGTATAAGAAATGATATTCAATGATAATTATCACAGTTTAAAATCAATGTCTCTATTGGCCTTTGGTTTATAATAAGATGTGCATGGAAATATAATCCAAACTGTATTTTAGATTGTTAGACCTACTTGCGGGTGACTGGTACTGGCCACAAGATGCCCAATTAGAAGAAAACATCACCCTGAGTTACAACTCCAACTATTGTATGAGTAAGAAATAGCAATATGATAAATACTTTTTAGTCTCTGGAGCTCTGGGAGAAGCATTCCCCACAAGCGTTGTGAGATAAACAAGGCACATTAGTCTCATAGTAATGATTTAGTAAGTCTTGTAACAAAGATAATTTTAGGATATTTGTGTTTAAAGGATATTTATAACAGAAATAAAATTCTGTTTCAGAATCTTATTCCAACAGATGACCATTTTACTATTAAAAAATTTTTTTCAAGGAAAAGAAACCTAGATAAAACCTATGAGTGTTCATGTGATCACAGCATCTGTGTGCAAATAAGTAATGAATGCCCCGAGTCTTCCCATGTTTAGCATGTGACTCCAAATCTACAGACCTTCCTCTTAGAATGATGTTTAAGCTGATTTATTCCACGTGAATGTCTGTGCAAGCTGTTCTCTAAGTAACTGATGCAAATTCTTCTTTATATTAGTGCACTGTCTTGTGATATTTTAACAAATCGCTGAGTATCTAGACACTCAATACTTCTTTATTATTAGCAAAATATTGCCATTGTTCTAAAAATCATTAACCAAACAAGTTCCTTGAGTAAATCCTCTCCTGACAGTTTCTCATCTGTAAAATAAAGGTAATAATTCCTGCATTCCAGGATTGCTGTAAAGATTATGGCTAATGTATATGAATATAAAGCTACTTTCACTGTGCACAGCACAAATGCTGCTAATTGCAAAAGGTCTTTGCTTCTTATTTTCTTTTTTCTATTTTTAGATAGTTTATTTCTTTATACATGGGTTTCAAGTATCTACATCCCTTTGGTTTGTTGGTTTGTTTGTTTGACTTTGTTATAGAACACATGCACTTGCCAAAGATAGACAGAAATTGAGAGACAGAGAGAACTAGCGAGAAATCACCCCCAGGGTGTTGGGAGTAGGGGACAACCATGACCACAATCCCTTCTCCTCCATTCGACTCTCAGGATTTTGGGCACTCACACACATGTGACTAGCATGTTTATAAGCCACTAGGTCCAGGACTCAAACCACTCAGTCAGGTGAGAAGCAGCCACCTTAACTCCATGCCACCTGCTGGCCCTATTAGAATTTTAAGTCCAATTCAGTGCTCTCAGAGAAGAATTCTACAATTTACTTTTGTTTTAGTTATGTATATTCACATACATGGGGAAATAGTGTTGGGCATATCCCTCGAATACACATATTTTCTGGCTACTTATTTGGGGTTATCTACGTTGTTTCTCCATGTACAGACTCCTACTGGATTAATAATGCTAAGAATTTAGATGTTTAACTTCATAAATAAAAAAGAAAATATCTCCACTTTTGAAACTAAACAAATGCCATAAAAAAAGATTCTCATGGGGCTATCTTTAGTTTGAATCAGATCTAGTAGAAATAAAATTTGTTACATAAACTCTATTGTTCAGTTACTTTTTATTTTATTTATGATGAAAGTACATGTGGGTGATAGAGAGAGAGAACCACCTGCAACAGGGTCTGATAACACCATAATACCTTCTTTCAGCATCTTGGCACATATGCACCAGCCCAGAGCATTTCTGGTAGACTCTGCTGGGGTTCTGAGCCCAGGGTTGACCATGTGGCTTCCACTACAGGCTAATATGTGGGACAGACTGTGCTACCCCACTTAGGCTGGACCTTCAGATATAGTTTAATCATTTTCTTCTAGAAACCACTGGGATTTCCCTATACTCAAATAAGTTACTTATATCATACTACTATAAAATCACACAAATTGAAGTATAGTCCCATATTTTCAATTTTAAAAATTTGTCAAAAGCTTCCAGATAATTCACTTTAAGTTATAATTTCCATCTATAAGTAGAAAACAATACTTTTTTAATTAAAAATTTATTATCAGAATAGATGCTGTATAAGAGTTAAAAGAGCAGTTCTGAGACTACTGTTCTTAGAAAGATTTCTTTGCAAGACTAGCTTTAGCTGGTACTTGGGTGCTTGGATTTGGGAAGAGTTTCCACCATTTCCTAGCTAAGAGTGGTTTACTATGTGTAAATAATACAGTTTTTGATGAATACCTAATTCAGTTTTTGATGAATACCTGCTTTCCTTTTAAAAGCTTGAAATTTGAGTATGTGCTAGACAGCAGTGCCTATATGACCAATTCCAGTAGAAATCTTTGGCCCTGAGTCTCCAACGAGCTTTAATTGCAGACAAATGACACACTGAATGTAATTGTTCATTGCTGGAGGACCCCACAGGGTGAGAACTTTTGGAAGTTTCTTCCTGGTTTCCTCTAGATTCCCTACCATGTGCTTTCTCCCTTTGCTGATTTTGTTTTCTATATTTTGTTGTAATAAATTACATCTGAGTAAATATATACTAGTTCTCCTAGAAAATCAAGAATTTCTTTGTGGTTTGGGAAGCTCCCATATTGATGCCATAAAACATCTTTATTCAAAATATCTTCCATGGTTTCCTATTCCTGTATTATCTTTTGTTATTTTACTTAGCTATACCATTGAGGAATAGAGAGAAATGAACTGAATAGTTTAGACAAATAATTCTGGAGCCAGATGGTGGCACAGTGGCAAAATGTAATGCTATCCAAAGCTGATCCACATGGAAAGGTTCCAGGTCAAATTTGAAAACCTTGTTGGCCATACAGGGCACACATGTGCCCAGAATCTGGAGCTGGCTGATGCTAGAGGTGGATTGAGGCATCAAGACTCTGTTGAGGTACTACTGCTCTCTCTCTCTCTCTCTCTCCCCCTCTCTTATGGAAGAATAAAAGAAATGATAGACAAATAATTTTATAAACTTCCTCAACAGTAATAACCTTATTAGGTAGGAAATGAAAAAAGCTAATCACCATCTAATTATGAGCTCCAATTTGGATTTTCTCCTACGTTACAGCCCATTTTATAAATATAAATTTTGGAATATTGGCCAAACAGTGTTACCTTTTACAACATTTGAAAATCCTCACCAGGTCACTGACCGTTTTAGCAATTACACTTTCTTATTTCCTGAACCAGCTGATGGCATAATTGTTCTGTTGCTGGACTCCCACATAGCTGACTGTGGTTGGAGTCTCAGATCTGGTGGTTTGAAACACACTGAGAATGTGTGTCCAAGAACTCAAGAGGAAAATGGAGGGGAAGGGATTGTGGGATAGCCATCCTCCCTGGGGGTTGATTTTTCACTTTCTGTCTGTCTCTCTCTGTCTCTTGGGTGAGCACACATACCCTATAGCAAAAAATCTCTTTCAAAAAGAAAAAAAAAAAGGAAATTAATTTCCTTTTATAGAATGGTAATCAAGGCCATTCATTTTAATTTCAAAATGGAATATATTAACTAAATTTTTTTTAATTTTGAAAAGCATAAATATATTAAGCATGCATTTTTTTTTCTATAGTATGTCTTAAAAGATAAGTGAGAATGCTGAACTCTTTATCCTCAAGTACTTCTCAATAGTATTTTCAATGGTAGGGAACTTACATTTTTTTGCAGTGTGGGCATTTTGCCAGAGTGTTGAACCTCAGTTCCATCCACTGTAAAATAAATAAAGAGAGGGATTGAGAAGAAAAACAGCTGAAAACTCTCCAATCTGATAAGATGTTTCTTTTAGTTTAAATGTCATCAGGGATCACCACAGAGGCAATCACCTTCTCATGGTTACATGAGCTTTTCCCTTCCCTCCCCTTACACTGCAGTTTTAGTGTCCCCTTCTGAAACAGTTCCCATGACTTTCTCAAAGTTCTGATGCAATCTAGGTTTGCTTTGCAATGAAAACTGAATGTAATGCCGTAATTAGGGTCATCTCTTTTTGGCTGTACATCTGAGTTCACTTCCAGGAACTAAAAAACATTTCATGAGCCTTCAAAATTGTTTTTCCTTTAAGTCTTGATGACCAGCCTTTTAAATATTTAAATATTTACATTCATTACAAAAATGTAACCATTTATTTTACTTAGGTTAAGGGAAAGTCATAAAGAGTGTAAGTTAAACCAATTAGATATAGGTAAAATTAAATCAGAAAACTACTTTCTGTTCTGTTATTGCTTATATAACTGAAATGTGTTACTCTATGGTATAATTTTATTTTAAAATGTTCTTCCCTGTAAATGTAACTGATAGAATGTGCCATGTCCCTCACAGGAATGTTATTCAGACACTTGAAATGGTTTACTGGTAGTAGGTTAAAATCTTTGAAAGAATGTAAAATATATAATGAAAGAAAATATTTGCCATAAGATATATTTTTTTAAATGGCCTTCTAACTATTCATCTTATTTGTTTCTCTAGATGCCTTCTTACAAAAGCTATATTTACTTTATTTTAGGAGAATTTTTTTATGTACTTCAACAGTTTTATCACCAAAACAACTTTTCCTTTATTATAAAATTAACTTTTGTTTAGGATTCTGGGCCAATTTTTCTTTTCAGAAGGCTCAAATACTAGGTACAGTGGGATTTCAATGTTTTACACATATTAAAATGTTCCCCACAGTAGAAGATAATTCTTAGAAAATATGTGATGCATGCTTTTCTTCCTTTTACTTTTTCTTTTATAATTAAATTTAAGAAAGGAACCAAAAAAGTTGTGTTTCCTGGACTTCTTTTTCTCCATTTTCACTTTAAGCCCCATGAAATTTGGTTAACCTTGATATGATTTCTCACAGACACAGTAGAGACACATAGTCCCAAGAAAAATAAACTAGAAGTGAAGGTTCATTTTGGCTAACTTTTCAAAATTATTATTTTTCAGCATCTGCAAATATCAACCCAAAGCCACAATGATTTTCAAGCACCAGCAAACCCTTCTCTGATTATTTAAACTTTGTAACAAGCTCATTTTTTTTCAAAGTTATACTTAATAATAAAAGTTCCAAAATTGGGGCCAGCAAATGGTGTGGTGGGTGAGGACTGGTGTCCCACATGGCCAACCACATTTCAAGTCCTGGACCTGGTGGCTTGCTTTCTCTCTTTCTATCTCTGTTTCTCTCTGGTGGGCTTAATCCCTTATTACAAAATTTTTTAAAATAATAATAGTAAGTAAAAATTAAATTATTCTAGGAAAAAAGTTTTAAAATTAATGTGCTAAGCAGACTTATATAAAATTTCTACAGAAATTAGTACAGAATATAAAGTAGTGGAAAAATACAGAAATTCTAAGTTTTTTTGTTTCTGTAATAGGTTTAGGATAGTTGTTGAACTTGTAAAGTTACTTATATTTTATTTTAAATACGAAATTTAAGGTTTTCATGGTTAAAAAAAGAAAAAAGGTTTGAGGAGATAATCACAAAACACTTAAATGAAAAGTAATTCAAAACTCAAGACTTAAGGCTAACACAAAGAAATTTCAAAATTTTAGAGGAACGCCATAAGGATTTTTTTGTCCAATACTATAATTTCTTAATGTGCTTCATTTTAGCATAGATTGTGCATGATAAATTCAACTATAATTGACAAACTCTAAGTACTCTCTTAAATGTAACAAACTACAAACAAAAAACTACCTCTTAAAAGTAATTTGAGGGTCAGCCTTTGGCATGGTGATTGGGACCACTGTATCCCACATGGCCTCAGTGCAGTTTAAGTCCCAGACCTGGGGCCTGAGGAACACTCCAGGAATGTGTGCCTGAGATCCTGAGAGAAGAATGGAGGAAAAGGTAGGAGAATAGCGGAGAGGGGACTAAGGTGTGGCTATGGGGTGTGGGGGTTGCTCTCTCTCTTTCTCTTTCTCTTTCTCTTTCTCTTTCTCTTTCTCTTTCTCTTTCTCTTTCTCTTTCTCTTTCTCTTCTCTTTCTCTTTCTCTCTCTCTCTGACAAGTGTATGTGCCCTATAGTAAAACTGAAGAAAAAGAAAGAAAGGGAGAAAGAAAGAAAGAAAAAGGATTTTGTCAGAGCAGGCCCATAGCCTAGTGGGTAAGGAAACTGGTTCCCATGTGGTTTGGCCACAGTCAGGTATGTGTCTGCACACATGTGCCTAACCGAGTGGAAAAATGGAGAAATGATTGCAGTGTGATTACATCCCTTTGTGGGGAGGGGTGGCTTTCTCCCTTCTCTCCCTCTTCTCTTTTTTTCTCTTTCTGGAGAGCACACATACCTTTAGCAATAATAATAATAATAAAATGATGTTGTCATAACTGTGCTTTTGAAAAGAAGTTGACTTATTGATATTCTCTAAAATGCTGCCTCTGCACTCTTAAAATTTTATTGTCAGAACTTAGTCTCAATGCACACACACACAAAATCTTACTTTTGTCAGAAAGATTAAAAGCAACTTCTCTATAACAGTATCATTTAGGGCCAGGTGGTGGTATGGTGATTAAGCCAGCTGGATCCCACATGACCAACTGTGTGGTTCGAGTCCTGGACACAGCAACTTGAGAAACACATCTGGTGCATGTGTGTACATGCCCAAAATTTCAATAAAAGGAGAAACGGAGAATGGATTGTGGCGTGACCATCCCCAATGGGGAGGGGGGGTGCTTTCTCACTCTCTCTCTCCTCTCTGTCTCTCTCTCTTCATCTCTCTCTCTCTCTCTCTCTCTCTCGCAAGTGCAAATGCCCTCTTGAAAAATTTATAAGTAAATAAATAAAACTTTTTCATTTTAGTAGTGGTCTTCCAATAACTGATACACTAATATTTCTAACCATTCTAAGTAATAGACAAACTTAATGTACCAAAAATATTTTTTGAAAATAATGTTAACAGATTCATAAATAAAAAACTATACTACTTAACATATTAATAATTTAATAATACTCTACTGAAATACACATATTTGTATTTTTAATTATTTATTTTATTTTATTATTATTATTTAATTTGACCATAGAGAGACAGAGAGAGAGGGAAAGTGACAAAGCAAGCCACCAGGTCTGGGACTCAAACCGTGGTTAGCCACATGGGAGTCACCACACCACCTGACAGCCCCTTGACTATATATATTTAAACAGGTAAACAGGCAACAGGTAAAATTTTCTTTGAAGATGGTTCAAGATAAAACTATTGCCCCTCTATGCTATGGCACGAAACATTTATCCCTGTATCCAAGTGAAGAAAATCTAACCCTGCCTCAAAGGTACTATAAATTGGCCCATTCTGAGGCAAAGTTCAAACCGTTATCTATGATTTGGGTTCATAATATGAGCTGCATTCACTTTCTCAAATACCAACCCCCAACCCAATGCTGACAGGCAAGGCATCTGGATATGCCTTTCATCCGCAACAGAGAACACCTGCCTCACAGAAATGCAATGTTAAACTCTTTGAAAGAGTTTAACTGCTGGTCACTCTTTGGAAGAAAGTTATTATATTGATAGAGGACTAGCTGGAGACTATATACCTACTTTATTCTTCTGAAAATCCAAGCATGCCTCTCAAAAACTACTCTGTCTGGATGTCCACTTGAAATGATTTGGAGAATGAAAAATGTATGAATATGCAACATAAAAATTTCCTCTTGAGGGACAGCAGATGGTGTAATAGTTACATCACTGGACTCCCATAGTCAACCACAGTTCAAGTCCTGGACCTAGAGACTTGAAACTTAGGCTGGGCGTGTGTGCATGTGTGCACAAAATCCTGAGAGGAGAATGGAGGAGAAGGAATTGCAGCATGGCCATCTCCCCGGGCAGGGTGATTTCTCACTTTCTGTCTCTCTGTTTCTTCCGCAAGTACACATGCCCTATAGCAAAAATCTCTCTAAAAAACGAACAAAAAACCTTCCTCTTGAATATTAACAGTAACACATACTAAAAGTGCTAAAGAAATTTAAGGATACAAAAATGGAAAATGATCTATTGATGATAACATGTATGATAATATCTTTAACTGGATTTATATACAGTGAATTCATACTAGAAAAAATCATTTTGCATGCTATAATGATATACAATGACTGAATGTATAAAAAATAATAAAATATATAGTAAGAAAAAAAGAACTTCTGTTTATTTTTTTATCCTAGAAATTCCAAATGATTATGGAACTCTTTACTCACATAACACCTATTATTATTCTATAAGTAAATGTGCCACTGAATACACTTTGGAAAACACAAATCTAACTTTTCAAAATTTTATCCATGATTCCAGCCAGGCTGTGAAACGAATAGGGTGAATAATGTCAACTCTAGCAAATTTACCTTTATCATTATAACACTGATATATTAAAAGTTGTTATAAACAGAAGGATACTGGTGAGAATACAGCCCAATGTATCATTCTTTTAAGTTAATGGGAAAATCCTTTCTCAGGTCTCAGTATTGCAGTATAAACTATTCCTATTTGACCTTTTTGTTAAAATATCATGCATATCTCGCAATAAATCATGTTTTCTTCTTTTTATTGACTTTACAAAACTCAGAGCTAAGATTCAGCCTAATTTTACTTTTACAGAACTAAATATTATGGTTACTGATATTTTTGTTCATGACTCTGTGTTACTTTTCTGCCATATTTTTTATTCTCTTTTATTTTTTTTTCATAAGTTATTTTCAATCCTATTGAATTGAATGTATCTTATAACTTGTCTCAATTGTCTTAGGACTTCTTAACCAATGCTGAAACAAAGTAAAGAATAAAAAATTAATTATCCTATAGTTAAAAGTTTGAAGAGTCGGGACCAGCAGTTAGCATAATGGCTATGTCGCTGAACTCCCATGTAGTCGACCGCAGTTCGCGTGCCAGACCCGGTGGCTTAAAACTCACACTGGGAGCTTGTGTTTGCGTGCCCAAGATCCTGAGAGGAGAATGGAGAAGAAGGGATGGTGGCATGGCCATCCCCCCTGGGGGGTGATTTCTCGCTTTCTGTCTCTCTGTCTCTCTCTGTCTGTCTGGTGAGCGCACACGCCCTATAGTGAAAACCTCTCCAAAAAAAAAAAAAGTTTGAAGAGTAAAGAATGTACTACAAAGGATATAAGATATTAATGATCAGTGAAATAGTAAGGATAAGCCTGCAAGTCAGAATTAAGAGTTTACTGGTGAGTCATTCTTCATAATGCTGAACATCTCTTATCAGTCTGAAACTCAAAAAAGTAATACCCACCCTGTAAGTATGCACTGTTTTCCCCAAATCACCAAAAAATTTGTTTTCCAAATATCTTGAAATCTTTATTTTTAAAAATTTTGCTAGAGGATGCATGCCCTGAACAAGAGAAAGAAACAGCAATAAAGCACCACCTCCCATTGGAGGATGGTCACACTGCACTCCCTTCTCCTCCATCTCTCTCACATTCCAGGATTTTTTGTACTGACACACATGTGCCCCGCATGTTTCTCAAGTGACTGGGTCCAACCGTGTTACTGGCCATGTGGGATCCAGCTACCTTAACCACTATTCCACGAGCTGGTCCAAAATCATCTTTAAATACAATAATTTAAAACACTGCCTCTTGCTAAAGAAAGCTTTCAATCACAAATACTGTGCTAATGGGACTCAATTGTCTGCAATAAATATTAAGTAAGAAAGAGTCAATTTTAGAAGTTAAGTATCCAATTTGCATATTTTCTTTTTAGTAATTCAGTAATTTTCTTCTGGAGGAAATATCCAATGTATCTATTAAGTTTTACAATAATGAAAGCCATGCCACATACATATCTATCTAAACTCTCAATATGGGTCATTCTATGTCAAATGATTCCAAAGAATTAAAAGAATTAAAAATAAATCTCTGGCCTGGTGGTTAAGATGCTGAACTCCCACATGGCCCACCATGGTACAAGTCCCAGACACGGAGGTTTGCTTTCTCACTTTCTTTCTCTCTTTCTCATGAGTGCACATGCTATATAGCAAATTAAAATAATAATAATAATAATAAATAAAATTATATAAATAATTCTAAAAAAAAAATAAATCTTTGGACAGCTGTCTTTGATTTTGCCTTTTTCCTCATCCTTTTTCACACTATTCATAGTATGGTCAATTCTCTCTCAAATTCTTTATGCTATTCCTGACCATCATCATTAATTTTCTGAATTATTAAAGGCAAACATTTAGTCCTGTGCCCCTTCATGTTCACCCCATGTATTCATTGTATACATAACATCCATATATACAGAATTAAGCTTAAAATTGATTTGTAGCTTTCTAGCACCCTTACAATAAGGTCATTTCTTCCAGGCAAGGTACTTCTGTGTGTGCACCAAGACACCTTGTACACAGAATATTCAAAATGTTCATGGAAAATTTGTATTATGGAAAAACTACGCATGGATTTCAATAGTTTTTTTTCTTTGCACCAAAATTAAAACTTTTTTTATGATAGAGAGCAAGCTCACGCATGTGCAAGCAAGAGAGAGAATCACCCTCAACAGGATCCTGTCATGCTATATGCCCCTTTCTGCAGCCCTCTAGCTCCTGAACATCTTGGGTGGCCATGTGCACACCCAGTGTGTTTTCAGACTGACCCAGGGAGTCGAATACATGGTTGGCCGTGGCTTTCAGCACAGTGTAATCCAGTATACTATGGTTAGTGCCATCTAAGCTTGGTCCAAAGTCATACTTTAATTCCATCTTTTCATGAACTGTTAATGGTATCTTTTTATTTTTAGTATGTCAGTTACTTTGTCATTTAAAACAACAGACTCCATGACAGAGTGTAACTAAAGCTCAAAAACATGCATCATTAGAATAGTTCCAAAAACATTTCAAATATACTTCACTTGCAATTTGCTATTTAAATGACATATCAAAGACAAAAACAAAAATTGTCTTTCCCTTTCTATCAGATTAGATCGTTATTAGGCCAGACTGTGCTTCCTGTTCACCACTGTTTCTCAGTACCTACCCTAGTTCCTGACTCACACACAGTTGCTGTTGTTCAATAGGTAAAATCAGTTCCTTTGTAATGTGGCTACAAGGATTATCCATCGCAAGGATTTAAAATATAAAATGCTAACAGGACAAAATGCAATGCAGCTGTGTAAGGAAAGTAAAATGAAACAAAATCTGTTATATTTCAAATGGTATTACTTTCAAGATATAATTTGCTGCATATTTTTAAAGGACAACAAATATGTCATATATATATGTGTGTGTGTGTATATATGTGTGTGTGTGTGTGTATATATATATATATATATATATATATTCGATTCACTTGATAGCTATTAGTATCCGCAGAATGTATCACCCTGTATTAAGTCAATATATAGTGATTTTTGTGTAATTGCCAGAGGGGCATATGCACTCACTAGAGACAGAGACAAAGAGAGAGAAGGGGAGAAAGCACCCCAAAGTGAGGATGTACTTACAGCATAATTCCTTTTCCTCCACTTCTCCTTCCTGTTAGGATTTGGGGCACCTACACATACACTCCCAGTGTGTTTTTCAAGACATTGTTCAGTCATGTGGAATCTGGCTCCCTAACCACTAGACAACAGGGCTGGCCCCAATGCATAATGATTGTTTAAAATAAATTTGTTACCTATCTCCATCAAGTACATTCTCTATGTTTTTTAATCACTTATTTAATCAGTAAAATACAATGTGGGGAGGTAAGATCTATCATCTCCCACTCAATCAGAAAATCCTAGCAATTCTGATTAACTATAGTAAATTTAAAAAAAAAAATTCTTTTTTAAATCTGACTAAAATGATAGTAATGAATTTTGTGTAAGAATATAAGAACAAAGAAACCCAGACAGAAATAGCTTCAAATTTTTGGACAATAAAAAAGAGATAGAGCTGGATCCCTGCGCGCAGCGCGTGCACGGGGCTCTGGGTCCCTGTGCGCCGTGCGTGCGTGGGGCTCTGGGGGCATGCGCGCCGCGCAGGGCTATGGTCACTGGCCTGGGCACCCGGCCCCCGCTGCCTTGCCGGCCCGGGGTGGGCGCCAGGGGTGGGCTCTGTTTCGCGTTCCGCAGCCTGGGCTGCCCAGCCCCCGCCGCCTCTCCGGCGGGCCTGTGCATGGCCCCCGGGCCTGAGCGTGGCCCCCGGGCCTTAGCATGGCAGCCGGGCCTGTGCCTGCGCGTGGCCCCCGGGCCTGAGCATGGCCGCCAGGCCTGCGCCTGGCTGCCGGGCCTGCGCGTGGCCGCCGGGCCTGCGTGTGGCCGCCGGGCCTGGGCGTGGCCGCCGGGCCTGGGCGTGGCCCCGGGCCTGGGCGTGGCCGCCGGGCCTGCGCCTGGCCGCCGGGCCTGCGTCTGCGCGTGGCCGCCGGGCCTGTGCATGCGCGTGGCCGCCGGGCCTGTGCCTGCGCGTGGCCGCCGGGCCTGGGCGTGGTCACCGGGCCTGCGCGTGGCCCCCAGGCCTGAGCATGGCCGCCAGGCCTGAGCGTCGCAGCTGGGCCGGTGCCTGAGGGTGGCCCCTGGGCCTGCATGTGGCCGCCAGAAATGCGCGTGGCCCCCGGGCCTGTGCATGGCCCCTGGGCCTGAGCGTGGCCACCGGGCCTGCGCATGGCCGCCGGGCCTGAGCGTGGCTGCCAGGCCAGAGCGTGGCCACCGGGCCTGCACATGGCCCCCGGGCCTGAGCGTGTCAGCCGGGCCTGCACCTGCATGTAGCCGCCGGGCCTGCGCGTGGCCCCCGGGCCTGCACGTGGCCGCCAGGCCTGAGCATGGCCGCCAGGCCTGCGCATGGCCCCAGGCCTACGTGTGGCCGCCGGGCCCGTGCGTGGCCGCCAGACCTGCATCTGCATGTGGCCACCAAGCCTGCGTGTGGCCGCCGGGCCTGTGCGTGGTCCCCAAGCCTGCGCGTGGCCGCCGGACTGCGCGTGGCCACTAGGCCTGCGCCTGCGCGTAGCCGCCGAGCCTGCGCGTGGCCCCTGGGCCTGAGCGTGGCTGCCGGCCGCAGGTGGCAAACTGAAGCCGAAAACAAGGATTAAGAACTTGCAACTATAAGCAACAAAAAGAAACTTTAGCTGTCTTAAACCTGAGAAATATATTGTATAGGAGGATTTTCTCTACCTATGGACAATGAGAAGATGATGGTTACCAGCCCTACATTACCTCAGGGAAAAACAAGATCTACTCCACCACTCTTAAGGAAGCCAGATACCCGAGGATAACTCACGCTGCAGATCCCCACAACACCATTCCCGGTGGTCACAGATGGATGCTGTGCCGCATCAACTGATAATCATCTCTGCTTACCAAAACCGCTTGCATGAAACTGTATTACATGGAGATTCACCTACAATTGTGGAACTGCATGAGACCCACCCTTAATCCAACCCTGAACAGAATCTATGTTCCCTATTGTTAAGGAGGGTGGGAAGGGACAGAGGGTCAGAAAGAGGGGTGGAAGTGATTCTAGGAACTAGTAATGGAAAATTTATTTTTGTAATGGGCATGGTTGAATCACTGTGCAGTGTGTACTGGATGGGAGATCGCATTTTGTATGCTGTGATGATGCTGAGGGAAGGAATGTAAATTGAATTACCAAAAAAAAAAAAAAAAAAAAAAAGAAGTTTCAGGAAAAAAAATAATAAAAATAATAATAATTTAAAAAATTATATATATATATATATATATATATATATATATATCCACTCAATGACTGTAGTCGGACATGTAGCCACAGCTAGGTGCTACTTTATAGGATGCGTAGAGTTGGACTTGTGTTTATGGAAATGTGTGTATCACCTGTGGTTGCTATGAGGGTATTTGGATTGCTTAGGGTCGGTGGCGATTCAATAAGGTGTAGGGGAAAAACAGTATAGAGGGCAAGCTTAGATACCAGAGACAGTGTGGGAGGAGAATGGGAGATGGCTGAGGGTGAGAGATAGGGAATCAAGGATGGGGGGGGGGGGAAGACAGTGTGGAATGGGACAGGAGAAGAGAAGAGTATGGAGAAGGATAGCAAGAGAACAAATAGGCATGACATTAGTGGGATTCAGATATGGTTTATTACCTGTTGATGATGACATGTATGGTATTCTCAACTGGACAGGTTAGAGAAGTATTTCATGTTTAGTAAAGTCTTTTTACAAGAAAAACTATAGATAGTGATTGAATGTTTAAAAAAATAATTGGAATAATAATCTGAAAAAAATGAAAAGCTATTGGATGATGGTGATGGGGATTTTTTTTTTTTTTTTTTTTTTTTTGGAGAGGTTTTTGCTATAAGGCGCGTGCGCTTGCCAGACAGACAGAGAGAGACAGAAAGCGAGAAATCACCCCCCAGGGGGGATGGTCACGCCGCAATCCCTTCTCCTCCATTCTCCTCCCAGGATCTTGGGCACGCACGCACACACGCCCGGCGTGAGTTGTAAGCCACCGGGTCCAGGACATGAACCGTGGTCGACTACGTGGGAGTCCAGTGACATAGCCATTACGCTAACTGCTGGTTCCCGGTGATGGGGATTTTAATGTCTCTGTATTGACTGATATGAATGGTATTCCTTCTGGAAAAAGAAATGTAATACACTGTAAAGTTATATGTGATTCAATGTAATATAAACAAAATTATGATAACAAATAAATTTTAAAAAATAAATTAATTAATTAAAAAAAAAAGGCACTTGGAAAGTGCCTTAATGAAAGGGATGTTGAAATTTGACTGCCTCCAGAGATACACCAATGTAAGCATCTGATTCACACTGAAAAAATCCCAGAATAGTTCAGGTATTGAAATTACCAAGTACTTTCAGAGGTAGGGATAAGAAGAAGACAAGAATATCTCACTCCCATGTTTACTGTAGCATTATTTACAATAACAAAGCTATGGAGACAACCCAAATTCCCATGAAAAGATTAGTAAATAAATAAATTGTGGTACACACCACACATACACACACTATTCAACTTTCAAAAGGTAGGAAAGTCTTGTTGTTTGTGACCACACGGTTGAACCTGGAGGACATTATGCTAAGTGAAATAAGCCAGGCACAGAAAGACAGACACTGCATGACTGTGTCTATATGTAGAATTTAAATAGTTGAACGCAGAGAGGCAGAGAGTAGAGTGATGGCTGCCAGAGGGTTTAGGGAGGAGACTGGGGGGAAGAAATGGGCAAATGTTGGATGAAGAGTATAAAGTTTCAGATAGGGAAGATGAAAAAGTTCTGGTGATCTAATGTACAGCCTAGTGAGTACTAGTGAACAATACTGTATTATATACTTACAATTTACTAAAGGAGTCAGTCTTAAGTATTCTCATCCTACACACACACACACACACACACATACACACAAAAAAGGCAATTGTATAAGGTGACCAAAATATTAATGACATTTATTGTGGTGCTCATTTACAATGTATATATAAATAAAAATATCAGTTTGTACACCTCAAATATAGGCAATTTCTATTTGGCAATTATGCCCAAATAACGTTGAGGGGAAAAGAAAGACCCCATAGGATTATTGATTGTAAACTCTTTCTCCATACCACAAAACTGGAAAACCACTCCTACCCAATCCATTCAAGAAGAGTCATTTATTCTAAAGAAAAATTAGATTACAGAGTCTGTGGACTTAGGAAAACAAAGCGCAGCAGAAGTCAAGCTTTAAATATTACTGTAAAAACAAAAGAATTAAAGTCTACAGTTTGAACAGTTGGTAACATCTTCACTCCTATTAACTCTCTCAATTCCTAGAAGGCTGTCTCCAGATGTATTTCTTACAAGAGGCCAAAGAATGCTTCCCCAGAGAAACTTGCCCTTAAAACACAACTTATTGATACTAATAGCTGACAGCTCTTCACAGAAAAAGAAGAGAGAAGAAAAGGAGGAGGAAGAGGGCGAGGAAAGGGAGATAGAGGAGCAATGTGTGGACAAGGAAAAGGAGGATGGAGGAGAAGTTGTCTAGCCCTGCCTGCATGCACAGATATTCTAATCAGTGACTTACTCTCAAATACAAATAAACTTTAGAGTAACATTTCTAACATAAGAGAAAAATGGAAAAAGTGGGGAGAAAACAGAGGCATAGAGAAAAACAGTCCCTCAGGAAAAACATAATTATTATCTTTAATAAGACAACATAAGGGCCAGCAGGTGGCTTGGTAGTTAAGGGTGCTGAACTCCCACATGGCTGAGTCCTGGACTTGGTGGCTTGCTTCTTACTTTCTCTCTCTCTTTTGTTCTGTTCCTTTCTGGTCAAATTAAAAATAAACTAACAAATAAAGTTAAATAAAATAATTCTAAAAAAAAAGTCATAAAGAGGGCCAGCAGATGGCATGGTGGTTAAGGTGCTGGACTCCTATATGGCAGACTGCAGTTTTGAGTCCCAGGCCTGGTGGCGCGCTCTCTCTCTCTCTCTCTCTCTCTCTCTCTCTCTCTCTCTCTCTCTCTCTCTCATGAGCACACATGCCCTGTAGCAAATTAAAAACTAATAACACTGATAAATAAAATTAAATAAATAAGTCAAAACAAAAGATGCCATAAAGAAGGGCATGCTATAAAAGAAAAAGAAAAAAAATACTCTGAAAACAAAGGCTGTTGAACATTTTAAATTAAATAAAGCCATCTGATATCAAAGTTTTTAATTAAGTTTAGAAAATAGAGTTGAAGGACACCAGGTGATGTGGAGATTAAGGTGACTGGATACTACATGACAGACAGCATGGTTCAAGTCCTAGACACAGTGGCTTGAAAATCATGCTGGGCATGTGTGCATACATATCCAAATTCCCAAAAGAAGAATAGAGGAGAAGTGATTGCAGTGTGGCCATCCCCTCTAGGGGTGATTTCTTACTTTCTCTCTCTCTTTCTGGCAAGCAAGCACATCTTATAGCAACCTTAGAAAGAAAGAAAGAAAGAAAGAAAGAAAGAAAGAAAGAAAGAAAGAAAGAAAGAAAGAACGGAAAGAAAGAAAGAACGGAAAGAAAGAAAAGAAAGATACAGTTGAATATTCCCAGTAAGTAAAGGAAAAATCCATAACTGAAAAAGAAATGTTTAAAAGAGAACAGAGTATCAATTAAGAAAATAGAGTATCAATTCAGGTCATGTGATATAAAGAGATCAAGAAAGAGCAAAGGAAATGAATTGTACTACAAGATGCTCTCTGAGTACTCAGACAATGAGTTAAAAGAGACTTACACTAAATCACAAAAATTCAGAACAATGGAGAGGATGAAAGATAACAGATACAAATAAAAGGAAGAAATATATAGAAAAAATCAGAGTCAGAATAGCAACTGAACTTCTCAACAACTGTGGAACAAATATTTCAAATTTCTTGTAGGAAACATTTGGCAACTTAAAATTCTACATCTGGACAAATTATAAAGTGAATGCAGGACTAGATTAAAAACCACTGAGGAAATAACGGGCTCAAATCTATTTTCCTGCCTTTTTTTCTCAAAAAGCAATGAGATGTGTGCTCCATCAAAGTAAAGAAAGAAACCCAGGATTGTTAGGATAGCATGGGATCCAACACAGGAAAGAAATCAAAGGAATTTTTAGGATAATGGTGAAGGGAAGTCTTAGGATGACAGCTATGTAGCAGGAAACCTATATAACAGAGTTGTTGATGCAACTGACCATACTGACAGGAGTTTTGTCGTTTTTGAAAGGAAGATGGAAAAAACTAACAATTTGTCCAGAGACATTCAAATCTAAAGGGAAAGGGCAATTACTTATAAATCCAAGAAGATGTTAAAAGTCATACAAAAGAAAAAAGTAGTATATTATTTGTCAGATGTGAACATGATTTACCTAATCATAAAAAACATAAACATCAAGCACTGACTGAACAAACTGTATAACTCTACTGGAAGTATATAGATGTGGGAAAAGGAAGTTGAATAGATGTGTGCTGTGCATACTAAATCCTCAAGTTGCATTTTACAAGGCAGTGAGTAATGTCTAAATTTGCTTAATCCAAAAGAAAAAGGATAAGCAAACAATTTATACACAAAGAAGGTAAATATTAGCAGAGGAGCTAAAAGAGTTGAAAATATTCAAGTGATAATAATGGGGAGGGATCAGCTAGACAAGCAGATTGCTGTCTAATTTGATATTCAGAGTTATGGACATGATCTACTTTAATACAAATAAAAATTAGAAGGAAAAAGATGCAGATCACCTACACTTTCTTGAGCTCATTCACTTCTTAGAGACAGCAGGTCTTTGTTTACAGACACCCATTGTAAGGTACCTTTAAAACTGAGATTCTATAGAAATTTTTTTGTCTCCTATGAATTCTGAACAATAAAAAAGAACCTGCTCTTAACATCCCTGACAGGGTCAGAGTAAGTCATTATGAAATTAACATTTTCAAAAAACAAACAGAATTGAAGTTAGAAGTAATCAATAATTTCTGTGACTTTTGTGTATATCAAAGTACTTATACATTCTTATTTTTTATCCAGCAGTTTATCTTAATAATGGGTACCAGAAATAACTCCCTTTACTCTAAGAATTATTTTTTCACGTAACAAAATTGTCGATAAATTATAACTTTTTGGGTTTTTTTTTTTTGGGAATCAAAAAGCCATGAAGCAAACTCACTGCTTGAGATTGTGCACTTTGGGTTCAGCCAAGTAGGTGAGAGTGGTACTAGGATTCAGTTGTTCACATACAAAGAGACCCACGAAGCCCAGATTAGAGAATAGGGCAGTGTGTTTGATTGGCCTACCTGTAGAGGTTTCTTTTCACATTGGACCAATCAGAAGATGCACCTTTTATCTAATGCACAAAAGACACTGTACATTCTAGCTGCATCTTCGATCTTCATAAATTAATCTTTTGATCAATTTGTACACAGGCAAAACTATAAGACTATTTACAGATGAATGTCCTACAACATGTCTGTTTACTTACCAGGAATGTGTTTCCGCAGTGCCCACATACAACCCTTGTACCTTCCGGTTGGATTGGCAACGCAGGTTGAGCTGGTTGTTCTTCAGAAATAAGCATTACTGGGCCAAGGTTAATTATGCGTCTACTGTAGAAAGAGAAAGGACACAACTTCATCATTTAAAAAATGAACTGAGGGCTAAAAAAGGTCACAACATAAAATATATCATTGAAAATACGTTATGCTTGTTTTATAAATTAAGTGAATTGTCAAGTTTTGGAGCCAAAATCATAGAAAGTAGCAATAGTCAGTTTTTCAAATGCATTTTTAAAAAGTCTTTTTACACTTGGGGTAGAAACCATATGTTATGGCCTTAGTGCTAATCAATGACTTTGGAAATCACTTAACTGCCAATTTCAAGTTTTTTTAAGTTCAAATCAGAAAAACAGTTCTTATTATTCCTTATCTAGGAAGACAACTAAATTTGGTAGAAAAGTAAGTAAGTTTAAAAATATTCTACATCAACAAAAATATATGTGCCATGAAGGTACTAAAGCGCTGGGTTACAACCAAATTTCTCTGAGCAGTCTGGTCTTCCTTGATGCCTATTTAATCAGAAAGAAACCAAAATGGAAGCCTCTTTTTCCCTTCATTCTATGATGTCCTGGGACTGAAAATATCTCATAATAGTAAAAAAAAAAAAAAAAAAAAAAAAGCCCGAAAGGGGAGGCAGCAAGCAGCATACTGGTTAAGGTGCTGGACTTTTCACGTGGTCAACCACGGTTCGAGTCCCAGACTCAGCAGCTTGAAACTCAGAGGCCAAGCACATGTGTGTGTGCTCAAAATCCCAAGAGGAAAATGGAGAAGGAATTGCAGCATGACTATCCCTCCTGGGAGGTGATTCCTCACTTTCCCTCTCTCTGTCTCTCTCTGGCGAACACATATCCCTATAGCAAAAAGATCTCCCTTAAAAAAAAAATAAAGCCAAAAAGAGGCTGACTCTGTAACACAGAAGTTAAGTGCCCTGCATAGGGAGCTGGATCCCACGTGGCTAGCTGAAGTTCGAATCCTAGCCCTGAAGACTTGAAAACCACACAGGCCTGTATGTACATGCCCAAGAACCTGATGGGAAGAGAAATAGAGGAAAAAAGATTGTGGGATGATCATGTTCCACTAGAGGTGGGGTGGGGACTTTCTCTTTCTGGCAAGTACACACATGGTCTGACAATTTTTTTAAAAAGACAAAAAGGGACCAGCAAACGATGTACTGATTACATTGCTGGACTCAAGGTAGTCAACCACGGTTTGAGTCCCAGACCCAGTGGCTTAAAAAAACTCATGCCAGGGGTCAGTAGATGGTGTAATGGTTATGTTGCTGGATTCCCACGTAGTCAACTGCGGTTCAAGTCCTATACCTAGCAGCTTTAAAAAGGCATACCAAGCACATGTGCAGGCTTGCCCAATATCCTGAGAAGAGAATGGAGGAGAAGAGATTGAAGCAATGGGGGGGGGGGGCGTGATTTCTTGCTTTGTGTCTCTTGGTCTCTCTGTGTCACTGGCAAGCACATGTGACCTATAGCAAAAATCTGTCTAAAAAAAACCAAACTCATGCCAGGGGACCAGCAGGTGTTGTAATGTTTACATAGCTGGACTCACAAGTAGTGGACCATGGTCCGAGTCCTGGACCCGGTAACAAAACCCACACCAGGCGTGTGTGCATGCATGCCCAAGATCCGAAGAGGAGAATAGAAGAGACAGGACTGTGGCGTGACCATTCCCCCCGGGAATGATTTCTCACTTCTGTCTTTCTCTGTCTCTTCAACGAGTACACATGCCCTGTACCAAAAATCTCTCGGGGTGAAAAAAAAGATCATGCCAAGGGACCAGCAGATGACATAATGGTTACATCACTGAACTCCCACATAGTCAACCATGGTTCTAGTGCTAGGCCTGGTGACTTGAAACTCACACCATGTGTGTGTGCGTGTGCGCCCAAGATTCTGAGAGGAAAATGGAGGAGACTGTGACATGGCCATCCCCCCAGGGGTTGATTTTTCTCTTTCTGTCTCTCTGTCTCTCTGGTGAGTGCACGCGCCAATACTAAAAATCTCTATTAAAAAAAAAAAAAAAGAAAAAAGAATATAAAAACCTCATGCCTATGTCATGTGTATACATGCTCAAGAACCTGATGGGAAAATAGAGGAGAAGGGATTGCAGCATGGCCATCCCCTCTGGGGGGTAACTTATTGCTTTCTGTCTCTCTGTCTCTCCAGCATGTGCTCACACCCTATAGCAAAAAATCTCTCTAAAAAACAAACAAACAAAACAAACAAACAAACAAAAAAACCCAGGAAGATCACAGAAAAAATGTTAAGAGTTAAGGTCTTTATATCTTTATATACACATATCTGGGCACATCCATAATGGCATCTAATATGGGCAAATGATTACAGAAATTATTATGTATATTATACTCAAAAGAAACTAGTGTAGCATACTGTAAGTTATACAAGGACAGCTAAAGCACTTCTAGGTTCAAATTAATTATATCAAGGTAAACTAACCAGTTATTAAAGTTCAGTGAGTCATTGATTTATTACAGTGCATTTTAAGTACTTATATGAAGAAAACATTTATTGCTCATTTGAAAATATTATATGCTACAAATACCTATAGCCATTAAATTCAAACTAAATACATCATTTCTTTAATAAAAATATAATTAAAACAAAAATAACTAGATCCTAAATTACTTGAGGACAAAGACTGTCTAAAACAAAGCCTGGCATATAATGTTTTTTTTTTTCTCTTGACAGGGTCTCATTGTCATGATCCTCCTATCTCATTCTCCCAAGTTACTGGGATTAAAGTGTACACCATGCTACTAGATCTTTAGATCAGATCAGGAATCAAACTCAGGCCTCCCGTGTGGTCCCAGCCTACAGAGCTCAGAAGCTTACCATCACTGCAGCTGGGCCATAATGAGTTTTAAATACTTTAATACATACTTTCTGAATGAACAAGTGAATGAATGAATGAATGAATGAATCTTTATCTCTTACCAGTTGGGTCTGGGACATCCTATTCGCCGAGATGTGTCCTTACAAATGAGGAGACAATTACAAGGGCATCTAACATATTTCTTCCCTGTCGGGGGGTTTTTGATTGGCTAGATAAGGGAAGAAAATGCAAACACAGCAAATTAACGAAAGTTGCCAAAGCTTACATGTGTTTAAAAAGGAAATGATTCCTTTAAAACTCAGGCTCCCCATAGTGCTACCAAAGTACAGTTTAAGGAAAAGTGCATTGTTAAGCTGTTTCAAATAGCATGAATGTTGGCAAGCACTCTGAAAATGTGGGGGGCTGTGGGAATGTAATTATTAAGGGTATATTTCAAAATAAGTTCATACCAGCCTTTAATATGGGAGGAATATTTAGTACACACCAAGAGTTGTTTTCCCTTTAAAGTTCACAAGACAAGGTCATCTATCTGTCTGGCCAGGTGCAAACATTCACAGAGGATTCTTGCACCTGTCTGGGAAGAGCAAGCTCAATAAGAAGAATAAGGGGAATTAGGAATACATGATAAATCTGAACTTAAAGTTTACTCATTAGATATGTAGAAGTGATTTATTTTACTACTATGGCATGCTTTAACCTAAGAACTTGTAATAGCTCCTAAAACTAGCATTCCTTTTTCTCCTTTTTAAGCATAAATTTAAAACCAAGGGGGAAAAAAAAAAGAAAGAAAACACTCCTTGTAATGCTAGAATTTAAGCTTACTAAACTAAATAATCTATGATGCTTAGAAAGCAATAAAATATTACTCTGTTGGTATTTCTGCCAAAAAATGTATGTAACCTAAAGTGAATCATGAGAAAATCTCAGACAAACCCAAATCGAGAGGTAGTCTACAAAATACCTTGCCTGTGCTCTTCAAAAAATCCCAACGCAATAAAAGATCAAGTTAGTTTCAGATAAGGAGACATTAAGGAAATATGGCTCCTAGACTAGATTTTTTTCCCTATAAAGAACATTAATGGTACAATTGGGGAAACATTGTTAGATAATAGTATTAAATGAGTGTAAATTTCCTACATCTGATCATTATATTGTGATAGTTTAGGTGAATATTCTTGTTGTTAGGAAATTTACACTGAAATATTTAAAAGTGAAAGAATACCATGTCTGCAATTATCCTAAAGGGTTCTAAAAAAAGATTATTATTTAGAGAAATAAAGCTAATGTAGTAAAATGTTAACACTTGGGAAATGTGGGCTAGAGGCATATGGAAATTCTTTGTACTACATACAATTATTTTTGTAACTTTTCTGTATGTGCAATAATTTCAACTTTTTAAGAAAATGTAATAACCTTGGTAGAAATATTTAAATGTGAGTAAAAAGCTACCTATAATTCACTCTACTATATTCTAGATAACTAAATTTGAATATTTAAAATTCACAAACATCCAGAATATATACTTATAGTATCTAAAGGAATCAAGAAAAATAGGATTTGGGCTCATTTATATATATCTAAAATTTATCATTAAGTAATTGTAACTGCCATTTGTCATTGATAAATGACAGGATTTGTTTTATATTTTATTCCCACCCCACTCCAGATCTTAGTTTCTTCATTTGTAAAATAAGGCAAACGAAATGCAATACTTCAAGCACTGGTCCTGGATGCCAACCAATGGCATCTCATGTCTGATGCAGTGAAGAAAAAAGAAAAGGGCATTGGACATTGCCATTATTCATAAGTTTGAAGTTTCTTACTAGTAAGTGCCAGGCACTGTATCAGGCAATTGGTGGGCATTATTATTACTGTGTCATTTTGTATGAGGAAACCACAGTTCAAAGAATGCATATCTAAGTGCCATATATAGAATTCAAACCTCAGTCTGTCAGATTCTGAATCTTAGGCTCATAATCAGCTGCTCAATTAGTGCCATTCTTTCTCCAGGACTTCTTAAATTTTTCACTAACTAATCCTACAATTTGAGCTTCTTGTTGAAGCTTAATATCTGTATTCTCCAAGTCTTACAATAATTTTTCCATATTCCCTCTCACACACATGCATGTACACACACACACACACGCACACGCACACACACACACACACTTTATTTCCCTTCCCAATTCTATTGAAATAATAAGGGCTTTACTAACTGCATTGCTTTGTTTTATTTTGTTTTATATCTTAATCTCCATAAATATGTCCAGTTTCTATCAGAGTGACTAGCCAAGAGAATAAATACACCAATATCATTTTAGGTGACATGAGGAGACTGAATTGCAGTAAAACTGAACAGGGTCCAGTGACAGTGGATATAAGGGAACTTCTCTGTTGGGCCCCAGCCAATTATATCTGTTGTTTTCAACCTAAAATTTTTTCAGAGAAGCTCTTAGTGGCCTAACACTGCACTCAGAAAGTTAAGAACAAGTTGCATTCTAAATATTAGCGAGTCATATCTTAAGGCACTCATCAAAGACTTTTTTTTTCACGTTTTCTTCTTCTGTAGTATTACCTATTCTACACAAGGCAATCTGATTAAACACTATCCATTTTCTCTGGAATCTTCACAATTATTTATATTTCTGTACTCCACTGGGGCAATAATTACATAAAACTTTCAGCACAATTTTCTTTATGTCCAGAGTGGTTTACTTACTGCCAAACCTTACTAATCCTGTACAAATTCATCACTTCTAAGTAGCCAGATTGACCCTGTTTGCTAAATCCTCAGGGATTATTACACAAATGATCTATTCTTCTCTGTTTATTTGCAAGTTCTAAACGTAAAATTTTAAAACTCCTTTTGCCCAATTACTAAAGAACAAAGGTTGGTATGGGTGAAGGAATAGAAGAAATAAACACTAATAACAAATCCAAGGAAACTTTTAAGTCACTATTTTTTAATTGCTATTTATATTTAACAAGTCTTAGTCACTTGCCAACACTGCAAAGATCACTAAAGAAGATAATGCTAATTCAATTCATTGGTCAGTGTTCAACTTATGAAGAAAATAGATGGTTTTGTAGGTATCACCTATGTAAACAATAAAGTTCTCCAAATGATGTCTCTTATAGGAAAAATATATATAATCAAATATATTTTGTGTCTGGACTTAAAATTTAATTTTATGACTTTTCTATAAAACATATAAAACTCACTCAATGCTTTATGTTTCTTAGAGGTATAGTTATCAGTTGCTGACTTTTTATAACTTGGCTAAAGAGGAAAAATATAAATATGAAAATTAAATTAATATTTAATTGCAGATTTTCAGATCAAAATTTTAAAAATAAGCCGGACCATGAAATAGAAACATATTTGATCTAAACCAGTACACATTATCAGTTTACCTCTTGAAACTTTAAAAACTTCTTTAAAATTTATTTGCTTCCAAGAATTCAGTAAAAAATGCCCTTTGAATTTTTTTCACATTTCATTAAATTAATATCAAGTAAATGGAATAAAAGGTCAAGCTATTTGTAAACACTTTGGTGCAGCTATCAATAGCACATGTGTAATCACTTTTCCTCTCTCTGTCTGTCTGTCTCTCTTTAGTGACCACAATGCACCCTGTAGCAAAACTGGAAAACAAAACAAAGATCTAAATTTGTTATGAAATTTTAAAAAATGAGGTTAGCTTTAAACACATGGAGGCATCCTATATAATAGAGACAGAAAAGATTACTATATTTGTATCCAATCCACGTCTACTTATTTTTCTTTTATGAAAGAGAGAGAATTGGAGAGAGACAAATATAGATATTTTTGACAGGGTCTTACTGTTGTGATCCTCCTGCCCCAATTAGCTAGGGTTACATTCATACATAAGCATGCGTGATGTGTTCAGGTTGGCCTGAGAACCAAACTCAGGCCTCCCATGTAGATTCCAGCCTCTCAAACAGTGGCACTAGCTATGTGCCACTGTACCTAGACCCATGTCTACTCATAAATAATATTATTAAATTACTTCCTTTAAAAGTGAGGTGTCAAATAACCATTTGTGCTTTTATTAATGGAAATTTCCACTTACCGTAGCTTCATTGCAAACTGTGCACTTAACCACATGCTGGTGAAGCTTGCCATCCAAATTGATTAGAGACTGGCACACACGGCAGTTTATTACTGGAATACCACTGGCATCTGGACTGGCAATGGCTGTATATGGAGGTGGGAGTTCCGCTGAAAATATATTATTCACTGAATCAGACTTTCAGAGAAATTATCATGGCTGGTTTGAGCACTTAAGCTCAAAGTGAAAGTAAAAAAAAAAATGTTCTTCTATACTCTTATCTATGTTTTTAAAGCTAGCCCATCTATCCAACTTTCAGAGCATAAACATACATGGAACTTCCTCGTCAAATAGAATAATTCTTGACTTTGATAAAATTCAAAACATGTTTTCCTAAGTCTACCTCAATAACCCAGTTTTCTTTTACTAATCTAAACTCAAAATATCTATTCCATTCCTACATGTAAATTCATAGAAACTGAAATGGGAGAGCAGAGATATATGCCTAAAGTAAAAATCTTACACCAGCAATCTGACTACTAAGAAACTAAAATATCTTAATCTACTTTCAATAGCAAGTTCAGCTGATATATACATATCTGTGAACACATGTTTGACTTGAGGCATGAAACTCTGAGTAGAATGAATATACTATAAAGTAGCACCTAGCTGAAGCTATATAACTTACTGTGGTCATTAAACAGGTGTTTTAATATATTTTTTAGTTTCAAGAAAGGCAGTTTTAGCCTTAATAAATCAAAATTTTAAAATGTTAAGAGAACTTTGATTAAGACTTAAAACCTGGAAACAGGTTAGGATTCCGTTCAAATAGTAGGTACATGGACCTGGTGACAACTCAAGAGAAGACAAAAATCCTTAACTCTGGAAAACAAAGCATAGAAGAGGATCAGTAATGTTCTGGATGGGAAATCACATTTTGTATGCTGTCATGATGTTCAGTGAATGAATGTAAAATATTTTTAAAAATCTATGCAAAAAAAACTAAAATAATGAATAAAAGCAAAGTTTTAAAATCACTTACACATACACATAAATTGTGCAGCTACCAACGCCCTGTTTATATTCAAACTAGTATCAAAATGTCTGGTTATGACATTAATGGCATAAGGCTTTAGAGGCAGTCAAGGAGAGGCAAAAGTGAACTTAAGAAAACTAAATTTAGCATGGAATGAAGATGAAAATCATGCTAACTTCAAACAAAAATAGAAATTAAATATAACAAATTTTTAGTCTCAAATTTTACTTAAAATTAAAAATCTAAGAAATGCACTAAAACATGTATGGATAAGAGGTGTAATTCTGTGGTTCAATATTTCAAGAACAACAACAAAAAGGGGAAGGTACAGGAAACAGGAGTGGCAAAATGTTGTTAATTGATGAATATGATGACATGAAAATCATATTGTTTACACCATTTTTAGTGAATGCTTGAAAATTCCCTTTGGGCCAGCAGATTGCATAGCAGCTGCTGGACTCCCACATGGCTGACCCGACAGCAATTAGAGTCCTAGACTCAGTGGCGATTGTGTGCATACCCAAGATCCCAAGAGGAGAACGGAGGAGAAGGGATAATGACCTGGACTTCCCCACAAGGAATGATTTCTCACTTTTCCTCTTACTGTCTCTGTCTCTCTCTGGAGAGCTTACGTGCCCTAAGACAAAAATCTCTTCAAAAAAATAAATAAATAAAAAAGAAAGAAAAAAATTCCCATAATACAAAGATACACACACACACACACACACACACACAGTTTTCTTGAGAGTCCTAAAGTTTATTGAATGGGTAAAGGGGTAGAGGTCCAGCTTGAGAATCAAGTGTTCATCTACTGGAAGTGATACATCTGGTACCAAAGTCTGCGGGAAAAAAATCCTGATATACTACTCTATAATAGGAGTTCTTTTTTCTTTCTTTCTTTTTTTTCTTTTATTGATTGATTGATTAATTGCTATAAGGTATGTGCACTCATGCCAGAATCAGACAGAGAGAGAGGGAAAGAGAAAGCATCCCCTAAGGGGGATGGCCATACCACAATCCTTTCTCTCCTACTTTCTTCTTGGGATTTTGGGTACACACGCACACACACACCTGGCATATTTTTCAAGCCACTAGGTCCAGGACTTGAACTGCACAGTCAGCCATGTGGGATCCAGTCCCCTTAACCACCATGCCACCTGGAGGGCTCTATAGTATTTATTAGAGGGGTTGCTTAACTCCTTCCTGTTGCTCTCTCCGTAACAGACAATTCTTGGATTGTGGTGGGGTTACATCCTGTTAAACCATAGTAAGTTGGAACACCATAAATACTACTGACTTTCTAAATAATGTAACTTAGCCTAGCCTACCTTAAATGTACACAGACTCCTTACACTGGCCTATAGTTGGGCAAAATCATATAAAACAAAGTCTGTTTTATAATGAAGTGTGATTTTCTCAAATAATTTATTGAAAACTGTACCGAAAGTGAGAAACAGAATGTTTGTGTGGGTACTTGAAGCACAGTTTCTATTACATTTCTATCCTAAAATTAAAAACCGTAGGTCAAATCATCATAAGTACCATTTGCATAAACATAAAACGCTCTTTCAGGGCCAGCCGGTGGTGTAGTGGCTAAGGCTTGGGACTCTCACATGGCCGACTACATTTGAGTCCCAGACCCAGTAGCTTGAAATTCACACCAGGCATGTGTGCATGAATGTCCAAATTTCTAAGAGGAGAATGGAAGAAAAGGGATTGCATTGTGGCCATCCCTGTTGGGGAGTGATTTCTCACTTTCTCTCTCTCCTTTCCTCTCTGTCTCTCCAGCAAGTGCACGTACTCTATAGCAAAAAAATAAATAAAAAATAAATAAAGGCTCTTTCAAGGTAAAAATATTGTTTTCAGTTTTAGAAATGTTCACACCCTAACACATGATTGAAGTACCACTACAGAGAATTACTGATATGCCTCTCTCCTTTCTTTTTGTTTTGTTTTGTTTTTTTTTTGTTTTGTTCTGTTTTGTTTTAATGAGAGGGGGGGGGGGGGGAGGAGAAGGGTGAAACAGATATGTATCTTTTAAAAAAATGTCTGCCAGAGGACACATAAGCTCATCAGGGAGAGATGGGCGGGTGGGTGGAGATTAAGAAAACACCTCCATGGGAAATGGTCATTCCCCAATCCCTTCTCTTCCATCTCTCCCTTTCAGAACTTTGGACACACAAACTGCAGATGTGTTTCAAGCCCCTGGGTCTGGGACTCGAATTTTGTAATCAACCATGTGGGACTCAGCTGCCTCAGCAATTACATTTCGGGCTGGCCCTACATCTTTTAAAAACTTTTTGTTGCTGTTATTGTTTGCCAGAGGATGTGTGTGCTCACCAGTGAGAAAAAGAGTGAGGAAAGAACCTCCCCAACTGGACACTGTCACGTCACAATCTTTCTCTTCAATTTCTTCATCCCGTCAGGACTTTGGCCATGCACACACATGCACCAAGAATGTTTTTCAAGTCACCAGGGGGCTAGGATTTGAACTGTGATTGGCCATGTGGGATCCAGCTCTCTATGCACAATGCTGAACCACACTGCTCTAGGGGACTAGCCCAGAGACCTGATGTCTCAGGAATCACCTACAACACTATAAAATACAAAGGGACTGGCTAGTGACATAATGCTTAAAGTGCTGGATTCCCACATGGCTGACTGTGTTTCGAGTCCCAGACCTGGAGGCTTGCATTCTCACTCTCCCTTCCTCTCTGTCTCTCTCTGGTCAAAAAAAAAATTTTTTAAGTAATAATAAATAAATATTTCTTTTTTAAAAATAGAGTCACAATAGCTAATTATGAAGAGTTTGTTTTGTTTGCTTTTTGAAATTTGCTAGAGAGCACATGTACTCACCAGAAAAAGGGAAAGAGAGAGGAAAATGAGAAAGCACCCTAAATGGGGAATGGCCATGTCACAATCTATTCTCCATCTCTCCTTTTGAAATTTTGTACACACACACACACACACACACACACACACACACATCCCTAGCATGGTTTTCAAACAGCCAGGTCTGGACTAGAACCATGCAATTGGCCATGGGAGATCTAGCTGCCTTAATTACCACACCACTGGCTGGCCCAAAGAGCTAGTATTTTTGAAAAAGATATTTTCTGTGAACTGTATGAGATTCTGAACCCTGTGATATTTTAAACAGTATAATCGGCCCAGTCACAGTGGCTCCAGCAGTAGTGCATGGCACTGCAATGCTGGAGCCACATGGAAGACCAGGCTTCAGATTTTGATTACCCTGCAACATACCTGGCATGCATTCCTGATCTGGCTGGCTAGAAGTCTGGCTAGAAGACTAGCAGGAGGTGGGGAGGGAGACTGCAAGCTGATAAGACCGTGTTGAGGGTACTCGTCTCTTTCTTTAATGAAAAAAAAAAAAAAAAAAAAAAAAAAAAATATATATATATATATATATATATATATATATATATATATATATATATATTTGAGAGGTTTTTGCTATAGGGCGTGTGTGTGCACCAGAAAGACAGAAAGCGAGAAATGAACCCCAAGGGGGGATGGCCACGCAGCAATCCCTTCTCCCCATTCCCCTCTCAGGATCTTGGGCATGCACGCTCACGTGCATGCATGCACACACACGCACCTGGCGTGAGTTTAAGCCAATGGATCCAGGACTTAAACCGCTGTCGACTACATGGGAGTCCAGTGACATAGCCATTATGCCAACTGCTGGTCCCAGAAATAAACTTTTGAAATGAAAGAAAACACATTATGGTATATTTAAAATTTGCATATTACCCTCTGGCATCTTGAAGGTTCAACAAATACATTTTTTTCAGACTGCAAAGGATTAGCTACAAGTGTCATTCATTCAAACTCATAAACTGAATTTCTTAGCAGCCACGGTTCTGAAAGAGGCTACTTTGAAATGACAATATGCTCACATTTTTGGAAGGTTTACATCAGAACACTGCCAAACACTGAACTTGAAAAGAAGCTATATATGTCTTATATTATAAAAATAGTTTTAAATCCTGAAAGGATTTGAGGTTGATCCAGAATGACTTTAATGTATTAATAAAGAAGATAGAATACATTAAAGGCTTTGCAATTTGTAAATTACTTCATCTCAATAAAGAAGGTGTTATTCTGAGGGAAAGAATATATACCTTACTAGAAATTCAAGATATATTGCTTGATGTATATTAAAGAATATTGTTTTTAATAATTATTAACAATAGTGTTATTTATAAACATGTGTTTTTCTCCTTTGTCTTTCACTTGAGTTACAAAGTAGTATGAAGTAGTTTTTCCATAATTTTATATCTCTATTTTACACAGAATAATAGAAAATAAATTTAAAGACGAGAGTTCCATAAACAAGTGCATAGAGGTGGGTGTGCAGGGGACGAAGAAGAGTGATACAATGTAATTACATAAAAAATAAAACAAAAAAAAGTGAAACCCAGGGCCAGCAGGTGGCAGTGATTAAGGCACTGGACTACCATGTGACGGCTGGTCAAGCCTCACAACTTGAAACTCTTGCCAAGGGTGAGTGCATGCATGCCCAAAATCCTGAAAGGAGAATGCTGGAGAAGAGATGGTGGTGTGGCCATCCCCCATAAGGAGTGATTTCTTGCTTTCTGTCTGTCTCTCCAGCGAACACACCACCCTATAGCAAAAACTATCAAAACAAACAAACAAAAAAAACCGAATGCTTTACTTAAATGAATCTCCCCCAAAATTTCAATGAATGATCTTAAGAATCATTTGAAGTGTGTCAGAACCAAACACATACACACACACAAAACAAAAACCCTGTGACTATTTCCTTTAATTTTTGTACTATATAACTTTTTTTTTTAAGTTTTTTTTTTTTTTGAGAGATTTTTGCTATAGGGCGCGTGCGCTCGCCAGACAGACAGAGAGAGACATAGAGACAGAAAGCGAGAAATCACCCCCCAGGGGGGATGGTCACGCCGCAATCCCTTCTCCTCCATTCTCCTCTCGGGATCTTGGGCACGCACGCACACGCGCCCGGCGTGAGTTTTAAGCCACCGGGTCCGGGACGCAAACCACGGTCGACTACGTGGGAATCCAGAGACATAGCCATTACGCTAACTGCTGGTTCCCTGTACTATATAACTTTTAATCTGTCAAAAAAAGAAACATTTTTAATGACAAAAGCATGTTTCAATTCACACTTCTTTTTTTTTTTTTTTTTAAGAGATTCTTTTTGCAATAGAGAGTGTGTGCTCACTGGAGACACAGAGACAAAGAGAAAATGAGAATTCACTTCCACATGGGGGATAGCCACGCCCCAATCCCTTTTCCTCCACCTTCCTCTTGGGATTTTAAGCATGCACACACACACATTATATAGCATGAGTTTCAAGTCACCAGGTCCGAGACTCAAGTCGTGGTCAGCCATGTCGTGGTCAGTCATGTGGGAATCCAGCACAACCATTAAGCCCCCTGCTGGTCCCCTAAATTCACTCTTGGAGGTTTGAGAGGTGGCAGAAGGGAGACAGCACAACCAGTGAAGATTACAAATTTAAAATGGAGGATAAAGAGAAGACATAATGATTACATCGGTAGACTCCCACATAGTTCACCATGGTTCGAATCTCAGACCCAGCAACTTAAAACTCATGCCGAATGCATGTGCATATGTGCCCAAAATCCCAAGAGGAGAATGGAGAAAAGATTACAGTGTGGCCATTCCCTCCCCCCAGGGGTGATTTCTTGCCTCTGTCTCTCTGGCAACACATGCACCCTATAGCAATAATGTCTCAAGAAAAAAAGAAAGAAATTTAAAATGGGAGATACTATAAAATTTGTGATGCCAATGGCATATCTGAATTGTTCATGACTGATTCACTAGTATTTGTCATAGTGCCTAATCTATGACAGATGCTTACTAAGTATTAATTGGATGATCGAATAAATCAATGAATGACATTTATAAGACACCTCTGTTTCTCTCAGAAAAATAACACTAAAACTACTAGTCTCCTTGCAAAGGAAAAAACGTCCTCTTCTATTTAGAACAATACTATTTTCCTCATAATGTACTGACAGAGGTGAGATGGTCAGGGGTTGTTGACCTGGTCCACCAGATAAACAGAATCAATACAAGAGATCAACACAATGACAGATATTGAAGCCTAATTACTCTACAAAATAGCATTTCCAGTTCTTTTATTAGATTTGCTCATTTTGTTTCTTTTTACTTTAAAACTGTCGATATATCACCACTATCATACTTATTTTAAATTTTGGCACTAGATAAAAAGTTTACTGTAATTACAGAAACTGAGATCATTAGAGTCACAAAAGTTCATTTTGAAGAGTCTTGTTAAACAGTAGTTATTTTCTCCATAGTGTTTGTCTAAAAAAAAAACTTTTATTTCATCCATGTGAGCACTATTCATTAAGCGAGTATTCCTTAATTATTTTTAAAAAGACAAACTTGTCAAAGCTCCATAATTACACAATATTAGAACAACTCTTAGGAATTATACAGGCTAATTTCTTCATTTTACAGAGAAAACTGAAGCCCAGAGATGCTGACTCCAGCAAAGTCAAGAGTTGACTTAAGTTACAGAGATCTCTCATAATAACAAAGGCCTCCCTTAATAGATAATGGTTTAATACAGGAAAATAACATAAGAAGCAATGAGAAGTTCTGAAGAAACAGGCAAGAATCTGATAATGAATATTTTTGGAAAATCAGACCTGAATTAAAGTAATTTGGATGAAGAGAAGGTAGGATCAGGGAAAATAAAAACTAAACAAAATAAAACATTTTGTGATATGTGAGAACTTCATAGAAAAAATAAGACTTTAAAAGAGACAGAATGAGGACCGGCAGATGGTATAATGGCTATGTTGCTGGACTCCTATGTAGTCGACAGTGGTTCAAGTCCCGGACCCAACGGCTTAAATTCATGCCGGGCGTGTGTGCATGGTGTCCAAGATCCTGAGAGGAAAATGGAGAAGGGATTACAGCGTGGCCATCCCACCTGGGCGGTGATTTCTCACTGTCTCTCTGTCTCTCTCTGTCTTTCTGGCAAGCACATGCGCCCTATAGCAAAAATCTCTCCAAAAAAAAAAAAAAAAAAAAGAGAGACAGAATGGAAGCATATAAATCACAAAATATCCATAATGGTCTTCATAAAACAAAAGGGGGGCTAGCAGGCGATGTGGTGGTTAAGGGCACTGGACTCTCAGATGGCCGACTGTGGTTCGCATCCCAGACCTGGTGGCTTACTTTCTCACTTTCTCTCTCTCTCTCTCTCTCTCTCTCTCTCTCTCTCTCTGTGTGTGTGTGTGTGTGTGTGTGTCCCTCTCTGGTCAAGTGTAAGTAAATAAATAAATAAATAAATAAATAAATAAATAAATAAAGTTAAATATAAAATAAGTCTTTGGGAAAAAAAAAAAACATTCAAAAGGAACCATTATTATTCTGTAAACCCACAAGTGATCAGATTACATATTCCCATCTCAAAGATTGACCTATTTTATCTATTTTATGCCAAACAGCCCTTTTGTCTTGCTAATTCATCCTGGTGTATTAAGTTCACTTTTTTCTAGATACATCATTCTGTATTTTATTTTTTTTAGTTTATTTAACTTTTTCTTTATTATTATTATTATTATTATTTATATATTCAACTGCTATACATCATTTAGATTGTAAAAGAGACTTTACCCAGCATGATATACACTTCAGTTCAGCCCAGTCGAGAATATTATACACATCCTCATCAACATAATAAACCATATCTGTGTCCCACGAATGTCTCACCTCTCTATTTCCCCCCTGAATTTCCTATCCTACACTCTTCCTTTCCCAAACACTCCTTCCACTTTGTATCTAGTGTTCATAACAATTTTTAATGCTTTTATGTCCTCCAGGCTTCCAGTCTCTACCATAGAGTGCAGACAGTCGGTATATGTTAAGTGGAGACATACAATATCTCTCTTTCATAGCCTGACTTGCTTCACTCAGCAACAAATCTTCAATATTCATCCACTTTCTACCAAATTCCAGGGTCTTCTTTTTTTTTTTTTTTTTTGTATAGCTGAATAGTATTCCATGGAGTATATGTGCCACACTTTTTCAATCCATTTATCTGTTTGTGCACATTTGGGTTGGTTCTGTGTCTTAGCAATCATGAATAATACTGCAATAAATATAGTTGTGCAAGCACTATTCTGACTGAGTGTTCTCCTGTCCTTTGGGTAGATATCCAGTAGTGGAATTGCTGGATCATATGGTAGTTCTATTTGAAGGTCTTTGAGGAACCTCCATATTGTTCTCTACAGTGGCTGGACCAATTTACATTCCCACCAACAATATAGGAGTGTTCCCTTTCACCACATCCCCTCCAGCATTTTTTTTTTAATCTTCACCATTCCGATTGGGGTTAGATGATATCTCATTGTGATTTTGATCTGCATTTACCTTATGATAAGGGATGTTGAGCATTTTTTCATATGCTTTTTGGCTGTTCGTATGTCTTCCTTAAAGAGTTGTTTATTCAGCTCATTTTTCCATCTTTTAATTAGGTTAATCATTTTCTTCTGGGTAAGCTGCTTGAGTTCTCTGTGTATTCTGGTTATCAGTCCCTTATCTGAGACACAGTTAACAAAAATTCTCTTCCATTCCAAGGGTTGTCAATTCACACTAATTATGGTGTCCTTTGCTGTACAGAAACTTCTTATTCTGATGTAGTTCCACCTGTCTATTTTGGGGATTATTGCTTGTGTTTTGGGTGTCTTGCTTAAGAAGTCTTTGCCTTGGGAACCAGCAGTTAGCATAATGGCTATGTCGCTGGACTCCCACGTAGTCGACTGCGGTTCGCGTCCTGGACCCGGTGGCTTAAAACTCACGCCGGGCGCGTGTGCGTGCGTGCCCAAGATCCCGAGAGGAGAATGGAGGAGAAGGGATTGTGGCGTGACCATCCCCCCTTGGGGGGGTGATTTCTCGCTTTCTGTCTCTATGTCGCTCTCTGTCTGTCTGGCGAGCGCACACGCCCTATAGCGAAAACCTCTCCCCCCCCCAAAAAAAAAAGAAGTCTTTACCTACCCCAATGTCTCCCAGAGTTTCCCCAGTGTTTTCCACCAGTAGTTTTATAGTTTGCTTTCTTAAGTTTAGATCTATGAACCACTTTGAGTTGATTTTTGTTAATAGTGACAGGGGTTCAGATTCATCTTTCTGCAGGTGTATATCCAGGTTTTCCAGCACCATTTGCTAAAAAGGTTTTCCTTTTCCCACTGATTGACTAGTACCCTTTGTCAAAAATCAGTTGGCTATATGTTTTGGGGTTTATTTCTGAGGTCTCTACTCTGTTCCACTGGTCCTCATGTCTGTTTTTGTGCCAATACCATGGTGTTTCGATCATCACAGCTTTGTAATATATTTTGGGGTCAGGGAGTGAGATGCCACCCACTCCATTCTTCTTGTGCAGGATGGCTTTGGCAATATAGAGTCTTTTATGATTCGAGAAAAATTCTATGATTGTCTTTTCTAGATCTGTGAAAAACGTCTCTTGTAATTTTATAGGGATTGCCTTCTGCATTTTAAAGATTAGATGTGCTGGGACCAGCAGATGGCATAATGGTTATGTAATGGTGTCGTGGTTGTGTAATGGACTCCACGTAGTCAACTGCGGTTCAAGTGCCAGACCAGGTGGCTTAAAACACGCTGGGCACATGTGCATGTGTGCCCAAAATCCCAAGAGGAGAATCGAGGAGAAGAGTTTGTTGAGTAGCCATCCTTCCTGGGGGGTGATTTGTTGCTTTCTGTCTCTGTCTCTCTGGTGTGCACACAAGCCCTATAGTAAAAACTTCTCTAAAAAATAAAATAAAACAAAAATGATTAGATATGTTTTGCTGAATAGCTCTGACCTTCATTACCTCAGCTATTCCTTTATCAATCTCTCCAATGGCAATATTTGCCAGTCTAACTCACTCACTTCACTAGCCTACTCTTTATATTAGCTCTTCCGGCCCTTGACCAAGATGATATATCAAAATTTGTAAAATATATCAGATTAAAATGAGTGATATTTGAAGATACTATGATGAGAGGAAGAGAAAGAGAAGCTAAAGGAGCAGCCTGAGATTTTCTCCTCTAGTTTTCGTTGGAGGATCCACTTTTCTTCAGGACTTTTGTAGAGTGTGGGTGAAGGACAGGAAGCACTTGACCAATACGGGATAGCTGTTTCTAGTGCCAAATCTCTTCAGTTCAACACAGAGGAAAGGAAGATTATTTTCTGTTGCTCCCCTTCCCTTCTCCAAAATTAAATAAATAAAATTATTCCAAAACCATAACTCTGTCATAGCATCTCTCTGGCTCTCAGATTAGACCATAATGTGATAGTTTAATATTGACTCCAAGCCCACCCTTCTTTACTTTGCAGGATTATGCTGGAGCTGGAGCTCTGCAAGCCATGGTTTGACTTTTCCAGGTTATGCTCTACGAATAGGAGGGGATGGAGGGAACTTATAAGGCTGGAGGAAGAAGGGACCTGTTCCTTCTATTTGTTACTGGTTTTCTTTCTGTGGGCTTCCAATCTGCTTGCCAGTTCTCTGCATGGCAGCCCAGCAATACTACTCTTCACCCTGGTGGCAGCAGATCTTGCTCACAGCAACAAAAAATCCAGTTTGCAGTTTCCAACATTTGGCTGACGAAACTTGATCTTACAGTTACTGAGGTTGCGATGCCAGAATATCCCAAGCATTATTCAGAAAAAATAAAAATAAAAAAAACAGTTGAAGGCTTGGGGAGTTAGGAATATTGGAATGGATTGATTACATGACTTCTGCATACTCATGCCCCACTACATCCCCTGAGAAGCCCCAGAGCATGCTCCCTTCAGTAAGGCACCAGTAAATACACAGTTTAGAAGAGTGTATATACCCTTGTGTGGTCACTCTCCAGTGAGCACCAATCCTTTCAGTGTGAGATGTCTCTATTGAGATGTGCTGCTTGATATCAAAGGGTGTTATAGTACCTGGAATGACGGGCCAAATAGCAGCTCTTAAACACCAAATACAGAGCGGTAAATTTACTGTGAAGGGAAGTAGTGAATATTAGAATATTTTGACACCCAAGAACCTTTGGCAGTGGCTAGGAAAAATTAGCTTAGAATTAAAATAGTAACTTTAGGTAACCTACAAAAATGTTACTTCGCCATATATAGTAGAAAATAGTCTAGGTGTTTTAACCAACAACCTAACTTGAGTAGTTACAATAAAGTGTCACAATCTTTCAGCCAGTTACCAACAAAAGCAGGTTCACGGCCTCAGTATCTTTATCAAAGGGGTGGCTAGAGCCCATGAGGGGTCCAGTAGCACTGTCACAGTGTATGTCATAAATCTTTCTTCAAAGCTTCCGCAGAGACGTGAGGCTATTTGCTAGACTGTTCACTGGGGAAAAGAAGGTAACTAGGTTTTTCAATGATTACTAGAAATTGGCTCTTAATTAGTGCTAGTTCCAACAGGCTCAAAATGCCCATCAGGTGACCATGGTTTAATTCCTGGCCCAGTTCCCTAAAGCACACTGGTACATGTGCAAGTGCCCAAGATCTTTGGGGCTGGAGAAGTGGAGGAGGAAGATTATGACATGACCAGACCCTGTGGAAGAACTTCTCTCTCTCTTTCTTTCTCTCTCAGGCACTCTGCTATGAATAAAGAAAAAAACAAAAAAAAAAATATCTAAAAATAAAACAAAACAAAATGGCCATCAGGTGATAGATGGAGTCTTATCCTAATTTTAATTATTGGCAGTCTCTACTCTAAATGTAGAACTGGGCACCCACCCTAAAGTTATTCTTCCAGTTTCTGAATACATAATTGGAACAGACCTTCTTGTAAACCAGTAAAACCGCCAACTTTATTCTCTGGCCTTTAGGTAGGAAGAGCCAAACAAGAAGAATCTGAAATTTATGCCAAAAGCAACACCACATCTCTGGGGTATTGCAGAGATTATCACCACTGTGCCAGACTCGAAGAGTTGCAGAAGTGGTAACTCACATCTTCTTTTACCTCTCTGGTTATTCTGTTTGAGTGCTGCAACTGGGCAATCTGAGTTTCTAACTGGAGGTGTGATAAAGTTCCTGTATAAACTCAGATGCTAGAGAAAGTCCGAAGGCCTTTGACTATACACAGGTGAAAAAGAGTAGCCAACCAGGGGCTCCATAGTGGATGCTGAGGAGTTAGTTAACATTCACCTGGTCCCATGTATGCCAGCATTCATTCTGTCCTAAGAATTGTGCTCAATGCATGTCATGTATTCATAAATCACAGTTATAAAATTTACTTATTTATGAGGACCACAGAGAATGAGGCATGCTCTTGGGGCTCAAAGAGCTTCCATTCTAAAAAATGTAGAAATGCAGTTACATTACAATTACAATTAGGTAATTTTAAGTATATTGTATTGTATTGTACTGTATATTAAGTGCCCTGATAGAGATATGAACACAGATCATTTCATGAGCATAGATGAGGGCATCTAAATCTGAGTAAGGCCAAGTGTGTATAACAGTTTCCAGGAGAGGGAGGGCAGTGCTAGGGTAGTGACTCAGTCATCTTGGTAAAATTTAGCATTTCTTCAGTGCTATGATCCTTGCACTTTTTACCATTAAGTTTTTTCTCCAAACAACAGCTCTAGAAAAGCAGCCATACCTTAGATTAGTTCTGTAGTGCTGTGCATTGGGAGTCAGATCCCACATGGTCAAGCAGATGGTTCAAATCCTGGCCCTGGTGGCTTTAAAAGTATACCAGGCATGTGCGCCTGCATGCCCCCAAATTCTGATGAGATGGAGAAATGGAAGAAAAAGATTGTGGGATGACTACATCCTATTGGGACATACTTGCTCGCTCACTCTCTCTGGCAAATGCTCATGCCCTCTGGCAATGAAAAGGAAGGAAAGTGAAGGGAAGAAAGAAAGAGGGAGAGGAAGAAGAAAGAAAGAAAGAAAGAAAGAAAGAAAGAAAGAAAGAAAGAAAGAAAGAAAGAAAGAAAGGAAGGAAGGAAGGAAGGAAGGAAGGAAGGAAGGAAGGAAGGAAGGAAGGAAGGAAGGAAGAGAGAGAGAGAGAGAGAGAGAGAGAGAGAGAGGAAGGAAGGAAGGAAGGAAGGAAGGAAGGAAGGAAGGAAGGAAGGAAGGAGGGAGGGAGGGAGGGAGGGAGGGAGGGAGGGAGGGGAAAGGAAGGAAGGAAGGAAGGAAGGAAAGAAGGAAGAAGGAAGGAAAGAAGGAAGAAAGAAGGAAGGAAGAAAGAAAGAAAGAGGGAGAGAAAGAAAGAAAGAGGAAAGGAAGAAAGAGAAAGAAAGGTTGCCATAACTTATTAACTGTGGTTGTAACATCAGCTAGCAATATCAACCTACAATATATCCTAGCATTTCCAGTACTGCTCATACGTGCTTATGTCAGTCCAAGGCGGGTCCTAAGGAATCAGCACTAGATATTTTTATATGAGGGGTCGGGTCTTCAAAGACTCCAGGAGAAATGAATATTCTTAAAAAGTATGCATGGATTTCAAAATGTTTTATACCAAAATAAACTCATACTTTAATTCCACAAACTTTTTTTTAAGAGAGGTGTTTGCTATAGGGTATATGGACTTGCCAGAAAGAGAGAGAGAGAGGGAGAGAGAGAGAGAGACAGAGACAGCAAACAAACACACTGCATTTCCTTTTCCTCCATTCTCCTCTTGGGATCTTGGGCATGCATACACATGCACTTGGCCTGAGTTTAAGCCACTGGTTCCGGGACTCAAACCAGAGTTGACTACATAGGAGTCCAGCAACATAACCATTGTGCCATCTGCTGGTCCCAATTCCACAAACTTTTTGAAGTACCCTTGTATAGCAGACAATAATTAAATCACACAATAAACTGTTCATCTACTCTATTTCCCTACCTACATGGTCCCAGAAGGCATTTAGGGCCTGTCAAAACACAGCCATATATAATTAGAGACACTGCAAAAAATACCCAATGACCTGCCAGTGACCAGTAACAGAATGACAACAGCTTCTGATCTCACATCTGTATTCCTCATAAGGAAATTCCCTATCCTATTTTAATAATGCATTGTTCCTGTAGCATTGATGGTTTTTCAAGTATTGATGGTTCAAACACTCTATATTCTTCTCTTCCTTTACCAATTACCGTGTTTATTTCTCTTCCAAAAACCACAAACTTTTCTGGCATGGCTCGTGAGAAATAATGTTGCTTATTTGCATAGCTTCAGCCTTAGTTTGAGGTTTACATTATTGCTTTAAAGAAAGCAGGTGCTTCAAGAAAAATAGAGGTGTTCACTTTTCGTACAGAAAACAACGTTTCGGAAGCCAAAAAATCTAGAAATTGAAAAACTCCTCCTGTAGCCTGAGAAGGTGAGGAATCCCTATTCTGCCACTCTTCCTATGCAGCCCATTTCACTGAACACCACAGGCTGTGTATATTTTCTAAGATGAAGAAAAACACTTCTTTGTACATAATTAGTGTGTACGTGAAATGATAACAGATTACAAGTGTTCATAAATCTTCATTTGAAAATGTTCTATATCAGTGGACACAAAATTTGCTTTAAGATGTTTTAGATAAGGAACCTCAGTCTGTCAGGGAGAGGGGACAGTTTAACTGGATTTTTAACATTTTACTTAAGTATATGAAACAGTATGATAAAATGTTAGGATCTAGAAGAATTAGATTGCAAAATATATGACTTATTACATAAAATTTTAGGATCTAGAAGAATTAGATTATAAAATATATGACTTATTATATCACCATCTGTATTTTTCTAACTTAAAACATTTCCCTCATTTTAAAAATAGCCCAGGGATTAATAAATGTACTTTTATTGTACAATTAAAATATAATAACTACATATTTATAGCAATTCAATATGATTTTTTAGTACAAAAATACAATGTGCAATGATTAAACCCAGGTAATTAATCATTATTTCAATCATTTGTCATTACTTATGTTGAGGACATTGAAAATTTTCTTTTTTAGTTACTTTGAGATATGAAGTAATCGTGTTAGTTCTTCCTTATTTTATAACAATTAAACATTGTTCCTCTTATCTGTTAATTTGTTTCAGCTAATCAATATCCTTCTAGCAGTCATTCTTCATCTTTCTACCTTTATGAGGCCATTTTTTTCTTTCAGTTTCCACCCATGAGAGAGAACACGTGGTATTTCTCATTCTGTGCCTAACTTATTTCACATAATGTAATGTCTACCAGGCTTGCAATTTGACCTTAGAAATCAGGATTTCATCCATTTTAATTGCTATATAATATTCGTGTGTGTGTGTGTATGTGTGTGTATACACATATATTTCCTTTAGCTATTCATCTGTTGATGGACAATTAAGTTTATTCCATACCTTGACTATCATGAACAGTGTCATAAACAATATATTTTATATAAAAAGTCAACAGTTTGATTTTGGAATTTGGTTGCCATAAATCACTGAACAAAATTAGATACATATACGGGGCCTGATGCCCATGTTAGAATCAGTATTTATTTTTAGGTATACAATAAGTGTGGAAAAGTATTTAGTGAATAAGTCCCATAAATTCTATTGTTATAGGGGCTAGCAGGTTAAGGTGCTGAACTCCCACATGATCAACCATGGTTCAAGTCCCAAACCCAGTGGCTTGAAACTCACACGGGGTGTGTCTCTGTGCATTCCCAAGATCCTAAGAGGAGAATAGAGGAGAAGGGATTGTAGCATGACCATTCTCCTTAGCGGGTGATTTTTCACTTTCTCTCTCTGTCTTTCTCTCTCTCCCTGTCTCTCTGGTGGGTGCACACAACCTGTAGCAAAAAGGAAAAAAGAATTAAAAAAAAAAAAATTCTTTTGTGTATGTATCTTTGGCCATTGGGTTAATGAAATTTCATTTCAAAATGCAGAGATTGCTAAAGAAAAACATATTAAATATTAAAATGGTTGTTCTCCATTTTAGCTAGCAGAGGTCTCAGTCCTAGACTTCCTTTGCCACGAGGATATATCTATTGAAGAAAAAGAGCTGACCGCATGCTCTGCCGATCACTTCTTTCTTTTGTCCTCACAAACCTCTAGCTCCCTGTAAAAAGCTCCCTAAGCGACTTCATCATCACCATCATGCCATATTTTCTTGGTTTCTCAGTCTATAATTTATTCATATAATTGATATTTGTTGAGTGCATAGATGCATAAGATTATGTGCAAGGAAGGGGCTGTGGCAGGGCTCAGAGATGAAAAAGACAGGAATCCTGTAGTCCTCCTTATAAATCCTGTATAGGGTTGTGTACACAAATAAGTATTAAGATATATGAAATAGCGGATGGCCTAGCCATATGGCTTAATGGTTAAGAAAACTGTACCCCAAATGGCTAACCTCCCAGTTCAAGTCCTGGGACCCAGTGGCTTGAAAAACATGGCAGGTGGGGACCAGCAGGTGGCGTGGTGGTTGAGGTGCTGGGCACTCCCACATGGCCAACCACGGTTTGAATCCCGGACCTGGTGACTTGCTTTCTCACTTTCCCTCGCTCTCGCTTTCTGTGTCTCTCTCTGGCCAAATTAAAATAAATGAATAAATAAATAAAATTGAATAATTATTTTTAAAAAAAGAAAAGAAAAACATGGCAGGTATGTGCGTATTTATGCCTCAAATCCCAACATAATAGAGAAATGGAAGAAAAGGGATTATGGCATGAACACACCCCATTGTGAGCGTGCTTTCTCCTCTCTCTCTCTCTCTCTCTGGTGGCACACATGCCCTCTGAAGAGTTCAAAACAAAACAAAACAAAAAAATCAGTAACTAGACTAAGAAACAAAAAAGATTTATGAGACAGTAGAAATTGCAATACTAATTTCAGAATACACATCTTCCAGCAACAAAGATTACAAAAGACTGCATTAAAGAAAAGGGCTTTATTGATTGGGGAGAACTTGAATATTATAGTTTTCAGAATCTCTTTCCTACTCATCTATTTGTAGAGAGTAAAAGGTAAACCACCATCTGGAAAAGATGAGAAATGGCCATAAATGATACTGGTATGAGGAAATGAGAAGAAAGATTTTGCTATTACCTCTAGAAATACTATTTAGAACAAAATGTCCTACTTAATCATGTAACATACAAATATAGTCTATAGAGAAATAAAACATTACATGCTAGCTAACTCTGATTCCTAAAAGAGCTTTAATGTTTAATATGCAGTAGTTACTCCTTATTGGCAGCTTTGCTTTCTATAGTTTCAGTTACCCACAGTCAATTTTCTGAAAGTATCGAATGAAAAATAACAGAAAAGAACAATTCACAAGTTTTAAACTGCACACCATTCTGAACAGTGTCATAAAATCTCGCACCACCCTGTTCTATTCCCCCCGGGACATGAATCATCTTTGTCTAATATATTCATACTGTATATGCTCTCAGCCATTAGTCACTTAGCTGTCTTAGTTATCAGATCAAAAAACAGTATACATAGGGTTTGGTACTATCCACAGTTTCAGGGATCTACTGGGAGTCTTGAAATGTATCCCCTGTGGATAAGGGGAAGCTGAACTACCTTTCCAATTTCCAAAAGGGGATAGAAAGGAATAAAAGTTTAAGTGAAATAAAAAGAACACTGAAAGTAAAAAACTGAAGTAATAAAGAGTAACAAGTACCGATATTTTAAAATGACATAAATCTGAATACTCCTAGGTATATCCAGAACAACTGTGTCATAACATATAAAAGCCAAAGGAAATGTGATATACCATTTCTATTGCAAATGTGAGGAAGTCAGGCTCTTTAACTATTCCAAGCTCAAATGGGTAACTAGCAGGGATTTTTAAAAATCTCTCAAGTCTGAGGTCTTCCAGGCCAAATATCTGGTGGCAGATCTCAAGACTATAAAATGACCTAGTTATACAGTGCTTGAAAATGTACCTGGAGTCCAAGAAAAGGAGCCATGCTTTTCACTCCTTTTTCACATACTATTTTTATTCTTATGGATAAAAGGAATCTCACTTTACAACAGCAACTGAAGAAAAGAAAAATGTAAAAAAATTTGAAAGTGGGTTAGCCAGTGGCATGATGGTTAAGGTGGCTGGATCACACATGGCCTACTGCATGGTTCAAGCCACAGATCCAGTGGCCCAAAAAGCACACTGGGCATGTGTGCACAGGTGCCTAAAAACCTGAGATGGAAATAGAAGAGAAGGGACCTCAGCATGGCCATCCTCCTATGGCGGTGATCTCTCTCTCTCTCTCTCTCTCTCTCTCTCTCTCTCTCTCTCTCTCTCTCTCTCTCTCTCTCAGCAAATGCATAAGTCCTATAGGAGGGAAAAAAAAAAAAAAGAAAAGAAAAGATAAAGTTTGAAAGCAACACAAACTTCTTTGCATCTTCCCACATAAGAAAGCACAGAAGCCCTCTGAAAAGAAAGGAAAACAATAGAAAGAATATATTCTCTTTTAGAATTATAAAAAAAGATGCCTTCAATACCCATCCCTTCAATACATCTTAGTCATTATAAAAGTGAAACATGAAACAACTGAGCACAAGGCTATATGCAAAGTGTCCTGCTTTTCCCTGAAATGGGAGGACTGGGGTTTTCATTGGAATTACGTCCCAGATAGCTGCTTATTGCCCTCAAAGATAGTTATGAACATCTACCCTGCTAATTCTTTTCTCCAACATCTGTAGCCATCTTGTTAACAACTGTATCCGTATGGAAAATCTTACAAAATTTTGAGGAAGTGCTCTACCCTAAAAGTTGAACATTCCTGAAGAGTTTGCATAATCCTTGGAAATAAATGAAAAGTTAAGAGCATCAGCTCTCACCACAGGGAAATATTATTATACATTTAATAATAGCTGAGAGAAATTTGTTCTCCAAACCAAATGTCTCCCCAGACTTCAGACTTATGCATCCAACTACCTACTTGACATCACCAGTTAAAAGAGACCAAATATATTTTGTTTCCTTTCCTTAATTATTTTTTAAGGTTTTTTGCCATAAGGGGTGTATGCTATCCTGAGAGAGACAAAGAGAGATGGCCACACTCCAATCCCTTCTCCTGTGTTTTCCTCTCAGGATTTTGGGCATGCATGCACATGTGCCCAGTGTGATTTTTCAAGTTGCCAGATCTGGAACTTAAACCATGGTCAGCCATGTCAGAGTCCAGTGCTTTAACCACTATGCCACCTGCTGGCCCTAGAGACTAAATATATTTCAAACACAGCATGTTCAGCACAGAATATGGGTTCCCTGTCTTTCTCCCCACAGGGATCAACTCCTCCTTGTGCTTGCCTTTTTCAGATAGAAGCACAATCTGTTACTTAGTTGTTTTGGTCATTTTGGGAGATGTGACTCCTTTCTTTACACTGATTCAATCCATCAGAAGTCCTCCATTTTAAATATATCCTGAAACCAACCACATCTCGGTGTCTCCATCACCTCTACTCTGGTTCAGACCAATTTTACATGTTGCCTATTCCACTTAAATAGCATTCTGATTAGTGTCATGTCTTCTAAGTCTTTTCTTCTTTTCCCTGTAATAACCCCTTCTCCACACACCAACCAGGATGATCTAAAAAAGCAAAACATTTGGGCCAACTCCATGGTATAGTGGTAATTTGCTCAAGAGAACCTGTATCTTACATAGTGACCATGGTTCAAAACCATGGCACAGTTGGCCTGAAATATGCTGGTCACACACACAAGCACTGGAGGTATCCATCAAGCTGGAGCACTGTAGGAAGAGAATCATAGCATGACCAGTGGAGAGTGCTCATCTCTCTCTCTTGCACACATGTGTGTACATGCATACATTCGATCATGAATCAAAGAAAAAAGTCAACTATTTCATGTCTTCCTTCAGCTCCACACTCTCCATTATTTTCAAAATACAATTCCATCTCCCAATGGTGGCCTATAAAACTCTCCTGATCTTCCCTAATCTACAACTCTGACGTCTTCTACCATACCTTCCTAAAGTCACCATGCTCTAACTCACCACCTTAGTTTTTAAAACAGCAAGTATTATACTTGCTAATCCTATTGCCTGGAATCTTCTTCCTTAAATCTTCCAATGTCTGATTCAAAATCTTTTTTCAGGTCTCTGAGCAATTATCTCTGATATGTCTTTCCTGAACATCCATCTGAAACACTCCCCACATGTACAACCACCTCTATTTTCTTATTCTTCTTTGTTTTCCTCACTCTCTGTATGTATCTTTTACTGTAATGTAAGCTCTGCAGAACCTGAAATAGTATAATGGGCACTCAAATATTTAAAAAAGATGACTGAATGATGAAATCTCTCTTGATTAGTGTCTTAAAGATGTGGGGTAGATGGGACCAGCAGTTAGCGTAATGGCTATGTCGCTGGACTCCCACATAGTCGACCGCGGTTCGAGTCCTGGACCCAGTGGCTTAAACTCACACCAGACGCATGTGCGTGCGTGCCCAAGATCCCGAGAGGAGAATGGAGGAGAAGGGATTGCGGTGTGGCCATCCCCCCTGGGGGGTGATTTCTTGTTTTCTATCTCTGTCTCTCTCTGTCTTTCTGGCGAATGCACACGCCCTATAGCAAAAACCTCTTAAAAAAAAAGATGCTGGGTAGACCCAGAAAGAAGTGTTGGCATTACAAAATAGAACAAAAGAATACTGAAGCTTGATGCCTGCAGAATAATGGGAAAAGATTATATGGAAATGGGCTTGCCAGCCTACTGGAAAGCTGGAAGCATAACTATTTTCCCTTTGTGAAGAAGTGGCCTCAATGAAGCAGATTTTGATTCAAGAACAAGTTAAAAAAAATTTCTTTTAATGAAGCATTATCATTAGCATAGCATAATGTCAGGCTTCTAATATTCAGCAAGAATCTTATTGCTAAAAAACATAGTAAGTGGGGCCAGCAGGTGGCATGATGATTGAGGGCACTGGACACCCACATGACTGACTGTAGTTTGAGTCCCAGACCTGATGGCTTGCTTTCTCACTTTCCCTCTCTCTCTCTCTTTCATTCTGTCCCTCTCTAGTCAAATAAAAATAAAAATTAATTAAATTAATTAATTTTTTTTAAAAAAAGAAAACATAGTAAGTACGCACCCTATTAGGGTCTTGGGGGAGTATTAGGAATCTGCTATCAAGTATGCTACATATTTTCTTGTTCCTTGTGACAGCCTGGTTTCCAGTGGGTTTCAGAAATCTCAGAAAATATAGTGAGATTTTAATCTAACCTTACAGTAGATTATGTATGTAGTATTAATTCCTTGGTCAGTGTCATCTTTTCCTGCCAATTCAAAGCGAGCTTGAAACTCTGCAATGATGCAAGGAGATTCAAAAATTTAAAAGAGTGCCAAAGTAAATGAAAGACTTTAAATCAGTGAGAATCTAGTTTAGTGTATAATAAAGTTCTAAATAAACTTTACCCCCACTTTAAACAAAGGCACCATCTTTCATCTTATGTTTTTCCATGTATGGGACATAAGAGGGTCACTAAACACACATTTTATTTGCTGTAGGATTTCTAAGAAAGCACAAGAGTAAATATTAAATATCTCTCAAATGAAGAGTCAATTAATTTTTTAGTCACTGAAAACACTTCCTCAAGCAATTTCAAATTTACATATTTCTTAAAAGTAAAATGGATTAGACAGCAGCACATCAGTAAAATGCAATGCTCTGTGAAGCTGACCCACATGGGAAGATTTCCAGGTTCAATTCCTGAAACCTTTCTGAGTACTCCAGGTATATTCTTGCCTGTAATCTGAGGCTGGCTGAAGGCTACGGGCTGATCATGGCTCTGTAACCCTGTAGGAGATGCACTCGCTCTCTCTCTTTCTCTCTCTCTCTCTCTAATGAAAAAATTAATAAATAAGATGAAAAAAATTTCAAAATGCAAACAAAGGCAAAAAGTATATGGCAATGCCCTCTAAAACACAGTTACGTTGGGGCGAGGAGGTGGCATAGTGGTTAAGGTACTAGACTCCCACATAGTTGACTGCGGTTCGAGTCCTAGATCCAGAAGTTTGAAACTCATGCCAGGAGTGTGTGTACGTATGCCAATGCCAAAAATCTCAAGAGAATGGAGGAGAAGAGGCTGCAGTTACCACTGGGGACTGATTTCTTGCTTTCTATCTCTCTGTCTCTGTGACTCTCCCTGTCTCTCCAGGGAGACAGGGATATATATAACACATATAACAAAAATCTCTTTAAAATAAACCAAATAAATAAACACAATTATGCTTCAGATAAAACTGTGTTTCAGAATAAAGGAATATTAACCTCTTCATTGAAGTTAAGTGCTTCAAGGTAATTTTGCAATTAAATACAGGCATATTAAAATATTACATTAGATGGAAATAAATAATTATTTGATTCTTTATAAAGTACTTGCACAGCCTTCCAGCTCACCATCTAGCAAAGCAGAGAATCCATGTGCATCTGAGGTGGGCCCAGCCCTGCCCCTTTAAGTGAAAACCTTTGCCTGCCCCAAACCTCGCTTTCTGGCCCAAGACCTAGCAAAGAAGAGGTAGGGTAGTCTCTGTCTTTTTTTTTTTTCTCTGTCTCTCTCTCTCTCTCTCTCTCTCTCCTCTCCCTTTCTCTTGAAAGTTTTCTTTTTTAATATGTATATATTTTTTTTAAATCTGTATGTAGTGTCTCTTGTCTCTGATCTCTCCTTTATCTTGCTAATTTTAGAATCTATGTGCATCTGAGGTGGGCTCAGCCTGGCCACACCACATGGTTTTCATTTTTTTGCCTTGTTTTAAACTTTTCTCCCTTTTCATTGCTTTGTGTTGTCTTTTTCCCCTCCCCCCCCCTTTTTTTTAACCTGACTTTCTCACCTTGCTTCTCAGCTTCCACACATTAAGAATCTAGAAAGGTCTAGGTCCTCAGTACAGAAACATCTGAATACATTTAGAGTCACAGAAAACCTCAACCCCCACTGAACTGCTACAAAGAGAGAAACTCATCTTCATAAATCTGGATTCAAATCTCTTTCTGTGGATACCACATTGCAAAGCACAGTAGTAGAGGAGAAATGGGCATAGAAGTTCCCCACAGTAAAGTGAAGTGTATGAGCTTACAGTAGCAAAAATCTCCAACAAATTAGCCAAACATGAATATACCACCAAATGACTGAAAATCAGAGAAGAGAGACTGCAAAGTGGACCTGCAGAGTGTGTGGCTCATCTCCTCCCGCACAACTCTAAATTCTTAGTTGAAACCCCACAGCTCAGCCCAGGTGCACTTATTCTTTGGAAACTGGGAGGTCTTTGTAATATCCAGTTCCATTGACAAAAGTGCAGGTTGCTTAGTGAGGATCAGGGAAACAGAATTGCAGAAACATTGCAGGTTATGTCCTCTGTATACCTCTAACACTCAGAATTAACTCCAAGAAAGTAGAAGTAATGTATAATCCATCAGATGACCAAATATTTCTTGTGCAGAAGCACAAGAAATATGGAAAACCAAGAAAATATCCCTTCCCTATGGAGAAAGAACTGCCTTTCATCATCTACAGACAGTACAACAGAACACGTGGAAATGTCAGATAAAGAATTTAAAATATTCATAGTAACAAAGCTAACAGAAATGCAAGAGAAGAGAGACAATGAATTCCAGAAGATGCACGAGAAAAGAGACAAGTTCCAGGAGGTGAGGAAGTTCTTGCTCCATCTAAAAGAGGAAATACACAACATGAAAAAGAATCAAATGGAACCGTTAGAGATTAAGTTTGTAATACAGAAAATAAAACCTCCCTTGAAAGTATTAAAAGCAGATTAGGTCATACATTAGATCGAATCTCAGATAAAGAAGACAGAACCTCTGACCTAGAAAAATTCACTAAAAAGACTGAGAAAATAACCACCACAAAAAATGAGAATAACATACGAGTAACACTAGATACAATTAGATGCCCAAACAGCTGGATCATTAGTATCCCAGAAGGGGAAGAAACTAATAAGGGCATTGATAATCTATTCCATGAAATCCTGAAAGAAAAATTTCCAAACCTAGAGAGGAATTCAAATATCCAGACCCAAAAAGTACAAAGGACCCCATATAGAATCAACCAAGAAGATCTTCTCCAAGGCACATCACAGCCAAATTGACCAAAACCACAAAGACAAGATAATAAGATTGACAAGAGAGCACGCATCAAGTTACTTTCAAAGGATATCCCATCAGGCTAACGTCAGACCTCTCATCAGAAACAATGCAAACAAGGAAGGAATGTGAAAGTATATTCAAAATGTTAAGTAAAAAACAAATTCAACCAAGAATACTGTACCCAGCAAGATTATCTTTCATATGGGAAGAAAAGCCTGAAACATTCTCAGATAAACAAAACCTAAAGGAATTTACCAATACCAGACCAGCTCTTTGAGAAGTTCTGAAAGGAGTGCTACACCAGGAAAACTAAAGACAGATAGAGATAAGAGAACAAAAAATGACCAAGAAAAGGGCCAACTTAATGGTAGGATCCAGTCCAGAAATATCAATATTAATGCTGAATGGTAACTTCCAGGATTTAAACGGAAAGATCAGACCACAATAACACTGCAAATTCAACAAAAAAGAGATTATATGAGACTGAACTGGTGAAATAAAATTCTATGACTTTTGTCCGAAACATTATTGATTCTTCTAAGCTTTGTTTTCCAGGTTTAAGGATTTTGGTTTTCTTTTGAGTTGTTGATAGGTTCAGCAATTTGTTAAAAAAATATTTTTTAAATTGAAATATAAACTTTTCTCCGTTCCTGACTCCTTTGTAATTGGCAAATATTTGTGAGCACTCATGTTTTATGGCAGAATGGTTATTGGTATAAGTTCAATAATACAATTGTATCTGTTGCCCTACATCAGAAATTGAATTTTTAATTAATTAATTTTTATCTATTTATTTATTTTGGAGAGGTTTTTGCTATAGGGTGCATGCCCTCACCAGAAAGACAGAGAGAGACAGAAAGACAGAAAGCAAGAAATCACCCCCCGGGGTGATGGCCATGCCACAATCCCTTCTCCTTCATTCTCCTCTCAGGAACTTGGACACACACGCACACGTGCCCAGTGTGAGTTTAAGCCACTGGGTCCAGGACTCGAACCATGGTCAACTACATGAGCGTCCAGAGACATAACCATTACACCAACTGCTGGTCCCTGAATTCTTTTTTTAAAGAATTATTTAACTTTATTTATTTATTTATTTATTTATTTATTTATTTATTTATTTATTTTAATTTGACCAGACAGGGACAGAGAGAGAGAGAGAAAGCAAGCTTCCAGGTCCAGGACTTGAACTTCTGTCAACCGTGTAAAAGTCCAGCACCCTTAACCACCAACACCACCTGCCAGCCCCAGAAATTTAATTCTTACCAGGTTTTGTGCAAAAAATAGACCAAATTGAGATTAAACTATTTTTTATGCAAATAAGTTAATTTATAACTCTCTTTAGTAAAAGGGGAAATGGAGAGAGAAAAAAATGTTTCAGAAGAAAATTACAGTGCACTTGTCACTAGATTCTAGCTTTGTCCATATCTTTAGTTTAAGATCTTTTGTAAAGCAATAAAATGTGAAAAATAAGTTTAGTATGGAAAGGAGGGAAGGGGAGGGTAGGGAAAAACATGTAAAAGTATGTTTAATTGACAAAAAAATCAAAAGCTATTTGCTGATGATAATGTATATAGTAATATCTTTATCTTGATTGACATACACGGTATTTGTGCTGGAAAAAGAAATGTAAACTGTAAAGGCATGTGATTAAATGTACATTAAACACACACACATATATAAATAAAATAAACACATATTTTAAAAAGTACTTGGATAAAAACAAATCTAAGATTACTTATGAGCTCCATGACACTAAGTTTAAGAGATATTTGTGGGGCCAGCAAGAGGCGTGGTGGTAAAGACACTGGATTCTCATATGGCCAACCACAGATTGAGTTCCAGACCCAGTGACTTGCTTTCTCACTATCACTTTCCCTCTCTCTCTCAATCTGTCTCTCTTGGTCAAATGAATAATAATAATAATGAATAAAATTAAATAAATAATTTTTTAAAAAGATATTTTTTATCTTTATCTTCATTTTTTCTTGCATCTTATACCATGTTTGACTGCTTTCTTATTTTTTTCAAAAAAATTTTTCTGGCGCTCATTGGAGAGATGGAGAGACAAGAAGCAAGAAAGCACCCCCAAAAGGGATGACCGCACCACAATCCATTCTCCTCCACTGTCCTCTCAGGATTTTGGACACACACACACACACACACACACACACATTCAATATGAGTTTTAGGGTGCTGGGTCCAGGACTCAAACCATGGTCAGCCATGTGGTAGTCCAGTGCTTCAATCACCATCCCATCTGCTGGTCCGAGACAACTCTTTCTTGAAGAACTTTGTTCCCCTTAATTCTGTGATATCATCATCTTCTTTTTGTCCTACTTGACTGGTAGTTATGCAGTTCTTTACATGGTCATTAAACATAGAGTTTTCTAAAGCTTTGTCTCAAATCTCTCCTCTCTTAACTTTATACTTTCCCTCTAGGCAATCACATATGGAGCTTCCCAAACTTTTTCATATCATGGTACACAGAAATAATGACAAGATTGACATATGGTTACTCAGAGATGAAAACCACTGGCCTGAAAGCTTAATTGATATTTTAACAAATCATGGCACAGCCAGTGGCACATTGCTAGGGCCCTACGAAGCTCTGAATTGATATCCACGTACTTAGCTATTGCCAATATGCAAACAAATGTACAATTTTACATTTTTAGCTCAGACTTCAATTCTTAGTCCTACACCTATATATCCAATTGCCACATCTCTTTTTGGGTATTTGAAAGCATCTGAAATGTACCCTGTCTAAGACCAAGCTCATGGTCACTGTTTCCCCAAACTTGGTCCTCTTCTGATGCTCTGTCTTACTGCAGACAATCAAAACACTGAGTTGTATAAGCCAGAATTCTAGGAGACATCTTCTTCACTTTCATTTCACTCCTATATGCAATCCATTATCAAAGCCTACTTAATCAACCTCCTCCACATAAACTCTTGTCTCTCCATCTTACTACTGAGTCCACACTACCGTCATAATCCTCCTGAATTTGCCCTAATTACTTTATAGTTAAGCAAGTAATCTATCTTCATCTATTCTAGCCAACCCCCTAATTAATTCTGTATAGAGTGATTGTAAAATAAATAAAGATCTAATCCTATCATTCCTTTGCTTAAAGCAAAATTTCTTAATAGTAACAATGCTGTGATGTCATCTCTTGCTACAGAATGAATCAACCAAAATTTTAGTGGCTTAAAATAATAATATTAGTGGTCGTGATTATGTGGGTTGTTGAGTTTCTGTTGGGTGGTTAGCACCTAGACTCTCTTATGCAGTTACAGTAATAATTTGACTAGGACTGACGTCATCTGACGGTGCTCACCTGGGCTGGATATCCAAGGCGGCATTTTCACTTGCATGCCTGAAGATTGGTCAGGTGTCTTTCTTTCTGCATAGCCTTTCTACATGGCTAGTTTCAGGCTCTTCAAAGCATAGAAATCTTAAGTTATCCACATCTTACGTGACAAGTTACTCTCCCCAGAGTGCACTTTATAAGAGATCAAGGCAAAAGTTGTAAAACCTCTTCTGACTTAGCCTAGATGTCATTCAGCATTATTTTCTAGAAATCAAAATCTAGTCATAGGGTCAGCCCAGATTCCAAAGGAGGAAAGGGAGTTGGAGAAGGCAAAGAGCCTTTGAAGAATATCAACCATACCTACCTCTCCAGTTCCATTTTGCAGCACATTTTCCTTACTGCTGTTTCTACTTCAGCCACACGGTCCTTCCTTTAGTTTCTTGTACTTTCCATAATTCATTTTACTTACAGCTTTGCCCATACCACTTTCTTTGCCTAAAATGTTCTTCCAATACCTGCTAACTCCTGCTCAGCTTTCAGATCTCAATCAAGCTGCAGGAAAGCCTTCCCTGACTCCTTTAACCAGGTTAAATCTCAACTTATACTCTCAAGGCACTGGATACATTTTCAGCACTGTTCTCATCCCCGTTATATTTTGAATTTGTTTGTGTAATTATGTAATTTATGTCTCAATATCCTCCACTACACTGTAAAATGAGCCATGTCCATTTTACCTTCCTACCATAAAGCTTGGCTAACACTAAGGTGTTTATTTGCTGAATGAATGAAAGAAAATAAGTAAATCAAACTGTCTGCCTCTGTAAAACAAATTACTTCTATCTTTTATGAATTATAGTGACATATATAATCACTCTCCTATATTCAATATGTGAATAATTAGTCCTAAATATAAGTTATTTTTCACAGAGGAAATATTGTAAAATCTTTTTAAAAGTTTATTTCTTTTTTAATTTTATTTAATTTTCAATTTAACCAGAGAGGGTAGCGTGAGAGAGGGGTGTGGTAGGGAAAAGTGGGAAAGCAAGTCAGGTCTGGGACTCAAACCAGGTTGACCAAGTGTAAGTCCAATGCCCTTAAACACTGCGCCACCTGCCGGCCCCAAAAGTTTATGTCTTATATAAGACTGAGGAACAGGGAGAGGGAGAGAAAGACAAGGACCCTAACAAGGTCTCATGCTGGAACTTCTTCCCCTACCCCCAGCCTCCCAGCCTACAAAATTAGCAGACGTATAAAGGAATCAATTAATACACCCAAACTGTGTACTTCTGTGGTATTTCTTCCAGTCTCCCCTCAAATGGCCCTTAAAATGTCTTTGATTTTCATTACTATGTTTAAAAAAAGCTAGCAAACAGAGCACTATAATCAGGAAAGAGGTGATTTCCCAGTCTGCGCACAGAATTCTGAACTGACAGTACCAATTGCTTGACACATTCCACTTAGAAACCAAGGTGGATTGTTACACAGACCACATGTTTCCTCTGGTACTAAATCTAGATGCACAATACTAACTGCTCTCCACTACATCATTAATCATCTGTCTAGAAAAAAATATCCTACCAACCTACAACGCAAAATGGAATATTTCATCTTAGAGGTTCCTGTTCTTTAAAAGGTAACACTAAAAGCAAAAGGTTGGACTGGAGAAAATAATTATGTCATAGCTCGTAACTTCCTCTTATTTTCCCACTAAAAGTTTAAGTAACTATAAATGGCATCATAAACTAAATTTCATTATCAAAAATGAATTTATTGGGAACCAGCAGTTAGCTCAATGGGTATGTCACTGGACTCCCACGTAGTCGACCACGGTTCGCGTCCCGGATCCGGTGGCTTAAAACTCATTCCAGGCACGTGTATGTGCGTGCCCAAGATCCCGAGAGGAGAATGGAGGAGAAGGGATTGTGGCGTGACCATCCCCCCTGGGGGGTGATTTCTCGCTTTCTGTCTCTATGTCTCTCTGTCTGGCGAGCGCACGCGCCCTATAGCGAACACCTCTCCAAAAAAAAAAAAAAGGAAAAAAAATGAATTTATTATTTATTATAGTTTTCTTAGGTTCTGACTGTCAACTGTAATTGTTCCTAATTACTAAAAATATCTGGTATAGTGAGAGAATTTTTGTTGCAATCTGAAAGCATTCAGTCATGTGTTTACTTATTCTTTCTCCCTACTATAGCACAGGCTCCAAAAGGACATGGATTTGGCCAGTTTCATTCACCATGAGCAGTGTCTGTCACATTTTACTGCCCAATGAATTAAGGAATTAATAAATGACCATGTTCTTCTAAAATTAGATCTTGTGAGATCTTGCTATTACAATATTTATGAAGATTCTTCTTTGTTATTATCAAGGAAACAAATTCTGTAAAAAACACAAAAAATGCCTTTACTTCTCATGTAGACTTTATCTTTGTAGGGTATTATGCTATATAAAATGAGTGTTTCTAATTATCTAATCTGTTTCATTCATCAACTAAGAAAAAAATTTACCCTACCATAAGGCAGAAGGAGCTTTGGGCTCAATCATTGACTTTGTCTGGTTGTTAAAAGTTTTCTAGGGTTAGCAGGTGGTGTAGTGGTTAAGGTGTTGGTCTCCCACATGTTTGACTGCAGTTCGAACCTGGGATCTGGCAGCTTGAAAATCATGCTGGGCATGTTTGTGTGAGTGCCCAAAATCCCAAAAGGAGGATGAAGAAGGAACTGTGGCGTGGCCATCCCCCTCCCCAGGGGTGATGATTTCTCACTTTCCCTCTCTGTCTCTGTCTCTCCTTCCAGTGAGCATACACACCATATGGCAAAAACCTTTAAAAAAGTTTTCTAGAATGAAAATACTTCTCAGTGACTGAACTGGAACTTATACTCATTGTGTAGTACAATGAAGAATCTTATCAGAGTAAAGAACTATAACGCAAGTAATAAAGACATCTATAAGTAGGTCCATGAGTGTGAATGTTCTTTTAGAATACTTTAGGGGCCAGCAGGCACATGGTGGTAAAGGCGCTGGACTCCCACATGCGTGACCATGGTTTGAGTCCTAGAACTGGTGGCATGCTTCTTTACTTCCTTTTTTTCTCTCTTTCTCTCTCTCTGGTGAGTGAACACCCCCTGTAGCAAATCAAAATATGATGATGATAAATAAAATTGAATAAATAATTCTTTAAAAAAGTTAAAATACTTTAGCTACTTTTGACTGAAAATACAACAACAGAAATTTGACACAGAGGGCATAAAAATAAAACTTATAAAACAGTTACTTAATTCCAGACTCTCTCTTGATAAATTGTTAAATATTTTGTCATAAAAGGTCGACTTGATGAAGTTGAAATATTCATTAATAAGTGTTTTACCCTATTCAATGTCATAAAATTTAGATAATAGCAAACTATGAATTTCAAATTGGCCCATTTAGGAAAATCCCCTACTGGTATCCTCGGATATAAGTTTAATACTGGCTAACAAATATGATGCCTGTGATTCTCTGTTCCATTTTGTATTTTATTTTTCAAGCCATCGGTAACACTGAATTATTCACAGCTAAACATCTTTTCCTTTGTCCTGCTTCTTGTTAAGTGTGGATTAAGATCTAGATAGCTGATTCCCAGGTTATAATGTATTAAATGGAAATTTTAAGTACTAAACAAGTTCAACCTGCTCTAAAGCTGTTCCAATTCCAGACTTGAACTTAGAAAGAGTTGTGTTACAAGAAACATGAACTGCCTATATTTTCAAAAGCATTAACTTTTGCCTTCTTGAGTTTTCAAACTTTGTTTACATTCAACCCCCCCCCAAAAGAGGGGGCATGCACTTAAGCTACATTTCACTATTCTTTTCACCATTCTAAGTGGTTTTTTAAGTCTCACCTTCCATTTTCTGTAACTCTTAACTATTTCTACTACAATAGTCAATTAAAAGGCTTAGAATGCAAATAAATCTTTCAATAACTTGAATAGTTTAGTAAATATGAAGGGACTTCAAAAAGTTTGTGGAAAAATAGAATGTAAGTATGGGTTTATTTGGGTGCAAACGTATTATTAAATCCATGCATAGCTGTTTAATAGTATACACTTTCCATGAACTTTTAAAGACCCTCCCCTGTAGAGCCTCCCACCAATGCATGTCTGGATGCCATTCAATTTCACCCAGATGTGCATTTTTAAAAATCCCATCTTCCTTTCTATTAGAACTAAGGCTCTTCCTTCCTCATTGACAACTAAAGCAAACACACACTTCTTACAAGTAGGAGTAATAACGAAGGGCAGGAATTTCAGGCATATTAAGAACACGAACTATATTTGTTTTGGTAAGGCAATTCCTGGTTGATAGAGCACTGGTGGGTGAATGGTAGGAGATGCAGATTTTTCAAGCTAAAGCCCTTTCAAGGACAGATGCCAAGGTGAGCAGCACTCCTGGTTTCTCGGCAGCCCGAAAGGATTTGTGAATGATTGTGAAAGATTTGCACCACCTCCCAGCTGCAGTTAGGGGCTGCTCTGCAAAGCACAGTTTGGGATATTCGTGTCACATCCTGTACTCCTGGGTAAGAGATGGTGAAATATACCCCACCCCACCACCATCGCCACCGCCAGCAGCAGCAGCACCAAAGCCCTGACGTGAAGCGATCCCGCAGGTCGGCTCATCTTGAAGGCACAGTCAGCATCGTTCATTCCCAGCCCAAGGCAGGCTCTCCTCCACCAGTCAGCTAGATCTCTCAAGTCTTCATCATTCTAGGCTTTTCCTGACAAAGTAGAAAGGTCTGTACTGGCCTTACCTCTGGGGCTGCTTTCTTGCAAGTACGGTGGGGCGGTGGGAGTGACATTTCCTGAATGGGATGCTGACAGCAGAGGCGAGCGTTCGTCCACTCCATCAGCAGCCATGACTGCAGCAGCGGCGGGGCCAAAGGGAGGCTGAGCTGGGGTTGCGGCTTCGGTGGAGGTGGTGGCTAATGCCGCTGCCGCTGCTGCTGCTGCCGCCTCCGGGAGGGCCCAGGATGTGTCACAAGGCAGGAGGCGGGGGAAGGGAGGGTGCGGACCAGAAGCGGGGGAAGGGAAGGGCGCTAGGAGGCATGACTGGGGGATGGGTGGGGAAGGGAGGGGAGAAGAGTGAGAAAGAAAGAGCCCGAGAGAGGGGAGGAGGGGAAGATGAGGAGTAGCAGGAGCCCAGCCAGCCTGGAAAAAAGAGAACCAATTATGGCTGATTGGGAACTGAGAGAAAGGGAAGGTGCCAAGTAACCAAAGGGAGAGCGGGTAAATGGAATGGAGGGTTGACAAGTCTCTAAAGGAAAAGACGAATATAAAGGGACTAAGAGAAAAGGCTTATGACTTGATTACAGGAAAGCTAGAGTGAACACGGACAGCAAGTTTAGCTCCTCTAGGAAGGAGGAGGGACTGCCATCAAACTTTGCAGCAGTTATCTGAAGAAAGCTAATTCCTAGGGTTATCAATTCTTACTTGAGGGGTTCTTCTTTTGTTACAAAATCATTTCTAAGTGTCCGTTTTCTAAGGGATAGTCTATTTTTGTATGAATGTTGACACTCCTTACTTTGCTGATTTTTTTAACAACACCAGTGTTGGCATTACCTGTTCAGTACTCCAGTAACAGTACCTTATTGAAACTGTGAATAGTGTATTGGCCTCTACAAGTTTCAATTTACAAAACAGAGTGCCCTTTTAGTTTTGTTTTTGTACTATATTGTCACTGACACGTACACAATAATGAAGTGTACAAATAAGGTAAGCTAATGAAGTACAATTTTCTTGAGATGTTTAAAAAATAATTTTCTACATGTAAAAACAATTTTTTAAAGCTATGGCCAATTCTTGCCTTGTTTTCTCTACTTAGTTTTGTTTTCTTTATTTTTTTTTAATGGTGACTTGCCATATTATCTAAACGTGGCTTATATGAATACAAAAAGAAAAGTACTGAACATACACAAATAAAAATTCAACATCAGAATAGTCTACACTGATCATCTTCTTGCAATACTTTTTTGCGATACTCAAAGAACTTACCAGGCATACAGAGATAACTAGGGCATGGTCTCAGTCTTCAAGATTCCTGAGAGACAGTTCAACAAAGAAAAAATGAGTCTGGTAGTCTCAGCTGTAGATTTCAATGGGCAAAGCAAGAAGCAGACTTCAGACATTTGGAATTACTTCTCATATTACATTAAAAAGGGTCCTCAATTTGATCTCTGAAGACATACACTTTCTTAAAGAAAATCCATTTAGGCACCAGCTGGAAGTCCTACGGGAAAATTAAAGAATGATGTTTTCTGTTATGTAGTCTCTTATATGGGTCAGTAGCATAGGGACCCAATACAAGGATTCTCACGTGATATAACCCAAGGGCATTTATAGGTCTCAAGGAACCTGGAAAGGGAAAGAAGGGTCAAGATGCTGCACTTCCTACAAAAGTGTCTATGATTTACACAATAAGTAGCAGTATATTCATTAATAATATAATTGCAGCCTGAAGGCTATTGAGTTTAACCACATTATAAGAAGAATCAACAACATCTTTTTTTTTTTTTTTTTTTTTTTTTTGAGAGAGAGATTTTTGTTATAGAGCACATGTGCTTGCCAGAAAGACAAAGCGAGACAGAGAAACAAAGTGAGAAATCACCCCGGGGTGGGGAGGTGGGGGAAGGATGGCCATGCTGCAATCCCTTCTCCTCCATTCTCCTCTCAGGATTTTGAGCACAGAGCACTTACGCCCAGCATGAGTTTTAAGCCACCAGATCCAGAACTCACCATCTTGGGCCATGTGGGAATCCAGTGCCTTAATCGCTATGCCACCTTCTGGCCCCAACATCCTATTAATATAATGTCCTATTATGTCACCGGCATGTTCTGTTATAACGGTGTACTTACTTTTCCTTTAGCCACCCACTATCCTCAACCCCAAACTGACTTTATGAGGCTAGAAGTCATGTCTATCTTATATATGATTATATCCTCAGTATCTACCACAACGAGCGGCACATTAGTAAGCACTATTATTTGCCAAATAAATAAACAAATGAATGTATGAACAAATCCTACACAATCCCTGGATCTTATTGAAACTGACTATTTAGTATGAAAAGTTAAGAGTACATTTTAGCTTTTTGATGAAGATGAGTTTTGCCATCTGACTTGCCAATATTTTTATTGTTCCATTATAACTCTACAACTAAGATTTCCTTTTCACCGGGTAATTGTCAGTAAATGGAGTTTGAGGACATTTTATTTCTTTATTTGATTTCTCTATAAATTTCAGAACTTATTCGAGGCTAATGGCAGTTACTCTTCTTAATAAAACTTAGCAGATTCTGCCCTCTAAATGAGGAAACGTGTGACTGTGCTTCCCGTGCTCTGCAGGATGTAGGGTGAAACTCCATGTCCCTGACGCTATAATGCTAGATACCTATACATCGGTTCAGGACTAAGAAAATAAAAACATTTTCAAAACATTAGGGAGGCCCAGACCACTGGACCTGAGCTCATTAGGGAACCCCATCCATCCTGCTGTGAAGGAGGTGAGATTGCTCTGGCCTTGCTCTGGCCTTCAAGAGCCAATGCAATACTATTTACCCGTAAAAAGGGATGAAATCCTGTCATTCACAGAGACATGGATGAGTCTGAAGGACATGTGTTAACAAGCCAGGTATAGAAAGAGAAATACTACATGTTCTCTTTCATATGCGGAAGCTGTAAAGGTTGATCTCATGAAAGTAAGAGAGCAGAATAGTGGTTACCATAAGCTGGGAAGGATAATGAAGAAGAGAGGATTGGGAAAGTTTGATTAACAAATGCAAAATTATAGTTATACAGGAGGAATAAATTTTAGACTGCAATAATACTGTAGGGTGACACTTTATAGTATATTTCAAAACAGCTATAAGCAAGAATTTTGAACGATCCTAACACAGAAAAAATGATAAATGTTGGAGGTGTTAGATATAATAATTACCCTGATTTGATCATTACAATAATATACATACAAAATGTCAAAATATCACACTGCCCCCAATGAATATGTACAATTTTTTACTTGTATATTTAATATAATAGCAATAAAAAAGAGAGACATTAATAGTTGCTAAATTGGCTGCCATCCTTGGCTACAGCTTTTATCATAAACACACATAGCTTTTGTTTTTGTTTTTGTTTGAGAGATAGCAAAAATCTATAGGGCACATGCACTCATCAGAGAGACGGAGAGACAGAAAGTGAGAGCTCACACCCCAGGAGGGATGACCATACCACAATCCTTTCTCTTCCATTCTCCCCTTGGGATTTTGGGCACTCGTGCACATGCACCTGGTGTGAGTTTTAAGCCACTGGGTCCAGGACTCGAACCATAGTTGGCCACATGGGAGTTCAATGATGTAACCACTACACCATCTTCTGGTTCCAATAAACATAAATAGTTTTAAAGATAGTGGAGGGACCAACAGGTGGTATGGTGGTTAAGGTGCTGGACACTCCCACATAGCTAACCATGATTCAAGTCCTGGACCTGGTAGCTTGCTGTTTCACTTTCTCTCTCTCTCTGGTCAAATTAAAATGAATGAATAAATAAAAGATACTAGAAAGGGACAGCTTCATAGTCTAGTAGTTAGGGAGCTGGGTCCCATATGATCAACTATGCAATTTGAATACTGGCTCCAGAGGCTTGAACAACATGCTGGGCATGTGTGCCTGTTTACCCCAAATCCCAAGAGGATGGAGAAATTAAGGAGAAGAGATTGCAGCATGACACCACCACCACCACCCCCCCCCCCCCATGGGGGATGCTTTCTTCCTCTCCCTTTCTCTATCTCTCTCTGGTGAGCACATACATGCTTTGGCAAAATTTTTTAAAGTAAAATAAATAAGTAGGTATATAAAAGATAGTGGAGGAGGCTGGCAGGTGGTTTAGTGGTTAAGGTGCTGGATTCCCACATGGCCAACCACAGTTGCAGTCCTCAACCTAGCGGCTTGCTTTCTCACTTACTCTCTCTCTCTCTGTCTTTCTCTGGTTAAATAAAATAAAATAAAATAAAATAAAATAAAATAATTATTTTTTAAAAAAATAGTGGATATACTGAGATAATATTTGCAGCAAATGCCAAGCTTCACAAAAAGTGAAAAGCTTTTACTAGGTATCACTTCGCTCTAGTATAAAAAAATACAATGGTATATATTTACTTAATAAATGCTAAATAATAATCAACAATCTGAGGTAATAGATTTTTTTTTAAAAGAATTATTTATTTATGGAGCCAGCAGGTGGCATGATAGTTAAGGCTCTGCACACCCACATGACTGGCTATGGTTCAAGTTCTAGATCTGACAGCTTGCCTTCTCCCTCTCCCCCTCTCTCTGGTCAAATTAAAGGATAATAATAAATACATGAAATTAAATTAATAATTAATTTTTTTAAAAAGTATGTGACACATTAAAGACTTTTACATTTTATTTAATTTATTATTATTATTTAAATTTGCTATAGGGCATGTGCACTCACCAGAGAGAGACAGAGAGAGACAGAGAAAAAGTGATAAAGCGAGTCTCCTGGTTCAGGATTTTAACTGCAGTTGGCCGTGTGGGAATCCAGTGCCTTAACCACCACACCACCTGCTGACCCCAAGGCAATAGTTTTTATGCCAGGGGATGCATACATGTGCAAAAAAAAAAAAAAAAAAAAAAAATGAGTGAGAAAGAGAACCCCACAATGCAACCTGTTCATGACATGGTCCTTTATTCCTCCGTTTCTTCATCTGGTCAAGATCCTGGGCACATGTGCATGTACCTAGCGTGCTTTCAAGCTTCCTTGGTGGGCTATGTGTGATCCTGCTCCTTCCACACAGTACTTCGTTGCTACAGTAAGGGCCAATCTGAGACATTTCTATGATTATAATATTTTTCCATCTCTATTCATGAGGTGAGCTAATGTATCTGTTGAAACAAAAGTTACCAAATAAACAGATTCTATGTGAGATGTACCTAATTTGCTATCCCGGTTTTCTACTACTGAGTAACAAATCACATCAAAACCCAGTGACTTAAAGAAACATGGTTTGTTTTTCATGTTTCTGCAGATAGGCTGAATTATTATATCAGACTTGCCTGGTCTTACTCAGGCAGCTGTAGCCAGCTATCAAGTTTGCTAGGGGCTGGGTTCAGCAGGGACATCTGGAATGGCTAGGCATCTCTCGCTATGTACTCTTCATTCTGGGCTGCTTCACATGCCTTGGGTCTTAGTGCAGTATTCTAAGAGGGTGATGGTGGAAAGCAAGGGAGGACCCTATCCAGTAAGATTCAGGCTCTAGTCCTCAAACAATGTTACTTCTATCACATTCTTTCACTATCAGTAGCTTTCTCAGCCCGCCTCCTCCCCAAATTAAGTTTGAGTTGCTGAGGCCTCTTTTTACAGTCAAAGGAAGTCACAAGACCAGTGAAGGAATAGATACTATTTCTTTATGGAAGGAGTATCAATGTCACATTGCAAGTGGTGGAGATCACAGAAAGGCATGATTCATTGAAGGCTGTTATATAACAACCTGCCAGTCTGCCCTCTGGGCACAGCAGTTCACCTCCCTCTCACAGGCAAACTATTATTCACTCTCAAAACCACAGTCTCACTTAATCATCAAAATCAGTTTTATATGTCTTACAGTCACCTATTTCAAATCCAGGTGCATAGGAAGCTCCTTAAGCAGGATCCCACAGGTCCAGTTACTTGGGTATGGCACCAGTTGATCCAGAGACCTGTGAACTAAAGAAAAACAAATCATGTGCTCTGTTTGTCTTCCATCTCTAGCCCCTTGCATTTAACAGTACAAGAACAGGAAAGGAGTAGTAAACGTTTTCAGTTTCCTGCACCGAGGGGAAAAGAAGCTGGCATTCCAAACTAAAGGTACAGAGTGAACGCTGGACCACAGAATTCCGAAATCCAGTAGGGGATGGAGCATCAGTTCCTTCAGCCTCTGAGGCAAGGGATGCTCCTTTCCCTCAGGAGGGCACAGGTCTGTGCCTGATGCTACTCCATTTCATCACCTATTGCTCTCTTTGGCTCATGACCCTGCCCATAGAGTCAGGTCTTTTCCAGAAGAAATGGCACGTGTTTGTAGCTAAGTAGCTTTCTCAGCTTCCTGGCCAAGTGAAGTTGGAAGCTTAGAGCTGTCTTTTCATTTTGAACTTGCTGTCTTTTAATGCAAGCTGATGCAACTCCTTGAAAAATGTGTGGACTTGTAGTAAATCTGATCAAGGTTTACCTCATGCCTTCATCATAAATATAACTCTTTTTGAGAAAAGTGTCCCTCTACAGGGCCATATTTGAGACCCTTCAGATTTTAGAAGCTCCTTTGTCTGTTTGAGAAAGTCTTCAAGTCACTGCCTTACATCTCTCAGAGGTCTTCAGGAAGGGTTTTACAGCCATACCCTGGATTCAAATGATTTGTCACACTAAGGATCCTTTACTGGATGACTGTCTTGGGCTGTTTATATTTCCTCTAAATTTTATTGCAAACTGAAAACACCTTCTTCAGTTCACCTCTGTGGAGGTAAAATAATGTCCTCCCAAAGATGTCCACACTCTAATCTCTAGAACCTGTAAATATTTTACTTTGCATAGTAAGAGAAAATTTGCAGATATGATTATGGGGTGCAGACTTTCAGATGGGGAAATTATCCTGGTTGATCTAGGTGAACCAAACCTAATCACATGAGTTGTTTGTTTGTTTGTTTTTTAAAGCTGAAGACTTTCTTAGCTGTGGTCAGAAAGATTCACAGAAGAGAGGTCTGAAGTGCGAGGAGGACTCAACCTACCATTGCTGGTTTTGAAGATGGAAAAAGGGAACTATAATATAGGTGGTCTCTAGAAGCTGAGAATTATTGTCAGCTAACAGCAGCAAAGAACCATGGATTTCATCTTACAACCATTAAGAACTGGATTCCAGGGCCTGCAGGTGGCATGGAGGTTAAAACAACTCCATGGACTCCCACGTGGATGAACTTGGTTCAAGTCCCAGACCTGGTGGCTTGAGGATCACGCCAGGCACGTATGCAAGTGTGCCCAAAATGCCAAGAGGAGCATGGAGGAGAAGGTATTCCAGTGTGGCCACACACCCCCCCCCCCCCCCACTGGATGCGATTTCTCACTTTTCTCTCTCACTCTCTCTCTCTCTCTCTCTCTCTGACAAGCACAAGCGTCCTATGGTGAAAACCTTAATTTAAAACAAAAGAACTGGGTTCTACAAATGACCCCAATGAGCAAAGAAATAGATTTTTCCATAAAGCCTCTAGAGAGAAACATAGCCATGCTGACACCTTGCTTTTACCCCAGTGAAAGCCATGTTATATTTCTGACTTACAAAACTATAAAATAATAAATTTGTGTTGTTTAAACTATTAAATTTGTGGGCTTTTCCCCCTATCTCTAGAAGCCTGTGCCTTTGCTGAAGAAAGAAGGAAATTGAGAAAGCACCCCCCAGAAGGGATGGGCACACTGCAATGCATCTCCTTTCTTCTCTTGGGATTTTGGGCATGTGTGCATACGTGCCCAGCTTGTTTTTTAAGCTTTAGGGTCCAGGACTCCCACTGTGCTGTCGGCCCTGTGGGATCCAGCTGCCTTAACCACTACTGCTTTGGCTGGACCTAATTTGTGATCGTTTTTATGGCATCCAGAAAATGTAACCTTTCTCTTGCAATACCTTATAAAACATAACAAAAAGAAACTGTTTTATATTATCCATGGCAATTACGTTAGTGAAATTGACAAATTCGTGGGGTACATTTTGTACCTTTCAAGCTACCGGACTGCAATTCATTGGCCCATCTGTATTCTCCAGTCTCCATAGCAATTTTCTCCCTGCTCTTCCAGTTTCACTAGCAGTTTTCTCTCCACCCCTGTTAGCATTGGCCTGCCACCTGGCCCCAAAGACAATGCCGTATATTTTGGGTTTTGGAAGAGCTATACCAATTTCTGTCACATCGATCAATTGCTTTGTGCTTTCCATACTAATTTCTGTTGGACTTCCCGGTTGCTTTGTACTTTCAGCACCATGTTGTTTTATTATCTGTTTTGTAAGAATTCATCATACTACAACTTAATGGGTTAAAATAGCAATGCATTGTTTTTCACAATCCTGAGAGTTAACAGGGTAGTTTTCTGTCCTCTTCTCTCTACCCACTTAGGCAGATGCATTCATTTGGTAGGTCAGCTGGGACTGGGCTTAGGCAAGAGAGCTGGCTCCCTTCCTCTGCAAATACACTTTTTCCTTGGGCTTCTTCATTGCATGTCAGTTTCAGGATAGGGTCCCTGGAGGACAAGGGCACATGCTGCAAGGCCTTATATGTCCTAGGTTTTAGAACATGTACAAGGTGACATCTGCCACATTCTATTTGTCAGAACGAGTCACATGGCCAGCCTCTATTCAAGAGAAAAAAAAAATGAGAGAGATAAACTCAGCCACTCCCACCCCCCCTTTTTTTTAAAAAAGAATTATTTATTTTATCTTTTTATTATTATTATTATTTTTTTTGAAGTTGACAAGAGAGAGAGAGAGAGAAAGGGAAAGTGAGAAAGCAAGTCACCAAGGTGTTTTTTTGTTTGTTTGTTTGGTTTTTTATTTAAGAAACAGGGTCTCCCATGTTTCCCAGGATGGCCTTGACTCAAAACTCAAAATCCTCCTGCCTCAGTCTTCTGAGCAGCCGGGACTACAGATGGGTGCCACATGTCTGGCTAATTTAGTGGTGTGTGCGTGGGTGTCTGTATGTGTTTTCTGTTTGTTTGCTTGTTTTTAGACAGTATATCATTATGTCATGGTCCTGTCTCAGCCTCCAGAGTAGCTGGGACCACAGGTGTGTACCACTGCCCTTGGCTGTTTCAGATGGAGTCTCACCGTGTTGCACGGGCTGGCCATGAGCTCATGATCCCCCTGCCTCAGCCTCCCCAAGTCACTGGTTTACCAGTGACAGGGTGGACCCAACACTATACTTGGTTTTTGAACCAGGGCCTCCCATGTGGCCTCAGCCTGAGAAGCAACAGCATTCAGCACCTGCTGCCATAGCTGGACTAGTCAGTCTTGGTGGAAGGTGTGGCAATGTCAAATACAGAGGGACATTGGTGAGATGGAATGATTCATCGGAGGCTTTAGATAGTAATCTACCACAGTTACAAACTATATTTCATGTAAGAAAAGTGAGGAGTATTCACAGTACACCATACTGTGAAGAGGCTTAACAGGAAATTCTAAAGTCCATCTGAGAAGCATATTATTATGAATATCTATGTGATATAAAATAGCCTCATATTATGTTTTTATAAACGTTATCATTGCTTTCCTCAGTCCATGTCAAAATGTGACTTCTACTTTCTAATTCTGTCTTCTTGGTCTTTCTCCTTAGTGGTGGAAGGAGTCCAGGTTTAGAAATCAGAAGGAATTATATTTTGAATCTACTACCCTTTGAGTGTGATCTTAGTTAAGCTAGTTAAACCTCTTTATATCTCACTTGTCTAATTTGTTTTTGTTTGTTTTTTTTTTTTTCTTTTCGAGAGATTTTTGCTATAGGGCACATGTGCTCACCGAGGAGACAGAGACAGAGGGATAGAAAGCAAGGGAAAAAAAAAAAAGAAAAAAAACAGGGGGCATGGCCATGCAGCAATCCCTTCTCCTCCATTCTCCTCTAAGGATCTGGGCATGCACACATGTGAGTTTTAAGCTGCTGATTTTGGGACTCAAACCGCAATTGACTGTGTAGGAGTCCAGTGATGTAACCATTACACCATCTACTGGTCCCTCATCAGTCTACTAACAGAGATAAAATTATATCTTCCTCATGGAGTATTAGGTCATGATATATTTTTCTGTGTTTTCCTGTGCAAAATGAGTCATGACTTTCCCAACCCAATAATTAAATGAAAAATAATGTAATGTGCCATCAGTTCTTGGTACATAGATTTTCCAAAAATACAAGGGATCCTCAAAAGTTCATGGAAAGGGACCAGCAGATGGCATATGGTTACGTCACTGAACTCCCACGTTGTCGACCATGAGTCCCAGACCTGGCAGTTTAAAACTCACACCGGATGCATGTGCTTGCATACTAAAAATTCTGACAGGAGAATGGAGGAGAAGGGATTGTGGTGACCATCTCCCTGAGTAGTGATTTCCCACTTTCTGTCTCTCTGGTGAGCACATGTACCCTATAGCAAAAATTTCTCTCTAAAAAAAAAAAAAAAAAAAAGTTAATGGAAAAACTTTTCAAGGATTTCAATTTTTTTGTAGTGAAATAAACTCATACATTAATTCCATTGTCCCATGAACTTATATAAATTTATTTATTTATTTGCCATTCTTCATTTTAAACTTTATCTGAATAAAAACCAGGGGCTAGGCACCATGAAAACAAGCTAGAAGCACAGTGACTCAGAATATGTTTGTATTTTTAACCCTTTTTTTTTTTTAGAAAGAATTTTTTTTTTTTTTTTTTTTTTTTTTTTTTTTTTTTTTTTTTTTTTTTTTTTTTTTTTTTGCTATAGGGTGCATGTGCTTACCAGAGAGACAGACAGACAGACAGAAAGCAAGAAATCATCCCCCACGTAGGATGGCCATGCCATAATCCCTTCTCTTTCATTTTCTTTCTGGGATCTTGGGCACACACCCAGTGTGAGTTTCAAGCCACTGGGTCTGGGACTCAAACCATGGTTGTCCATGTGGGAGTTCAGTGTCTTACACCACCTGTGGACCCATATTTTTAACCCATTAATCCATTTACATTTACCTTAGAGATTTATGATAAGATATCAGTGCATAGTCTGTGTGCTTAACTCAAAGACTCTGGTATATCTCAGCTGGCCTAGTGGGGTCATATTTAAGCACATAAATTTCTAGGTCTTTTGTAAACATCTATTGAGAGGTCTTGGAGAACAATGTCAGGTTTGAGGAAACAGCAACTTCGGTGTCACATGAAGAATGACACACAAATATCTTTTCATTATATTTATACTCTGGAAAGTCAGAAAACTGGATTTGGAAATAGGGACATTTAAAGAATGGGTTTTCTACCAAGGCTAGACTAAAAAGCTTTACCTTTGGGGTCCAGCAGGTGGCACAGTGGTTAAGGTGTTGGACATATACATGGCTGACCAGGGTTCAAGTCCCAGACCTGGTGGCTTCAAAATCATTTTGGGTGCATGTGCATGAATGCCCACATTCCTGAGAGGAGAATGGAAGACAAGGGATTTCAGCATGGCCATCTCCCCTGGAGTCAGGGGAGAGTTCTCACTTTTCTTCTCACTGTCTCTCTCTCCAGTGAGCGCGCATACTCAATGGCAAAACAAACAAACAAATAAACAAACAAAAGCTTTTACCTTCTCCTGAGGGATTTTATTTACTTTTCCATCAGACAGACTTGTAATTATGAGAGAATAGGCCATGATCAGGAGTTGAAGAGTTTGCCACATTTTGCAGAAACATGTTTCTGGTAGGCCAAGTGATTACCACAAAAAGTAGCTGGGATTGTACCATTACTGAGACCAACATGAAAAGCTAGCTCTGAGTGGAAAAAAAAAAACAAACAGCAACAACAGCTCCTGGCACATGCCAATAAATGCAAGAGCTGACAAGGGTAGGGAGAGGTAAAGCAAGACACCGTGAATCAGAAAGTCTCTCAGAAGAACTCATATTTAGATCCTCTAGAAATCCAGTATTCCAGTCCCTGTCTGCCAGGAGACGGCATGATCAATGGACAGTCAGTGCTGGCTCAAGAATTAGTGTCAAGCAGCCAAAGGGAGACTACAATAATGGCCTTGTGAATCCCTCAGACTCCTTGTATCTGCTTACTAAAGAAACTAGAACCTAGGAGAGAGAGGAAGAAGTTGCCCAAAGGCAAACCATCTTCTTGTCCCCAAGGTAGAAAATGGGAAAGAAGTAAAAAGAAGACCATATCTCCACCCAGTTTCAGGTCCTCAAACCACGATGCTAGCAAATAACCCAAAAGAGGCTAGATACCAGTTTAACATAGTAACTTACCTCATGACTGATAAATATTCCATCATCAATTCCTGGGGATCTCAAATTGTTTTGGAACACAATGCAAATATAGACATATAAGTACATAACATATTTTTACATATAACTTAACTACAATGTCAAGAAAATTAGAATGACTTAATTTGGCAATGTTTTTCATTTTTATCCAACATATAAAGAATAAGCCTTGGGGCCAGCAGTTAGCATAACCTGGCGGCTTAAACTCATGCCGGGCGCATGTGCGTGCATGCTCAAGATCCCAAGAGGAGAATGGAGGAGAAGGGATTGTGGTGTGGCCATTGCCCCTGGTGGTGATTTCCTGCTTTCTATCTCTCTGTCTCTCTCTGTCTTTCTGGAGAGTGCAAAAAGCCAGCAAAAACCTCTCCAAGAAAAAAAAATTTTTTTAAAAGAAAAAAAGAATAGCCCAATCAGTTTGACATCTCCCTTTTGGATGTTTCAGGGGCCCTCTGTAAACATCCAAGAGTTACTTTGAGGTCAAAAGTCCTCTGTTAGCCCTAAAACTAAAAACAGAAAAAGCTAGTCATGAATTTGTTTCTCTGTTAGATATCCACCATGTAAAATGCAACACCTAACACATAAATACTAGTTATTTCATTAAGCCAACCATATTAAGATAAACATGATGTTTGATTAATAAAAATCTAGATAAAATATATGTTGGAAATTGTGAAGACTTTCACTTATTAATATTTTGCTTTTATTACATTTGAAACCGGATTATATACTAAAGTTATATGAATTTGAAAAGCATTTAAACCAATTTTTATGAACACTCTTTTTATTTCTTTATTTTTTTAATTTATTTATTGTTTTTGGAGAGGTTTTTGCCATAGGTTGCATGCGCTGGCCAGAAAGACAGAGAGACACAGAGAGACAGAAAGCGAGAAGTCACACCCTGGGGATATGGCTATGCCACAATCCCTTCTCCTCCATTTTCATCTTGCGATCTTGGGCATGCACACACATGCGCCTGGCATGAGTTTAAGCCACTGGGTCCAGGACGCGAACCGCGGTCAACTACATGGGAATCCAGTGACATAGCCTAACTGCTGGTCCCATGAATAAAATTCTTTAAGGGCTTTTCACACAGACATACGTATAGTACTTAACATGACATAACCCTTGGCCCGGTGTCGAAAGTCCTGAAAGTGATCTAGAAAACAGTTAAGTGGGGCACACTTAGACTAACAGACTGACGGCTGTCCCTGACTCATTTAGACAAAAACAAGACTGACAAAGACTAGACAAATCAAGACAGTGCATCCAAAGACAAGCAGGGTGATGACTGGTCCTGTCCCATTCTCAAAGACAAGACAAAGCAAGACAGTGTATCCAGAAATCACTGTCACCAGGGACCCCAAGTGCTGTCATTCTCGGGTCCTACGACCTGGAGGTTCCACTGCATCCAGCCCTCCTAAAGTCCCCCCAAGAGAGCTCTCAAACCAAGATAACAAGAATCTTACCAGATTCAGATGCAAAAGTGACTCCAATTTCTGATCCGTGTTTGTGAGGCTTCCTTACCCCTCTTGAGACCCGGGATAGGGTATAAGAACCGTCCTCCTTGGGGCGTTGTTTGGCCACTCTAAGGTTCCCAAATCTTGCTGGGGCCTCCAAATGTTGTAGAGTGCAACTGAATGAATGATCACCAAAGTCAGATTAAAGTTAAAGGGGGTCTTTATTAGCTGGCCAGTAACTACAGCCTGAGGCTCGGAGGCCAAGAGTCAGAACTGCAGCCCTGACCAAAATTTGAGCAGTCTTTTTACAGGGTATCACTTACCAGGGGTTTCCATGCAAGCAATTACAGAAGCTGAATCAAGCAGGTTAATTATTTCTGAGGGCACTCTCTAGACCTTTGTTTAATGGTCTCTGTGGCTCCGGGCAGGGTTCTGGTGATTGATAGTTATATTGTTAAGGAACAGCTAAACAAAAGGGTTTTGGGCTAGTTAGCAAAGACAGTAGTAACAGGATGTTGCCCTGGATGCAGTTTTCTGTATGGTTAGCACAAGCTGTTTTCTCATGGGAAGAACAAACTGGTTTACAGAAACAGCCAGCCATGTAAGGGTAAGGAAACAAAATGGATGAACTGTTGCTCATGTGCAAGATCTAACATGCGGCCTTCCACGCACTATGAAAATTAGAAAGAAGAAGAAGGAGAAGGAGAAGGAGAAGGAGAAGGAGAAGGAGAAGGAGAAGGAGAAGGAGAAGGAGAAAAAGAAGCAAGGGTGAATTTAGAATGGCCCTGTTAGGGTAGTACTTGGGACAAACTATAAACATTTATAATTTATACTTAACAAGTTCAACTTGTTTAACAACATAAATAGATATGTAACTTCAAATTCACACTCTCCTTGGTTCAAACACTTTTAACTAATAAACCTAATTAGTGGTTCTAAATGTGGGGGTTACAAAGAGGAGACAGTATTGAAACAAATCACTTTGTTAGGATGGAGATAAATGCATTTGCAAGAAGAGACTGGGAAGATAGTCAATAAGTATCCAAAATGTGACCCTCGTTTTGCTAGTCACTGTTGTAACAAGTTATTTCTGTTAAAAATACTTTAGCCTATGTAAGAAGAAAATCATCTCAACATAGTAACACAACAATGTCTTCATTTATAATGATGTTTTAAGACCCTAAAACCTGCTAAAATCTTGTATCTGTATTCTTAGGGTTAAGAAGAGTTTCTAAAAAGTAATCTTGTTCATTTTTTTATGTTTGTTGAGCCAGAGAGAACAAGAAAACATGCACCTCCAAAGGGGTCTTGACACTGTGATCCACCCCCAGCCTCAGCCCAGATCCCAGCATACATATATCTGGCATGCATTGAAAGGCCCCCAAGCATGAACCTAGGATCTTCCCGTGTGAGTCCAGTTACATTACCACTGCACCACCATCTAGCCCCAGTAATATTACTCTTTTTATTGAAACATTTAACCTTTTGAACAGGGCATTTTTCCTACTAACAAAATTTGGCATCGATGTATTATTCTTTTCACTTAGTGTATTTGCTAGTATTTCCAAATTAATGGTTTCAACTGGAACAATAGTCCAATAGATTATTAAGTTAACTCAGCACATTGGAAAGGTGTTTAGAAATATTTTGGAAATAAAGCCCAGAAAAATGCAACATTAGTTGAGGTGATGGGAAATAGGTTTCCTCATCTTTTTTTTCATACAAAGGTTAAGCATACCTGTAATTGAATCATGTCCTTCCCAAATTTGTTTGTTGAAGCCTAACATTCAGTGAAACTATTTTGAAGACAGACATTTAGAAGGGAATGAAGGTTAATAAGGTCATTAGGGTGGGGCCCAAAACTGATAGAATCGTGTCCTCAAAACAAGAGGCACCAGAGAACTTATTCACTCCCTCTCTCCATAAGCATGCACCAGGAAAAGGCAACTTGAGGATGCAGTGAGAAGCTGGCCAGCCGCCCGATCCTGGTAAGAGAGCACTCATCAGAAGCCAAACCCAAATGGACTCTGACCTTGGACTTCCATTCTTTGTAATTGTGAGAAAATAAATTTCTGTTGTTTGAATGATGTAGTCTGTCATATTCTGTTACAACAGCCCAAGCTAACAAAATAAGGTCTGCAAACATTAAGCTTACTTTTTAAACATCCTTTTAGCCCTTGGAGATTCTCTCTCTCTCTCTCTCTCTCTCTCTCTCTCTCTCTTTCTCCCTCTCTCTCTCTCTCTCTCTCTCTCTCTCTCTCTCTCTCACACACACACACACACACACACAGACACACACACAATTTCCCAGAGAAACCTGAAACTATAAACGCAGCCAATAAATGTAGAAACATATTTTATGATGAGAAACTTCCTTTTCCTATGGTTTCAGAAACCTATTGGGTAAGAAAAAGAACAGTTACCTCTTTAGAAATTCATATTCCCAGCACTTCCTTCGTGAGCTACAGACCTACCATTCTGTTCTTGTTTTCTGCTTCGATTCCATCTTGTTTGACTGACCCTTACGTGTCTCATCACAGTTTACTTACCAGATTCTCTATTTTCCAATATTTTAGAATTCATAGTATTTTACTATTTATTCATTCAGCCAGTGTTTATTGAATACTTTCTATAAGCCAGACATTATTCTAAGGGATAAAAATTCTTGACCTCATTATAAAAGATGGGTAGTGAGGACACACTGCTTTTTACGTGGAGGGACTGAACTCAGCCTCATTGACACTTGAGCAGAAATGTAAACTGTGAACAGCCAAACCCTGAGTAGAAAGGATGGTTGGTTTTTGCAGGAACAGTAAGGAAATCTATGTGACTTGACCAAAGAGAGCTGGGGGTGTAGAAGTGGAACATATGAGATTAGAGAAGTCTGGCCTGGACTGGGATAAAGCAGATCACCTAGGACCATTTTGACTTTTACTGAGTTAAATAAGGAGCTCTTGGAGGTTTTTTGTTTTGTTTTGTTTTTGGAGAGGTTTTTGCTGTAAGGCACGCGCACTCACCAGAAAGACAGAGAGAGACCGACAGAAAGTGAGAAATCACCTCTTGAGGGGGTGGCCACGCAGCAATCCCTTCTCCTCCATTCTCCTCTCGGGATCTTGGGCACGCAGGTGCCCAGCATGAGTTTAAGTCACCGGGTCCGGGACTCAAACCACGGTTGAATACATGGGAGTCCAGCGACACAGCCATTACGCTGGTCCCCTCTTGGAGATTTTTTTAATAGAAGAGTGACTTGGTATGACATAGGTTTTTAAAAAGATCACAGCCTGAGCAGGAGTCAAGTCTCAACCCTGGCTTGAAAACCAGGCTGCGCATGTGCACATCCAGGATCCTTGAGGGATGGAGAATAGGGGGGAAAGGACTGTGGCATAACCAAGCCCTTTTGAGGGGTGGGGTGTTTGCTTTCTCTTTCTCTCTTAGGCTCTCTCTCACATGCACACATGCACCCTATGTTGTAAGTAAGTAAGTAAATAAATAAATAAATAAATGGATCACAGGGACAGCTTCAGTGGCACCGTCGGGTGCATACTAGGCTGCAGAGTTGGAGTCACAGGCTGGTTGCAGTTTGAGACCCCATCCTGGTGGGCCTGAAAACTCTCTGGTGCATGCACATGTGCCCACAATGCTGGCCAGCTAGGGGACTGGAAGAAGGCGCCTAGGCATGACCGAGCCCCGAGAGTGGGGCTTCTGTTGCTCTCTCATGCTTACTCACATGCTGTATCATGAATTAAAAATGAAAGACATTTATTTTTAAAAATATAAATGATCACAATGGCCACTGTTAACATTGGACTTAAGGTAAGAAAAAAGAACTACAGGTAGAAAGAAGGCATCAGATGCTGGATACATTGTGACGCCCAGGCTGACATGATTTGCTCATGGATTTGATCTAGAATAGGGAAGACGCAGAAGCCACTGATAGGTAACTTCATTCAGTCTTGAACACTTGTATATTTATTCCTGATACCCTTTTTGAATGGCAAGCCTGAATCAAAGACTATGTACACTTTAAAAATCTTTAAGGTACATATTGTCAAATTGCCCTTTAGAATCTGAGGAACATTTTATTTTTATCCTGACTGTGGTATCTGCTATTGTCCGTTTCTTAAAGTAACATTGTGTATAATTATTATTATTTAAAATTTACAGTTTAGCAGGTGGAGTATGTCTTGTGTTTTATCCTCAATGATTCTGAACATTAATATTTTTATTGGTCATTGGTATTGACTTTTTTTCACTGTGAACTTGTTTTCTTTATGATTTAAAATTTAAAATTATAACTCTTATTAAAACAATTTTTTAATAGTCCCTCCCCCCTTTTCTTGTCCTGAAAACCCAGGACCACATTTCCCAGTCATCTTTGTTTTGTTTGTTGTTGTTGTTGTTGTTGTTGTTGTTTTTTGAGAGGTTTTTACTATAGGTAGCATGCGCTTGCCAGAAAGACAGAGAGACAGAAAGTGAGAAATCATCCCCCTCCCCCCCCCCCAGGGGGAATGGCCATGCCACAATCCCTTCTCCTCCATTCTCCTCTTGGGATCTTGGGCATACACACACAGGTGCCCAGCGTGAGTTTAAGGCACTGGGTCCGGGACTCAAACTGCAGTCAACTACATGGGAGTCCAAGACATAGCCATTACGCCAACTGCTGGTCCCAAATCATATGCATTGAGAGAAACAAAGAGAGAGAGAGAGAGAGAGAGAGAGAGAGAGAGAGAGAGAGAGAGAGATGGCCTTGATGCCGCAATCCTCCAGCTTCCATAGGCTTTTGCCATGGGGCAGGTGCCATCATGCCCCTTAGTCATGTTTGTACTTAAGGGTAGTCATCTGTACAAATTCTGGCCAGTGGAAGATCAGTGGGAGTGACTACTTGTAGGCCCGGCCATTAAAAGCTCCATCAGAGGGACAGCAAGTAGTGTGGTGGTAAAGACAATGGACTCCCACATGACTAACCTCAGTTTGAGTCCTGGACCCAGAGACTTTCTTTCTCACCCCATCCCACCCCTGGCTCTCTTTGGTGAGCACACATGTCCTGTAGCAAATTAAAAAATAGTAATAATGCTAAATTAAAAATAAATCATCTTTAAACAAGTAAACTAAATTCATCAGTTGCTGACTGATGGACACAAAATTACACACAGGAAAGAGAAATAACTTCTAGTATATAAAATGCAGTAGGGATAATGTGGTTAATAACAACTTATGGTACACCTCAGAAGAACTGAAAAAGAGGATTTTAAATGTTACCAATATAAAGTAGTAACATCGCTGAGATTTGAGATAATGGATATTCTAGTTTCCCTGATTGAATTATCACACATCTTATTTATGTGCTCAAAAATGCTATTTTCTCACCACAAATATGTACAATTATACATTTAAACACACACACACACACACACACAACCTCCCTCGCATAATCCTGCCTGCTCTTTTCCCCTCTAAGCTAGATAGCAGGAGATAACCCCAAAGCGACCCTGGGAGTCACATGTTGAAAATAGTACCAGAAGGAAGTCTCTTGGGACATTAAATCACTACTTACAGGAGAACTGCTTGCCAAGAATGCTGATCTGAAAGTGTTCTACACTACTGTGAGAAGTCACTGAGATTTCAAGGTTTATCAGTTACAGTAGGGGGTATATTTTCTAAGTAGTAAAGACTTCTTGAGTTATAAAGAGTTTCTTTAACTTCATGCATTAATTATATTGAGCCTTTGCCTGCTTGAAGAAATGTAAAATCTACACTGACCCGCATGCTCCCTGGTACGGAGAAACTGATCCTCTTCTCTGAATTCCTTTAAGCAAACAATTCTAGGAATTGTTTGGAGTATAAAAGGTCAAACCTCTCTCTCGTTCTCCCTCTCACAATCTCCATCCCCTCCTTGTATGCACACACACATACACACACACACACACACACACACACACAAATTTACACCTTCATTAAAAGATTGTAAGGCTACCTGACCAAAGCCCATTGAACCTGCAACATTATTATTATTTTTTTTTTCTTGACGAATAAAGCTCCTCTTGTTTCCTATTTTCCAGAAAACACCCCCTTTGGATTTTCTCCCTGTTGCCACAGCCTAAATAAAGTACTCATCACTTTCAGTCTCTGGCAACTTTTGAAAGTTATACATCCTGTAATAAATAAGGTAAATATTCTCCCTAGTTTACTATCTTTCAATTTTAGGTATGTTTATATATTTTTGATGTATGTCTATATGCTGTCCCTGCATATGATCTTTTTGTAATATTCTTTGTCATTGGTGGTTTATGAAATATTAAACCATCTTCTTTTGCTAATAGATCTCCTGTCCTCATTCTTCCTCATTTCCTGTTCAGCCCAGAGCACATTGCCCAGGAGTGAACGCGCTGCCATTTCGTGCCTGGTCCCTCTTAAGCCTATTGAACATTTACTCTCCCTCTTTGGTAATTTAACACTTATGGACGTACCTCAGGCCACTCAGTCTTTTTGACGGATACTGGCTCATCCGCCAAGATGTTTTGTCACCAAGTCATTTGTCATACATTCACTGGTCTCAAGGGTCATGCCAGTCAATGCTAACTGGTTAGACAGACTGATGGCTAAACTGGGATACACAGCTGTCTCTAACACTCTCCTGCATGACAGGAGGAGTTTTATATTACAGATAATGTCATTTATGTAGCATAATATCAGGAAGATGAATTAGTTTCCTATTGTGGCTATAACAAATTACCACAAATTTGGGAGCTTAAATGGTGACCATTATCGTTATTTATTTATTTTATTTTTAAAGTTTTTTGCCTAAGGGCATGTGTGCTCACTAGAGAAAGATAGAGAGACAGAGACGGTGAGAGGGAAAGTGAGGAATCACCCCCAAGAGGGATGGCCATGCCACAACCCCTTCTCTCTAGTCTCCTCCCAGGATCTTGGGCACACACGCACACACACCTGGTGTGATTTTCAATCCACCGGGTCCAGAACTTGAATCACGGTCACCGATGTGGGAGTCTAGTGATATAACTGCTATGACATCTGCTGACCCCAATGACTATTACAGTTCTGGAGGTCAGAAGTCCAAAATGGTTGCTAAAATCAAGCTGTCTACAATGCTGCATTCCTTTATGGAGGCTCTAGGAGAGAATCCATTTTCTTCCCTTTTCCAGCCTCAAAAGCGCAGCACCATTCCTTAGCTTGAGGCTCATCCCTTCCTCTGTCTTCAAAGCCAGCAGTGCAGCATCTTTGAATCTCTACCTGAGACTCTCCTGCCTTCATCCTTCTCCTATAAAGACCCTTGGGATTATTTTCATGGGTCATCTGATAGAATCTTCCCATCCTATTATCTTTAACGTAATCATCTCTACAAAGTCCTTTTTGCCCTGCCCTATGTTACTGTGTTTGCCCAAATTCATCTGTTGAAATGTAATCGCCAATGTGATATTACTAAGAGGTGGGGTTTCTAAATTATGAGGGTGGAGAACTGATGGATAGGATTAGGACCCTTTTAAAGCTGTAGAGGAGAGCTTACATCCCCTTTTCTGTCCTACTCTCCCTTTCTCCATGAGAGGGCACATAAAAATCACTTGTCGATTGCTTATTTTGTAAGAAGCACATCCTAAATAAGAGGATATAAAATGAATAAACACTGCTGTGTTGGTGACACAGCAGTGAAGTCCCACACTCTGTAAGGCTGACCTGCATGTGAAAGTTTCAGGTTTGAGACTGGAGACCTCCTTGAGTATGGTAAACATCTGTCTACCCATGAACCAGGGCTGGTTGAGACTGAGGGTAGATAATGGCATTAAAATCCTATTGGAGTCTCTTTCTCATGGAAGAAATAGATAAATAAACTTTAAAAATAAAGCATAACCTATAATCTTCAGGAGTTTACAATCTGGTGTGACACATATACTTAGGATATTAAAATACTTCTGCACTAATAAAAACATCATAGAAAAATAGTTAAGAGAGCATCTAATTACTTTTTAAAAATTATTTAACATTATTTATTTTATAAATAAAGGGACACAGTGAGAGAGACAGAGGGACAGAGTGAGAAGAGAAAGAAGCTATAAAGATCAGTATTTAGTTTAAATCAACATTAATGTGATAAAGAATAACAGAAAAGCATAATTTGTATATTATCAACAAAGCAAAAAGTGTACAAAAATTAATCTAATAAAGCAATACACTACTTGAGACTATAACACAATATTCAAACTGTACTGAAAAGATTTAAAAGGAGCCAGAACAACTGTACAGATAGAGAAATATGTTTGAGAATGAAGTTTGGAAAGAGGATTCAGGTGAGTGTGTGACAAAATGAAGTAGAAGGAAATTCCTTTGAGGTGATGGGACAGGTGAGTGCCCTGATTCTGGAGATGGTCACGTGAATCCAGTAACACTTTGTAGGATATACAAAGTGGGTGCCAGTAAAACTGGTGAAATCCAAATAATGTCTATAGCTAATCAATGGCAACGTTCTGATTTTGATAATAGACTGTGAAGCTGACTGAAGAGCATAAAGGAACTCTATTTAATTTTGCAATGTCTAAGTGAGCCTAAAAATAAATTAAAACGAGTGTTCTAAGAAATGGCACATTATATATGACTCATGTGTCAAAGAAAAAGTAACTAGAAAATATTTGAAATTGAAAAATAAATAGAAGCACAACATCTCAAAATTTGTAGAATGCTCTCTAAAGCAATCTCCAGTGAAAAAAAATTATCTCATGAAATTCCCTACATTAAAGATTAAGTCTTGGGACCAGCTGATGACATAATGGTTACACTGTTAGTCTCCCACATAGTTGACTGCAGTTTAAGTCCTGGGCCCAGCAGCTTGTCACTTGCCAGGTATGGGTGCATGTGTGCCCAAGATCCCAAAAGGAGAATGAAGGAGAAGGGATTGAGTTGTCATGCCTCTGGGCGTGGGGATGATTTCTAGCTTTCTGTCTCTCTCTTTCTCTCTGGTAAGTGCATAAACCCTGTAGCAAAAATCTCTCTTAAAGAGTGAGAGAGAGAGAGAGAGGTCTTAAGTCAAAAGCCCCAGCTTTAACTTTAAGAAACTAGAAACAAAAAAAGGGGATAAATCCTAAAGTAAGCAGAAGAAAGGAAATAATAAATCTCAGAGTCCTAATGCTTTCAGAGGGACCATGGCCTTGCCAGCATCTTGATTTTGGACTTGAGCCTTAGAAAGTATGAAACAATGAACATCTGTTGTTTTAAGCGACCTGGTTATTGGTACATTGTAACTGCAAATCAAGGATACAAACACGGTTGGCAAAAGTGGAGCTCCTGCTATTTCCATTACATTATTTATAATAAGTAGATTTATTAAGTGGTCACATCTAATGACTACAGTGGAGGAAAAATGTAATATGCCCATATAGACTTCACTTAAAATAATAATGTTATTAAAATAAATGCTATATGGTAAAATAACTTCATGTAGTAATTTTTTTTCATTACCTTTGTGGTGTGTATGCTTACTCGAGAGAGACAGACAGAGAGAAAGAAATGAGAAAGTACCCCCGATGGGGGGCAGTCATATTGCAATCTCTTCTCTTCCATTTCTCCATCCTGTTGGGATCTGGGACACATACCTATATGTGCCTGGCTTGCTTTTCAAGCTACCATTGGGATCTGGACCATGGTTGGCCATGTGGGATCTGACTTCCTAAAGACTAGGCCATGGGGCTGGCTCTATGTAGTATTTTATAGATAATTTAAGTATTAAAAATGTAAGTAATGGGGCCAGTAGGTGGCACAGTGGTTAAGATGCTGGACTCCCACATGGACTACTGTGGTTTGAGTTCCAGACCTGGTGGCTTGAAAATCACGTCAGGCACATGTGTGTCCATACCCAAAATCCCAAGAGGAAAATGGAGGACAAGGATTGCTAAGTGGCCAACCACCCTAGGAGGTGATTTTTCACTTTCCTTCTCACTGTCTCTCTGGCAAGCACAGTTGCCCTTGGCAAAACAAACAAACAAAAAACTTAAAAAAATTTTAAGTAACTACTATACAAGGATAAAAGAGTGGAATTGTTTGATGAAATATATCAGTAAGAGCAGTATTAACCAAATGATTATGACTGAAACTTTATTACTGTTAAAAAAAAAAATGGTACAATAGGGGCCAGCAGGTGGCATGGTAGTTAAGACACTGGATTTTCACATGACTGACCACGTTTTGAGTCCCAGACCTGGCAGCTTGAGAGTCATGTGAGATGTGTGTGTGTGTGTGTGTGTGTGCGTGTGTGTGTGTTTGAGAGACTAGAGAGGGGACTATGGAGTGGTTGTCTCCCCTAGAAGGTGATTTTTTGCTTTCTTTCTCACTGTCCCTCTTATTCTCTCTGGTGAGTGCATGTGCCCTATAGCATAAACCTTAAAAAAAGGTACAATATAATTTTGTTTCTCTCTTTGAAAATTTATACTTAGGTTTAAAAAAAATTAAATATTGTAATTTGTACTTTGTTCTTTTAAGATAAATATTTATTTATGTTGCTATAGGGTATGTGTACTTGTCAGAGAGAGAGACAGACACACAAACACACACACACACACACACACACACACACACAGAGAGAGAGAGAGTGTGTGTACATTGATAGATAACATCACCTAATCGTGTTGAAATAATTTTGAAATTAATATTTGGGTCAGGCACTCAAGATTTTAACTTGATTTTCTCAGTACTGGAAAAATTTTTCTCTTCCATTTTTTTTTGGAGAAGTTTTTGCTATAGGGCACTTGCGCTTGCTGGAAAGTCAGAGGGAGACAGAGACAGAAAGCAAGAAATCACTCCCTGGGGGGGATGGCCACACTATAATTCCTTCTCCATTCTCCTCTCAGGATTCTGGGCACGCACGCACACGAGTCCAGAGTGAGTTTAAGTCGCCAGGTCCAGGACTTGAACCACAGTCGACTAAGTGGGAGTCCAGCGACGTATCCACTACTCCACCTTCTGGTCCCAACATTCTTCTCTTCTTGCTGCTCCAGGGAGAACAACATGATAATGCTGTTGGTAATCTGGGCCTTCTGGCTCACAGCTTCCCCATGCCAAAGGAGAGTCTGGTGAGCAGTTCATAGTAGCCATGCACAAGTTCTTCAGAAGCTTCATATTAATCTTTAGCCTTGGGAGTCATCGGTGTTGTGCCCTCTTAAGGGAGACCAATTTTCTCACGCTTCCTTAGTAGAATACAGCTTCCCAAATTTGAATAGGAAAAGAACTGAATAAGAATACATTAAATTATAGTCAATACTAATTTTCTTCACAGGCTCTTTGTGAATTTGTTTACTAAAATTTATTTGAACCCCCATATCAATATGTGTGGTACCTTAGTGGTCATTCATGTGGACATGCATGTGCAGAGCAACAGATTTGTGAGTAACCTGAGATACAAGCAGCTGTAGGGGAACAAGGAAACGGTCCTGTTTCAGCTCTCGTATTGTAAAGGAGCATCTTTTTGCAGTATATCTAATGCATTTTCACATTTTTGCCTTTTCTTGATGACTGCACTGTTGAAAATGGTTCCAAGTGCTGTGCTGTCTAGTGGTGTCCCTAAGCACAAGAAGGCTACGATGTGCCCTAGAAAATGTGTAAAACTTTGTTAAGATGTGTTACAGTGCTGCTGGCTGTGAGTTTCAATGTTAATGAAAAAAATGTATATTAAATGTTTTGAAAAAAGGTTATGTATTGATTAGTTGATGAAAATCATGTGACCAAAGGCTAGAAGGAACATAATTTTGCATTTCCCTTAAAGGCAAAAATTCGATATTCACTAATACAGTATTTGATCAATTTTATAACAACTACTGGTAACAAAAATCAACAATATGTATACTCATACAGATCTGCAGTAGTGAACTACAAATTAGAATCTACAGTGATAATGAATGTGGGGGCTGGCAAGTGGTGTGGTGATTTAAGGCGCTGGACTCCCACGTGGCTGACTACAGTTCAAGTCCTGAACCTGGTAGCTTGATTTCTCATTTTTCTTCTCTCTCTGATCAAATTAAAAACAAAATAAAATAATTAAAAATAAGGTTAAATAATGTAAAAAAAAAAAGATAATGAATGTGCTATTATATGTAGATTTTTCTGAGTGTGTGCAAATATAAAAAAGTAATAAAAAAAATCTAGCCTAGAGACTAGCATGGCCTGGTGGTTAAGGATGCTGGACTCCCACATCGTCAACTGCAGTTCAAATCCCGGACCTGGAAGCTTGCTTTGTCACTTTCCCTCTCTCTCACTATGTCCCTCTTTGGTCAAAATTAAAATAAATGAAATAAATAATTAAAATAAATGAATAAATAATAAAGTAAGGAACTTTCTTTAAATAAAGTTAAATAATTCTTTTTTAAACAAATCTATCCTAGGGAACAGCAGGTGGTGTGGTAGTTAAGGGCACTGTACTCCCACATGTCTGACCCGGTCTGAGTCCTGGACCTGGTGACTGGCTTTCTCACTTTTCCTCTCTCTTTCTCTCTGTCCCTCTCTTGTCAAATTAAAACAAACAAACAAACAAAGTTAAAGAAAATTTTTTAAAAATCTAGCCTAAAAATAGAAGCCTCATAACCGTTATTATCCATTTCATAGGACAGATTATAATGCATTTTTTTTTGAGAGGTTTTTGCTATAGGGCACATGTGCTTGCCAGACAGAGAGAGAGAGACAGAGAGACAGAAAGCGAGAAACCACCCCCCTGCCCAGGGGTGATGGCCACACCACAATCCCTTCTCTCCCATTCTCCTCAGGATCTTGGGCACGCATGCACACGCGCCCAGCATGAGTTTTAAGCCACCAGGTCTGGGAAGTGAACTGCAGTCGACTACATGGGAGTCCAGCGACATAGCCATTATGGTAACTGCTGGTCCCAGATTATACTGCATTTTTTAATGTTTCTTTTACTTAGAAGTGTAAATTTCAGTCATTTATTCCTTTTTAATGTCTGCTTATTAAATAGTGATGTTCATAAGGTGTCTGTTACTGCATTGCTAACATAAATGCCTGAGACTGGATGAATTATAAGGAAATTGAGGTTTGTTTAGCTAATAATTAGAAGGTCTAGGTCTGGGATTTGAGGTCTGGTGAGGATACGACACGGCAGAACACAGGATCTTGAGCAGAGCAGCTGTCTGAAGTTTCTTTTTCTGGTCTGTATCCATGTGGGTTCTGCCTACCTCATTTCCTCTCTTTAAACACATACCAGAACTCAATCATGGGGACCCCACCCCAACAACCTATCACATCCACCCTGGTATATGATGAGGGAATTTAAGTTTTCACTTAACACTTTTATTATAATAAAATCAAGTCCCAACAACTGAGTTTTGCAGAAACATTCACTCACTTCCCAACAAGGCCAGATTCTAAAACATGACTCTTTGTGGGTCATACCATTTTCTAACCATAACATTAGGTTTAATCTCCTTACCTTTCTTCTTATTTCCTATTATACTTTCGAGAGTGATTTCTCATGGCCTTAAATATCACCTTCAAATCAGAAAACTTAAACTTAAATTTCCAATTCTGACATCTCCTCTGGCTCCAGATCTGAATTCCCAAATACCTGTCCAACCTGTCAGAAATCATGCTTAATGTTAGAAACAAAACTCATCTTTCCCCTCCATGGGACATTATTTTCTGTATGTATACCTAAGTAAGAAACTTTCATTCAGCATACAACTTAGAAATTATATTACTTCATCCTCACAATGTTCCAAGTAGATTTTATAGTATGGATGAGGCAAGATTATGTGAAAGACAAAAACTAGTGTTGCAATCAGATTTGGCTCTTGTATTTACCATGTGGCTGAAGTAAACTGCCTGTTGAGCCTAGCCTCACTTTTCCTGACTTGCAGATAGAGTGGAAGTTTTATTGTTATACTTGAAAATGTGGTTCCCAGCCTGGCAGCACTAGCAATTCATAGGGACTTTTAAGAAATAAAAAGTCCGACCTACCCCAAACATAATGAATCACTAAATTCATTTCAACATGATCTTTACATAAATCATTGGTACATTCAAGTTTTAAACATGCTGGTGTAGGGCAACCTTACTAATTCAAGGGTGTCACCACCTTTAAGGGAAAAGATCATTGGAGAACCAAAACAGCCCTGTCTGCAACTTACTAGAGCTACTGTTCTTATTGTTGCCAATACTACTTTTTATCCACTTATCACCAATTAAATAGTTAATGTAGGTCGTTGATAAATGCATTTTGATATTACCTAGAAACCTCTGAAATGTAAGACATAAGTTAAATTTAAATCTACCTACCCCATGTTAACACCTGGAATATTTGGAAAATGTGACCAAATCTTTTATTCAAATGAGGCTGTTTAAAGAGTTTATAATTTAAAACAAAATCTCCTATATATATGCTTACACAAAAATGTTTCTAGCTTTTAGTAACAATAACTTTTACCGAGCATTCATAATGTACAGTGCACCATGCTAAGTGAGCAAACTTAGAGATGCTTAGTAATACGTTAAATCCCATGCTGTTATTGACCTAAGATACTGCATTTCTAACAAGCTTCCAGGAAATGCAGATGCTTTTCTGAGGGCCAAACTTTTCAATAAAGAGTTTGTAGACCAGTATGTGTGACATGCTTGTTTAATTAGGAGAGAACAAAAGTAGGGGGAGGGGAGAGCAAGACTTCCGGTTTCCCCTTCTTTGAGAATCAACTGCTGTCAGAGGATCAGAATCTACTGCTACATTAAAACTCAACTGGAACAAAACTATTTCCAGGAAGTTAATTGAGGCACTTAGAATTACTTCTATTGGGAGCAAATCTACTTCTTAGATAGACTACCTCATTTGGAAGGTAGCAATTTTTTAAGATTTTTTTAATAGGGTGTGTGTGCTCACTGGACAAAGACAGAAAGCAAGTAATCACCCCCCAGGAAGGCTGGTTATGCCTCCATCCCTTCTCCTCTTGGGATCTTGGGCACACACGCACATGAGCCTGGCATGCGGTTTAAGCCACTGGGTCTGGGACTTGAACCACAGTCAACCATGTGGGAGTCCAGCAACATGACCATTACACCATCTTCTGGTCCTGCGTTTTATTATTATTTTTTTTTTAGGTTTTTGCTATAGGGTGGTGTGTGCTTGCTGGAGAGGGAGAAAAGAGAAAGCAAACCATCCCAGAGGGGAGAATGCCCACACTACAGTCCCTTTTCCTCTATTCTCTACAGATTACAGGTACTATACATACACACATATGCCTGGCATGTTTCTAGCCACTGAGCTCAGGACTCAAACCAAAGTCAGTCATTTGGGAGTCCAGTGCTTTAACCACCATGCTACATGCTGGTCCTGTAGCAATATTTTAAAACTTCAGTTAGTAGGTTTTTTCATGTGCATGTTTCTTCCTTCATCTAGTATTTTAATTCATTTCCTCTCTACACCCATCTCATAACATATAAAATGTTATCTTCGTGGTTGCATTTCCTAATCCATTGGCATTTATTTTTTAAGAGGTTTTGCCTTAGGGCATATGTGCACACCAGAGAGAGAGATAGTGAGACAGAAAGTGAGAAACCACTCCCTAGCAGGGATGGCCATGCTGCAACCCTTCTCCTGGGATCTTGGGCATGCACACACACACACATCTGGTCTGAGTTTTAAGCCACCAGATCCAGCACCTGAACTGCGGTCAGTCATGGGGAAATCGTGACTAACCACTATACCATCTGCTGGCCCCATTCATTGGCATTTATTATAATTTCCTCTGTGACCCAAAGACTACTTAAGAAAGATTCGAAGTATACGCTGTCTCAGTGTTTAAACTTTATTTACTTTCCTAGGCTTTTTAACAACATGGTCATTTGTACTTTTTAGGAATACAAATAAAGTTATCTCTGCATTCTAGGCAACAATCATTTAGAAATATTTCAGAATTTGAAAACAATGCAAATAAGGTAGCAAAGTATTATATGTTAATCACAAATTCTTAACCGTTTTACCTATCTTGTAACTTTCCATTTACTTATTTATCAAAGATTTTAAGTGTTGAAGTCAGAGTCCAATAGTTTTTCCTACATTCTTTTAAACAGAAAGATTACTCTATGAATTTTAGATACATGAAATACGAATCCTAAATGCACAATATTTAAAATATGCATGTATCTTTTTACATCAGTAAAAATACATAGCTTCTAAGTGTTATATGTCATATTGTCTGTTTTATAAGTGGAAAACACCTTGTTATACGTGTGGATGCTAGTAAAAATGTTTCACTCTATTTCTATGACTTATAGTTTCATTATCTTTAAATGCTTTTATTTTGTTTCATACAAATCAGTTATAGACTGGTTTCTGAATCAATATCAATCTTCTTAATAGGGATACTCAACCAGTACACAAGTGTAACTCATCTATACCTCTTTCAATCCACTTTATGTATCCTTAATGTTTTTATTTTGGTACACTGTTTTCACCACTTCCTCTAATCCAAAAGAATGCACATATTCTATTTTGTTAAGACATATCTCAACGTCAAATTTATTTACATGAACTATTAAATGACATAGCAAATATGCATTTTCTTCGTGTAACATGTACATAAGTCAAGGTTTTGTCCATCCTCTGTCCAATTGTTTTATACTATTAGTGTTAATATTATGGACAATCTTCCCTCTCTCCCCTCTATAATTAGGAATAAGGTAAATAAAACTACCAGCTGCTTTATCCAGTTTTGTCAGATTAACATTTAGAATGCCTTTACTAGTCTTGTCCACAATGACTTGTATTATGTTTAGCATAAGAAAATACCTATCTTTATCTACAACACTACATACTAAGAATAAAACAGTACCTGTTTGTACAACATATTAAACATTTGACATACCTTTTTAGTTTAAAACTATATAAACAAAAATGTTAGGCCCTACTTACAAAGCTATTTTTATATTAATTTTTATCACCTTATAACAATTTAAACTTAATGCTCCTTAACTAGTTTTAATGGTGGAATGTTTCTTCATACAATTGCCCCCCTACCCCATTTATTTTGATTCATGTTCTCTGCTGGCTGCAGTAAATCATGCAGCAGAGAGTTCAGGGAAGGTTCTAAGCCGATATACTTTCTTTAACCTTGCATATTTGAAAATACCTTCCAGTTACCTGCACAAATAACTTGGCAAGGTATACAATTCTTAGTTCGAAATTATTTTCCCTTAATACTCTGTAGATACTGTTCCATTGTCTTCTAACATTTGGAGTTGCAAGAGAAAAAGCTGACATCAGTATGACATTTGCCCTTTACAGGTAACCTGTTTCTGTCTGGATACTTGCAAAATTTTAATTTTTTTCTTGAAATTTAAAAATGGTACCGGGATATGTCTACTTTTTGCTTGCTTTCTGTCAAATTTTAAAAGTACTGTGTGAGCTTTTTCTTTTTGTAGATCTAATTGGTTCTTCAACTCTGGGAAATTTTGTTCAAACAGTTCCTTAGTAATTGTTTCAGCTACTTGTTTTGTCTTCCATTCCAGATAGTCTAATTATGTGTAGACTGTATCTCTTGGTCTCTTCTTGTCTTCTTTTATCATGGTTTAGTTTCCTCCTTTCTCTGCATTCTGTGAAAATTTCTCTTGTTTTGCATTTACTTCAGTGATTCGATTTTGTGGCCAGTCCTCCTTGCACATTTCTGTTAACTCTCTCAATTCCCTGATTCGGTCCAAGCGCTCTGACATTACCTTCTTTATCATTGAGCACAGGTGTTTAAGCTCCTGTACCATATGATAGTCGACTCTTTCTGTATCTTGGGTTTCCACCGTCGTATCCGTTTCAAGAGGAGGCATTTTTAGTTCTGTTCCTTTCTTCAGAACTGCAGTGTAACCACCTTGAAAACAATAAAGAAAATTTAATTTCCTACTGTTAGCCTGACACAACTCAAAGATTTCTACTGATAATTATAACTGGAATTATTAAAATATTTTATTTTTTCTTTCCTACCTTTTCAGTAGCTCCTCTTAGGAACGCCCACCAAAACCGAAGATAGAAGGAAGCACGGAACAACGTCCAAAATGGCGCTCGTGACGTCATCTCCGCGCGCCTCACGTCCGGGCCAATAGTCTGGTGCATAGCTTTATTGCTGAAGGCTCCTGCGCTCTGGCCAATCACGAGGCGGTAGACGCCAGCCGGCCGAGCTCAAACCTCCGCGCGCAGCTCGCTCCTCTCTGCGACCCCGCCCCGTCAGAGAAGGGTCACGGTAGTGCTCATGCGCAGCACTTCAGTCAACTTTCTCCTCGTTCCAATGGCTCGGCCCGGAGCTGGTGCCTCCCCTAAGGCGGAGCTGGGTTTTTGCGGTGGCCAATGGCGCCCCGGGTGAGAGTTGAAGGGTGGAAGGTGTCTGTGAGCCGGTGGTGCGGGCTTTCTCCAGCGCATGTGCTGGGTGGGCTACTTGGCAGTCATGGAGCCAGTCTTGACTGAAGAGCTTGAGGAGGAGGAGCAGCTGGTGAGAAGACATCGCAAAGAGAAAAAGGAGTTGCAAGGTGATGGGGATGGGAATCTCGGAAGTCACCCAGACCCAGCGAAGGGCGCGTGGCGGGGCGGTTCAGGGGATTTTAAGGGGCGCCGAGCTGGATCCTCCCTGCCACCTCAGTAGCGAGCGGCCTTTCTCCCGCCTTCCCTGCCGTCCCTTTCCCGGAGCCTTCTGAGGCGCGCGGCGTGCTCCCCTACCCCGGGCAGCAGTCGGTGTATTATTCTCATTCCTCGAAGGCACGGTCTTGGACCCAGACTGGACCCATTCCGGCCCCTTTACCGACACTTGGTCCTAATGGTCTGTGCAATTTGAATGGCCTCACCTCAGGAAATTTTTTTTTTTTTTTTTTTTGAGAGGTTTTTGCCATAGGGTGCGTCCGCTCGCTAGACAGACAGACAGAGAGAGAGAGAGAGAGAGAGAGAAAGCGAAAGCGAGAAATCACCCCCCCCCAGGGGAAATGACCACGCCGCAATCCCTTCTCCATTCTACACTGGGGATCTTGGGCACGCACACACACGCACCTGGCGTGAGTGAGTTTTAAGCCACGGGGTCCAGGACTCAAACCGTGGTCCACTACATGGGAGTCCAGCGACATAGCCATTACGCTAACTGCTGATCCCTACCTCAGGAAAATGTAAAACTTGCGTCAGTGTCTTTTCTTTTCCCTCCTGTCCCACCAAAAAACCCGAACAAATTTAAGGTATGTAAATTAGTTTGTTTTGCTTTTTTGGTCTCATCTTCATCTATAGCTGTCTGGTTATGTGATGATTCTTCTGGCTTTCTTAATTACACTTTCTATACCATTCGTTCCTTATCATCCTCTTTATTTCTGATGGAATGATTTTGGTGATTTTTCAGCCAAAATTCAGAGTATGAAGAATGCTGTACCCAAGAATGACAAAAAGAGAAGGAAACAACTCACTGAAGATGTTGCTAAGTTGGAAAGAGAAATGGAACAGAAACATCGAGAGGAACTAGAGCAACTGAAGCTGAGTTCTAAGGAGAATAAGGTACATGAAATAATTGTTAACCTATAGCATTTGAAAGCAACAGTACACTTGTGTTGGATTATTATTTAAAGTAATGAATTTGATAGGAAATGAAGTCACTCAGTTGTGCTTATGGATCGTCTTTCCTTAATATTTTTGCTAAAGAGAAAAAAAAAGTTAAAAAATCTGGCTTGGTGGCAGAGTGGTAATGCTTTGCTCAAAAGAAGCCCAAATCCAAAAAGCCATTGCAGTTCTAATCCCTGGCCTGGTCAAGCCTGATCAGCCAGGCAGCAGACTGATGCCCAGGATGTGATCGACTGGAGAATTGAAAGAAGGGGATGGCATGGTCAACAGACCCTGGAGGGTGCTCATCTCTTTTTTCTCTCACTAGCACATACACAAACACACACTCTTTTATAAAACTAATAGACAAATTTATTCTTTTTATGACTAATCTTACATGGCTTTGTTTTCGTAAGGGAAATTAATAAAGAAAGTTTATTTCTTTTCCTATTTACTTGTCTGAAAGAAAAGCTTCACCAAATAAAAGTTGGAAGACCAAACTTTAGTCAAAGAATTGTGACTAAAGTATTGTAGCCTGGGCAAAGTTATTTATTTTTCCAGAGCATAAATTGCCTTACATATAAGGTGATGATACAAATACATCTGTTCTCTATTCAAGGGTTCTTTTAAGACTCAAAAATGAAATTGCTTTTTTTTAAATTACAAAGTTTCTTTATGAAAAAAGGTATATCAAATGAAATATCTGAAGTTTCTTAGGTAAGTTGGTAAATGTTACTGTCAGTATTTTAGTAAGTTTATTTCCATCATTGTAAATAATATGCGTATGATAAGCACTTTGTTTACCATCCATTGTACATTATTTCATTTTATTCTCAGTAATATATTGTGAGGTATTACCTATGAAGTATGTGTCAATACTCTTTTGAGTGGGAAATAGGCTTAGAGAGATTAAGAACTTTGTCCCAAAGTCATAACAACTATTAAGTGCCAAACCACAATTAAAAATCAGAATTCTGGTTGGTGGATACTGAATTCTGTTATAACTTTGTATGGTATAGTAGTTTATTGCATGGGTTTTATATAGAAGGATGATAGACTTCATAGTCTCACTCCATAATTGAGAGTTTAAAAGTTCTTATGTCTATGCAAAAGTACATTTTTAAGTTTACTTCTTCACTCTACAAGAGAAAGAGACAGAGAGCAGCACCTCTAATAGGGTCCTGATACCATAGTCCATTCCCATCCTCAGCTAGCTTGATCATGGACATGTGTATGTCAGGCATATCCAGGGAAAAGCTGGGATACAAACCCAGGACCTTTCACATGTGGGGCCAGTTGCATTAACACTGTACTACTGCCTGGCCCCTGTGCAAAATCTTACCTGCCATAATTAAATTTTATTTAGTTCATTTTTGGTCCACTGTTGATAAGGGAAATAGCTTATCTGTACTGATGTTACAGTGATCCTTATATTAAATATAGTCTCAGTTTATTTAGCTTGCTATCCAGTTATCAAGTTCTTGGCCTTCCTCGCCCTTAGTGTACTTTATCTCTAGGTAACAATGTATGATGCTCCAAGTGTTTGTGTTACAATTGTTGTATTCCTATTTATCTTCCATCTTTTCGATTAGCAATATAGTTCTGTTTGCTTTCTCAGGTCTTTCCATTTAAAAATTCTTTCCTAGGTTTCCAGGAACAAAAATGCTTGATTTTTATGCTAGATATTTTCCAGTGGTTAAGATACAGACTCATTCTACTTTGAACTATTATCATTATCATTAACTTAGACTTCTTTTCTTCCTAAACACAACTTAAATTCTTTTTTTAAAAATTATTTATTTAATTTTATTTATTTTAATTTGACAGAGAGACACATACATACACATGCATACACAGAGAGAGAGAGTGTGACAGGGGCAGGAGGATTGAGAAAGCAAGCCACCAGGTCCAGGACTCGAACCGTGGTTGGCCATGTGATGTCCAGCGCCTTAACCACCACACCACCTGCTGGTCCCCACAACCTAAATTCTTATGTCATTACTTTTTGTTTTTCAGATACTTGTCTTTGTCTCACTTGTTATCAATAGAAACAGTGCAATTTATTATTATTATTTTTTATTTTTTTAGAGAGAGATTTTTGCTACGGAGTGTGTTGCATTTATTGGAGAGACAGAGACAGAAAGCAAGGAATCACCTTCCAGAGGGTTGGCCATGCCTCAGTTCATTCTCCTCTTGGGATTTTGGGCACACACACACACACACACACACACCCCATCCAGCATGCATTTTAAGCTGCCAGGTCCAGGACTTGAACCATGGTCTACTATATGAGAGTCCAGCAACATAACTGCTATGCCATCTGCTGGTCCTGACAGTTTGTAAAGTTTAGCAAATTCCAACTTTACTGAAGTTGATAACCACTCATGGAAGATTTTGATATTATGATTACTTGGGATATAGCCTGAGGGGGGCCATCTGTCTCTGCTATTAGAGGCCTTGAGGAGGTGAGTGGCGATGCTGCAGTCCCTTCTCCTCCACTTTCCTCTTGGGATTTTGGGCATGCATGCACATGCACCCGGCATGAGTTTTTAAGCTGTCGGGTCCAGGACTTAAACTGTGCTCAACTACATGGGAGTCCAGTGATGTAACCATTACTACATCTGCGTGTGCCTGAAGTGTTTTATATTTGTGTCATACTAAATACTAACATATAAATTACAGTAATTAACTACTAGCTTATTCTGAAAGTTTGAAGTCTAGGTCTTCAGCAAACACGTAGCCATTTGAATAATAGAATCAATTATAGTATCTAATCATATTGTAAGCTAAGTATGTTTTCTCCCTGTAATTATCAATTTGTAGATAGTAATGGATGGGGGAAAGCCCCACTTGTTATAAAGGTAAAAAATCAGTGCTCACCAGATTCTGGGTAATTAGGATAGGGGAAAGACCTCTGTTGCCACAGTTGAGGATGTGGAGGTAGAAATGAATTGAATACAACATCTGTATCTTAAATGTATTTCTGATTGCACATACTTATCTGAGAATCAAAAGTCTAAAAAGCTTCAAAATTTGAGTATTGACCTGATTCAACAAGTAGACAATTCCACACTTGACTTGTTTGATGGGATCATCGTTAAAATACTGTAATGTGAAAATATTGCTTGAAGTTTACGTTACATGTATAAGGTGTATAAGAACCAAATAAACTTTAAGTTTTGACCTGAGTCCCATCCCTAAGACACATCATTATGCAGATACCACTATTCCAAAGTCCGAAAAAATCTAAAATACTTTTGTTCCAATCATTTTGGGTAAGGATACTCAATCTGTATCAACATTCAGAGGAGGGAAAAATGGAATGCCAAATGAGTTGGCACTTGTAGGAGGTATAGTACTATATTGAGATAAATGGAGTAGGCTTTCTAAAAAGGAAGGAAAGCATACAGGGCTGAACATTATCTTTGAAAAAATTCTTAAGGAAAATGCTTGGGAATCTGATATGGTATCCTGTAAAAACAGAAAGGAAATAAAACCAAAATTTTTAATGTGGTGCATAGTGCTGTTACTATGGGATTGGATATATTTGTGATTTTCAATCATAATTGAATAACCTAATATTTTAAGTAATAATATATAGGTATTTTTTTATTGACTTGGTAATGTTTTTTGTTTCCTTCAGATAGATTCTGTTGCTGTTAACATTTCAAACTTGGTACTTGAGAATCAGCCACCTCGGATATCAAAAGCACAAAAGAGACGGGTATGAAAGTCATGTCACCAAGTATATAAGTTAGTGCTGTGTGCTCAATACTATATTAAGAGTTGCATAAGATGGCAATTACAAAAAAGAGACATGGAATTCCATGTTAAGGGACCTAAACTTAACATTTATTAAACATATGCTATGTGTCAAATATGCTAAGCTGTTTATTTGAAATCTCAGTCCTGACAATAATCCTATGAAGCAGAATTTGATATTCCCATTTTATAGAGAAGAGAACAGGCCTAAGATATATAAAATTATCATGCCCAATTTGTTCTTTTAGGAGAGTGGGCTTGGAACAGGATGAGCAGAGGGTTTTTTTTTTTTTTTTTTTTTTTGTGGAGATTTTTGCTATAGGGCGTGTGCGCTCACCAGACAGACAGAGACAGACAGAGAGACAGAAAGCGAGAAATCACCCCCCAGGGGGGATGGTCACGCCGCAATCCCTTCTCCTCCATTCTCCTCTCGGGATCTTGGGCACGCACGCACACGCGCCCGGCATGAGTTTTAAGCCACCGGGTCCGGGACGCGAACCACGGTCAACTACGTGGGAATCCAGCGACATAGCCATTACACTAACTGCTGGTTCCCAGGATTTTTTTTTTAAAGAAAATATATTATCTCAGATTTAATAATTCATAATTTTAAAAATGTGGGCCCTGGTGATTTTTTTAAAAACTCTGGTTGAGAACTATAGAATTGAATGATGAAATAAGGGTTTAAATCTAGAAAAGAAAATATATGGGTTTACAGAATCCTCAAGAGAATTATGCAGAAATCTATATAATGGTAAATTAAAATAAAATTCAGAGAGGATAAGTTCATTATACTAAGTGTTAAATAATGGATTGGCCTTTGAAAGATAATTATTTAGATAGGAAACTAAATACAATTTTTTAAATCCCATCTTTTTAGTCCCAAATATTAATTTATTAATAATACTTTCAGGGGTTTAAATGCATTTTTAAAGTTAGCTTTGTGTCTTATAATTTAGTAGAACATGGAGTTTAGTGTGGGGCAGATGATTTTTTAACTTCACTGTTATGACTTTAGGTATAGTTCTTAACTTTTTTTTTGTTTCTTAAAGAGAGTTTTGATATAGAGCAAATGTGCTCACCAGTGAGACACAGACAGAAAGCGAGAAATCACTCCTCTGGGGGAATGGTCACAATCCCTTCTCCATTCTCCTCTCAGGATTTTGGACACATAACGCACACGTGCCCAGCATGAGTTTCAAGCTACTGGTTCTGGGACTTGAAGCGTAGTTGGCCATGTAGGAGTCCAGTGACATAACTATTTTCCCATCTGCTGGTCCCAGTGCTTCATTACTTTAAACCTAAGTTTCACATCTATAAAACTTAGGTTCATTGTGAACATTAAGTAATATATTGTTTCCAAAGCTCTTAACACAAGGCCTGAAGAATTCATGGATCGGTAAATAATACTGTATATTTTGTTAGTATTGCATGATACATATCTTAAAAAAATTAAACGAAAGAGTAAACTGAAGAGCAGTGTCTTTTTTAAAATTTGTACATAAGTCAAACATTTTTCATACTTGAACAGATTTTACTCTTGAGTGTTATTATGAATTTCATAGAATCATGTAATTTGGATCTAATGGCATCTCGGAGATTGTCTAGTTCAACTCCCTACCTAGGATATGTATTCATTTAGTGATGAACCTACAGTTGTCATCTAGCTTCTATAGGTCAAAAATGAAGTGTGGAATTTTTGTGTTCTAATAACAGTATTTGTTGGAATTGTTTATACTTGGTAATTAATACACTTTATAGTACCCTGTTTAATTCTGGAAAACATAAGAACACACAACTCCTTTCTGTCTTTACCAAAATGTGCTCGTCTCTATCTGGATTGTTAAGGCAGCAAAACAAACAAAAACAAATAAACTCCCTTTACTCAAAAATTTTGTTACTTTTCTCCTAAAATGCTTTAGAGCTGAAATTAGTACCTTGTTTAGCTACACCATTAGAAAATTAAGTGTATTTTATAGTTAGCTGCTTTACCACTTGATCAGAGACAATTCCTTAGATGTAATACTTACAGTTTCTTATAGTTTGTTATATTCATGGAATTTTGTAATAGAAACCACTAAAAAGAAACCATTTTATAATACTTATGAAAATGGCAAGTGAAATTATGGTAGGTAATTGGTATTTGATTATTTGGAACCTCTCTTGCCAGAGGCATCAAGGAATAAAAAGTCAGTGAACAATCTTTGGAAAACTTGCAATTCTGGGAAAAAAACACATGATTTATAGACAAAGATTAAATGTACAAAAGCACAGAAGTATTTAATTCAAATTAGATCTTAGAATGTTTTTCAAACAAGAAATTTGAGAGCTACAAATGAGATCTAGTTCAGTTTCTTTATTTTACAATGACAAAGCTGAGACCCAGGTTATTTCAGTAACGTACTGAAAGTTTGATACAAACCCAGGACTAGAGGAAAGCTACTGGGATTCCACTTGAATTGTTTTTCTATATTGTAATTAGCATGACTCTTGTTTTACCAGCAGTATATTTATTAATTATATGCTGTTTTCATCTTACATACATTTTCATTAGACTTTATTGGTCCCATTCTATTTCTTGTACCGTAGTTGTAGAAACCAAAGTGCTCAGTGTGATTGGGAAATAATACATTGCTAGAGGAAGAATCCAGTGAATTTTTCACCTAGTGTCAGAGAAAGGAAGCTCAGTTGCTTTGTAATGCGGTTGCAAAGCATCGGTGGGGGGAAAAGTAATATGATTGGAATTAGTGTTTTAAAGGCTTTTATGGTTTTATAGATAGTGTAAATTTCCACTCTTCCAGTAAAAAGTACATGACATCATTAACTCCAGCTCCCATTTGCTCCAACTTTTATTCTGATTCAGGTGCCTGGATAGAAGGAGCTCTCTGTGTTGTCCTTGGTCCCCGCTCTGCTCTAACCAGCTGTATGGCCTTTGGAAATCTTTCTGCGTGCTGTTTCCTCAGAAGAGGAAAATGAGGGGTTTTGGATTAGATGATACCTAAGGTGCTTATCTTTCCTCTCCCCTCTGAAACTTTGTTAGTCTTTTATAAAGTTATAGTGCCATCTTGTGTTTTAAGGTTTTATGCTGTTGTGATCCACAGTTGTAGGTATGCAGTACAACAAACTTGTTCATATTATTTCTGTCATGGTAAAAACTGGGAGGAGGAAATTTAAATAGACTTATGTTTTATTAGGGAGCTATTACTGCTATCAGTTCAGGTAAATCAGAAAATCACTTCAGTTTTTTCTAGTAAGGCACTTAATAGGCAGGGAGTACAGATATGTGGCAGTAAATTTAAATGAAATTTGCCTTCTCATTCACTTTTGCCCCAAGGAAGGGTTAGAGCTAGGAGTACAAAGGTCTTTAGCTTGTCCTACTGTTGATTTAACAAATATTTTACTGTAATTTACTGCTAATATCAAGATTTGTTGAATTTAGCATAACTTTTTATTCTCTTACATTGAAAAGCAGTTTTCTCTCAACAGTACAAATAAAACATACTGTAGAGAATTAGAAAGATGCAAAAAAAGTATAGACACATATATACACCCAGATAAAACTCAGTTTTTCATCCTACTATCCAGAAAGCACTACAAGTATTTTGTGTGTATCCGTCTAGATTTTTTTATACTGTGTATGCATGGACTTAATATATATTAACTATAATTCTGTGGTGTTATAGCTCTATGACAGCTTTTGGCTGTATAATAGTGCTTCTTGGTTTTTGATACTGACTAGTCTAGCTGTTAGGAATTTTTTTCTCTTCCCCACCCTTCCTTCCTTACCTCCTATTCATCTTTCTTGTCACAGATCTCTTACTACTGTCGGTAATATTTTAATTTTTTATAAAGAAGAATTTTTATTTTTTACTTTATTAATGTATTTGTATGCACATACTTCTTTTAAAAAGCTAGTTCAAAATTGTGTTTGCCTTTCTTTCTAAAGGCTTTAGCATATTTATGCTTCACTAGTATAGTGATAGTTCAGCTTAGTCTAGACGTAAATCTGATAAAAATGTGCTTTAAGATAGGCTAAGTCAGTCTTAATACAGTACTTTGAAATAAGTAAATAATGTTTTTAGATACTTGGCATATAGTTTTTAATAGACTTAGAGAAAAATTTTAGATGACTTTTTAACATATATTATAGTGCTAGGTGCTGAAAATATGAAGATGAATAAGATAATTTACCCTAAAAGAGTTCATGGTGCAGAAAATTCTACAAGTGATGACATGATCAGTATGGTAGTGCTTATGGGAAAAAGGAGAAAAATGTCAAAATGTTTTGAAAATCTTATATTTCCATTCCCTTAGTAAATGAGAATTAGTTCTAATTATTATGAATTAACTTCCCCACATTCTTTTTGTAGGAAAAAAAAGCTGCATTGGAAAAAGAGCGGGAAGAAAGGATAGCTGAAGCTGAAATTGAGAACTTAACTGGAGCCAGACATGTAGAAAGTGAAAAACTTGCTCAAATATTGGCAGCTAGACAGTTGGAAATTAAACAGATTCCATCTGATGGTCATTGTATGTATAGAGCCATTGAAGATCAGCTGAAAGAACAGAATTGTACTCTGACTGTGGCTGCCTTAAGAAGTCAAACCGCTGAATATATGCAAAGCCATGTGGAAGACTTTCTGCCGTTTTTAACAAACTCTAATACAGGAGATATGTATACTCCAGGTAATTTATTTTTCTTTACTATGTTTTGTTGTGGTGGTTATGGTTATTTTTCAGTTACTTTTTTTAGTTTTTCCTGGGGCACATGCACTTGCCAGAGAGAGAGAGAGGCAAAGGTAGAGAGAAGGAAAGTGAGAAATGACCCCCTAGGAGAGATGGCCATACCACAGTCTCTGCTCCTCCACCTTCCTGGGGTTTGGGGCATGCACGCACACATACCTGGCTTGATTTTCAAGCTGCCGAGTGCAGTTCTTGAATCATGGTTGGCCATGTGGGAGTTCAGCACCGTAACCACATCACGCTATACCCCTCACCCCCTACTCCTTCACCTCCTCCCCCCTTCCCATCCAATCCTTCCACTCCTGCTCTGGTTGTGGTTACTTTTAAAGTGCTTCCTGAGCACAAGAGGAACCTGTATAGTTCTTATGGGGGAAAAGAATCACAAACTTTAGGCAGAATTATTTTCTCTACTTTTAATGGATACTTTTAGATTTTGCTTTATTAAGATCTGTTAGGTGCTTAACCATTTTGTAGTTAAAATGTAAGCATTTATCATTTTGTGTAACATAAAAATAGAATGGGATTAATCATTATTATTGAAAAAAAAGTGTGTTGAGCTCAAATATTTGTCAAATATTTGTCAAAAATATTTGACAAAGTTAAGCATAGAGGGAGCTAAACTTTGACCCATCTCTGGAAATACATATAGCCCTGAAGACAATAAGCAGAGAATTATTATAAAAATGAATCTCCTTTATCCTATACTTTGGGAGAGTTCATTTTATTTTTAATAAACCATAATCAGGAGGTTAGTATTCAGGTAAAGTTTTACAGAACTAACAACCTGCTTTCTTTTCTGCAATACTTTTGATAAAGTAAAATATTTATGGGGAGGTAAAAAAAAAATTTGTGCAACTGGCAAATGATAGAGCAAATAAACCCTGAAAAGGTTTCATAGGGGTAAAAATGGAGTGAAGAAAGTTAGTCCTTGAGATAAGATGACAGGTTTGTCAGTGTCCACCAGGAGGGAATCATAGACTAGGATAAGTTGTAGAAGTGAAGGTAAAAGTTAGCTTTCCTTTATGCAGTCTGCTCTTCATGGAGGGAAGGAAAAGCAAGAAGTAGAACGAATTACAGTGAGCAGTGATAATCAATTAGGACCTGTTTAGTGTGTGTGGCTAGAGATAATCTGTTGATGGCTCTCAAATATGACTATCTCTATATCAAATTTTTTAGCCAACTACTTTCCCATAGATGTCTTGGTAAAAATATTAACATATCTCTTGCTGTTCTAGGTCAGTATTGTTTGCTAAATAACCAGAATCTGCCATGGCATATGAGACATTTTTCCTTCACTTATCTTGGTATATGGAGAAATAACATGATAAAGGCAGCTTTTCTATAATTTCTCTCCAGAATAAGTATTGAATCATTGACATTTTCCAGATCTGAGAGTTGTAGGACATTTGAGAGGAGGTGGCAGTTTACTATGCTGAGTTAAAAGAAAACACAAGACACTTAATTGTGTTTATTCAACCAATATTTATTGAAGGCTTTTATGTGCTAGGCACTATTCTAGAGACTATTCTGATCAGTAGAGGTTTTTTTTTTTAAAGTTTATTTATTTATTTTTTTTCATGAGTGAGAAAGACAGCAGCCTGAACAGAGCCATGACACTGTGATCCACCCCCCCCCCACCCCCACCCCACTTCAACTAGCCCTGATCATGGATACATGTTTTCCCTGAATACTCAGGGAGGTCTCTGGAATGCAACAGGAACCTTTCCATGTGGGTCAGCCTTGGAGAGTGGTTCCTTTTACCATTGCATCAAAGTGGATGAGACATGTTTTTTCTAGATACCCATAATGCTTTCATGTGTCTCTGAAGTGGAAGGATGTTTGTTGCTTTCTTTAATATGATGTGTAAGTAGGTATGTGCACAAGATATGTCCATTAAAAACTTAATGAGGAGATCACCTCGAAGGGCTGATCTGAAAAGCCCTTTCCTTGGCTAGAGCTGATAGTGATGTAAATAATATAAGTGCTTCCAAAATAACAAGTGAAGGTACTATTTCATACTACCTCCGATCAAAGAGTTTTAGCTCATTTGTACTTTCAACCTTTGATTCTCTTCTCACATTTCTTAGAGTCTTACAATAAACCTGATTATATAGAGGCTATATTTTTTAGTCTCATGGTGTTCTTTGGTATGCAGGTTTGGGCTTCAAAACATAAGGTAGTGAACATGGTGACAGTAATTTTAGGAGTAACTTCTTGGTATAGAAAGAGAGATATATGCTTGTTATATAGGTGAGGTCCCTGGGCCCCAGGCTGGGGCTGGCGTGGTGAAACAGAAATGGATTGCCTTGCTTTTGTATGGAAAGGTGGTAGAAGGTAGGGTGAATTAGGTTTGGATCTGGGAAGGAGATTAAATTATATGGGTTATTGATAGAGAAGGAAGATGTTCATAACTTGGGCATTTCCATCAGCAACTGTGAAAACTATAAAAAGGATCTGGTAACATGAGTTATGAAAATTACTAAGTACTGTGTTCTGATCTCTTGTCCACAGAGGAGTTTGGAAAGTACTGCAATGATATTGTAAACACAGCTGCATGGGGAGGTCAGCTTGAGGTAGGTTTGCTATTATTCACAGTGTTTGTGGGTTAAATTATTTCTTAAGTTCCTTTTGTAGTTTTCAGATGTTATTCTGCTGATCCCAATTTCTTTTTGAAGATTTCTTTATATTTTCACTATTTTTCTACCGACAAAGTAGTAGTGAGTTAACATTCTTAGTCCTTTGATTAAAAGTATGTACCTTGAGGAAGTGAAGCACTCTTTTGTTTTAAAAATAAAGCTCAATGGGGAACCAGCAGTTAGCGTAATGGCTATACTGCTGGACTCCCACGTAGTCGACCGCGGTTCGCGTCCCGAACCCGGTGGTTTAAAACTCACGCCGGGCGCGTGTGCGTGCATGCCCAAAATCCCGAGAGGAGAATGGAGGAGAAGGGATTGCAGCGTGACCATCCCCCCTGGGGGGTGATTTCTCACTTTCTGTCTCTATGTCTCTCTCTGTCTGTCTGGCGAGCGCACGCGCCCTATAGCGAAAACCTCAAAAAAAAACAAAAATAAAGCTCAGTGTTACATCTCTGTGTTGAAGAAGGTGTTGTTATATCTGTTTAAGTGTTTTTATGATACCGCTACTGGCAATTATTTGATTTTTTCTAGACTTATGAAAGTGAAAATTTACTCAGGTAAAAAAATATTGGAAAAGTAACATCTCCTTTACGTCAGAATTAGAAAACAGTATTTTTAGGTGAAATAACAGGTCAAATACTACCACAATATATCTATTACAATGTGCTTTGAAGTCCTATTTGATAGTAATGTACTTATTTGAAAACAGTTAATATATTAAGATTCATATGTAAGAAACAGTATGTTTAGTCACTCAGAATTATCAAGTTTCTTTTTAGCTCAATTTTTTTAATCCTCTATCTTATTTTAATTAAGACAAAATAAACAAAATGCCTAAGTGGGCCAAGCATTGTTGAGGCAGCATTGTTGGAAAGAGGATAAGACTGCAAGCCCTGGGTTCAGGTTCTGGCTTGTCCATCCACTTCTGTCTCATGACCTTGGCACCAAGTCAGCCAACCTTTTGAGTCTGAGATTTATTTTTTAGATAATTAATTTATTTAATTTTATTTACTAATTATTATTATTTTAAAATTTACTGTAAGGCATGCATGCTCACTGGATAGAGTATGAGAGAGAGAAAGTAAGTCTCCAGCTCTGGGGACAGAGAGAGAGAGAGAGAAGGAGAGAGAGAGAGAACGTAAGCCTCCAGGTCTGGGACTTGATCCATGGCCTGCCATATAGGGGTCAAGCGCCTTAACCACCATGCCACCTACTAGATCTGTGAGCCTGAATTTTTATTTTTCCTTTTTTTTTTTTTTTTGAGAGGTTTTTGCTGTAGGGTGCGTGCGCTCGCCAAACACACAGAGACAGACAGAGAGACAGGAAGCGAGAAATCACCCCCAGGGGGCATGGCCACGCCGCAATCCCTTCTCCTCCATTCTCCTCTTGGGATCTTGGGCACGCACGCACACACACCCGGCGTGAGTTTAAGCCACCAGGTCCGGGACTCAAACCACGGTCGACTACGTGAGAGTCCAGCAATATAGCCATTATGCTAAATGCTGGTCCTGAGTTTTTTTAAAGAGATTCTTGCTATAGGGTGCATGCACTTGCTGGAGAGACAGAGAGACAGAAAGCAAGAAATCGCCCCACTGGGGGTGTGGTGGCCATGCTATAATCCCTTCTCCACCATTCTGCTTTTGGGATTTTGGGCATGCATGCACATGTACCTGGTGTGAGTTTGAAGCTGCCAGATTTGGGAGTTGAACTGCAGTTGACCATGTGGTAGTCTAGCAACCTAACCATTATGCCATATGCTGGTCCTGAGCCTGAGATTTTTAACAACTGAATGGGGATAATGAAGCCCCTAAGGGTACTCAATCAAATATTTATGAACATTAATTAAAGCACGAGTTTGTGCATAAAGTTTGTAAGCAAAAGTGCCAGGTGGATGAATCTAGCAGTATTTTATTAATAGTATTGTATAATGATGATTAGTTGTCCTGAATAGGCTGTGGCTCTAAATATTTCCCTTTAAGAACTGTGTCATTTAAAAATGTGACATGAATATTTCTCCAAAATCTTTTTCTTAGCCTTGCTATATTTGTACCTCTCCACCAGAGGGAACTATGTCCATTAGTTTTGTATGCCTGTGCTGGGTTTATGAAACTCAGTTTTAAAGTTTTCATAGTTGTTTTGTGACTATACTAGGAATAGTTAAAGATACTTAAATTTTCTAATAAGAGCCAAAAACTAATATAGGTATTAGAGACCTAATCACTTCATTTAAATTGAGAAAGCCTTTTAAAACATTCTTAGAGACATTTACTCAAAAAAAGTTTATCTATGATTTCATTTGAAACTAGATTTGCTGTTTTCACAACAAGTAAACTTGAATTACTAAAGAGAAAATCTTCAGAAGAGTTAAAAGGGATGTTAGGATTTCTAGAACTTGCTTTAGACCCTCCATCATGGCCATACTAGATTTTTAAAAATGTTATTTTAGATCTAAGAAAAATGCTACAGAGGAGCATATTACAAAAAGCTTATGGGATTCAATTTGCCATGTGTAGCATAGATCTTTTCTATATATCCAAAATAATAGCTTACGTTTCTTCAAAACCTTTTATAAGGACTGTGTCTTTTTTTTTTTTTTTTTTTTTTTTCTCCAGAGGTTTTTGCTATAGGGCGCGTGTGCTTGCCAGCCAGCCAGAAACAGAGAGACAAAAAGCGAGAAATCACTTGCTGGGGGGATGGCCATGCCACAATCCCTTCTCCTCCATTCTCCTCTTGGGATCTTGGGCACGCATGCACATGCGCCCAGCCACTGGGTCCAGGACTTGAACCACGGTCGACTACATGGGAGTCAAGCGACATAGCCATTACACTAACTGCTGGTCCCAAAGGACTGTGTTTTTGATGGAATGTTCTCTTTCCTTTCTTTTTCCTCTTTGTTTTTGTTTTTGTTTTTGTTTTCGTTTTAAGAGAGATTTTTGTTATAGGATGTGTGCGATCACCAGACAGGCAGAAAGTGAGAAATCACCCTTTGGGGTGATGGCCACGCCACAATCCCTTCTCCTCCATTCTCCTCTCAGGATTTTGGGTGGGATGTGTGCCTGGTATGAGTTTCAAGATGCTGGGTCTGGGACCCAAACCTCAGTCAGCCATATAGGAGTGCAGCTTCTTAACCACAATTGCCACCTGCTAGCCCAGAGGTAATATTCTTTTAATGGGTGCAGCTACATGGATCAGGGTGGTATGATTGAAGACTTTTTTTTTTTTTTTTGAATGTTAGAGGATGCATGTGCTCTGCATAGAGAGAGAGGAAACACCTCTACCCCCTCAATGGAGTGTGGCCATCTGCAGTCCTTTCTCCTTCATATCTCCATTCCTTTGGGACTTGGGCACCTGTACTCACACACACATATACTTCCAGCATGGTTTTCAAGCCACTGGGGCCAGATTGGAACCACAGTCAGTAACATGTAGAATCTAGCTCCCTTAACCACTAGGCTGGCCCTGATTGAAAGTTTTCAGTCACTTTCAGTGATTAATGATTAATTTAACAACTTGGGCAGTAGAAGTTTTAGTGCAAGTCATTTCATTTCCTAGTGCTTGACTTAACAAGTCTTTTAACATTTCTGTACCTCAGATCTAGATTTTTAAAATAATTGCAGTACCTATCCCATAAAGTTAATGTTAGAATTGAATGAATGGATACATATAAAGCACTTAGAATGTTTGTTGAAAATGTTAGCATTTAGGGAACCAGCAGTTAGTGTAATGGCTATGTCGCTGGACTCCCACGTAGTCGACCGCGGTTCGCGTCTTGGACCCGGTGGCTTACAACTCACGCCGGGCGCGTGTGCGTGTGTGCCCAAGATCCCGAGAGGAGAATGGAGGAGAAGGGATTGCGGCGTGACCATCCCCCCTGGGGGGTGATTTCTCGCTTTCTGTCTCTATGTCTCTCTCTGTCTGTCTGGCAAGCGCACGCGCCCTATAGCGAAAAACTTCTCCAAAAAAAAAAAAAAAAAAAATGTTAGCATTTATACTTACTGTTAGTCATCAGGCATTAACTCTTAATTTTGTCCTATGTGGTATAAAATTGCTTATAATTGTGTGATGTTAATCAGATTGAAATTTCTTTAAAGAGCAATATAATTCATATGCATACCTCTTTTCTACTTTTGCCTTGAGAATTAAAGAATAATGGATTTCAATACTAGTTGTACATTAGAATATTCTTAAAAGTTAAAAAAATTAAATCTCTTGTTCTTCCCATCTCTTTGTAATCAATTTGGTCTATGCTTAAGCAGTGCTGTTAATATTTTTTAAAAAATTTATTGTGAAAATTTCAAGCTTTTTTAAAAGTAGAGAGACTACGATAATAAATTCAATCCACTCATCTCATTTCATTCACTATATAATTGATATTTTACAAAGCTGTTGTGTAGCTAGGGTTTGAGAAATTTCTGCATTTGATTTAATAAATACTATATACTGAGCTGTTGGAAAAATCATAGTTTATTTTTTTTTGCGTTTTTCTACACGAAAATGCATCATGACCTTTCCAACAACCCAATTTTTTTGTTGTTGTTCAACAAGTATTTGTTGAGTGCCCACTATGTGTCAGGCTCTCAGTGTAGAGCAATAAACAGAGCACATTGGCTGCTCTGACTGGTTGCTCCATTTATGAGTACTTCTATAATTTATCATTTAAGTAGAAATTGCCATATAGTTTTCCATACTAATACATTTTTTTTCCTTGTAGCTAAGAGCTCTGTCTCACATTTTACAAACACCAATAGAGATAATACAGGCTGATTCTCCTCCTATTGTAGTTGGTGAAGAATATCCAAAAAAACCATTAATACTTATGTAAGTACCTCAAAATCTTTGCTGTTTTTTATAATTAAGATAAAAAGAATATCAAGATTATAGGTTGTATATGTTGATTAATCAAAAAAGCTATCTTGGACTAGCACTAGAGCCTAGTAGTTAAGGGAGCTGGATCCCACATGGCTAACCTTGGATTGAATCCTACGTTTTAATGCTTGAAAAAATGTAATGAGTTTGTGTGCATGTGTGTTCAAAATCCTGACAAGATGGAGAAATGGAGGAGAAAGGAATGCAGCATGAACACACCCCACTAGGGAGTGCTTTCTCTCTCTGTCTCTTTGTCCCATGCTGGCAAGTGTACCTGCCCTCTGGCAATAAAAAGAGAAAAGAAAAGGCTATCTTTAGGTGAATTAATTTTGCTGATTTTATGTTAATTGGGATTATAGACCTAGGAAGCATTGTTAAAATACGTGATTTAGGTGATTTTTTTAAACCTCTAACAAATAAAGATATTTTGAAAGGTTTTACTTTTTTTTATGAGAGATTTTTGCTCTAGGGTATGTGCACTCACCAGAGAGACAGAGACAGAAAGTTAGAAATCACCCCCCATGCTGCAATCCCTTCTCCTCCATTCTCCTCTGGAGATTTTGGGCATGCACCACACATGCCCAGCATGAGTTTTAAGCTGCCAGGTCCGGGACTCAACTTGTGGTTGACTATGTGGGAGTCCAACATCGTCACCATTATGCCATCTGCTGGTCCTGAATGGTTATAAAATTTTAAAGCTCTTTTAAATGTTGTCCTAAGCTCAGGGACTAGCAGGTGGTATGGTGGTTAAGATGCTGGACACTCCCCCATGGTTAAAATTAAAATAGATAATTCTTTAAAAAAATTGTTCTAGGCTGACATTAATAATGGTAAAAGTTTCAACAAATATAAAAGCTGAAATATATTTAATTGACTTTATTCTTTAGAGATTTTTTTCTTCATACAGTAAAAATATTTTACATGATCAGAAAATCTCTTCTGAAATGCAACATGGGGAATTTATTATTGACTTTAGTGTTTGTTGGCCAGACCCACTAAGGTAGTCATTAATGGCTTGGATTTAGGTGAAAATTTTAGCTTATTGAGCATCTAGTCTCTTAGCCTTTCCATTTTCTCTCTATTAATTGACCCAGATCTTGCAGACAAGTGAAGTTGAACTTTTTTTTTTTTTAATTTTTATATTTTCTTATTCACAATAGAGTATATACATATGAGAGACATAAAGAATGAAAAAAGAAAGAAAGAGAGAGAGAGAGATGAGCACCCTCTGCAGGATCTGGTCATCCTTATCCCCCAGTCTTCTAGCTCACTGGATCTTGGGTGCTCGTGCACCTGGTATGTTTCTGGCTGGCTAGGCTGGGGATTCAAACTGTAGGTCACCGTGTGGGATCTGGCTTCTTTTAAACAGCGCATTACTGCTGTGTCAAGGAGCCAGCTGGGTGATGAACTCATGATTACTATCTATGTAGCCTTTGAATGAGACACCTGTCGACTGAATTCTTCAGAGTGTTTGGTTTTATGTACATAATAAGCATTTATATATAATAAACTACTTTCATCAAAACTATTAATTTCTTCTTTTTTATTTCAGATATATGAGACATGCATATGGCTTAGGAGAACATTACAATTCTGTTACACAGGTGGTGAACACAGCTACTGAAAATTGCAGCTAGTGTTACAGTTATCTTATAGTAAGTGTGCCAGTCCGTGTATTCCTGCCAAGTGCTGGATTGTTCTAAATGCTACTGAAAAACACAACTACCTTAAGTCAGTTTTATGGCAAAGCTACTTACAAGTTTTTAAGAAATATGTCAGAGATAGACTTTACTTAGTGTCCTCTTAGTGGTATTTTAAAAACTTGTAAGTCCATTGTGGAGAACATGACTCATAGACCAAGACGGTACCTTATTCACCAGTGGTTTAATTTACATAGGATTCTGGACATTCTGCTCTATGTTGGAATAAATTTTAAAATATTAAAAAAATGTTCTCCCTTCCTTTAAAGTGTTCAGAGTAATCATTTCAATGCAGTTTTTGCTGAAGAAGTGAAATGATCCAGTCTCCTTGTGATTACAATAATGTGGTTGGTGATCGCAAATTTAATTAATGCTTATAAAATAAACTTGATTGCAGTAATGTGGGCATTGATGAGATTAACACAATTAAGCTTTTTATATAGCTCATCAGAGTGTAGGTTAAGGAGCTTCCTTTAATAGTTAATTTTTTAAAAATATTTATTCAGATTGGAATCAGTTAAGTTTAAAGAAATGAGATAAATTCAGAGGTAATTATGTGTTCTCTGTCAGATTCAAACCTCTAAAGAATTTTATTTCTTTGTAAATTTAAGAAGACCTAATAGTCTTCCTAATTCATTTGTTGTTGTTTGCTATTTCTTAAACTTAAGACTAGAATTAGTGTCATGATCATTATTTTCATCACTACAAATTTTAAATTTTCTGTTGTTTTTGCCATCACTACTCATCTGTTCTGCTTTCATTGTAGCCTTTTCTGTAAGAAACATTTTGTAGCCTTATTCTTTACCTTGTGCAGGTTGAGGGAGTGGCCTAAAAATCTAAGGTCACATTTACTTCAAATTCTTCCTTTTTTCTAATTTTTCTTACAAGATTGCCCTTTCTGTTTCAATCTCTAGGATTAGAAGGAAACTTTTGTTATTTGTTATTTTGTTAGCCTTATTAGTGTATGTCATCCTTACTTCAATTCAGATGTCGAGATTTTTATGTTTGTGTGTGTGGATAAAATTGAAAGCCACTATTTGGGAGCCAAGATCAGCATAATAAAATCAGTGTCTGATTGATTTCTGTGTGAATGATTTATCTAGTTCAGATTTCTGGTTATTCATAAGGGAGTAACTTATTTATCTTTTACTTAACTCTAAGAAGATAGTACTTGTATATACAATTGTGTCTTATATAATGTAAGGATGTATTATGAATATGAGATTTTATTGGTTTGATTTATTTTTCCCAAGTTAGAAATACAAGTAAGGTTTAACATTAAGTTTATTACATTAATATTTTAGGTAAACACTGGTTTTTATAAGTAAATATTGGGTTTATAATATTATAGATGGTGTGTCCATCTCATGCCTAGCAGGTGACAGTGTGGGAAGTTAATAGGGACTGTGGTCAGCTTCAGCAAGTAAGTACTTTCTGAAGACATTGCAATTCAACAAATTAAAAGGGTTCTGCCTGCCAAACAAAATAGTTTCTGAAGATTGCCTGTTTTGTAACCCTTGATCTAAATTTTTGGGGCCTGATATTTATAAAAGAATGAAAATTTTAAAATAAATACTTTGAGCTTATTTTGAAGTAATCTGTTATTTTAAAATTAAAATATTAGCACTAAGGAATAAAACATATCATGAAACTTAGTTATAAATTCCATCTACATCTGAAGTATTCTAAAATAATTTATTGGTAGCTTTTTTTCTAGCAAGAGTCAGGATTTTTAAATTACATGTTTGTTTTTTAATTTTTGTTATTTTTGTTGAAACAACCAATAAGGTTGTAAATAAGATTTGTATGGTCAGCTTCTGTTATTTCATATAATTTTAGATGGATATCATTTAACTATAACTTAAAAAGTCTTTAATGGGGGACCAGCAGTTAGCGTAATGGCTATGTCACTGGACTCCCACGTAGTTGACTGCAGTTCACGTCCCAGACCTGGTGGCTTAAACTCACACCAGGTGCGTGTGCTTGCGTGCTCAAGATCCCGAGAGGAGAATGGAGGAGAAGGGATCGCGGCGTGACCATCCCCCCTGGAGGGTGATTTCTCGCTTTCTGTCTCTCTCTATCTGGCAAGCGCATGCACCCTATAGCAAAAAAAAAAAAAAAAAAAACCTCTCCAAAAAAAAAGAAAAATAAAAGTCTTTAATGGCAAATGTTAATTTAAAAGCCACATATACTAATTTGTTGTATGATGATGGCCTAACCACAAGCTTTCTTTTGTCCTAATTCAGAAAAGTATATGTCAGAGTTCTACGATATGTCTTTAACCAGAAATTTTATTCACTTAAATTTGTTTCTTACTTGTATAAAGCGGAAAAGAATGTATGTAATGAGCAATGTAGTTTGCCAAAAGAATAAAAAATGAATGCATTAAGTCAACATTTGTTTGTTCCAATTGTCATTCTTTAACAATTTTAGAATTTAGAAGTAGAGAAAACTCATTTTTCTTTTAGAAATTTATCTGCCTTTATTTTATCTTCACATATAATTAACCGTGATACGTTCAGAGAGCCTTGCATATAAGAGATTTGGAATAAATATATTAACGTAGCATTACTCCACTGACAGAGTAGAGGGAGATAATAGCGTAATAGCTATTTAAGCAGTGACTTCGAAATCAAGTAGAAGCTCAGAACTTTTTAGAATAACAAAAGGTTTTTTTAGGATAAATTAATATTATAAGACTCGGGGTTGTTGTAAATGAATAAACAATTGTGTGCAAGAATGTGAAGCAGTAAGAAGGAAGTGTACAAATTAATGTTGGCACATAATTACTAATATAGTATCTTCTTTGTGCAGGTTGTCATGAACTAGCTGAAAGAGCAAATCTGTTGATTTCCTGAAAATTTAATTAGTAATTTCTTATTGTTTTTGTTTTACTTTTATTGAATAAATGAAACTAGTTTTTCTTCCTGTGTCTTATTTTCACATTCATTGAGTTTCTTCTCTTCTGTCTTCTTTTTTTTTAGAGAGAGAGATTGTTGCTTTAGGGCCTGTGCACTTACCAGAGAGACAGAAAGCAAGAAATCAACCCACACGGGGGATGGCCGTGTCACAGTCCATTCTCCTTTATGGATTTTGGGTCTGCACACACACACATTCGGCATGAGTTTGAAGCTGCCTAGTCTGGGACTCATAATCAATCCATGGCTGACTATGTGGGAGTCCAGCGACGTAACTGTTAAGCCATCTGCTGGCCACTCTTCTATCTTAAGTGTTGTTTAAAATACCCTTTCTTCACGTTGAACTCATGGGATTTCTAATTATTTAATTTTTTTTTTTTTTTTAGTTTGTAAGTTAGAGAGACAGAGAGGAGAGTGAGAGAGGTATAGCATCCCTGATAAAGTCCAAGCACTGTGATCCACCCTGAGCTTCAGCCAGCCAGGATCATGGGCTTACACATGGCTGGCATATTCAGGAAGATCTACAGATATGAAATAGCAGCCTACCCATGTGAGTTTACTTTGGAGAGCATCACATTTTACTGCAGCACCAACATCAAGCCCTTCTAATTATTTTTTGAATGTAGATTTAGGAAGTATCAATTCTTTTCCTTTAACACACCATTGTTCTCTCCTACTTGAGGGCTGAATGCTTAGCTCAATTTGCTTTCCCTCGCTTATTTCTTTTACGTCTTTGCTTAAATAGTACCTATCTTGGTAAGCAAGCATCTCCAGATTCCTCCCATCTGGGCTAGGTTAGGTAAGCCAGTTAATGTACATTTCTTTCTAGTACCCATACTCTGGTAATTAGTTACTTGTATTTTGTTTGTTTATTTATGTTTTTCTTAGTCTTTTAAGTCTCAGAAACAACTTCTTGATGTCTGTTGTTGAAATATCTAGCACATTCATAATATGCTTTATAAGTATTGTTTGACAGGAATAGCAGGTGCTGTAATGGTTATATTGCTGGACTCCCATGTAGTCAATTGTGGTTCTAGTCCTGGACCTGGAGGCTTAAAACTCACACTGTATGTGTGTGTGTGTGTGTGTGTGTGTGTGTGTGTGTGTGCGCGCGCGCGCGCGCGCGTCCAAAATCCCCAGAGGAGAATGGAGGAGAAGTGATTGTGGTGCGGTCATCCCCCCTGGGATGATGATTTCTTACTTTCTGTTTCTCTGTCTCTGTATCTCTCTGGCAAGCAAAAATCTCTTTTTTTTAAAAAAAAGTGCTTATTGACCGTCTCAGGATATTAGTTGAGAAGATAAGATATAACTGAGGAGTTGCCTTTAGAACAATAGACACTGGGAACAGAGAAATGAGGCTAATTTAGATTGTACTTGTTCACAAAAGGCCTGCTTTATAATTACCTTGCTGTTGGATGAATTCTTTTTTTTTGTCATCAGTTAAAGAAGGGGAGAAAATCCAAGAGAGTTTTCTTTCTCCTTTTGAATTTGCATATGTGTGCTTATGTTTGTGTTTTAATTTTTGTTTTTAGTTTATATTTTTCCATTAGCAAGAGATAGCAGTCTGCTTAGATCCACTATCAACCAGCCTCAGATCATGAGCACAGCCTGGTGTACTTGGGATTTTGTGGATATAAACCAGGAACCTTCTCTTGTGGGTCAGCATTGCCGAACATCATGTTTTACTGATGCGCCACCCTCTGGCCCCTTCTGAGAGAATGTTACTGTTAATTTGCCATCATGTGTCAGTCAGGGCAATGTCTGATTTTAATGAACCTACAAAATATATGGACCCTCTGGAATAAGTGGAGAGATCAGAAAATATTAAAAGCTTTGTTAATACACTGACGATAAATAAGTTTATAACTGTTTTATTTCAGTATAATAAGGATGACTTGCAGAAACAGTTTTACAGTAAGTCACTGTACCAAGCAGCGTGCCAAATGCTTATTTTCTCCTCACAGAAAAGAGAATTTGGTATTTTCATCCATATTTTATAGATAATGAAAACGAGACTTGAAGTTGAGGATGAATAGCTTGCTCAAGCCACATGGGTAGTATAATAGTGAGGCCAACCCTAGAAAGTAGGCCTTGGAGAATCCTTAGCGCTTTAAACCAAACCTATTTGCATATTTAAAAAGAAAATGAACCAAGAGAAACCCAATACCTTTCTTTATTACAGGACAGAGAATTTCTTTAACAGTTTTCAAGTACATGGAGCATCTGCTCATGTTTGAAACCCTCTACCCCAAGTTTCAGACCACATTTTAATTACAAAATAAGCTTGCCAAAACAAATCAAATAAATGCATTGGTTTCTGTCATAACCTGTGGTTATGAACTTCTGTTTTTCATGCATTTTTCTAGCTTTCAAAATCCTTTGCTTTGTCACAGAGACCTCTATCATAGTAAGAATTAGCTAGGTTCTCTTGTATTATAGAGTGTATATTGAGTGTAACTAAAGCTTTTTCTGTATGAATAAAATTAATGATTCTTTTAACTTTAAGGTCTTTGAGGTTCTAGGATGCCATATATTTTAACATTCTCAGACCACTTATACTTGCAAAGTAGTTTATAATCATCAGCTATTTCCCATTTGATCTCAGTGGAATAGATTGGTATTCTTTCTTGTTGTTTTAGTGATGAGAAGAGAGATACTGCCAGTTTGACTGACTTGCCTATGTTTACATAATAAGTCCATAACTCTGCCTGAGTTAACATCCAACTTTATGCCCATACTCCTTTGCTGAGTTCAGACTGTCTCAAAAAGCTAGTTATTTTTCTGTTTTCCTGCCAAATGGATTGATTTCTGGTTTCTGGTAAAGCTCTGAATGCTACTATTTCATGAGGCTAGCCTACATAGCAGTGAGATCAACAACCCATTTATTTTCTGCTGACCATCCATAGGGAGTGTGTTTAAGAGACAAGTCAAAACTCAAAAGTTTGAAATAGAAATTCCATCTATTTTTACATCTCTCTTCCTTGGTTTCAAATGTCTTAATAAATCTGGATCTGGGTCACAGCTTTACTCTGCTAAATATTACCCAACTCTCCACATCCTAAATTGTGGATTATGCCATCTAATTGACATCTGAAGAACCAGGTTGCAGTCATAGTCTTAGCCATGTTATTACATATCATTTTTTTTTCCTATCATTTAATTTTGATCCCCTTTTTTCTCACCTAGAATAATATAGAAGCCTCATAATGGCTGACTGCCTCCAGACTTCCTTAAACTCAACCTTCATGCTACTGATGTGAATTGTCAGAAATGCAAATCTGATTACTACCTTCCTGTATTTGTTTTACATTATTTTTTCCCTGTGTATTAATGATGTTTTGAACTTAGAGAACCTTTCTGGCTGGGGAAAGATTATTATTCTTGGGGCAAACCAATTCTTAGAGGTAGCAAAAGATGTAACTGGCATAGCCCTTTGAAACGCAGACTAACCAAACCTGAGCCATACCTCCCCTATCTGGCTATGTACCCTACAGGGCAATGTTTCTCTACTTTATTGTCCCAGGGCCAGGTACAACCAGGGACTACTGCTATAGCCCACAGCCTGCTAGAATATTGCTTCGATTTGGCCCCTTTTCTCAGTATGCAAACTGAGTTGGTATCCTACCAACTCCCAGTATGATTAATGAGTTTCTTTTTATTCTTTTTTTTTTAATGCCATTATGAACTCCTAGATTTTAATGTTCTGATGGGTTTTAGTCCACTGTAGATTATTTTTTCTGGTATTTAAAACTTCCCTTCTTAGACTAGCAAGAACTCCTAGAAGTTGTTTCTGTCTCCTTTTGATGTGGTCACATTAGTTTTTTTTGTTGTTTTATTGTTTCATTTTAGTTTATTTATTTCCAGAGTGAGCGAGAAGTACCCTTAACAGAGTCTTGCCATACCGTAGTTCTCCCTCAGCCTACTGGGCATCCAGAATCATAGATGTCCGTGGGGTACAGTTTGACCCACCATCTGAATCTGGGCCTCATTTGGTTCCAGTTTCACATAGTGAAACCTGCTACCTATACCATGATGACTTCATTAGTCTTTAACAATGTCCCTGTCTTTGGTATAAGATATCCTACGCTGACCTTGTATACTTTCTGTCCAAACCTGGGCTAGCTATTTCCCTTTTTAAATTTTACATAGGAAACCATCTAATGGCTCCCCCTTCAACATGGTGGATCTCAAAATGGAATGTTTTTCTTCTATGACATACCGATTCTGCATTTAGAAATTCTAAAGATGTATAATAAAGAGCTCTAATACCTATCATTGCATTCTTCATATTCTACTTCTTTTCCAAGATCATGGCTGAAAGATTATTAATAAAAGCATTGCAGGGTGGTGAAAACACAAAGATCATGACTTTTACAGGGAAGAAAATGAAAAAGATGCCCTCAACATTAGAAAAACTACCAGGCCTGAAGACTCTAGACCTTCAGAATAACCTAATTCCTGAAGTGTGTCCAGAGATACGTACCTTGACCCAGGTGAGGAACAGCATATCTTTTAGGATTGAGAAATGAAAATAGGAAGAGAAAGAGGTGAGAGAACAATAATACTTCGATCTTTGGAGGTTTAGTGAAGAATGAACCATTGTTGGCAAGCTATCAGAAGGCCTTTTCACTTAGGGAATTACATCTGGTAGGGAGAGAAGATGTTTCAATTTATTCATGTGCTCTTTGGCCCACATCTGGAATCAGGGGATTAGGTCTCTGCCACACTCATCTTTCTGGGGGCTGTCATCTGGAAAGGGGTTGGAAGCCTGAATCTGCTTGTTTACCTTGGGGGGCTCACATCTGGAAGTAGGTTTGAGGATCCCAGAAATGTTTTTTACCCTGGGGACTGCCCTAAAGCTTTGGCATATGGAATGAGGAGACTTTAGGGTGTAGGAAGGGGACTTACTTTCAATTTCCTAAGCAGGCTGAAACTTTGAAATGGAGTGTTGGTAGGGAATAGGAAGAAGGGGACATTCATTTCTTCTGAAATAGCTTTTAAAAGAAGGTTAATATTTAAATTAAGCATACTTCTTAAAGAGCAACAATTGACATGAATGAGTCCCAGATGCTTATGTTAAAATATTTTTGCCTAATAATGTGAAACCCCAGCTGCTAAAAATCTTGAGATTGAAAGAAGACAAAAGGATATTAACTTTGTAAATTTTTTTTTGTTCATTTTTAAAGTTTCATCAGCACTGATACAAAATATTGCAACTAAGTCACTAAGTCGTACCTTCTGAGTTCACTTACAAAAAAAAATATCTTTGAATCTTCACCCTACTTTATTTCTTTTCAGATTTAAGAAATTATTTGAGTTTGTAAACTGTGACTGTCATTACAAGAAATAGGTAAAATTTCCCTCTTTAGTAGTGACTTTAAAAAGTACATTTATGATCAGCCTGTTGTGGAGCAGTTAAATGCTGTGCAGAGAAAACCAAAACTCACATGGCCAATCAGGGTTTGAGTCATGGCCCTGGGGGCTTGAAAAACTCACCAGGTGGGAGTCACCAGATAGCATAGTGGTTAAGGTGCTGGACTTCTACGTGGCCAAGTGTGGTTCAAGTCCTGGACCAGGAGGCTTGAAACTAACTGGGCATGTTGCGCATGGGTGCCTAAAATCCCAGGAGGAGAATGGAGGAGAAGGGATTGAAGCATGACCAAACCCCCTGGGAGGTGGTTTTTCACTTTCCCTCTCGTTGTCTCTGTCTTTCTTCAGCAAGCACATGAGCCCTATGGCAAAAAGCAAAATAAAAAGAAAAACTTGCTAGGCACAGGCACACATGCTCAGGTCCTGATGGGTTGAAGAACTGGAGGAAAAAGGATTGTGGCATAACTAGTCCTTATTGAGGGGTGATTTCTTACTCTCTCATGCATATAGACACTTCCTCTGGCATTAAAAAAAAATAAAAAAGTGCATTGTAGTTACAGGACAACAAGAATTTGGACTTTTGTAATGGGGGAGGGGAATTTCTATGCAACAGAATGTAGGACTACTGAGCCACAAACATTCTCTCTGAATTTATTTCTATTAAAGTAATATTTTAAGAAAGTCAAATACTAAAAAAAGGCTTATAATAAAAAGCTATCTTCTGTCCTACTTCCCACCCCAAATCCTGATCTCCATGTATAACCACTCTTAACCCATCTTATTTTTCTTAATTTGTCTATTTTAGACATAATTCTTGTTTATCTTCCAAATAGTTACATTCATGTTTAAATTCATCATAGTTATCTTTTAAGCTTATTTCTTTCTTTCATGAAAGAGGCAGAGACATCCCCAACAGTGTCCCCATGCCACAGTCCATGTCCAGTCCCAGTCGCAGGAGGCATGCACATCCTGTGGTTACAGGAAGACCTCAGGACATCTACCAGGAACCTTGCTATGTGGATCCGATGTCACACAGTATCATGTTACCACTATGCCACCTTCTGGCTCTCCATAATTATCTTTAAACTTAGTAATAGTATTACACTTTTATTTCTTCATTCACCAGCTACAGGCTCTTTTTACTCACCAATCTGTAAAATGCCAATATGAACATCCGTAGTCTTATTTTTAGCTCTCTTTTACATTTTCCCCTCACAAAATCTAAACTTCATACTTTAATAATAGGCTATCCAGGTGGCATGGTGGTTAAGGTGGCTGTGATCTTACTGTGTGGTTTGAGTCCCAGACCCAGCAGCTTCAATAACATACCAGGCATGTATGCATGTATGCCCACCATCCCAAGAGGAGAGAGGAGGAGAAGGGATTATGTCACGGACATTCCCCTGGAAGGCTGGTTTCTCGTTTTCCCTGTCTCTGGCAAGTATACACTCCCTACAGGAAAAAAAAAAAAAAAAAAAAAAAAAAGAAAAAAAAATTATACCATTTATACCCTAATCTGTTACAACCATAATTAAATATTTATGTCTCTTAGAGAATTTTAAAATTCTATAATATATATTGTTAATATGTAAATAGTATTTACATGGAGTCAATCTACTATGATTCTATTCTTACAGATCTCTACACACCGCCCCCCACCGCCTCCTTTGCATTTGTAATTGCCTTTCCATTCTTGTGCCTTTGTTTTTATTATGGTTTCATTTTATTTCAAACTTGATCATATTACATATTCTATGAAATAGATGTGGAATTCACTCTTCTGCCTGGGTCTGAGCTCATTGCTATCTAGATTTGCTAAATACTGTCAGTCTACTACATTCCTTTGCTGTTGTCTTGAATTAGACCCACTGTTTCCTGTGTTTTCTTTTTCCTCATTCTTGGCTTACTCTTATTTTTTCAGAAGTCTCTAGATGCCATCTTTGTCTGGGTATGAAGTGATTAAATATTTTGAAACTTTACATATCTGAAAGTATCTCTCTTACCTCACATTCAATTAGTAGCTGTTTAGTAAAAGGTTACAGGTTTAAAAATATATTTCCTCAAAAAGAACCCCCGAAAAACAACTCTCAAGAGTGATTATCCTTATGTTGTGTATCTGTGGCTCCCTCTTATATTTCTACTATTTAGGGGTGACCCTAAATTTTGACTTCTATTTGTTCACCTCTAATTTCCTTCAGTAGGAAATTGATTCAACTCAGTCCTTGCTTTTAAAGACATAATCATACCACTAAGAATTTAGCTGATTTGAAGCTAGGCTTCTTGTGGTCTATCTTTAAAGTGTTTTACAAGTCAGATTCAGGCTAATAGTGTTAGGTTGTTTAGTTGTTCATTTTTTTCATATACCGTGTCCAGGGTTTTGGAATTTCGAAAAAAAAAAAAAAAAGATTTTTTTCTTTCTATGGGAGTTCTAGAAGCAGCTGAAATATGCTAGAAACCTTCAAATAATGCATATTAATTTTAACACAGTTTAGAGATACTGCTCAGTTATTCTCATGGTTGCTAGTAGAAATGGCAGATGAAGGTTTCAAAGAGAGTGAGGCAGATTAGAGAGTTGAGAAGAGCCCTGAGAGAGAGTTTGGAAGTGCTGGGATAATTTAAGTGGGTCAGCCATTTACTAACTAAATATAAAGCATTTAATCTCTCTGGGCTTCAATTCTGCCTTTATTTGTTTAATCCATAAATACACATTGAGCACCATTCATGTGTCAGGCCCTGGGCACTGGTGATTCTACATACAGTGAGTGAAACAGAAGGAATTACCTGCCTTCATAGAGCTTACATTCTAGTCAGAAGAGATGTAAGAAACCAATAAGCACCATAGGATTTGAGGTGATAATTAGTGCTTAGGAGAAAAATAAAGCTGGGAAAAGGGGCAGGGTATGTTGAACATTCAGCTGAAATGCTGATGAATGGTATATGCCACAAAGTGTCCTTATATTCTTTAACATTTGGTAATATATATGTCAGAGTTTAACAAACATATTCTAAAAGTTTACTATAAAATCTCCAGAAGTGTTTTGTAAAGGTTAATTTGAACTCTTTCTTATGTTTCCATAGGTCACACTCTTTTTCAATAATGATTAAAACTACCCATCCACCTACTACTTTTGTCTATACTGTGCTTGTATTTTAGATTAGCCTTTCTTTTATAATCATAGGAAATCTGCCTTGCCCCAGTATGCTGTTTTTGGTTATATCTTCCATAGAATACAAAATATTAGAATAGACTGGATTTTTTTTAAGTTCCTAAAACAAAAATAATAATTTAAAATTTCTGCATTCACAAAATGGTATCAAATATAATAACATCAACTAGTTATTGAGAACCCAGTGCAATACTCTCTTCATTCATTTTCTGCAATCTTATAAAGAAATTATTAGTCTCATACTATTAATAAAGTTAATAGTTCAGGAAGAGAAAGTTACTTGTCAAAAGTCACCCAACCAGTAAATGCATTTATAATGAAGTTTCTTTTGAGCTTGCTTTCAGCTCTTTTTCCTTATAATTCTATATGTTTAGTGTGAAATATACTAAAAGGTGTAGTGTTCTATTTATAGTTACTAGAAACCAAAACTGCCTATCATGGATTGTCTCCACTTCTCATTGTTTGCATATTCACTTTTTTTTCTAATAAATAATTATTTAATTTTATTTTATTACCATTTTTAAAATTTGCTACAGGCTGCATGAGCTCACCAGAGAGAGAGAGAGAGAGAGAGAGAGAGAGAGAGAGAGAGAAAGCAAGTTGCCAGTTCCGGGACTTGAACTGCAGTTGGCTGTGTGGGAGCCCAGTGCCTTAACTGCCACAACCACCTGCTGGTCCCTATTCACTCTTTTTTCAAAAAAGTTTTAGTTACTTTTTGTATGACTCAGAAAGAGAGAGAGGGAGAGAGAGCAAGCACTCCTGACAGGGTGTTTTCTTTTTTTTCTTTCTTTTTTTTTTTTTTTTTTTTTTTGCTCTAGGACGCGTGCGCTCACCAGACAGACAGAGACAGAGAGACAGAAAGCGAGAAATCACCCCCCAGGGGGGATGGCCACGCCGCAAACCCTTCTCCATTCTGCTCTCAGGATCTTGGGTATGCACGCACACGCACCCAGCGTGAGTTTTAAAACACCAGGTCCAGGATGCGAACCGCGGTCGACTACATGGGAGTCCGGCGACATAGCCATTACTCTAACTGCTGGTCCCCTGATAAGATGTTGATGCTGTGATCCATCCACAGCTTCAGCTACCCCAGATTATGGGCATCCGTGTAGCTGGCATACTCAGGGAGGTTTCTGGATGGGAACTAGAAACCTTACCACGTGGGTCTGCCTTGCAAGAAGGTATTTTACTGCTGCATCACTGTCTGGCCACTGCATAATCACTCTTTGTTTGTTTAGAGGTTTTTGCCACAGAACGTGTGCACTCCTTGAGAGAGTAAAACTGAAATGGTGAAAGGAAAAGTGAGACATCACCCCCCTGCCCCAGAGTGGGTGGGTGGCCACATTTTAATCCCTTCTCCATTCTCTCAGGATTTTGGGCACATATGCATACCTAGCGTGATTTTCAAGCTACTGGGTCTGGGACTTGAATTGCAGTCAGCCATGTGAGGGCAGTGACATAACCATTATGCCATCTGTTGGCCCTGCATAATTATTTTTTGACCAGTATTTGCCATTTATTCTCTTGTGTCTGTTTTTTGAGGGTTCCATAGACAAAAGATGTGCACAAAATGTGGTCTCTGCCTTCATGTTTGGGGATTAAATTAAATGTTAATGTACATGATGCTCCACAAACTGGAACATAAGGACTTCTCAATAACATTTAGTTGCTATTATGACTAGTATTTTCATTTTGTGTAACTAGCAACAATGATAAAAATGGGGAGGAGTGATTATTTAAAGGATATAGATTCTTCTTGTTCTTTTGTTCCTTTAAAAATTTGTCTAGTGGGAACCAGCAGTTAGCGTAATGGCTATGTCGCTGGACTCCCATGTAGTTGACCGCGGTTTGCGTCCCGGACCCGGTGGCTTAAAACTCACGCCGGGCGCGTGTGCGTGCGTGCCCAAGATCCTGAGAGGAGAATGGAGGAGAAGGGATTGCGGCGTGACCATCCCCCCCTGGGGGGTGATTTCTCGCTTTCTGTCTCTATGTCTCTCTCTGTCTGTCTGGCGAGTGCACGTGCCCTATAACAAAAACCTCTAAAAAAAAATTTGTCTAGTAAAGCCCTGGAAAAGTCTAATCACTTGTAATGGGAAAAAAAAAAAAGTTAATGCCCTATAACTTATGGTGAATGCATTTGCTTGTGACCATTGAAGTCCTGGAGTAATTTTCAAAGAAATAAAGGCCCATAATGGTCATCTCAAATTATGTACAGCATTGTTGACATGCATTATAAAGTTTAATGACAGTGTGACAAGTTCCCTTATGCCACTCACTGTGTGACTCCCCAGGACAAAGATACAGTCTGCCATAGCTTTTATTTGACTATAAACAATTGACAGTAAATAAAGCCAACTCTAAGCAGAGTTGGGTAGTTATTGAATTTGTTGTTATGACCTTAGTCCCTCTTTTTATTGTATTTACTGTCCTTAAGGACATTTAACCAAATTGACCTCATACATTTATATATTCAACAACTGGTTATGTGTTTAGAGTCGGCTAGGCACTCAGCTAGGTGGTGGCAATCCAAAAAGGAACAAAAACATCCATATGTCCCTATTCTTGGGTTTGTGAGGAAGGGTAATCAAACATACAAATAAATGTAAAATTAAAATTGTGAAAAAAGCTATCAAGGAAAACTGTATTTTCTGCTTTGAGAAGCCAGAGGAGGTAATTGTAAGAAAGTGCTACTTGGTTAAGATCTGAAGGGTAAGAGTTATGCAGAGAAACAAGAGAGGATGGTCAGGTGCAAAGACTCCTCTATTTTTCCTTTCTTGGGCATTCTGTGTCTCACTAAGTCTAGCAGAATAGGAAAGATTTTATATTGCTTACAGTATTTGTCAGTATCTTACAGTTTCTTTTGTCCCATCCACTGGAAATCTTTTTCTGTCAAGTAGATTTCTAGTGCCTACTACTCTCTAAACCTGGCTATCAAAATGGGATTCATTTTCCTCACTTAATTGTATCCTGTCCAGGTAAGGGGCACCTGCTGAGTTTTTCCCTCCCTAAACTCCTTTTTTCCTTTATTGTCTTTACTCCTATGCCCAGGCCTCTTGTGCTCCTCTGCAGCTTCAGCTTCTTTCTCTAGCTGGCAGGTAGTTATCCAGAAGCAACCCAGCTCTCTTTTTTCCCTTGCTAGGTGATGTGTAATAACTCACTTAATGTCTGTGCCCCCTTTGATTCATCTGTAAAATGGGTTTCATTCATGCACTCACCAGAGACAGGAAGCGAGAAACCACGCCCCCCACCCCTCCAGGGAGGATGGCCACACTGCAATCCCTTCTCCCTTTTCCTCTCAGGATTTTGGGCATGCATGCACACTCTTCTGGCATGAATTTGAAGTCACCAGGTCTGGGACTCAAACCATGTCAACTATGTGGGAGTCCAGCAATGTAACCATTTCACCATTTGCTGGTCACGGGTCACATTGTTCTTAGCAGCTAAAGTTGATATCAACATTACTTACCTCTATAGAATGTCTTATTCATATTAACTCAGAAAATTTTAAGCCTTACATTCATTAAAAGTTCCAATTGTGGGATCAGCAGGTGCTGTGGTGGTTAAGAGCACTGAACTCCCACATGGCTGACTGCGGTTCAAGTTCTGGACCTGGTGGCTTGCTTTCTCACTTTGTCTCTCTCTCTCTTTCTCTCTCTCTCTCTCTCTCTCACACACACCAACACACACACACACACACACACACACACACACACACTCTGTCCCTCTCTGGTCAAAATTAAAATATAAATATATAAATGAATAAAATGATATAAAATAATTTTAAAAAAAGTTCCAATTGTTTTGTTCTTCCAAATGCTTGAAGTTTTACATTTCTATTAAATGTTCGTTTGTGTTGTGATTTCCTTTTCCTGTAAATTTGGAACTTCTATTCTTCCTTCTTATTTATTCCTTCTTTATGAACCTTCTGACAAGATGTCTAAAGGTAGTGCCTTGCTAATACTTTTACTATGAATGCCACTAGCCATTCCTCCTTATATTTAGTGAGTAGGATGGGCCAATTTCATTCTACTGTGTTTAACTTCGGGCTTTAAGGGGCCAGTGCTAAGTGCAGGGGTCACCAGGAAATGTCTAGAAGTTAGATGTCATATTAGATCTTGGAAACTTCTAAATTTTTAGTGAAATTATCATTGTTTTGAGAAATCTGATTATGTGTTAGGAAATTACTACAAATTAAATGATACTTTTGAAATTACCAAAGTTATTCATATGTGCAATTTTCCTTGAGGACAGCTAGACTAAGACGTATTTGCCAGTTGTATTAAACTGATTTTAAAGATGCCACAGATTTTTAAAAGAAGATAAAAATGATCAGAGTGTGCCATTATGCTCCTTTCCCACCTTGGTTACACCCATGCAAATGTGAAATGTAAAAACTAGGTTATTATTTTTTCATTGATTTGATTTGCTTATTTTTACAAAATAGTTTACCTAACAGGACACAGGATTATGTACTCTTTGGGTATAGTGAATGGAAATATTCACTGTCCTTAAGAATATAAAAATTGGGGGACCAGCAGTTAGTGTAATGGCTATGTCGCTGAACTCCCATGTAGTCGACTGCGGTTCGAGTCCCAGACCCGGCGGCTTAAACTCATGCCGGGCGCATGTGCGTGCGTGCCCAAGATCCCGAGAGGAGAATGGAGGAGAAGGAATTGCGGCGTGGCCATCCCCCCTGGGGGGTGATTTCTTGCTTTCTGTCTGTCTGTCTCTGTCTGTCTGGCGAGCGCACGCACCCTATAACAAAAGAAAAACTCTCAAAAAACAAAACAAAACAAAACAAACAGACAAACAAAAAAAGAATATAAAAATTGTCAGCTGGGATTGGTGGTTAGGGCGCTGGACTTCCACATGGCTGACTGCAATTTGAGTCCTGGATCTGGTGGCTTGCTTTCTTACTAACTTTCCCTCTTTTTTTTCTGTCTCTTTCTGATGACTGTAGTAAGTTAATAAATAAATAAAATAGTATAAATAATTATTTAAAAATAAAATTTAAAAATTAATACTTCAAATAGAAACTGAAACATATTTGTACACGTTATAGGGAAATTAGCTAACAATTTATTACAAAATGGTATTACCAAGTCATGGTTAATTCTGGAAAACTTCTAGATAAAGGTGGACATATCAGCCAGTTTTTTTTTTTTTTTATGCTTTATAAAAAAGTTTTTATCCTATTTAGTAATTGATATCATTAAAAAAGCAAGTAATGAAAAGACATAATAAATAGAATAGAGTTTTATGGTGGTAATTAATAACTACAAGCATGGCATAAACAAATGTTAAGAGAAGTTGCCTGACCCAAGTTCTAGGCATACAAAAGATAAGCACTACATTGAATTCAATGTAGGGTTTAGTGAAAACAAGCAGATGGCTAGAGTAAAGAAAGCATGTAGCCCATTAAAAGGAAGTGATTCAAGCTGGGGAGATTGGAGCAGACTGAGCTACAAAGATATTAGATATCAAAAAAAAAAAAAAAAAAAAGAAACAAAACTGATGGGAAGTGATAATTAATGCTCCATGGTTTGAACCTTGTTAAGTTACAGAAATGATAAAAGGGTCAATGCAAGAGGAAGATATACAAAATTGAACATGTATGCATACAACAGTAGAGTAACTAAATATATGAAGTGGACATTGGTAGATCTGAAGACAGAAATTAATGGCAATGTTATAATATTAGGGGACTTTCATACTTCACTTACAATAATAGTTCAAACATCCAGACTAAAAAAAAAAATTCAAAAAGAAACAGCTGATTTGAACATTCTGTAAACCAAATGACATATATGGAACTTTCACCTGAGAGCAGAATACATTTTTCTCAACTCCCACAGAACCTTCTTTAGTATAGAACACATATTAGGTCATAAAACAAGACTCTGACAGCAATGGGATGTAACTTGTAATGTATCAATAACAGCAAGAAAACAAGACAATTTACAAATACATGGAAACTAAACAACCTACTAGTCAACATCCATTCAGGCAAAGAAGAAATAAAAAGGCAATTTAAGAAGTATCTTGAACAATATGAAAACATAACATACCACACTTACAGGAGACAGTAAAAGTAGTACTAACAGGGTAGTTTATAGCAATAGTGCTTACATTAGCAAAGAATAAAAATAAAATAAAAAACTGGACCAGCTTCTGGCCAAGCAGTTAAGAAGGCTTGATCACACATGGCTGATCATGTAGTTTGTGTCCTTGACCTACTGACTTGAAAACCACAATAGGCACTGTGTGTACATGCCCAAAATCTCAAAAGGTAGAAATGAAGGAGTTGGGATTATAGTGTAGCCATGCCCAATGGAGGTGCTTTCCCACTCTCGCTCATACACTTCCTTGGCAAGTCATAAAAAGAAAGAAAAAGGAAAGATAACTTTACACCTCAAGAAACTAGGAAAAACACCGAACTAAGCCCAAAGTTAGCAAAAGAAAAGTATATAGAACTCATCAAATAAAACAGAGGATTAAAAAAAAATTAGCCAAAATAAGACAAACTAAGAGTTGAGTTCTTGAAAAGTTAAACAAAATCAACAAGCCTTTAGGTAGACTAAGAAAACAGAAATAAATGAACAAATGAATGAAAAAAAAAGACATTACAATAGATGTCTCAGAAATAAAGATCATAAGAGATACAAACAGCCTAGATAACCTAGAAGAAATGGGTAAATCACTAAAACATACCACTCACCAAAACTGAATCAAGAAGAAATTGAAAGCCTATACAGACTAATAATAGAAATTGAGTCAAAAAGTAATCAAAAAACTGTTAACACAGAAAATCCTAGAACAAGATCTTCAAGGATGAGGTCCACCAAATATTCAAAGAATTCATACCAATCCTTCTTAAAGTCTTTCAAAAAATTGAAGTGGGAACACCTTCTAACTTATTCTATGAGATCAGCATCACCCTGATACCAAAAACACTAGAAAACTACAGGTTAGTATGGCTAATAAACATAAATGCAAATATCCTCAATAAAATTCTAGCAAACTGAATCCAATAGCACATTAAAAGGATCATACACCATAGCCAAGTGAGATTTATACCTGAGATGCAAAGATGGTTCAACATATGCAAGTCAATCATTTTGATAACAATCCATTAATAAAGTGTAAGAAAAAAAACAAAAAACAAAAAACAGACCATCTCAATAGACACAGAAAAAGAATTTAGAAAATTTAAAGGTTTTGTTGAAACTAAAACTATTTTACTAAATAATTATTTTCCTTCCTTCCTTCTTTCCTTCCTCCCTTCCTTCCTTCCTTCCTTCCTTCCTTCCTTCCTTCTTTTCTTCCCTCCCTCCCTCCCTCACTTTATTTCTTTCTCTCTTCCTTTCTCCCTCCCTCATTCTCCCTCCCTCCTTCCCTCTCTTCCTTTCTTTCTTCTTTTTCTCCTTTCCTTCCTCCCTTCCTCCCTTCCTTCCTTCCTTCCTTCCTTCCTTCCTTCCTTCCTTCCTTCCTTCCTTCCTTCCTCTTTTTCTCTTTTTCTCTTTCTTTCATGTGACCAGAGAGGGACAGAGAGAGAGAGAGAGAGGGAGAGGGAGAGGGAGAGGGAGAGAAAGTGAGAAAGCAAGCCACCAGGTTCAGGACTTGAACTGCGTTTGGCCATGTGGGAGTCCAATGCCCTTAACCACCATGCCACCTCCTGGCCCAAAACAAATACTATTTTTAAAGATTACTATACCTGTTAGTCATATTCATCTTTCAAACTATTTTAGGCTTAATTCAGCAGATATAATCTATCACTGCAAGTGCTAATTGTGCAGGAATATTCTTTACACTATTCTAGTCTAAAATTATTAAGTTTTAGTTCAAACATCTGAGAAGATATAGCCATCTGTTATTCTATGTGGTATTTCACCTTTTAGAGTTTGCAAAAGAGTGATTTTTTAAATGTAGTCAAATAGAAGGATGAAATAGGATTGCTGTTAGTAACTACCCTGCAACTGTGATTGCAGAGCTCTGAGGCTAAGATTAGGCTGATTCTGGAGTTGCTCCTTGCACTGCCAGGAAGGCTGCTTCAGGTTCCTGTGCCCATGGCAGACCTTTCCTGTGGAGCTCTTGCTGATCCCACTGAACCTAACCATCACGGCTCTTTACCATGAACAGAGTAATTAATACATGTTTGTAATTTAATCATGGTTTATAACCTACTAAATTTAATGTTTCGTGCTTCATTAAAAATGGCTGATAATGCAGAAATTATTTTATGTTTTTTTTGGAGAGGTTTTTGCTATAGGGCGCGTGCGCTCGCCAGACAGACAGAGACAGAGAGATAGAAAGTGAGAAATCACCCCCCCAGAGGGGATGGCCACGCTGCAATCCCTTCTCCTCCATTCTCCTCCCGGGATCTTGGGCACGCACGCACACGTGCCCTGCGTGAGTTTAAGCCACTAATCTCTAAGACAGTACTAAGAAGTAGTTACTAGTATCCCCAATTTAAAAAAGAAACAAAGATTTAGAAATTTGAATGACTTGCTTCAGATCACATATCCAATAATACACTGTACAGCAGATGTCTTTTGCCTCCTGCACGATATTGAATAAAGATTGTACACAGTAATAGAATAAGAATATGTAAAATGAAAATTCCCTGTATGATATACAGTTCCATTGTATGCATGTGTTTTGCCTGCATGAATGTGTGTGTGTGTGTATATATATATATATATATATATATATACATCTGTATGTATCATGTGTTTATGTCTGACTGTTCTGAGCAGTAGTAGATTCTTTTTAAAAATAGGCAGCACATTACTCTAGAGAATGTAGTGTAGAAATTAGAAGTATAGACCCTAGAGTGAAGCTATGTTATTTCACTATGAATGACATTCTAGACCTCAATCCCTTTTCTGTAAAGTTAGGGTTATTGTTAGATTCACATTAGACAATGTTTAAGACTGCTGTGGCACCCACTGTGTTTGACATGTATTAAGCTATATTTAAATGTAGCTATTCATGTTATCATTAATAAATTAGTACTTTTTTTCAGATGTTCTCCTCTCTCCTACTTATAAAAATATTGCTATATGTTGAACCTAGATTTTATAATTCAAAGACATCAGTGGACACTGAGATGCTTACCTCATATCCAAGATGTAAGAGGAAACACACATCTTTTGCAAGGCAGGCCACAGATAGGTTCTAACCTAGAAGTGTGACTGGGCCAATACAATCAAATAAATGAATCAAATTTAGGAAGAATTGTGAAAGACATTTGTTTACAAAGGATACGAAGAATAGAAAAGTCTACTAGGAGGTTAGAAACGTTTAGGATGTATTGAGTAGGGAAATTGCTCATGGATTATTTGGGCAGCTATTTAGATATAGTCTGGTAGGATTGAATAAAGGGAATTCACCTGATACAAGTCCCATTTTTTGCATTCTTCAGCTATGTAATGCTATAACAGACAATAATGAATATTATTGTGCTTACAGTCATGTAGAGCTAAAAAAGGGACATCTAAAAGGAATTTTGAGACTAGGATTTAGTGACTGAATTTAGGTAGTGTGAAAGGAAGAAGATCTAGGTAGTGCCAGTGTTTGACCACTGTAGGATTATGAGAATGGTGGATGTATTAACCAAAATGGGGATGGGAAAAACAGATCTGGTTTGTTCAGGGGCATTTTCCAGTTGTAGACTTTGAATTTAAAGTAATCCACTGGAAAAGTCTTAAGAGCCAAAACCAACAAGATGCAGATTCTTACAGGGATAAATGCAAATTCCTACATTTAGGTTAAGAAAAGAATTCAATTGCACAAGTCCAGGATGTGGGTTCTCTGCTTGACAGTTAACTTAGGGGTTTTCGTTGGCCACAGAAAAAATTAATTATGCACCAACTATGTGCCCTGTTACTGAAAGAGTATGCCATGTTAGGCTGCATTAATAGAAGTGTGGTCATCTGCCCAAGGGAGATGCAGTGGTCCCACCAGTATCTGTACTATGAGGTTTCATTTCCTGTATCACTGTAGGCTCCATGTTTTCAGAGAGGAGTACTCACAAAAATTAGAGATGGCTGGGATGTTAAGGGTCTAGAAATTATGTCCTGAGAGAAATAACTGAACGGGAAAATGGAGCAAATTCAGGGGGACTATGATAGAAATCTTCAAAAATTTCAAAGATTGTTTTGTGGGGGATAGGAGAGGAAATAAAACTATTTTTTAGGATTGCTGTGAGAAGAATTGAGTAGAAGTTATAGAGAGACTGAATATGAAAAAAATAATAGGTAGGTAGGTAGGTAGGTAGATTGATTGATTGATAGAATATCCTAAGAAGGTAAAGAAGCTACCCATTACTGGATATGCTGATAAAGAAGATATATAATGTTTATGTGCATTTCATATGTTGGACTAAGGGACTTAGAAAAATTCCCTCTAATTATAAGATGCTTGAATTCCCCAAATCATGGGTTCCTCAGAAATTAGTTAAAAGCAATAGGCATTTTGGCTGTTCGTATGTCTTCCTTAGAGAGTTGTTTGTTCACCTATGGCAGCTTGTCACTTGCCAAAGGACAGAAAAATTACTCTCTGAGAAAACCAACTGATCTTTGTTTTAAAGATAATTATTGGAAAAATGCAAGTTTTATAGTTTATCAAGTAATAGTATAACTAAAACCTTCCTTTAGAATTCTCCAAAAGCATAGAGTATTACTAATGAAACACTACATTTGCTGTTTCTCAATACCTGCTATTTCTGAAACTCAGTAACGACAATTTGGAATAACCTTGTTAAGGCATCCCAAATTTCTCACCTCAGATGCCACCTCCTCAGAGAAACTTTCCTTATTGACCCAGTCTAATCCGTTCCTTTCCACTCATTATTCTGTTTTCTGTTTTTCGTATCTGGCACTTAACGCTAACAGAATTTACTTGTTTGCGTATTTATTGTCTCTTTCTTACCAGTATATGCACTGAGAGATAGATCGTGTATGTCTTGTTCATGGTAGCACTCCTAGCATTTAGAATAGCACCACGTAATCATAGACATATAATAAATATAATGAATCAATTAAACATCTCATAGGGTCTTGTGATATCTCTCAAAAGGTAACTCAGTTCTTTCTACCATGTCTTTGGGACTTGGCTGTATATTTAAGTAATCTACCTGAAGTTCTGACATACTTGCCATGATGACTGAGTATGACTGCTGCCACCTAGTCTTTTAAGACACTTTAAGAATTTAAAGGCTATCAATGACTCTTTTCATTAATCTATTCTGTAATGGATAATCTCAATTCCATTCACTCCACCTTAGTTTGACTTTGAAATCTTCACATTTTAGGGTTTTCATTTTGACCCCCTTCATCCTCTGCATATCACATTCTTGGCTGTGAAGCTCAGACATTCTGTAGGCTCATCTAACCAAAAGACTATGTAATTAAATACATCATCCAGATAAAGTGTCTTTTCCTATATCATCATCTTGCAGGCTAAGTTGGAAGAACAAAGCCAGCTTTGGTAGTCAGCCCTCATGGTGCATTTCACTAGATTGCTCTTCTAAATGCACCCTTTCTTTCTTCAAATCTTTTAGGTTTCCTCCTCCCAGAACGTGACTTTGTTTCATATTTCATTGAGAAAACAGACACTATGTATCTTTTATCACCTAATCCATTCACTTACCTTATTTGCCTCCACCTTCTCCACTCACTGTCCTTCCTTCTGCTCTGCATGATGAGTACCAGTACCCACTTGTATTTGGGATTTTTTTCCTCTGTTATCTGCTAAAGGGTTTAGATTTTGCAACTATCTTTCACCTTATGTTATTAGATTCTCATTTTTTTACAGTGTTGTTTTCATCAGCGTATAAAAACTGTACTACCCTTTGCCTTAGGAAAAAATCAACTTCATTTCATAGTTCCCCTTTGTAGAAAAGTTCTTACAAGAATTGTCTATTAGTCATTGTCTTTGCTTTTTCACATTTTTCCACAGCTCACTTCAATCATACTTTCTTCCCCTGCACTTCACCCCTATTGTCAAGGTCACTAATGACTTTCATGTTGCTAAATCCAGAGGTCATTTCTATGCTTTTATTTTACTTAACCTTCCTCTGAGATGTGACCCACATCTTCCTTCTTAAAATAGTTTTCTTTTCCTTTTCTTTCCTTTTGGCTTCTATGACACTATATATCTTGGAGAATCTGAGACACATTTTTGTGATTTATGGAAGCAATGATCTCAGGCAAAATTTCTAAGAGAATGAAGGAAGCAGAAAAGGGCAGGGTAGTAACCTGGACAAAGACATGGTTTTGGAAGAAGTTTAACCTTGGTCTTATTTCACCAGACCTCTGGAGCACAGCTTACACTGCAGAGTCAAAGGGGCTGGGCTGTTTCATCTCTGCATCCATCATAGGCTAGAGGTGTCCTGGAAGCAAGGAATAGAGGCATATCCTCCTAAACATCTCCTGGAAAAGCTCCTCCTTGTAGTCAAGGGCAACTCTTCAGAGAAGGATGCAGGAGAACATCCTTTTTAGCAGGAAGAATCCACGGTAGCTGAAAATTAAACACTAGCCCAATGAACGGAATCTGGCACACCAGATATTCTAGGTGTCTCACCCTTCCCTCCTACTTTGCCATCATTCCTCAGTCTCTTCCTCTATTAGGCTCAATACTCTCCCATGCTCTGAGGTTCAGTGATCTCTTAGAATCTCCCCAATGATGACTTTTACTTATTGAAGCTCACATGTTTATCCTGTGGTCTTCACTACTTCAAGCAACTCTAGGCTTGCATTTACAACTTCGTACATGACATTTCCATATAAAAATATAAAAGAAATCTTAATTTTAACATAAATATACAAAACTTTTGACTTTTTTGTCCTCCTCCAACACTGCCCTTATTTCAGTTTTCTCTGTCTCGGGTGTTCAAGCTCCAAAGTTTGGTGTTATCCATAACTTTTCCATTTCTTTTACATCTCACAACGCCTGCTTTACATTCAAATCTTTATTCCATATGTATCTACCTTTTCCCACCTCCACTACCACCTTCCTAGCCCAAACCATCACCTCTCCCTGGACCACCGGAGTAATGCCTTTGTGTGATCTCTCTGCTTTACCTTTTGATTCCACTGCATGCTATTCTTGCTGTAGCTGCCAGAGTGATCCTGTTAAAACACATGTCAAATAATGTTACATGTGTGCTTAAACCCTACTGTTCTTTCTTTTTTTTTTTTTTTTCTTTTTTTTTTTGGAGAGGTTTTTGCTATAGAGCATGTGTGCTCGCCAGAAAGATAGAAAGAGAGAGAGAGAGACAGAAAGTGAGAAATCACCTCCCAGGGAGGACGGCCATGCTGCAATCCCTTCCCCTCCATTCTCCTCTCGGGATCTTGGGCACAGACACACATGCATCCGGCGTGAGTTTAAGCCACCGGGTTCGGGACTCGAACCGCGGTTGACTGCATGGGAGTGTTGTGACATAGCCATTACAATTGCTGGTCCCAACCCTACTGTAATTTCTCACTGCAGTGGAGTAAAACGGGATTTGCAGATGGAATTAAAGTTGACGTCAACTGACCTTGAGAGGAATATTATCCTGTATTATCCAGGTGGACCCAATGTAATGATATGGCTCTTTAAATGTGGGAGAGTGAGTAATGGGATTTGAGAAAGACCTGATCAGCCATTGCTGGTCTACAACTGAACAGAAGGGCTACAAATCAGGGATGCAGGCAAACTCTGGAAGCTGGAAAGGGCAGTAGGTTCTTGTCCAGATTTTCCAGAAAGGAACATAGTCTTCTCAACACCTTGATTTTAGGCCATCAAGATCCATTTCTGGTTGCTGATCTCCAGAACTATAAGTTAATAAATTTGTGTTGTTTAGGTCATGGTATATGGTTACTTGTTACAGCAGTAGTATACAACCCCAGGCCTTGGGTTAAATCTTTTCATTCAAATGGCTGAGTGAGTGTGTTTTATTTTATTTTATTTTTTTTTTTTGGGGGGGGAGGTTTTTGCTATAGGCCGTGTGTGCTCACCAGACAGACAGAGAGACAGAGAGACAGAAAGCGAGAAATCACCCCCCAGGGGGGATGGCCACACCACAATCTCTTCTCCATTCTCCTCTCGGGATCTTGGACGTGCACGCACACGCGCCAGGCGTGAGTTTAAGCCACCGGGGGCAGGGACGCGAACCACTGTCAACTATGTGGGAGTCCAGTGACATAGCCATTACGCTAACTGCTGACCCCTGAGTGAGTGTGTTTTAACAAGTTGCTTTTACAATGAAATAAGGCCTCTGAGATGGTAGATGCTTTGTACTTTCTTTTGGAGTCATATAGTGGTCTGTATATTAGATACTACAGAAAGATCATGATAATTCTCAAGAGCATATATGGAAGTAAAAACTACCATGAATACTTAAGGTATGAAATTTCATTGTAAATACATCCTCATCTGTTTCTTTATATTAATTAAATTTATTGACATAAATTCATACCAGATACAAGTGGTATTTAAAATACATTGTAAATTGCCTAAATTTTCTCTTTAATTACTTTTTGGTTTAGATAAATTAATTAGTTTGTTAAGACTCTCATGATTCCTTTTCCTTTATCCTTAGGGTTAAAAATTTAAAATATGAAGTTGGTAATTTAATCACAGTGGTAAATTATGTTTGGGAGAGGAAACAAAGATTCTTTTAGTATTTTGGAAAGTACAATTAGGTTTCATATCAAAGAAAATTATTATGTCTTAAGGAACAATCCTGTATCATTGACTTAATGGATTGGAAGTTTAAGGAGGAACTTTTTAATTTTTCTTGAGAGAGTTTCTGTCTGTGTCTGACTAATCTGCCATTTGTATGACAGGTAAATATAAGGCAGGTCTTCTCTATCCTCTTCTACCATGTCAGTAGTTGCCTTTGTCAACTTTGTGATAACAAAGATCACATCAAAGGTAAAGGTCTCTAAGCTGTAACTATGTAATAGAAAGTCTTAATGACCTAAATGAGAGCTTGTTTACTAGTAGTCTGCAGGGTGGAGTTTCAGTCTTCTCTATTTCTGATTTCAGGAAATTAGTCCTTTTTTGGAGTGTTTAGTTGTTGATTCCATGAGTCACAATATTAGGATAATCTTTGATTTCCTCAAGTGAGTTATCAATGGATCATCAATTGTGTTTTTAATTACTCTTGGAAAGGCTTGTAATATAATTTTAATGAAGTCACATGCTTTAATAGAAAATTAAGTTATGTTTTAATTAACATGAAGTGTTTGAACATGAAACATACATTAACTTTATAAAGATAATTTTAGGTATAAGTGAAATAATTATTTAAGATTATCTTGAAATTTTCTTAGGGTACATAGATCTAAGCAAAGGTGCTTAAATGATTTCTTTTCCTCATTTGAAGGTGGATAATATATGAGTCCATTAAATGTTTATTTGTTTGTAGCTGACATCACTAAATCTGGGAAACAACCTTTTAGAAGCAGTTCCAGAAGAGCTGAAATATCTTGTGTCTCTGAGGAAGCTCCATTTATTTGGAAACAGGATTTGTAGATTTGCATCTGGAGTATGTGGTAGGTTTGTTAACATTATATATCAAATTTAACCCCTCATATATAATAATAGACTGAAATGAAACATGAAAAAAGCGTTTTACATATTTTAATCTTTATGTTGGAGATATTTACATACCGCTCTTGACATGAAGATATTTTGCAACCAATATTTGTTTTTCGTTATTTTATTGTATAGTTATTTACATTTAGAACTAAGAAAGTAAGTGTTGGTGTTAATAAATTGTCCTATCTTCAGACTTTTGAATATGAGGGCCCTTTTTCTGAGCCAGAGAGAAAACTTTCTGAAAATCCATTAGGAAAAGCTCTCCACAGTTCTCCTTCTTGTTTTCACTTTTTATTCTGTCTCACATATTAAATCATAATCTTTGATTAAGATGCTAAATTTAAATCAATTTGGGGAGAATTTAAGAGGAAAGACATGAGATCCGATGATAAAGTTAAATAAAAATAACAGTAATAAAAAAAGACAGACGCAATAATAAAGAAGTCCCTGATTATTTTAAATTTTATTATTTCATATAGGTCACTCCCTACTTTATAAGTTGGTCCCCAATTATAAAGTAGAGGTGTATTATAGAATTTTAAAAATTTTGTGAACTTTTGAGACATAGGTGCTATATATAATTATCATTGTCTTTCAGTAGTTGTTACTTCATGTAGCATTAAATAGAGATTGTATTTGGCAAATAGTACAAATAGACTCTAGTACAATCTCTTTTTGTTTGTTTGTTTTTTTCTAGTACTTTCTCTTTAAAGGACTTTCCAGTCTTAGATCATGAGGCCAGTAGATGGCGTAGTGGTTACATTCGCTGTACTCCCACATGGTCAGTCGTGTTTCGAGGCCTGGACTCTGTGACTTAAAAATCACGTCAGGTGCATGTGCATGCATTCCCAAGATCCTAGGAGGAGAATGGAAGAGAAGGGATTGCGGCATGGCCATCCCCCTGGGCGGTGATTTCTCACTTTCCTTCTCACTGTTTTGTCTCTTTCTCTCTCTTTCTCTGCGTGGTAAGGGCATGCTCCCTAAGGCAAAAACCTCTAAAATTTTTTTAAACTTAGATCATGTATCTTGGGAAAAATGATTTCTCAAAATAATAACCAAGAGTTATTGATCATTATACATGTTGTATAGACAAAGCCATAGATTCAGTCTAAATCCAATTTACTTAGGAAGAAAGTAGTTTACACATAAGAAAAAATAAAAATTATGCAAAAAAAGGACAATAATATTTTATGTTATATATGAGGGGCCAAATTTGTTTTTTTTTTTAGAATTATTTTATTTAACTTTATTTATTTATTTATTTATTTATTTTTATTTGACCAGAGAGGGGCAGAGTTGGGGGGCGGGGAGTGAGAGGACAAGCTGTCAGGTCTGAGACTTGATCCATGGTCAGCCATGTGGGAGTCCGGTACCCTTAATGCATATGAACAACATTGAGGATAATACTTTATGCTAATTTAAGGTTTTATCTTCTGGGGATTTTTTTGTTTGCTTGTTTGTTTTTAATTATTAGTAAAGGGTACATGTACTCACCAGAGGAGGGAGTGGGAGGGAAAGAGAAAGAGAGAGAGAGAGAGAACACCCCCTAATGAGGCATGGTCACATTGCAATCCTTTTTTTTTTTTTTAATATTTTATTTAAGTTTATTTATTTATTTCAGTTTGACCATAGAGGGATAGAGCAAGAGAGAAGGAAAGTGAGAAAGCAAGTGACCAAGTCCAGGATTTGAATCACCGTCAGCCATGTGGGAGTCCAGCGTCCTTAACTACCATACCACATGCCGGTTCCTACATTGCAATCCTTTTTACCTCCATTTCCCCATCTTATCAGGATTTGGGGCATGAACAGCAATGCGCCTAGGGTGTTTCGCATGCCATTGGGGCTGGATTCAAACACCTGTTGGCCATGTGGGATATGGTTCCCATTGCATAATGCTTAATCACTGTGTTACTGAGCTGTCTCCAAGAAATTTTTTTTCTATGTTGCCCTTTAATTTGAATAACAACTTAAGTTTATATAGCTCTATAGTTTTATGAGGATACTTAAAGAAGTTTGTGGTCAAATGGAATTAAAGTATAAATTTATTTTGGTGCAAAAAGAATTGAACTCCATGCATGATATTTTCATTATGCATATTTTTTATGAACTTTTTGAGGCCCATCATAATATCTATATCTACATCTAATCTACATTTAATACACATATATATAAAATCTCTATACTGTGCTCTTGACTGCCTATAATTTCTGTATTTCTTGATTAATCTTCTTTGTCAGGTATTGATTATCCAGGGCAGAAGTAGTTCAGTGTCAGGATGTTGACTGCATGGGTCTGGACAGCATTGTTATATGACATGATCCTCTCTCTCCTGACCAGAGCAGATTGACCTGGGTAAACATACATTCCAGGAGGCATCAGTAATAGTCTCTCTTTCTTGGGGATTTTGATAGGATCTAAAACAGTTTAATTGGTCTGAGATAATCACAAGACCTGAAGCAGAGGTTGCAAGCTGCTGACCTGGGGGCTGAATCTGGCTTACAAATAGGTCGGTTCTGTTTTATTGTCTTTTTAGGTGAATTAGGTGCCAGAATTTTCAAATCAGGAGTTCACATAAAAGTTTGGATTTCTGGCTCACTTTTGTCTGTCTCAAAAACAAAACAAAACAGAACAAAAAAACACCAAAAAACATTAGGCAACACTGTAGTCACATTTCCATATGACCACAGTTGCCAAGAGCTGGTTTAATAAGGATGGCCTTCTCTGACAAGTCACGGGGTTATCTTGATTCCTATAGGCATTTGAATTTGAGAATTCTGTCTGTCTTATCTGTGAACATTCAAATGCAGGAATGGTGGGATGACTGTGAATACATAGGAAAATACAACAATTTATTCAAAAGATAGAATGCAGGTGTTGGGGGAGAGACAGTGAGAGAAAGAAAGCATATGCAAATATGCAGCTGAGAGAAACTGTAATGAAAATCTAAACACCATGTTCCACAGAGGTACACAGAGCACATTCCTAGGTTCCAGTGCCTTTTAGTTTCTGATTCCAGTTTGTGGTGAGCCTCTGCTCTCAGCTTTTTAACTTTGTGATAAATGTCCCCTTTTTGCCTTTTATAGTTTAAGAAGGTATCTCTTACCAAGAGGCAAGAGAGCCTTGACTAAGACTCTTTTGGTTAAAGGGAAAATAAAAATATCTAAAAAATTATTTTCTTATCTAAAAAATTATTTTCTAACAGTGACTGAAATTGTTTCTTAACAGATGGCTTACAAAATTTGATTCTACTTAATCTGAACAACAATCAACTTACGTGGCTTCCTCAAGAAATTGGCAGGTAATTTTGTTTTTAGCTCGACTTGGTTGAACATCATGCTCCTCCCCTCCAACTTCTACCCTCTCATCACTATCCTTGGCATCTGAAAGCATTATGCCCAGTGCCGAGTCCCTGGGGGATTTATACATAGCAATCAAAGATGGATCTGAAGGACCAAGGCAAGCCACTAATTTTAAGCAGATGATTCCTTAAACATTTCAGAGAAATGAGGAACAGCACGACTTGGTAGTCCTAGTGTAAAGGTGGAGATTTGAAACAGAAAGTTCTAAATCGGATGTTGTTATTGATTTCCCAACTCTGGGGTTCTTGGAACTTGCTTAGCCACAGAATTGGGAACATTAAATTTTATTTCATATGAGTGTTGTAAACCATTTTGTTGATGGAGAAGGTAATATAAAAGCAAAGGGTTTAAAACTCCGATATCAGTTTCATAAAAAAAAAAAAGAGTAACACCACATTTTATTATCATTAACAACAACAAAAAGTGCTGTTTTCTTTTATCCTGCCCATCTGCAGAGACTGCCATTACAGTGCCATTCCAGAGCCAGCTAAGGGCCTTGTCCTTCTGCAGGCAAAATACCCTCTTGGGCTTTTCCTCTGACAGATGGAGAGAGAACCCTGCTCAGGCTTACTTTGGAGACTCTCTTTATTGCCTGTTGAACAAAAGCAGATGTGTTACAAAATAAGACCATCCAGAGTTTTAAAGGAAGATGCAAAACTGAATCATTCTTGGCATAGGACTTTCTACAACACCTAAACTCTATTCCAATTCACATGTCTATACCTCTAGCATTATCTTTCACCAATAGATTTTTATAGGGTAAGTAATATTTTAATTCAGAGTGGCTAGTAAAAACTTTGAATTTTTGTAATTACTATAAAAGAGAAATATTTATAGCCATAAAAATGCCAATAGTTGTCTACTTGCTTCTTTTGCTTATTCTGTGTATCAGTTGATTTATGTATGGATGATGATATAATGAAGAAAGAATACCTTGGAAGATCTGGTGAATGAGGTTCAGGCCATATCTTTGTGGAATAGGCCTTAGGCCATGGGCAAGTAATTTAATGCCCTAAAATGAGAGATTTAGCTTTCTCATCTCTAAAGAAAAAAAATTGAGTAGATGAACTTCGAAGTCCTTGCAGCTATCACATGTTAGGATTTCACAATCTAGTAAACTTAGTTCTACAAAGTATAATATTCAAAGAATCATATAAATCCAAGGTGATATGTCAGAATAGTGGATGAAAGGATTAACTGAAAAGAATTTCAAAGGGCATAGATCCATACTCTTTCACGGTTATCCTGAGCTGTCTGTATTCTGTGTCCTAGATGTCAGTTGATAGGTCATCTCCCCAAACAGAATTTCATTTTCTGACTTTGGGAAGGTTTCTTCACTTTCCTGTGCCTTAATGTTTTTGTCTGAAAAGGGAGCATGATAATAGTATCTACATAATTGGGTTGTTTGAAGATTCAGTTAGCTAATGCATAAAAAGTATGTAGGGTTCAGCCTGAACATAAAAGGTTCAGCCTGACACATAAAAGGTATTTCAGGTTAAGTCAGTAAGTGATCAGCGGAAGTTAGCTTTTATTATTATTGGTTATTATTTTTATTCTAGCTTTTTTTCTGTTCCTCTCAATCATTCCTTTCCAGAGACAAAAGAGTGACTTATCAGTGAATCTGAATAAGCATTGAACAGGCAGGGCTCAGTCTTCTCCTCTTGCCCTGCCAGGAAGCTGCTCCTCCCAGGAAATTTTGTGACAGGGTGGTATGTTTGATTCAGAGGAAGGCTAGTGGGGAGTCTGAGTGATCATGTCAGCTCTACACTAATGTTTGATTTTCTTCTTTCTGAAGTCTGTGCCTTATTTCTCAACTTATTCAGAACCCAGGAGAAGGGGAGAGGAGTTTTGCTTTACTTAAACTACAGAGTATTATGAACTTGGGGTCAGACTTGGGCGGGTGTGAGTTCTACCAGTAAATAACTGTGTTCTGAGCAGATATACCAAATTACAGGGAAAGAAGAGGAAAATAGGAATCCTGGGGACAGAATCTTTTATTTTATTTGCTATAGGGAATGCTCACCAGGAACAGAGACAGAGAAAGAAGGAAAGGAAGTGATCCTTTGAATATTATACTTTGTACTCCAGAAAGAACTAAGCTTACTAGATTGTGAAATCCTAACATGTGATAGCTGCAAGGACTTCGAAGTTCATCTACTCAATTTTTTTTCTTTAGAGATGAGAAAGCTAAATCTCTCATCTTGGGGCATTAAATTACTTGCCCATGGCCTAAAGCTCTTTGCACAAAGGGCCTGAACCTCATTCACCAGATCTTCCAAGGTATTCTTTCTTTATTATATCATCATCCAGGGGAGATGGCCATGTTGCAATCCCTTTCCCACTCTCCTCTTGGGATTTTGGGCACTAAAACACATGCATCTGGCATGTTTTTCAAGCCACTGGGTCTGGGACTCAAACTGTGCAGTTGGCCATATGGGTCCAGCTGCCTTAACCACAATGTCACCTGCTGGAGTATGAACAAAATCTTTCTGAAGGAAAGAGAGAAAGAGAAAGAAAATGGGCTAAGCCCAAAGGCCTAGGTCTTTTTCCAAATTCACCAATTAATGAAGTTAGTCTGTGAAGTTATTCTACAACCCATTGAGGAGGAGGGAGGACGGGAAGAAGCTGCAAGTCTACCTCTTACAGTTTTCCTTTCAAAAGCAGTTCTTCCTGATCTATGGAAGTGGAAATAGTGACATATACTTGTTTCTGTCCTCTTCTCTTTACTTGACTAAATGGATGACAGCCACATTGACAATAAACTCTGAGCTTGGTATAATGCTTTGATATAACAAATATAGAAAGCCAACACCCATAATATAAAAATCTATTGTAGAGTCAACTAAAATAATGATTATAACAATAATTAATGAACAGAAGTTCCCATCCTTTCTCCACAAGACCTGCTCTACTATTTGTAAACATTACCTTTAATATTGGCTTGTCTTTCTTTGACCCTTTCTACTCTATTTGCCCTCTATTTTACTAAAAACCTTGAGGTCCTGCAGTTGTCTTTTCAACCTCCCTATTAGTCTACTTCTTCCCTTTCTAACTTATCTTTCTCTAAAGTGCCATCTGTTGCTTTTTCTTTGCTACTTAACCCCTTATACACTCTTTCCTCTCTTCATTCTATTGTAGATTATTTTAAACGTCATTGTGTTCTTTAGGTGCCCAAATTGAATGACTTTCTCTCTGTTAAATAAAAATGACATAAAATTAATGAGTATTCAGTTCAATCAGTTTTGACAAATGTACACACATCAGTACATAAACTCTTTTGTTTCTGTCTTTTTAAAATTATTACTTTTATTGTTTTTGATATAGGGTGTATGTGCTTGATGGAAAGAGAGAGAGAGAGAGAGAGAGAGAGAGAGAGAGAGAGAGAGAGAGAGAGAGAGAGAAAGCACTCCCCATGGATATGGTCACGCTATAATCTCTTCTCTATTCTCTTAGGATTTTGGGCATGCACATACTCATGTCTGGTGTGTTTTTCAAACTGACGGATCCCAGACTCAAATCGTGCAATTGGCCATGAAAGATCTAGTCACCTTAACCTTCATGCCAAAGATAGGCCCTCTGCCTTCTTTTGTTGAGAATTATTTTTTATTTTAGAGGTTCACCTTTTTTTTTGCAGTTGTCAGTACTTCATTGTCTTTGTTTATATTGAGTAGCATTTCATTGCATAAATATGCTGTTAATTATTTGTCTTTTGAATTTCTAGTTCAGGACCAGTATGAATTAAGATATCATAAAATAGTCTTGTACAACTTGTTTCATGATTATATGTTTAATTTCTTTCTCCTTTCAAATCCTAAGAGTAGAGTTGTAGAGTCATAAGATAGCAGTGTTTGTGTATATCTTACTTTTGAAGGAATTGCCAATTATTTTTGCAAAGTGATTATACTATTTTACATTCTAACCAGCAATCATATATTTTACCCATTTTAGTAGTTGTGAAGGCAAGTCCTATTGTAGTTTTAGTTTGCATTTCCCTGAAATTTTATGTTAAACACTTTTTATGTTCTTATTTATTACTTATTTATCTTCTTTTATGGGCCATTTCCAGTATTTTCATTATTAAATACAAAAATTGTGTCATTTCTTTCTTATAATTGAGTCGTAAGGTTCTTTATGTATTCTGGATACAAGTACTTTGACAAGTATAGAGAGGGACCTCAGAAATTTGTGGAAAATAAAATTAAAGTATGAGTTTATTTTGGTGCAAAATTATTGAAATCCATGCATAGTTTTTTCATAATAGACATTCTCAGTGAACTTTATTTATTTATTTATTTTTTGGAGAGGTTTTTGCTAGAGGGCGTATGCGCTCGCCAGACAGACAGAGAGAGACAGAGAGACAGAAAGCGAGAAATCACCCCCCACGGGGGGTGGTCACGCCACAATCCCTTCTCCTCCATTCTCCTCTCAGGATTTTGGGCACGCACGCACATGTGCCCGGTGTGACTTTTAAGCCACCGGGTCCGGGACGCGAACCACGGTCGACTACGTGGGAGTCCAGCGACATAGCCATTACGTTAACTGTTGGTTCCCTCAGTGAACTTTTTAAAATATACCTCTTCTATGGATTACAGATATTTTCTTCCAGTTTGTGGCTTGCTTTTTATTTTTAGAAATATTCTATTGGGGCTAGCAGGTGGTGTGGTGATTAAAGGCACTGGATTCCCACATGACTGATCATAGTTCAAGTCCTAGATCTGGTGGCTTGCTTTTTCCCTTTCTCTCTCTCTGACTCTCTCTGGTCAAACTAAAATTATTTTCCAGTAGGTTTTCACACTTACCAGAGAGATACAGAGAGGAGAGGGAGAGGGGAAAAAACACCCTTCCATGGGGCATGGTCTCTTCTCCTCCATTTTTTCATCCTGTGGAGATTTGGGGCACGTGTACATAAACTCTTGGCATGTTTTCAAACCATTGGGTCTGAGATTCAAGCCACATGGTCAGTCATGTGGAATCTAGCTTTCTTAATAAGCTTCCTCTTGATTTTACAAATTCTATTGGGTCATCTGAAAAGTCATGGTGCAGTTTTGCATAGAAAAAATAAAACCAGAAAAATACATCATGACTTTTCCTACAATGCAATATTATTCAGGGCCAAATTAAAAATACTACTATTTCCCAAAAAACTTGTGATATATTGCTGGTAGTATATCTGCAGTTACAGACTCAAATTTCTGTAATATTTTTTCTCCCTATCCAATTATATTTTCTATTCTTACTTTATAGCCCTAATATCTTTTTCAAAACCATGTTATCCATCCAAAAGAGCAGAATTGTGGTTGATCCATCTTGGCATGTTCCATAGCAACTAAGTGGTACTCAAATCTATTTGATACCGGACCTATATACCCTTGTTTATATCTACCAAATCTATCTATTTATACTTATGTTTATATCTATCCTCATACCTACATCTATCTATATCTATGTATTTGTGTGCACTGTATGTACATATCTGCCTTTGAACTCCTGCTTTCTCTTTGATATGGCTAATGTGTACAAATAAAGAATGAAAATGTACTTTTATTTTTTCTTAAATCTATGTTTGGACTACATAATATTGTCTTAACATAAGCCATCTGATTGTAAAAGATCTTTAAAAATTAAATTTTAGCAAATGATTCCAAGTAGTTATAAATGCTTGACTGAAGTGAGACTCAGATGATCAACAAAAATTGGCTTTTGATAAGGACATTCTTGCTCTAACAAGTTTTATTCATATTTTTTTTTAAGATTAAAAAGCCTTGTATACATGAGTATAAATCATAACCAGTTAGCCAGCATTCCTACAGAACTTTGTTCTCTTTTGAATCTTGTTGAACTTCAGCTTAACTACAACCAGGTCATTTACATACCTGAAGAGATTAAATTTTTGAAGGATCTCCAAAAACTTCTTCTGGCCAGAAACAACATTAAAGCTTTGCCCAACGTAAGTAAAACATGGGACCACCTGTTTTTGTTGTTAGGAATGTACTTATTTTAACATGATAGGAGGTGGTTTTAGATTAGATTTTAGTATCTAAATATAAGGCATCATTTATTTTCCCTCAGATTGGTTGCCATTAGATTCCAAATCTCTCTGGCAGGGGAGGGGTCTAATTTGGATGATTTCGCATATTTCAGGCTGCCAGATTTAGTAAATAAAAATAAGGGATACGGACCAGCAGTTAGCGTAATGGCTATGTCGCTGGACTCCAACGTAGTCGACCGCAGTTCGCGTCCTGGACCCGGTGGCTTAAACTCATGCCGGGCGCATGTGCGTGCATGCCCAAGATCCCGAGAGGAGAATGGAGGAGAAGGGATTGCGGTGTGGCCATCCCCCCTGGGGGGTGATTTCTCGCTTTCTGTCTCTTAGTCTCTCTCTGTCTGTCTGGAGAGTGCATGCGCCCTATAGCAAAAACCTCTTCAAAAAAAAAAAAATAAATAAGGGATGCGGGGCTAGCAGATGGTGTGGTGAAAAGGGGGCTGGACTCGCACATGAGCAATGGCAGTTCAAGTCCTGGACCCAGCAGCTTGAAACTCTATACCAAGCGTGTGTGCATGCATGCCCAAAATCCAAAGAGGAGAATGTAGGACATGGGATTACAGTGTGGCCATCCCCTCCAGGAGGTGATTTCTCACTTTCCCTTTCTCTATCTATGGTGAGCGCAAGCACTCTATGACAAAAATCTAAAAAAACTCCAAAAGGCATTGCTCACAAATTTGAATTTTTGATAAGCAATAAATAAACTTTTTAGATTAGTATATCCCAAATATTACATGGGAGATATTTACACTAAAAAAAGAAGTATTAGTTGTCTGAAATATATATTTAAGTGAACATTATATACAATATCTGAAAATTCTGATAACATGTGATAAGACCAGGGAAGAAGACAGCTGACATGACTAAAGAGAAATCATCATCTCCCCAGGAACATGTTTACAAGTGATCAGAATCATTTAGTAAAGTTGTATGTTAGTTTTTACTTATGAAAAAGGTTTTGATGTTTCTAGATAAAAGAAAAATAATACTACTTACCTCTTACTTACTAGTAGAAAGGAATACCAGACCCCTGATACTCCACAACCACCATTGTTACTATGGTAATACACAGTCATGTTGGGCATGTAGATGTAGACCGTAAGAGAGTTTATTTCCTTTAAAAAGAAAGGCTGTGTCAGCATAGCATGAAGCAAAAGATAGATACTTGATAAATCTTGGTAAAATTGTCAATAGAGACAACATTGCAGGATTATATTTTTTTCTTGTTTCTCAAAGCTTCTTTCTATTTCAGAGACAGATAATATCTACTGAGTCTCAGTACATATTAGATAATTTAGAGGTCTAATATTGCAGATTAGTAACTCATTTAATCCACTCAACAACCATATAAAGTGGGAGTTTCTGTTAGCATTTTCATTTTATGAATGGGGAAATCAAAGTACATGAGATTAAGAAATTTGTCCATAGATATGTTAATAACTTACAGGGGTAAGATTTGAACCTAGAAGTAATCTAACTCATACTGACCACATTATATTGTCTTAGAGTGGTCAGAAGAAATGGGGCAACTCAGAGATGTCTGCTAATCCAGGACATAGGGAATCTTCTTGGGGTAGGTGTACTGAAAAATTGATCAGGTAGTTAGAAAAGATGGCCAATTCTATCAATTTCAACTTCAGCAAGATACAATTTTAGCTATCAGACTTAAAAAAATCTCTCTTGTTTTCTGACACAGACATTTTGTGATCTTGAAAACCTAAGAATCCTAGACATCGCTGGAAATCTTATTCAGATGTTTCCACCAGGAGTAAGTAGAGGCAATTCCTCTTTTAAAAAAATAATTTTGTTTATGGGAATAAAATAATATGGACAGCCAGTAAAACCTGTAGTAATTGGAACCTTGAATTATATGAATGACTCAAAGATTTTCTTTGTTCTAAAATTACAAAACCTATTCTCTCCCACACCTTTTTCTGTGTTCTGTGCCTGCTGAACTTGTTTGAACTAAGTGAACCCTGATTGCTGTTATTACTCTTTTAATATATCAGTTGTGATTAAATTTTTTGGTTATTACATACTATGTTTGGTCACCTCAGACTTTTTGAAAATATTACTTTTCAAAACATAAATTTTTATCCCTTGTAATTAATCCAAAGATGACACTTTGTTACTTTTTTTGAACCACAAACAATGAAAAATGCACTTTTTTTTCCATTTGGAAATGAATTTTGACCCTCTTTTATTTCAAATAACTTAAAAAAAGGTTGACCTTGGTAACTTCTGACTTTTGGGAAGGAAATGGCAGTTTTTCATACTGCATTTTTATATCCAAGTGAATATGCTTAAACTAACATAATAATTTGGAGCTTGTTAATCCAGAAGGTACTCAACAAATAGTTGTTCATCTGTTAATTTTTTCTAATCAATCCACTCCACATTGAGATTTCAGTCCTTTATACACCCTTTACCAGTATTTTATATTAAGCATGATTTAAATGTAAAAAATGAGTGTCAAGTCTATTTAGGAAAAATTATTGTTTTTATTGTGGTAAAATACACATAACATAAAATTTACCATTTTAATGATTTTTTTTTGGTGGGGAGAGGTTTTTGCTATAGGGTGTGTGCGCTTGACAGGAAGACAGAGAGAGACAGAAAGCGAGAAATCACCCCTCCCCACAGGGGGATGGCCATGCTGCAATCCCTTCTTTGTTCTCCTTTCAGGATCTTGGGCATGCACACACACGTTCCTGGTGTAAGTTTAAGCCACCAGGTCCAGGACTCAAACCACAGTCAAGCATGGAAGTCCAGCGACATAGCCATTATGCCAACTGCTGGTCCCCCATTTTAACTATTTTTAAGTGAGCAGTTCGTGGCACTAAGTACTTCCTTTTTAAAAAAAATAATTATTTTATTTTATTTATTCATTCATTTATTTGAATTTGACCAGAGAGAGACACATATGCAGAGAGAAAGGGAGAAAGAGAAGTGAGAAAACAAGCCACCAGGTCCAGGACTCAAACCGTGGTCAGTCATGTGGGAGTATCCAGCACCTTAACCACCAAGCCACCTGCTGGTCCTCAGTGGCATTAAGTACTTTCACATTGTTGCACCACCATCACTACCGTCTATCTCTGGCACGTTTTTCACCTTCCCCACCTAAAACTCTGTATCTACTGAAAACTAACTCCCTAACTTCCTTTGCAGCCCCTGTTTTAGAAATTTCTGTAAATACTCTGAAATATATTTTTTTCTCCCCTGCTAACCAGCATGCTACTTTCTGTATCAATAGTTTGACTACTTTATGTACCTTATTTAAGTTGAATCATAAGCTATTTGCCCTTTTGTGACTATTTTGTAATTTTTTTTTTTTTTTTTTGAGAGGTTTTTGCTACAGGGTGCATGCACTAGCCAGAAAGAGAGAAACAGAGAGACAGCAAGTGAGAAATTAACTCCTCGGGGGATGGCCACACCACAATCCCTTCTCCTCCATTCTCCTCTCGGGATCTTGGGCATGCACGCACACGTTCCTGGTGTGAGTTTAAGCCACCAGGTCCGGGACTCAAACTACGGTCGACTACATGGGAGTCCAGCGACACAGCCATTATGCCAACTGTTGGCCCCTATTTTGTGATTTTTTCAAACTTAGTGTAATGTCTTTAAGGCTCATGCCTAGTGTAGCATATGTCAGAATTCCTTTTTAAGACTGGATACTATTCAGTTGCATGCATATGTTATGTTTTGCTTATCCATTCATGTATGGGTGGACAATTGGGTTGTCTCCACCTTTTGGCTATGGTAAATAATGCTGCTTGAGTCAGCCTATAGAGTGGTGGTTAAGGTTGCTGGATCCTACATGGCTAACTGTTCAGTTTAAGACCTGGACCTGGTGGCTTGAAAAATCTCCTCCGGCACATGTGCATGTTTGACCAAAATACCAAAAGGACGGAGAAGTGGAGAAGAGGGATTGTGCCATAACCATTCCCCATAGGGATGTTTTCTCACTTTCCTTCTCTCTCCTTCTCTCTGTCTCTAGCAAATGCATGTGTTCTCTGGCAAAATTTAAAAAATAATAATAATGCTTCTATGAACATGGGTGTACAAATGTCCTAGTTTCTACTTTCAATTCCTCTGGGTGTATACCCAGAAGTGAAATTGCTGTATCATATGGTAATTACATGTTTAATTTTTCAAAGAATTCACTACATTGTTTCCAAAAATAGGGTTTTGAATGTTTAGTAATAATTACATGTTTTTAATATTGACCTGCTAAACACTACATGATTTTATTCATTTTGTGGGTCTTCTTTAGAAAGTTTATTTTATTTTATTCATGATAGTACATGCAGAAGAGAGAGGGAAAGAGAGAGAAAGAGTGAATACTCTCAGCAGTTCTGCTATGTCACCATCCCCTTCTCCTATCCCCCAGTTCATCAGGATCTTGGGTGCACGAGGATACTTTCTGTTTCAGGTTCACCAACTAGGAATCTGAACTGCAGTCAGCCATGTGGCTTCCAACGCTGCAGTTCATTATGCTACTAACTGGGCCAGAGGCTAGGCCCAAGCTGTGGGTCTTAATTCTACTCTCTCTGCCTTGTGATACCTCCTTGACTTGCAAAACAGCCCTCTGGTGCCACTTTGTTCATGGTATCGGTGTAGTTTTGATTATATAATGAAGTAATTCTTTTCAAGTCTGTGTTGCCATTAGACTGTAAACTTTCAGAGAAGGAATACTCTTTTTTAACTTCTATATTTGCAGTGTCTTGAATTTCAACTCAATAAATATTTATTAACTAAGTATATCTAAACAATGTTCCTACATTGTATATGGTATTTGTATTCATCTTAGTATTGCTGTCAGTACACTGCCTCTTCCTTAAAGTGGTTCTGTACTTACAATTTTGATTAAAAAAAAAAAAAAGCTAGTCCTTAGGTCCTAATAATTTATAGTAATTTTAACAGAATCTGAGGCGGTTTTGCCTTTGTAGCATCCATTTACAAAATTTATGTGAACCCATCTGAGGTTTAGTCTAAATGACTCAAATTATTTTGGTCCAACTGGTTCAAATCAAAGTTTCCCACATTTGATAGATGGGGCAACCAATGGGATGAACAAATGATGAATGTAGAGGATAAAGGACTGACTCTAGGTGTTGCTATGGTTATCAGTGAAGAGAATAAGTTTCAAAGTGATGGTAGTGAACTTTACAAACAATTAGGCTATGCTTTTTAGGAAGTAGAATAGTATAGAAATTATGAACTTGGACTTTTGAGTCATATACACATAGGTTTAAAGTTTTAATTTCTTGTTTATTTATTAAATTTGTAAACTTAAACAAGTTGTTTGCATCTCAGAGTTGCTGTTTCCTCATCTATAAAATAGGTATGTTAAAACCTGTAATTCTATAAAATTGTTAAGGTAGAGAATGATTACAAAGCATTTTGTAAAGACCTGGTATTCAAGGAATGAAACTATTATGGTTTATGATTATATGTAGTATATGTTCAGCAATAGTGAAACACTAGTAAGTGAAATATAATTACAGCAACCATCTACTGTCTACTGGTGATCATAGGAAGCATTAACCTTCTGAAGTATATATTTTAAAAACTATTTTACTGGGCCACCTGATGATGTGGAGCTTAAGGCAGCTAGATCCCTCACGGCCCACTGTGTAGTTCTGTGGCTTAGAAAACATGCTGAGTGTGTGCATGTGCATGCCCAAAATCTTAAGAGAAAATGGAGGAGAAGGGATTGAGGCATAGCCATTCCTTGCTTTCTTACCCACCCCCCATCTCTCTGGTGAGTGCATATACCCTATAGCAAAATTAAAATAAAAAAAAACTGTTTTACTATGAAAATATTCAAATGTCAGTAAAAGCAGAGGAAAAATAATTAAACTCCATGTATTGATACATTGAATATTCTCTAAACTCAAAGATTTGAAACTATATTATTTGGAAATAAGTAGTTTATTTTACTGCCTTAAAGCTACTCTTTTTTTAAAAAAAGTATATCTTTATTAAAAAATATAGTTATTGGGGCTGGCAGGTGGTGTGGTGGTTAAGGGCTCTGGACACCCACATGGCTGACTGAAGCTGAAGTTCCAGACCTGGCAGCTTGCTTTCTCTCTCTCTCTCTGCCCCCCTCACTCTGTCCCTCTCTGGTCAAAAAAAATTTTTTTTTTTGAGAGTTTTTTTTGCTATAGGGTATGTGCACTTGCCAGACAGACAGAGACAGAGAGACAGAAAGCGAGAAATCACCTCCCAGGGGGGATGGCCACGCTGCAGTCCCTTCTCCTCCATTCTCCTCTCGGAATCTTGGGCATGCACGCACGCGCGCCCAGCGTGAGTTTCAAGCCACCAGGTCCGAGATGCAAACCATGGTCGACTACATGTGAGTCCAGCGACATAACCATTATGCCAACTGCTGGTCCCTCTGTCTGGTTAAATTAAAATAAATAAATAAAAAAAATAAAGTTCAATAAAATAATTTTTTTAAAAATGCAGTCATTTCTCAATACTTTAAAAACTTTTTTTCATTTATTAGCCAAAAGTTGCATACACTTGCCATAAAGAAAGAGAAAGTACACCACAGTGGAGTATAATAATACTGCAATCATTTTTTCTTATTTTCTTCATCCTGTCAGGATTTGGGGCAAACCCAGGCACATGCATGTCATGTTTTTCAAGCCATGGTGCACAGATTTGAACCCACAATAAGTCATGTGGGATCTGGCTCCCAATACTCTGTGCCTAACCAGTATACTACAGGGCTGGTCCATAAAGTATATACAGTAGTATACTTTATGTGGACATCACTTTTGAATATTTGAAACTGAATTTTTGCCAGAATTTTTATATAAGAATGTACATGAAATGGAACTCTGCAATATGAAAATGCGACTGTTATAAATATTTGTTAATATGTGTTGAATCAAGAGATTCTACATTGTTTAGTTATTGAAAAAATCTCATGATCATAGAGAATGAATTGTTTTAGGAGCATATTGGTTGTTTTATAAGCACACAGTCACATCTAGTACATGAATACTTTAGTTTCTAGTCACATCTGGTACATTGATATTCTATTATTATCCCTTTTTTATTCCCTTTATTTAAACTTTTTGAAGTCAAAATTTATACAAATTGTTAATTCATCTTTAAATTTTAAGACATACAAAAGTATAGAATAAAAATACAAGTCTCCAGGACCTCTCCAATGTGTGTGTTTTTACAAAAGTCTGTTAAAAGATTTATCTTTCACAGTATACCATGTCTGAATTGGTTTCATTCTTTTAAATTTTTAAGTATTATTTTTCTTTTTGAAAAAGTATCATGCAGGTATTCAAAAGGTGGCATCAATAGCAGAAAGATCAATAGAAAGGAAAACTTGGGCTGGTTTGCTCTAATATATCACAATTTGAGTGTATTCTCAGTTCATCAAATAAAATTATTTGATATCCAATTCCTGTCTAAGAAATGCCAAATTATTCATTTTAATAGTTTGCAAAGTGTTCTCTTCTTCTTGGATGACAAGGTATTGTTAAGATTTATTTTAGGGGCCAGCAGGTTGCAAGATGATTAAGGCACTAAGATTCCCACATGGCTGACAGCAGTTCAAGTCCCAGATCTGCTGGCTTGCTTTTACATTTTCCCTCTCTCTTTCTCTCTCTCTCTGTCTCTCTGTAGTGAGTGCACATGCCCTGTAACATGTTAAAAATAATTATAAATCAAATTAAATAAATCTTTAAAAATTATTTTAAGAAAATTGTTTTCTTTCTACCCATTTAACTCTTTTGTCTTTACATATCCGTTTTTTTTTAACAAATTATTTTATTTAATCTTATTTATTTATTTTAATTTGACCAAAGAGAGACAGAGTGAGGGAGAGAGAGAGGGAAAGTGAGAAAGCAAGCCACCAGGTCCAGGGTTCAAACTGTAGTCAGCCATGTGAGAGTCCGGTGCCCTCAACCACCATGCCACTTGTTGACTACCCCCATATCCTTTTTTTTTTTTTTTTTTTTTTGAGAGGTTTTTGCTATAGGGCGCGTGTGGTCACCAGAAAGACGGAAAGAAACAGAGAGACAGAAAGCGAGAAATCACCCCCCTGGGGGGATGGCCACACAGCAATCCCTTTTCTTCCATTCTCCTCTCAGGATTTTGGGCACACATGCACATGCGCCTGACGTGAGTTTAAGCCACCAGGTCCGTACTCGAACCACAGTTGACTACGTGGGAGTCCAGCAATATAGCCATTATGCCAGCTGCTGATCCTATGCCCCCATATATCCTTTTGTAAGTAGTGTTTTTCTGTTATATTAATAGAAGTAACTCATTAGTTGTACAAGATGTAGGAAATAAATAAGTATAGAAAGAATAAAATGTAAGGTGCCTTAAAGTTTACCTCTCAACAATAACATTATTACTTAGTTCAAGCATTTCATTTTTATATGCTAACTAAAAAAAAAAACAAAAAAATTGGAGTCAGCCAGTGGCATGATGGTTAAGGAGCTGGATCCCATATGACCATCTATGCAGTTCAAGTTCTGGACTGGACAGCTTGAAAAACATGATGGGTGCATGTGTGTGCATGTCCCAAATCTCCAAATGGGGTAGAAGTGCAAGAGAGAGGATTGCACCTTGATCATTTCCCACAGGAGACCATGTCCTCATTCTCTCTCTCTCTCTCTCTTTCTCTCTCTGGCAACTGCACACAGCCTCGGACAAATTAAAAAGGAAAAGAAAAAAGTATACTGTGTATGATGTATTTTGCTTTTCCATATAACATTAGGTATTAGACACTTCCCTTAAATGAATATTCTAATATGTGAATTTTTTTTTTTTTGAGAGGTTTTTGCTATAGGGCGCGTGCGCTCGCCAGGCAGACAGAGAGAGACATAGAGACAGAAAGCGAGAAATCACCCCCCAGGGGTATGGCCACGCCACAATCCCTTCTCCTCCATTCTCCTCTCGGGGTCTTGGACACGCACGCACACACGCCCGGCGTGAGTTTTAAGCCACCGGGTTCGGGACACGAACTGCGGTCGACTACGTGGGAGTCCAGCGACATAGCCATTACGCTAACTGCTGGTCCCTCTAATATGTGAATTTTAAATGACTGGGTGTTTTTCTATCTTTTATTTGTTATATATTCACTTTTTCTTACATTTTAATTTATTGCTGGAATTGGACTTGGGTTTTGAATGAACAAACCTTTGAGGAAAAGAAGATCTATAATAAAATATCTTTTATTTGCATCTCTCTTTGGAAGAATAACGCTTCTGACATATGGCCTGTGGTGGACAAAGGACAGTCAAAGAAGGTACTATTAGTTGTTCAGTTAGTGTTGGAAATAGAGATTTTTGATATATTAGTTTCTGAGGATTACTGTAAACAAGTACAACAAAATAGAGCTTAAGGCAATGGCTCTTCTTCATGGAAGGATACCAATTCTTAGATTGTGGATCACCCTAATCCAGTGTGACCTCATGTTAACTAATAGTATCTCCAAAGACTGTTTTTTTTTTTTTTTTTTTTTGGAGAGATTTTCGCTACAGGGCGCGTGCGCTTGCCAGACAGACAGAGAGAGACATAGAGACAGAAAGCGAGAAATCACCCCCCAGGGGGGATGGTAACACCGCAATCCCTTCTCCTCCATTCTCCTCTCGGGATCTTGGGCACGCACGCACACGCGCCCGACGTGAGTTTTAAGCCACCGGGTCCGGGACGTGAACCGCGGTCGACTACGTGGGAGTTCAGCGACATAGCCATTACGCTAACTGCTGGTTCCCTCCAAAGACTGTTTTCAAATAAAGTCACATTGTGATGTTCCAGGTGAGCATGAATTTTGGGGGGGACACTGTTCAACCCAATATACTTCGGGTATATTGAGAACACTGAGCTAGAACTCAATGTTGCTTCTTTCTATGAAATACATCAAAACTTTCCTATATCGAGCTTATGTAACAATTGAATTGTTGAATTCAATTCAACAAACGGTTATTGAGAAAAAGATACTATGGCCAGCCTCTCTCCTAAGTATTGAGCTTAATGATTTGAAGAATCCTCTGTGGACACAAGTGAGCAAATATGAATGTTTCCCTGTAGGAACTTTAGAATTTGTATTTGATGAAATCTCTAAATATTGAAGTGGGCCCTGGAGAAATCATGAGAAAGAGATAAACACAGAAATTTAAAGCTAGAAAAATTAAAGAAATTGCATTAATTAATTTAGAACAAGAAGATGATCTGGCAGATGGTAATTTTTTGGTCAAGTTCAAAATATGATAAATAAAAGTGATTGGTTACTTTCATAACTTTCGGCAATGGGGAGAGGGAAAAAAATTGCTGCTGAGGGCTTTGGACAGAATATAGGTTATCATAGTGGGATTTCTGGGAGGAAAGAGTTACCAGTGTCTGTAGATTCTAAAAGAAAAGGTAGAAAACAGTGTTTGAAGTAGTTGAATTCAGTTCTTTCAACAGCTAGAAAAGTAAATTACTGAGTTTTTCCCTTTGAAACAATTTTCTTTTTAATCTTTTAAACACGGCCTTCTTTCTCTGGCTCTCCTTTCCCTCAGGAGCCCAGTTATTTTTCAAACTGCAATCATTTGAAGAAAAAGTTGACCTGACAAAAGTGAGAAAAAGTTTTAATGATCATCACCAGGGGGCATCATGAAGTTTGTCTTTGATGTAAAGTTTATAACAAAATATCATATATAAACTAGTGCAGATCTAACAGAAAACTTCACACTTCACTAGCACTCTTGGTCAGAATTCTTCATTAGCAATCTCTCTAACCACTTTATTACGACTGCTCTTTAGGTTGAGAGATAGCATTATCTTTCTGGATCAATGCTTTGCAGTTATCTAGTAATTTGTAAATTTGCAAAGTAATTTGTATGTAATCAAATCTGTTTGACATTGAGTAATCCTTTGCAGAAGACAGATTTGGTATCATTATTGCTGTTTGGAGCTGAGACTGTCAAGACTTCAGAGAAGTAATTTGCCTGAAGTAATTGCTCTCAAGACTTAAGTGGGCATCAGAATCCCCTAGATTAGGCATGTCAGAACTCAGGAGGGGGCCAGCAGGTGGCATAGTGGCTAAAGTATTGGACTCCCATGCGCTGGTTGAGGTTCAAGTCCCAGACCCAGCGTCTTAAAACTCACACAAGGTGTGTGTGCATGTGTGCCCAAAATCCCAGGAGGAGAGTAGAGGAGAAGGGATTTCAGTGTGGCCATGCCCCCCAGGGGCTGATTTCTCGCTTTCTGTCTCTCTCTGTCTCTTTGGTGAGCACATGTTCCCTATAGCAAAAATATCTCAACAAAACAAAACAAAACTCAGGAAGCTGGGCACTACTCACAGAGTTTTTAAGTCAGTAGACTGGGGAGTGCAAGAATTTGCATTTCTGTTAAATTTTCTGCTGACACTGACAGTCATGCTGCAAACCTGGGGGCCACACTTGGAGAACCCTTGGTCTGAATTATAGACTGGTGGTAGAGCTTGAACTTCCTCAGGATGGGTGCAAGCTCAGGATTCCCCTTACATTAACACACTGCTTCTGAGGACTTAATTATTTGTCACAAGGGTGACAGACAGGGCTTGTTCCTGTTATGCTACACAAATAAATAAGACATTTCTTTTATCTCATTGGGAGTTTGGGTTCTGAGAATTTCTCTGTGTTCTTGACTAAAATGATACTCATAGAACATTGCTTGAACAATAGAATTCTTGTATACTCTGAAAAATATTTCACACAGAAACCAGGATTTTAGTTTGGGAACAAAAGGAATGCTTCCATACTTAATGTTGGAGCTGAGTTTTATAAGTTGTTTAATTGTGTTTATGTTCCTCTTCTTCACCCACAGTGTGCATATGTTTGGTGCCTATATGCTGTTGCCAAAACTTCTTAAACATTTATTCACCAATCAATCTAAACCTTGGAGAAGTTCTTACTATGTGAATTTAACATTAAATTTTATTTTGAAGAAATTTTGGGAAGATAAAATCTTTGGAAAGATATTATATTTAATTGTTTCTGAATTTGGTCTTTATTAAGTTCCTCATTTATATTGGGTGGTTGTAAATTGGAAGTGAAACTCAGATTTGGCTAAAACATTTACCAGGAAACAAATAAATGCAATAGCTTAGGATAAAGAGCATTTCTGAGAGTAGGCACTGAAGAAATATGCTTTAAAAAGATGTGAATGGGGGCCAGCAGGTGGTGTGGTGGCTGGGATGCTGGACTCCATATGGCTGACCACAGTTCAAGTCCCAGACCTGGTGGCTTACTTTCTCACTTTCCCTTTCTCTGTGTTCAAATTAAAAAAAATAATAATAATGGTAAATAAAATTAAATAAATAACTTTTTTTTTAAAAAAAAGGTGTGAATGATAGCCAGTTATACATTTTCCATGGTTGCTTCTTTTAGTTTCAAATTCATGACAATAACATTAGTTTGAATCTATGTCCTCCATAAACAGATTCTGTGTCAAACTTACGAATCTTAAATATTTTTACGTCCCTAAGATTTATAGACACATAGTGTTTTTATAAGGGGAAAAAAATACCAGGAGGAAAAGCTATATGCAGTGTTGTTGTCATGAGAAAATTTATGCTTTGGCTATTTATGAGTGGATAATAGTTATAGCACCTATTCTATTTCATCAATGCCCCCCCTTTTTTCCTTTAAGAATTCTTTAGAGATGTTATAAATCAAATTTGAGAATAGTGAAAGCACTTTCCCTTTTTACAGTATGAGAAACACTGGTGGAAAAACTGTAAGCAACTTTCCCAGAAACACTAATAATTTAAATAGCAAAAAGATTTGAATTTACTGTTCCCAAACAAAAATTAAATTTGTCCAGCTCCAGAGTTTACCAGTTTTGTGATCTTGGGCATATAACTCAATTGTTTTATGTCTCATCTCTTTTGCTCTGTAATTTTTTTTTTAAAGAATTATTTTATTAACTTTTATTATTTATTTATTTTAATTTGACCAGAGATGGACAGAGTGAGAGTGAGAGCAAGAGTGAGAGCAAGAGAGAGAGAGAGAGAAAGTGAGAAAGCCAGCCTCCAGGTCCGGGATTGAACCGTGCTTGGCCGTGTGGGAGTCTAGCACCCTTAACCACTATGCCATCTGCTGGCCCTATTTGGTGATATTAATAGCACTTGTATAATAACATTTTGGGAAAGTGTCTGGCACAACTGTTGGTGGTTAGCAAAAATAAAATGAATGAATAATTAAATGAAATGAAGTCTATAAGTCCTTTACTAGTGCTTGGCACATGATAGGTATTAGATGTTATTTTCTTTTAATTTTAAGATTTGATCTGAGCTACTTGTCACTCAGACCACTTCAAATTCAGAGTTGTCTTTAAAGTCTTTCAGAACCATGAGATTATCTGAGTGTTTCTAATTGTAACTATCAGGGTACCCGCTGGTCTGTACCCTGCGGTGTACAGCGGTGTACAGCGGTCTCAGCAGTCCATTCTGTTTTCAATTCCTGAGGCACTTTTTTTTTCGTCCCTGAATAGCTGTTCTATGTTATTTTCCTCAGCAGATCCATTTCCATTCCCCTGTCTTACCTTGGTTAGCAATAAAACAACCAACAAACCATCTCCCTGAAGTGAGATCCCCTTTCCCTGGATCTTTCCCTTTCAGTTTCTACTTATTTCTGTTTTACCCTTTCTCCCTCCCTCTTGGTTTACTTTGGTTCAGATTGCCAGACCAGATTTTTGTGAAAATAGGACCCCTCATTACTGAATTCCCTTTCTCTTAGACTCTTTACTCAACTTGTAACCAACTGCTTGTCCTAAAGTCTCTTCTTGGATATTTTTAGTTGAAAATGACTTCTCTACTCATAATTGATGCTGACTGATTTTGATCCATGCTGGCCTAATCATACTGGTATCTTGCTGTGGCATTTTTAACTTCATATTCTTGCCTAACATTGACCATGGTATAGAGCCTGGTTTGCTGTCACTCTCTGCCTAATACTTGCATAATTCAAAAAGACTTAGGATTTCACAAATGCATCCAATGTCTTGTGTTTTACTTTTTTTGTGGTTAATACAAAATCAAGTAAAGAAAGCCTTTTTATTTTTGAATGATTCTTCTCATTTTCAAATGAGTTCACCTGCTTTCAATAGAACAATTTCCATATATGAGCAATTATACCTAAATATGTATGTATACATATACATATGCATACTAGGGAAACCGTGAGTTTTGGATTAAGAGGAGTATTATTGTGGATTTGGCTGAATATTTGGAGAATGGCTATTTCACATTTCAACATTTCCATGATCAAAATGTGCTTAAGCAGTCTAGAAAGCAGAATACAGTTGTGGGAAAAAAATCTACTTGGGAAAGTGCAATTGTGATGTTTGCCTTGTATCAAAATGCCTTTCAAAACTTTCGAAACTATTTTGCAAGAGAGTTAAAAGATAATCTAAAGTTTACAAATGATACACGGAGAAATGTCTTTAAAGCTGTGGTGAAGAGCATCCCCCCAAATCTCCACAATCTAGTAATTTGGTTCAAAGTATCCACTTTGTTCAAATATCCATGAGATGTTCAAGTTGTCTACCTCATCTTGTCTCCTTTTTTCTTTTTTTGCTTCTTTTGAATGGCAAAAATAGAGATCAACTTTCTTTATGCTCCCATATCTGTAGTTTATTTTCTGTCTCTGTTAAATATTAAAGAAAAATGTACCCTATCCTTGAAGCTCATTAAATGCCTCTCTAAAATTTGACCTTGATTTGAAAATAGTATATTTTTCTTTGGCTATCAATACTACCTTCAGTGGGCCAGTTTATTAGAAGATATATATTTAAAACAACATTCAGTGACCTTTAAAAAAATGGGACATAAGCCAATACTTTCCTAATGGAAACCCCTTGTGGGTTCTGTATTTTTATGTAAGTGATGTAAGCTTAGCTAATATAGAATTAGTCAGTTCCAAAACTTGACTGAATGCTTTCTCTGTCACTACTTTTATGAGAATGAGATCATGTTTTCTGCTGTTTCTTATATAGGGGTGAATAAAGAGGAGTGTGTTAAATTATGCTATTCTTTTTTTTTTTTTTTTTTTTTTTTGAGAGGTTTTTGCTATAGGGCGCCTGTGCTCGCCAGAAAGACAGAGAGACAGAAAGCAAGAAATCACCCCCCCAGGGGGGTTGGCCACATCAGAATCCCTTCTCCTCCATTCTCCTCTTGCAATCGTGGGCACACACACACACACACACACACACACATGCCTGGCGTGAGTTTAAGCCATTGGATCTGGGACTTGAACTGCGGTCAACTACAAGCGACATAGCCATTAAGCCTACTGCTGGTCCCAAATTATGCTATTCTTTTTAAAAATCATTCTAATTCTAAACTTTCATAGATGGACTCCTTGAAAGGAAAAGCATAGGTGGGTGTGGTAGCGCCCGCCCTATGGCAAAAACCTATGGAGGAAAAGCATAGGAAAAAAATTGAAAAACGTATTCTGAATGCAATAATAATTTTGTTAAAACTCTGGGTTAAAAATTAAGGGCTTGGGACTAGCCCTTGGTGTGATAGTTAAGGTGCTGGACTCCCACATGGTCAACTGCAGTTCAATTTCCAAACTCTGTGGCATGTAAAACACGCTGGAGGCATATGCATACATGCCCAAAATCTCAAGAGGAAAATGGAAAACAAGGGATTGTGGAGTGGCCATCCCTCCTGGGGGGTGATTTTTCAATTCCTCTCCCTGTCTCTTTCCTCTCTGGCATGCACACGTGCTCTATGGCAAAAACTTAAAAAAAAATCTGGGATTTAATTAAATAAAGTGGAGGGATATATCTTTTACTCTGCTCAGCTAAATCAAGCTGAGTTCTGACTTCTCAGTTCTGTATGTGATCTTAGAATTAATGACAGGCTGGTCCTGAATGTCTGTAAAACCCTGCTTTTCATGGTATGGTTGTTGGTGAACAGTGTTTACCTAGCACTAGCTTCCCTTGCAAAGTATATTCTTATACCTAAGTAGCTAACAGAAGTGATAGGAGAGAATTTAATAAGGATGGCTTGCTTATCTTCAAAATGGAGATTCCAAACTTTTAAGTATCATCTACCTTACTTGTAGAAAGGTAGGGAAGAAAAGGTTATCTGTTTATAAAGTAAGGTCTGCCTTCCTTCTGTCTTTTCTGCCTTTTGATAAAAGTAGTATTCAAATTATTTCAAAATCAGGGCCAGTATTACGCAGAGTGAACCTAATAATAATACATATTTTAAAGCTAGGTCATGAATGAAATCCAATAATCTGACTTGTGCAGTTTAAGTGTTGATTTACATTTAGATGAGTTCTATCCACCCACTCTACTCCTTCCCCAAATAAGCCCTATGAAGGCAGGGGTTTTGTCTCTCACTAATGTATTCCAAATGTTTAGAACAGCACCCTGCAGCAAATAAATACTTGCTGAATGGATGGATGGGTATATATGGAGCTACATGACAAACATGACTGCTTAGCTCTGTCTGTAAAATTGAAACTGATTTGTGACAATTAGTAATTATAAAGTTGGCTCAAGGTGGTGGGGTTTTCAAGCAGGGAAGGAAGATTTTTGTCTTACTGGGATATTTGGCAATGATGGCAGACAAATTTGATTGCTAAGACCGAGAAAGAGTACTACTAGCATCTAGTGTGTACAGGCCAGAGATCCTGCTAAACATTCTGTAATGCACAGGACAGTCCCCCATAACAAAGCATTGTCTAGCCAAAAATGTCAGTGTCAATATTGAGAAACCCCAGTTTAAAGATTTACTATTTATTTTTCTGTTTTCCAGGACTTAATCTCTATAAAATATATCCTTACCAAATAGATTTTAGAAAACATAAGAATCAACAGTAATGTTTGTTAAAATTTTGGTATCTGGCACCATACTCATATGTTCTTCATTATTGCTAATAATGCTTTTGGCTTTCAAGATTAATTTTTCTGATGTTAATATAACTTTATTAGCTCTATTTTGATTGATGTTTGCAGTGTGTGTGTGTGTGTGTGTGTGTGTGTGTGTATATATATGTATGTATATATATGTATGTCTATATATATATATATATATATATATATATTGCTTTTAATCTTTCTATAACCTTGTATTTTAGGGGTATCTCTTATGGATAACATATGATTCTTCATTTTAGAAAATCTTTAAATTTGAGCCAGCAGGTAGTGTGGCAGTTAAGGGATTGGACTCCCACATGGCTGACCGCAATTTGAGTCCTGGACCTGGTGGCCTGCTTTCTCACTTTCCCTCTCTCTCTGGTCAAATTTAAAATAATAATAATAAATTTTAAAAAATAATTAAAAAAGGAAAATCTTTAAATAATATTTTAATTAAAAAATTAACATTAACATGATACTCTTTAGCTTGCAGCATTTAGTTCTAAATTTTATGTAATTTCTAGTTTATGTGGGATTTGATTAATACCTTATTACATATATATATGTTAATTTGTTCTATTGGGTTGTTGGAAAAGTCATAATGTATTTTCCTATGTGAAAATGTGTCATGACTTTTCTGATGACCCAATATTTGTTCTGTGCTCCTTTCTCTCTTTTCTTGCCTTTTTTTTGAAATGATTGGATTTTTTATGATCCTGTGTTTAAAACTTGGAAAGCAAATTTTACACAATTTTATTCTTCTTTTAATTGACTATCCTGAAAAATAAAATTCTTTGATTTATGAGTTTTAATTTGTACCAAAACTTTCATCTTACACAATGCAAGAAATTTAAATCTATTTATACTCCTCTATTTCTAAATAATACTTCTTTTGTTGTGTAATATCATTCTTTATATATATATTTTTTTTGAGAGTTTTTTGCTAAAGGGTACTTGTGCTCACCAGAAAGAGAGAGAGAGAGACAGAAAGCGAGAAATCATCCCCCATGGGGGATAGTCACAATGCAGTCCCTTCTCCATTCTCCTCTTGGGACCTTGGGCATGCATGCACACACGCCCGGCGTGAATGTAAATCACTGGGTCCAGGACTCGAACTGCAGTCAACTACATGGGAGTCCAGCGACATAGCCATTATGCCAACTGTTGGTCTTTCTTTTTATATTTTAAAACATTTTATTATTACTTTACAGATGGTATTTTTTTTTTTAGATTTATCTGCAGGTTTACTAATTTTTTTTTTTTAATGCCAGAGGGTGCATGTATGTATGAGAGACAGAGAAAGAGAGAACCTCCTAATGGAGCCTGATCACTCCACAATCCTTTTCCTCCAATTCTGCATCCCTTCAGAATCCTGGACATGCATGTGTATGCCCTATGTGTTTTTTAAGATGTTGGGGCCAGGACTCAAACTCTAGTCAGCCACGTGGGATCCAGCTTCATCTGCACAGCACTTACCTACTGCACTATGGGGCTTGCCCTTTTTTCATTTTGAGACAGACTCTCACTTTTGAAATCCTCCTTCCTCTGCCTCCTGAGTAGCTAGGACTACAGGCATTTGCCCGTACACCTGAGTTTTTAGATAGGGTGTCACTGTGTTGTTCAGAGGAGCCTCAAGCTTGCCTAGTCTTTAGATTATATTAGTAATTGAACCTAGATCTCTCATGAGGTCCCTTCTTATGGAGCACAGTGTCTTAGCAACAGTGACTGAGCCATATTATTTTTGTTGTTATTCATTTCTTCCATGGCACTATTCTTCCTTTTAGGATCCTATATTGCCTCCAGCTCAAAACACAGACTTTAGTCTTTCCTTTACAATAAGTCTGCTTGTGATTCATAGTCCCAGCTTTAATTTAATTTAAACTACCTTTGTTTTAGCTTTATTCTTTAAGAATAACTTTTCACTGAACGTAAAATTCTTAACTGATAACATCATATTTTGCTACATTCTAAACTGCATTCTGCTGTCTTCTAGTTTCCACTGTTACTGTTGTTGAATATGCTGCATGCTAAAATTTTGATGCTTTAGCCCCACGCTCAAAGCATGAGTGTTTTATTTCTCTTTAGGTAATCTGTTTTTCTTTTCTTGGCAGCTTTTAAGACTTTTTTCCAATGTCTTATTTATTTCAATTATGACATTTATAGACATAAATTTCATTTTATTTTTCCCACTTGGAATTTATGGAACTTCTTAAATACATTGATCAATGTTTTTCATTATTTTTAGGAAATTCTTAGTCATTTTCTTTTCCAATATCAATTCCACCTTCCCCCTCACTTCTTTTGTATCTATAATTTTCTATATATTACACCTTCCTGCTTTATCGTTTTTGCATCTAATCTCCCTCCTCTGTTTTCCATTCTTTCATCTCTCTCGTGGTGTTTTGTCCTAGATACACCTTCCTGTTATATTTTATAATTTAATAACATCCTCTTTAGCTCTGTTTATCTGTTGGTAAACTCAACCACTAGATTATCTATTTCAGTTTTACTCAGTGCTACAGGTTCTGGTTGCATTTTTATCTCAAATCTATGTTACTCTCTGTATTTCTTAGTTATCTCCTGACAATTTTATACTTGGCTTTTATTTTCCAGAACATGTTAATTGTAGTTTTTAAGTATCTGAGTGAGATAAATCCAGTGTTGGGGAATACCTTTTGGGTTACTTTTTTTTTTTTTTTAATCTATTGTTTCTGTGGGTTCATTAACTCCTATCAGTTAGGGTTCACCAGAGAAACTATTGAACTTAAAGCATTGCTCTTTTCTTCTTGTATACTTGGTTATCTTTGATTATTTCTTGGACATTGTTTTTTGAAAAATTATATTTGAAAATAACTTGAGGGGTCAGTAGGTGGCATAGTGGTTGAGGTGCTCAACTCCCTCATGGCCAACTGTGTTTGAGTTCCGAACCTGGTGGCTTCAAAATCACACCAGGTACATGTGTATGCTACCCAAAGTCCTGAGATGAGGATAGAGAAGGAGGGATTACAGATGACCATCTCTAGAACAGGGGTGGGGGGGTTGATTTATCATTTTTCCTCTCTGTTTCTTTCGGGTGAGTGCCTGCACTCTATGGCAAAACACTAAAAAAATAAAATAATAAAAAGAAAATAGCTTGATGCTTCTGATAAGATTAAATTCCTAAAGAAATTTCCATTTGCTTTTGCCATGAGAAAAGAATATGAGATCACTTTAATTCAATGGGGACATTAATAATATAGCATGGGATTAGATATTAGTAATAGAGTTTCAATGATTAAGGATCACCTAGAGAATCAAAACTGGGCTTTTCTCTTTATGGAGCAGGATTTCTGATGTGCCCTTATTCCTGAGTGAAAATACTTTTCTTTCTTTCTTTTTTTTTTTTGAAGAGGTTTTTTGCTATAGGGAGTGTGCACTGCAGAAAGACCGAGGGAGACAGAAAGTGAGAAATCACCCCCTAGGGGGGATGGCCACGCCACAATCCCTTCTCCTCCATTCTCCTTTCATGATCTTTGGCACACACATGTGCCTGGCATGAGTTTAAGCCACCAGGTCTGGGACTCGAACTGGGGCCGACTACATGGGAGTCCAGTGACATAGCCATTATGCTACCGCTAGTCCCTCTTTTTTTTTTTTTTTTTTTTTATTAAGGTTTTTGTCATGACATGTGCTTGCCAAAGTGACAGAGAGAGGCAGTGAGAGGGAAAGTGAGAAACTACTGCCCCTCCCCACCCTGCCACCTCCTCAGAAAGATAGCCATACTACAATCCCTTCTTCTGCATTTTCCTCTTGCCATTTTAGTCAGGCACATGCACTGGGTGTGAGTTTTAAGCTGCTGGAATCGGGACTCGAATTGTAGTTGGCCATGTGAGAATCCAGTGCCTTAACCACTATGCCTCCTGCTTGTCCCCTGAGTGAAAATACTTTAAAGGTCTCAATTTAGCAAACGTCGTTCTGAATGTTCTTATTTCTCTGGTTAGCTGTGTGCTCCTAGATATTGTGTTGGTTATTCCTGATGGTCTTTTAAACTCTTTGATGCCTTTATGAAGATTTTTATGAATTTGTTACATATGTTCATTGGGAGGTTTGTCTAAATTGCCTTGTTTTCCATTAGTACCATTGGAAGTGTTTGATAGATTTCATTAAGACACTAGGAAAACTTGAGTGACTTCATTCTAAAAAACACATTTACTTTTCTCAGCAGTCAATACATTTCCTTTCCCTTACCTTAATGAGCATTGATCTCTTGTCATTTCTAGGACTTTTCTAGATATCAAAACTTGAAATAGCAAAGCACTGTCACTCTCAGTGAAGTCATTCTCTTGCTGATGTGTAGGTACTAGATCTGGCTCTCTGATTAAATGGTATGGTGGTCTCCTTAATTCCTACCATTTTGGAGGAACACTCTCTCTTTTTTTATCTTTATTTTTTTTAAACATTTTTTAATTTTTAATTTTTTATTTATTATCATTATTCTTCAATTTTGATCAGAGAGAGACAGACAGAAAGGGAAAGTGAGAAAGCAAGTTTCCAGGTCCAGGACTTGTACTGTGGTCAACCATGTTGGGAGTACAGCACCTCAACCACCACACCACTGGCCCCAAAGAGGAATGGTCTCTTTATCTGAACTTCTCATGGCCTGGCTCTTTTGTATCATATAGGTCTCAGCTCAGATACTAACTCTTCAGAAAAGACTTTTCTGACTATCCAGTCAAAATAACCATCACTGTGTAACATCAAATTAATTTTTTATTTATCCCTCTTGTGAACATGTATTGATTTACTTGCTTATTGTTCATATGTATCCACTTCCATTATTTACTGCCCATAGGGTGTAAGTTTTTGTGAAAACAGGGTATTTACTTGCTTACTCATTACTGTATTCATATTTCCTATAGCAATGCTTGGCAAATAGAAAACATGTAATATATATAGTTGTTGAATGAATGATTGACTGAATGGGCTGATCATTGCCATAGGATATTCCTACTCTTCATTTAATGGCCACAGTGACAGGCATTGGGAGGATCTAATGGATATTCTGTGATCTTTATGTGAGAACTTATCTCCATCTTGACCAAACCTCCTCCATATTCCACTTTATTTGCTTGGCTGTATGTTGCTTTCCTAATCCACTTATCTTTCAAAGGACTCTGTGTTCTTCCATCTTTCAAGACCACTCTAAGGTAAATTGTTACTAGCTGTATTGCATTTCTATCATAGTTCTATTTCCTTTTATATTTTATCAGATAATTAAAATGATATAAACTATACCTTATGCCTTGGCTGCTTAGAAGTTTAGAAAAAAATTAAGAGACTATAGTTTTAGAATCACCTTTTTCTGCATTTTGATCTATAACTTTATTGGCCACAATTTTTGTGTTTTCTATTAGAAACCACCTAAAGTTCTTGGAAGATAATAGAAAATATATTAAAATACAAACCAAAATGAAAACTAACAACCCAGCTCCTTACCGAGAGTTATCTCAAGAAGTTTCTAAAAATTCCTGTATCTAATTAGAGGTCATTACAGAATATTTTATTTGGTGCCAGAAGTATGGGTAGGAGGCAGAGAATAAATTTTCTCATTATTTCCAGGGTTTTTATGAGATGAGGAGCAAATAAATGTATAGAAAACTATCTGTTATTTTATAGATGTTATATTTCTCTTGATTTTTTCTCTAAGTGGTCCTATGCAGAAAATCATACTGTAGATTGTAGAGAAGGTATAGTGATGAGATAGGTATAGTGATTAGTGACAGTGAAGACTGAAGGTTCTGGAGCATAATGAGGAGAGTGTTGAAAAATAAAAAACTGAAAAATATAATCTAGGAATACCTAAAGAGTGTTGTTGGAAATCTAATTAATATTAGCAAGTTTTTAAAACTTTATGCCGTAGGTCAGGCGCCACCACACCCCAAGTTTTTAAAACTTTATGGTAAGAAGAAAAATTATAATTCATGTTCCTGAATCAAAGTTATACTCTATAAAGCAAGAACAAAATAAATTAATGCAAACATATATTTTTGTGTTCAGTATTAGCATGGAAGAGGCCACATTTAAAATTACTTTGCAGTGCACACATGTAATTTTTATTCAGTTATTCACTATTGTACAGTTCAAGTTCCACTGAATGTCCTCTGGGGAATAGTAAGTAGTCATTCTGGCACTACCTGTCCTCATATAAAAAGGACCAGGGGTTTATGCCTCCCTTGAGTAAGCCCAGGACTGCCAGCCAAGCACTATCTTTTTAAAAAGGTTCTGCTCCTGCTCATTTTCATAAACTCAGGGCTGGTTATACATTCTGTTGTTTTCTCTCCCCACCTAAACCCCGATGATGTTGCCCAATTTGCTTGCTGAATAGTCACAATTTTTAGTTGTCATTTAGCCCCCACCGCTCATTGGGCTGTGGTAACTTGTTGAAGATTTAGAGACCTGGAGATTGGAAAAGGCAACAGAAGGGTGCCATCTAAAAATTCAGTGAGTGCCACAGAAGCAGCAAGATAAGGACTGCTTCTTGCAAGAGAGGAAACCTGTGGAGCTAATGTAAGTGCTTTCTGCAATAATGTAGACAAGAAAGTGGAATGGAAGTGGAAATAGCCAGTGCTTTGCTAGTAGTAAATGTTTAACAGCTGGCTTTCTGGGGGGATGGAAAGAGCCCTCATTTGTAACATCAGCTGACTCGTGGTGTAAATATTTTTATTATGATCTATTTCTGGATATCAATGTGATGTTACTGAGAACCAAGTTGGAAAATTGATGCTGGAATTGGTACTCCCAGGCTGAAACTGTTATTGGATGGGGAGCTGAGGAGCATTGTAATGGGATGTTCGGTTCTTGTGCCTGGATCTCTAAACTTAGAAAACTGTCTTGAATTGCAAAGAAAACCACAGCCATGAGAAAAGTATGGAAAATAGAAGTTTAATAGTATACCCAGGAGAGCTCCAAGCAGACAGGTTACCAAGTGGCAAATGCACTAGGAATGGGGTTAGGTGTTATTTTTATTGTGGGACCTTGTCATGAATATTTAGGAGGGAAAGTTTGTCACTGTAACCAGCTCTATTGTTTGTTTTTTACTGGCTTTTGTTGTTTGCATACTTCTTGTCTATAAGGGGAACTCGGGTGCCCATTTGAGAGAAATTATACACATGCCCATTGTGAACTTCGATGGTATGAGCATGCACATAGAGATAGTTTTGCCTATACTGGTCTAGCGCCTCCAGTGGAGGGTAAAATATCCATCAAGCAGCCAGAAGGGTCCCTGTTGTTTGGGCATGTGTTGCTGTACGAGGAGAAGAAATGTACATACCCAGGTCCTCTGATGATATTTTAGGCAGTAGAAGTCAGATAACCTTTCTGTTATTGGTGCCAAGAGTCTGACTGCAACCTCTGAAAATGATGTATCAGATGAGTGATTTATCAGATGTCCTTTATGTTGGAGTCGTGGGACTTCCTGCTCTTATCTATCTGACTACCCATAACAGTAGCACATGACTTAGCACCACTGATTGAGACATAGAATTAAAAATATTTTTTTAAATAATTGTTTAGTTTTACTTATTCATTCATTTATTTTAATTTGACCAGAGCGAGACACAGAGAGAGAAAGAGAATGTGAGAAAGCAAGCCATCAGATCCAGGACTCTAACTATGCTTGGCCATGTGGGAGTGTCCAGTGTGTTAACCACCATGCCACCTGCTGGTCCCCGAGGCATAGAATTTTAAGAAATGATATGCCATTATTTGGTGTCAGGGACCCATAAAAGATTCACTTTGTTATTTACATTAGCTATATGACCTAGGGTAGAGATCCTTCAATTTCACAAGTCTTGACTTGCTTATTTATTAATCCATTTCTGGATTACACATTTATTGAGTACACATACACATTTATTGAGTATCTTTTGTGTACCAGAAACTGTTCTAGGCATTCTGGATACAGAAGTGAATAAAACAAACCCCCTACCCTTTCAGAACACATTCTGGTAGGGAAGACAGATCATATGGATGAAATCAAACAAATTTAAATAGTGTCATGGAGAAAATGCATAAGGCACTATAAGTCCAGAAAACTTCTTACAAGAGATAAATGACACTTTATGCATTTTCTGTTTTCTTTTTTTGCAACTTATATGTCAAGCCCCCCCCCAAAAAAATTACAGAATAATGATTAAATGAATTAAGTCATATAGAACAGAGCTCAGAAATGTTGCTCCTATTATAAAGAACTTGATGAATACAAAACAGTTTCATAGTTTTGAGTCCCTAATCTGTGTTTTATAACAGAAATCATAATAAAGCAAGTGATTTCAGAGCAAACAAGCGAACAAGCACAGCAACTGTGAGTTTAAAATCTTAGCGCTAATGTTAATAGCTATCAATGTCCTTTTCATCTGGGCTTCAAACCTTTGTATTTAAAAACAAGAAGCAAATCAGTGCTTAGGAAAAAATCTAGCACTTATAAAATATTACTTTTTTTGGTATGGAAGTTTCAACATAGAATCAAGTTAATATAGAACCAATTGTTAAAATTTCCTGACACAAAAAACATATATACATGTATATGCGTGTGTGTATATATACTTAAAGAAAAAGTAGTCAATGTTGAGGCCCTATGCAACTAGCTTAAAGGATGTGTGAGAAAAAGCTTTTGGCTTTATGTTTCTGTAGCTGAACCAGTGTTTCACATTTTTTTCCCCACTATGGTCCTTTCTGCCCCCACTATACCCAGGAGACATTTTTTAGATATTTATGTTTTCTCAAATAATCAACATTTCCTGTCCATGACATTTTATTATCAGAGATGGTCTATGGTGTTAATATTGTCAGGTAGGATTGAACTTTGAAGAGCTATAGACCATTGTAATATCTAAGATGTTTTCACTTCCGCAATACTCATTTTTATCTTTTTGGGGATAACAGATATCATTCTTCCACTCTCCCATTGAAATGCATAAGCTTAACCAGTACAGAACTTAAAAAAATATGTATGTCTTACTTTTTTACCTCATTGGCCAGATATGTGGGAGAATTTTTAAACTTATGAAAAAAATCTTAGAATCAGCACAAATGTTGATACAGCTTTCTTGAAGCCCTTGCAATATTTTTAGCCCTGGGAAAATTTTATCCACTTTGGAAAGTTGGATTTTCACTTTAACCCAGGAGAAGAAAGTCTCTCTCTCATTGCTCTAATTTTCAAATTTGTCTTTTGAAAATTTACACAGATTAATAATCAGAATCAAGGTGATGTAAGTTTAATGATTCGTGGAAACAATTCTAAATTTTACTGTGTATAATTTGAAAGAAAGAACCATATTACCTGTAATCTGACCAAGGTGGAGGGGAGAACAACAACATCAACATATTGGCTTATTTCTATACTGTTCTTTCAGGTTTAAAATATATTTATATATACATATGTGAGTGTAAGTGCATGTATACACATTCTCTTATACAAGTTTTTTCCCCAAAAGAATGGGATACTAATACATGTTAATGGGTTAATATACTAGTATTATTCATACATATTAGTGTATTACTCATACATGTGTTTTTTATAACCTGCCTTTTCAATTTTATTGTAAACATTTTCATACAGATTGAAATATTTTTCTATCTCACTACCAATAATGGCTATATATCGCTGACTGATACACATGTATATAAAATTAAAAAGTCCCCTATTTGTTGACAGGAATTTTAAGACTGTTTTCCATAATAAAAAGACTTCCATGAATGCCAGTGTAGCCAATCTTTGTACATATGATTCATGATTTCCTTGGGAAAGATTTTTGGAAGTGTAATTGATGAGATGAAAACTGCACACTTTTACTGATTTGATAAATATTGCCTAATTTTGCTTCAGAAAGCCTCTATGAATCAGAATTCCTAAGTTTTCTAGTTATTATTATTTTTAAATCTCTCCTTGTTGTATGTAAGCAGTATTTTACATACCCCTTTGAAAAAATTAATTATACCAATTATATTACCCTGTTAGCTCTATTTTCTCTGGTGTATAAAGTATTCCACCATTTATTTACCATAGGGCATGTGTGCTTACCAGAGAGACAGACAGAGACAGTGAAAGGGAAAGTAAGAAATCACAACCCCTCTCCACCCAGTGTGGATGGCCACTCTGCCATCTTCCTTTATTCTCCTCTTGGCATTTGGGCACACACCCACACGTACCTGGAGTGATTTTCAAGCTACAAGGTCTGGGACTCGAACCACAGTTGGCATGTGGGAGTCCAGAGCCTTAATTGCCATGCCACCTGCTGGCCCCAGATAATTTTATTTCTAAACCTTCACTTCATTTTTGAATTTGAGACACTCAGGTTTTCCTGAAAAAGTGGCAACTATTTTTGCAGTTCACTTTATAGAAGAAGAAAAAAATTCTGAGAGAGAGTCCATTGGTCAGTGAAGTATAGAAATGGTTGAAATATGCCAACAGACATAATGCATTCTGATTCTTCCCTGGTGTTGCCAGTCACTCAAATTCCCATTTTTTTTAACTTTAATTAATTAATGAATTAATTAATTTTAATTTGACCAGAGAGGGACAGAGTGAGACAGAGAGAGAGAGAGAGAGAGAGAGAGAGAGCAAGATGCCAGGGTCTGAGACTCAAACCACAGTCAAACATGTGGGAGTCCAGCGCCTTTAACCCCCATACCACCTGCTGGCTATGGGTTCCCATCTTATCTATGGTGCTAATCACTGCTTCTTCTAGGCTATAGGTATATGGGATTCTGATGAAGAAGAGTTAGGATGGGAGGTGGAGAGTGGCCATGGGGATAGAGTGTTACTGAGTCCACAGTGCTGCCTGCTCCTGAAAGAGTACAGTAATCTGTATGTTGTTCCTCCATTGTGCCATTCTTCTTGAAGGGCCTCTATTGCCTCTGTATTGAATTTCCTTGATTATTTTTCAGGGAGCTCTTTTCTGGACTTCTATATTTATCCTAAGTTGATACTTTCTTCCTCACTTGCGGCTGTTTACAACACATGGTTTCTGTTTCTGTTTCTGTGAGAATTTCTTTTCCTGTTTTTAAATGGGTGTTTATTATCTTTAAAAGTATCCTTTTTATCATTTATATGCCTGGACATGCAAGAAGGAGATTACTAGATGTGTACAGTTTAAGCATCTTGAAAATGAAAGTTTGTATCAATTTATTAATATTGAAGTGTATGAAAGTGCTTTTATCCTTGTCTGGTAGCCATGATGAATTGAAACCAAGTAATCGTTTTAGTCCTTTTAGGCAGTTATAAGAAATGCTTTAGATTGGCATTCATCAACTTCTATTTATAAACTTGAGAAGTCCTGTGATCAAGATACCAGCACATTTTAGTATTTGCTGGGAACTTCTCTTTGCCTCAAAGATGGCACCTTCTTGTCATGTTCTGACATATAGGAAGAGTGAACAAGCTTCCCTGGGCCTCTTTATAAGGGCAATAATCTCATTAATGACCTAATTACTTCCCAAAGGCTGCTCTTTTTTTATTTTTATTTTTTGGAGAGGTTTTTGCTATAGGGCACGTGCGCTCGCCAGTCAGACAGAGACAGACAGAGAGATAGAAAGCGAGAAATCACCCCCCAGGGACGATGGCCACGCTGCAATCCCTTCTCCTCCATTCTCCTCTCAGGATCTTGGGCACGCACACACATGCGCCCGGCGTGAGTTTTAAGCCACCGGGTCCGGGACGCGAGCCGTGGTCGACTACATGGGAGTCCAGTGACATAGCCATTACGCTAACTGCTGGTCCCGCAAAGGCTACTCTTAATACTATTGCATTAGCAGTTAAATTTCAACACAGGGATCTTAGGAAGACACAAACATTCAGATCATAGCAGTAATTAAAAAAGAAAAGAAAAGAAAAAGTAATGGCTGATCACAACAAGCCTTCTGTATTGGGAGAAAGCAAAAAATATGACTTACCTCCTTTAGACAATGAGCTACATATGAGTGTAGTACCTCATTTTTCTAGAATATCTTGAAGTTAATCAAGTACTTTAAATGTCCCTCATATGATCTTCACCGCTTGGTGAAATGGATATTATTACTTCTGTTTATAGAGATGAACAGGCCCAGATATTTTTCAGTGGAATGTGCAGAGAGTTTGTGTGGAAGGAATTGATCTGCATCTAGTTGCCAGGCTTTAAGCACAGGTCTTTCTTTAAATCAGTACTAAGTATATAAATTATATGAAAAATCTAAAAATGTGTGCTTTTTAAATTTAACTTTATTTATTATTATTATTTTCCAGTTTGATCAGAGAGAGACAGAGAGAAAGGAGGGAAAAGGAGGAGTTAAACCACCAGGTCCAGGACTCAAACCAGGTTGGCCATGTGGGATCCAGCTCCCCCAACCACCACACCACCTGCCAGCCTAGTGTGCATTTTTTTGTTTGTTTGTTTATTTGGTTTTGGTTAAAATACCAGGGATTTAAGAGAAGATGAAAAAAAGTGTTCAAGACTCCTTTGAAACGCTAATATCTAAACTGAATAAAGAAGAATAAAACTATACTAAATGTATTGATAATTAAAGGTACTACATGCCTTTGAGAGATATTATAGACAACCAATATTGGGACTCGTGTGGAAACCAAGTCAGAAGCTACAGACTGACTTTCTGCATTCCTCACTGTGAATCTGGCCACTCAAGTTTTAATTTCCAGTCAGGGTAAGAAAAAAATGGAAGACTGAAGATCCCACAAGTCATTTTCAAATGATACACAGCTTTCCCAAAATCTTTAAATATCTTTCTTCTAGTTCACTGCTCTGAATTGTTGCCTAGTCTGAATAAATTTTAAAATGTAATTCTCCAGTTTAATTGTAGATTATCCCAAAGCAGAGGTTGGAAACTTTTATTTCTTTGGTAGTTCCTGATAAAAGTGCCTTTTTTAGAATTTGGTTACTGCTTGTTTCTACTTTTCTATATAGCCAGGTCTGTGAGGTTTAGAAATATGGCTAAAAGACTGTTTCTGGATATATGGCTACCCAAACCAGTAGAGAGGTGCTAATTATTTAATTGGCTTTCAAAATGTAAAAAGCCTTTTTTTTTTGGAGAGACTTTTGCTATAGGGCTTGTGTACTTGCTGGAGAGACAGAGACAGACAGAGAGGCAGAAAGCAAGAAATCACCCTTTGGGGGGATGGTCATGCTGCAATCTCTTCTCCTCCGTTCTCCTCTTAGGATTTTGGGTTTGCATGCATACGCATTCAGTATGTTTCAAGCTGCCAGGGCCGGGACTCAAACTGTGGTCTATCATGTGAGAGTCCAGTGATGTAATCATTACATCATCTGCTGGCCCCGAAGAAGACTGTTTCTAAAGAGTGAGCAACTAAGGATTGAGAGTCTTAGAGTGAGAGAAGGGAGAATTAGATTTTTAATTTTTGCAAAGGAAAATTTATGAGAAAGCACTCATGAAGGTTATTTGGAACAATTTAGAAACATTGGAGAAACTTATCGATCTGTTGAGAATGAGGCAAGATAATTCTATGTTTCCAAAGAAACAGACCAATAGGGGATAGAAGTGGGGAAAGAATGTAGAAGAAAAAAATGAGAAAGGAAAAAAGAAAGGGTATTCTTAGAATAATTGTATAAGCAGTGAAAGAGTAAGAGAAGAAAATCAAATAAAGTACCTGCGAGGAAAAAATTCCAAAGTCAGTCAAAGTTATGAATCAAATAAACTAAATGAAAGGAACTATTTTCTGAAATATTTATTGTGTAGTATCTAAGTACAACTATTTGAGACAGTTTCATAATGATTCACAGGACAATGCTGAACAGAAGGATTTAAAATTCAAGAATAGAATAATTTATGATTGTTTTAGAGGGAATATTTGGGAAAAAAAAGGATAAGATTTGCTCGAAGTTCTTCATACAAGTTATCAGAGACAAAATCATTGTATCAACAAAGAGTCCCTGTTGGGAAAATTCTGAACAGATAGAGGTTATGAAGAGTGGCGTATAAATGTGTGATGGAATGAACCTAGGTAAAGCACAGTTAAAATGCCATCCATCCTCACTCCCCAGTGAATTTAGTGGAGAATGTCATCCATGTTTCTGAAATGCAGAGATAGAGAAATTCCATTATAGTTTTTGAGTCACTTTTAGATATCAGAGATACAATAACATGGGGAGTTGAAATACTTGTAAACTAAGTGTTAAGATGGATATATTCATTTAGTTGAGTGGGAAGGAATGGTTACATAGAGAAAGATGGTGTGTATCAAGTATGACTAGGATATTACCTAGAAGGAAAAGACACAAGATTCATACAAATAAACTGGCAAGATTTTTGCCAGTTAAGTATGAAGAGAGTCATTGTAGAGTTTACAATAGAGAAAATTGAAATAGAAGTACGTTAGAAACATGAATAGGAGAAAGAAACATTTGAATAGAAGTAAGTATGTGATTTAAATTGCAGCGATGGTTCTCATGGGAAAGGAATATTTAACCTAAGGGAAGTTCAGATGTAGCTAGATTATTAAAAGACAGGGTATAAAATTTAAAAGAAGTCTGTGGAAACCCAAAATGAATATTTTGTCTTACTTTTATGTATTAATGCACAGAAAAGGAAAGAGCAGTGTTGACTTTTTTCACAAGAGGAAAAAATTTTGAAAGATTATTAGAGTTAAAATTGACAAGCACAATTTTTTTTTTATATTAGACAGTCCATTTATGGCCTATTTCCCAATGCCTAAGTAAAAATGAATCTCCCAGTATTTATTTTGGTTATCAAAATAATTTTCCGTAAAAAAAATTTGGAAAATTCAGGAAAATATAGAAGTACATAAAAAATAAATTACTTACAATTGTATAACCCAGTGACAGCCATTAATATTTTAGCTTTTTTTTTTTTATTGCCAGAGGGCATTGTATGCCAGAGAGAGGTGGAGAGACAGAAAGGCAGAGAGAGAGAGAACAAGCACCCCCAATTGGAGATGGTCACATCCCAAGCCCATCTCTAGTTCTCCATTCTGTAGCGATTTTGGACATGCACTCATACACAACATAGCATATTTTTAAAGCCCCCAGGGCCAAGATTTGAACCACAATCAGCCAGGTCGGATCCAATTCCCTTTACTATAAGGCTATAGGGCTGCTGCATTTTAGCACATTTCTTTGTTTTGTTTTAATATTTATTATTTAAAAGGTACCTTTTTCAATTTTACATACTGCTTAGTTTGCTCGGTGAACATTTTTTTGTTACCACAAATACTTTATAAACATTATTAAACTTATTAACTTTTAAATTTTGAATAAATTTTAGGAGTTGTGTGCTATTTAATCTTAATTTTACCAAAATGTATTATAAAATATAAAGTAAGTAATAGATGACTAAATCATGAATGGTTGAAACTGTTGACTACCTGCTACTCTGTCTCAAACATTGTTCTAAGTACTTTTCATAAATTATAACATTTAATAGTCACAGTAGTCATATGAGGAACCTATAATTATTGTTTTCATTTTATTTTAAAAGGTCCTGGAATGTAGCTCAAGTTCTCACAAATATTGGGTTATCAGAAAAGTCATGACGCATTTTTACATAGAAACATATGTCATGACCTCTCTGATGACCCAATAGTATAGACCTGGAATTTAAACAAGGCAATTTGATTCTGAAGTCCATCTTCCTAAATCAATACATTTTATATGATATGCTAAGCCCTGCACTAGAAACTGGTGATATCATGGTAAAGCACCCAAATAGGATCTCTACTTTCTGAGCTATAGTGTAGTGCAAAATACATAGTAATCAAATAACTGTGATGGGGACCAGCAGTTAGCGTAATGGCTATGTCGCTGGACTCCCACGTGGTCAACAGCGGTTCGCGTCCCAGACCCGGTGGCTTAAACTCATGCCGGGTGCGTGTGCGTGTGTGCCCAAGATCCCGAGAGGAGAATGGAGGAGAAGGGATTGCGGCGTGACCATCCCTCCCCTGGGGGGGTGATTTCTCGCTTTCTATCTCTCTGTCTCTCTCTGTCTGTCTGGCGAGTGCACGCACCCTATAGCAAAAACCTCTAAAAAAAAACTGTTATGAATGTTTAATTACAAACTGGATTTTTTTTTTTTTAAAGAGATTTTTTGCTATAGGGCTTGTGTGCTTACTGGAGTCAGAGAGAGACAGAAAGCGAGAAATCAGATAAGGTTATCACAGTGGGGTCCCCCAACTGAATACTGGTGGATTTACAGGGAGAGGGGCTGAGACCAAAGCAGACATATGGACACAGACATGCAAGCTCCTGTCCTCTGCTATGCTGCAAGGGTACAGTCACCAGCTGCCAGCGCCATGCCCTGAGTTCTCAATATCTAAAACCATGTCCAAATGCTAACATTGACCCGTTAGCCAGAGTGAGAAATTTGCATTTCATTTTGAGTGAGCTGCCAAACCACTGGATGGTTTCAAGCAGAGGGGTGAAGCCATCTGATCTACATTGTGAAGAGCTCACATTGTTTGGGATTGCACACAGGGAGGAGTGGAAGCAGAGGCCTCTTCCAGCTACTAGTTGTCAGGTAGTTCAAGGGCAGAAGTGGGGTCTAAAGTCAATAGGGACAGAATGGGGGCTGTAAGGTGACACAAACCAGCCCTCCCAGGTCAGTTCTTTCTGCACTGATGTTTAAGTATAAAGGTCTGAAGAGGACTCTGGAGACTGTGTGTGTGATGTGTGTGTTTTCTTTAATTGAGGCCTAGATTCTTGGAGTGAAGAAAGAGCCTCGGCCTGGGGGCCGTCAGTGGTTCCTCTCTGGTCAGAACGAGGAATGCCTAATTCCATATGTGAGTGTGTATGTGTGTGTGTGTGTGTGTGTGTGTGTGTATGTGTATACCCTGAGACTTCAGTTATCTCCTCCACTCCAGGCTTGGCTCAGCCTCCGCTCCAGTTCTCTCCAAGGATCCTCTCTTGGGACAAGTATCTTTCAGATACTGAAGTTCTCTGACTCTAGGTCACTTTCTGTCTGTTTTCTCTCCCAGTCATGCAGGGTGTGTGAGAAAGGAGTTCCCAATAGATTTTTTGGCTTTCTTATGTTCAAATGATATCATCAGCCTAATCACCCCCACCATTGTGATTAGATTTCAAATTTATCATATAGTTTCCTGAATTTCCCATTGGTCACAAATCTTACTCATATCCTTTTTTAGAATTATTAATTCAGTATGCCTTTTGGATAGCATAGTCCCTATGCTTAAATCTTATCCTCCTCACAACTGACTTTCAGCCTATTTAGAAATCTTAATTTTCACTTAAAGGGTAACCCTATGAGTTTTGAGATGATCTGAAGAGTGCTTGGTTATTTGTTGTATACTACTTATCAGTTCTAATTTTGAATCCATGTGCGTTCTTAGCTTCCCTTCCCCTGTTTTAATATAAACCTTCCCCCTGATTTAATATAATCCTCTTGCTAAACTACCCCCTTCTGATCTACCCCATTGCTTTGTGTTAATTGAAGCAACAGAAGGACTTGCTGAACTTGTACTATGTTCCTGAGGCCTGGGGCTTTCTAAGATCAGTTATAGCAATTTATTAAGTTTGGAGAAGGGCTTTGCAAATCTTGAGTGGAGAGATATGTGTGCCTGGGGTTTTGAGAATACTTTTTAATATTTTTTATAAGATGGAAAGAAAGTGGGAGGGAAAGAGACAGGTTTTTGTTTGTTTTAAATTTTATTTACTTATTTAGTATTATAATTATTTTAATTTCAATAGGGCACATGTGCTCATTGTGGGGTGGGGGAGTGAGAAAGCAAACTGCCAGATCTGGGACTTGAACCGCAGTTGGCCATGTAGGACTCTAGCACCTTAACCATCATGCCATCTGCTGGCTCTCAGAGAGGTATTTTTAACATGGTGTTATCATGTTGCAATCCTCATGCCCAAGTCTCCCAATGATTTAGGCCACAGGTAGGTGCCACCATAACCAAACCCAGGCCTCCCGTGCAGCTTTTGACAGATACCATGCAGTGGAGCCCTTTTTCTTGTACCATTGTGGCTAGGCCAGAACACATTTTAAATTGATCTGTTATCTTTGAACATGAACTGTGTACTAAATACCAAATTGAAAGCTTGTATTAGATAGTCAAAGTTCTTAGAGAGTTTGATATATGAAGTTCTTAGAGAGACCAAAGCCTGATAGACTTTAAAAAAATTATTTATTGGGACCAGCAGTTAGCGTAATGGCTATGTCGCTGGACTCCCATGTAGTCTACTGAGGTTCGAGTCCCAGATACAGTGGCTTAAACTCATGCCGGGCGTGTGTGCGTGCATACCCAAGATCCCAAGAGGAGAATGGAGGAGAAGGTATTGCAGCATGGACATCCCCCCTGGGGGGTGATTTCTCGCTTTCTATCTCTCTATCTCTCTGTGTCTTTCTGGCGAGTGCATGCGCCCTATAGCAAAAAAGAAAAAACTCTTGAAAAAATTATTTATTTATTTAACTTTATTAATTATTATTATTATTATTTTAAATTCTTTATAGGGCATGTGTGCTCACCAGAAGTGAAGAGAGAGAGGGAGACAGAGAAATTGAGAAAGCAAACCGCCAGGTCCACGACTCCAGTAAAGGTTGACCATGTGGGAGTCCAGCATCCCAACCATTGTCACTTGTTGCCCCTTAGACTTTAACAATTATAGTTTCAACTCTTTATAGGTAGTGTAATTAATTTATGTACAGGGTCCAAAGACGAGGGAAAGAAACATTCGCTATCTCAGAGTTGATACTTAGAGGGATGATATTTTAACAAGATAACCCAGGTGTGTGGTGAGTTAAAGGGCTTGTGCAGAGACTGAAAAGCCCTCCCGACATTTCATCATTAGGAGAGAATGTAGTTGATTTTTCTGCTAGAGGATCCATTTTGACAAAGAAAGTTGTTTTTTTCAAGAAGCTGGACTGTCAGGAAACTCAGTAGTGTGTATAAAAAGAAGATATGAAAGACATAACACTGGGGAATACTCAGAGGGGACATCAAGAGATTGTATACTTTAGGTTATTTAAACTTACCTGCTGCAAAACACATGCTATTAGATGTTCTTTATATTAAGATGGCTTGTTTCTGATATATTTTGTGAGTTAGTAATTTGTCCATGAGAATTCTTTACCATGTTCAATGGGAGAAAACTGACAAAATTTTAAGAGAAATGCATGCTCTTTGAACCACATTCAAAATAGAAATGAAGTTCATGTGTATTAATGATAGCTTCATGTACCAAGATGCCCAAGTTTCAACCAGTTTTTTTGCAAAGGCTTGAGTTTAGGTATAAATTATAGAATGATATTTTCAGTACAGAGAGAAAAAGAAACAATGTTTATTTATATACATTATGCGTAAGAAGTACCCCTTTGCATTTCAGCATACCTAGGACTGACTTAGGGCTGCCATTACACTTAACCAGTGTTATCCTTGAAATGGTTAATGTGGGAAATTGAATTAAGAAAGTTAGAATGTTTTTTTTTTTCTTTTTCTTTTTTTTTTTTTTTTGGAGAGGTTTTTGCTATAGGGCACATGTGCTCGCCAGACAGACAAGAGAGAGTCATAGAGACAGAAAGAGAGAAATCACCCCCCAGGGGGGATGGTCACGCCGCAATCCCTTCCCCTCCATTCTCCTCTCGGGATCTTGGGCATGCACGCACACGCGCCCGGCGTGAGTTCTAAGCCACCGGGTCTGGGACGCAAACCGCATTCGAGTACGTGGGAGTCCAGCGACATAGTCATTACGTTAACTGCTGGTTCCCAAAGAAAGTTAGAATGTTTCGAGAACAGAACTCAAGGTGATACCAGCATAACTTTGAACTCTGTATTTTATAAACAAAAACAAAAACAAAAAACAACTTGTCTATTTGTCAAAAGCTTTCCTGTAACTGTTAAGACCTATGACATGATGCCCAGCAACAAAGTTTCAAATCAATCACTTAAAAAAAATTGCTATAGGGCATGTGTACTCAGTGGAGAGAGAGAGAGAAAGTGAGAAAACACTTGCCAACTTGCCAAAGGGCCTTCACACTTCAATCCCTTCTCCTTCATTCTCCTCTCAGGATTTCGAACATGCACACACATGCACAGGGCATGTTTTTCAAGCATCTGGGTCTGAGACTTGAAGCATGCAGTCAGCCCTATGAGATCCAGTTGTGTTAACCACCATGATAATTGCTTCCCAATAAATCACTTTTAATTTGTTGAGTGATTGCTACTTTTCAAATCCTGAACTAAAATCATGAAAATGCTCCCAATTTTCTCATAAGTTTTGTGAGCTGCACTGGTATTAGGAAGTCAGCTTGTGGGGGCTCACAAGAGCTGACTTAACATTTCTTTCTAACTCTGTGTTTGGTGATTTGAATCAGCCATGGTAGGGGTACTCACACCATGAAATTAACACAAATATACACCATAAGTCAGGGCCCTTTTTTTCTCTTTTTCCAAAAGAACTGGTTTACCATCTTGCTCTTGGAGATAGGTCTTATCTTCATTTAACAGGTGAAATTTACGCTTATTGAAGTAACTCTATAAATTAGTTTAATTTTGGTGGCTTGGATTTTTGGGAGGCAAGTCATAATATTAATCTAAGAAATACCTTATTTTTCTATTGTGGTGTTATACTTCAGTTGAATTTAGACCGTGAACTATATGCTATCCTTCTGTTTTAATTTTCACTGTGACTGTCAAATTATAATGAGACTATTTGGATGTTCTTAGATTTCTCTTATCTTTATTGAGTTTACATGGATCATGAAACAGTCTTTGAGACTTGGAGTTTGGTGTGTTTTAGAATTTTTCATTTAGCTTGATTTTCCAACAAATGTAATATTTACTAATTGTTCCCAACATTTAATTTATTAACCCTTTTCTTTTACTAAGTAGTTCTATGACCTTAAACACATTTTCTTAGCGCTACAGTATGGGGGCTATGACCAGTGACTGCTAAGATAATGGCCATTTATGACAGCATTAAAATTCATATGCATCTCACAACTAGAGTCAGTCTCACTCTTGTGGAATGTATTTTTTAAGTAAAGTAATTTTACTCTAATTTTATCGACAATGTAGCTTTAGAGGTAAAGTTTGTTGGACAATAACATTTTTGTTTTGTTTTAAAAGTTTCAGAACCTTAAGTTGAGGGAATTCTATTGTGAAGGAAACCCTCTGCTCCTGAAGCAACCAGTTATCACTACACATCACAAGGACATCTGGAGTCTGCAGGTGAAGGTGTAGCTCATTCACACAAGTCTGCAAACTAAAGTCACGATTTTAATTTTACAGTTTTCTTTTAAAACATTCTTTCCAAGCCAGCAAATGATTAATGTAACCTTAGTCATTGGGAATGTGACTTCTATTCATAACCTTTCTGACTTGCTTATAGAATTTTGTGTAATCCTATCTTATTTCCAGAGTGACTGAATTCAAAGAAATGGAAATATTTTGTAGGATGAAAAGAAAATAACTTATTTTCATTTTAGCCTTCTATTATAAATATCTTTTCAGTATTATCTCAAGATCTATTTGATTTGTTCTTAGTGGGTCTTTGCTTCTTCCATCCCGTTTTTAATAGTCTTCATTTCTAGTGACTGCATGATTCAGATCATGTTTACTATGGGAAGACAAGTGAGTAGTATTAAAAGAAGGAATAGAAAAGTGTATTAGAGACTCCGTTGTTAATAGACAAACTAAAGATTATAAATCCTCCCACATTTGAGTATGATTCTCTGTCATGAACTTGAACTTCCCAGAACCACTCGGGTTGATAGCTGAACATATAGGATTGCCATGACTTTCAAGAATCACATAGGATTCAAGTCTTCATGCTGTAGGAAACAACTAACTCTGTTGCCTTAGTTTGTTTAAAAATGTCTTTTATTTTCTTTATTGCATAAATACAGATTTACTGCAGAAAACTGGGAGATACAGATGAGCAAAGAATAGAATAAAAATTAACTATGCCAATTTTTCTTTCTTTTTTTTGGAGAGGTTGCCAGAAAAACAGAGAGAGATAGAAAGTGAGAAATCACCCCCTGGGGGGATGGCCACGCCGCAATCCCTTCTCCTCCATTCTCCTCTCGAGATCTTGGGCACGCACGCACACGTGCCCGGCGTGAGTTTTAAGCCACTGGGTCCAGGACACAAACCGCGGTCGACTACGTGGGAGTCCAGCGACATAGCCATTATGCTAAATGCTGGTCCCCCAGCTATGCCAATTTTTAAAGAATTGTTTAATTTTTATTTATTATTATTATTTTTTAGATTTTTTTTCTTTTTTCTTTAAATAGTTTTATACAGATGAACAGGAAAGAGCTTAGAGTGAATAGGTGAGAAAGAAGGTAGGGAAAAAGCCTGGTGTTGATATAGTAGCCTACTCATAATTCAATGCATAAATTAGTAATGAATTGCATTGAATGTAGTGGAATGCTGGGTAAATGCTTAACAGCTAGTTCATTGTAAAGAAAGCTATGGTGTTTTTTTTTTTTTTTTCTCTCCTGAAACTTTTTTTAAAATTAATTAATTTACATTCATCCTTAATCATCATCACAGCATAAAAACAGTGGTTTCCCATCCAGAATATACTACATAGTGGCTTAACCATATATGTTATCATCAATAATTTTCCATTTTACACACACACACACACACACACACACACATACACACCTATGTCTGACCCTCTGCCCTTTCCCACCCTCTTCTCTTGCTATCTCTGATGCCTGCAGTTATCTTCCATTCCTTTCCCCCACACATTTTATTGATCACACAATTTCTTAAATAATCTAACTACTTTTAATAACAAGTTCAGCTGGTAATTTCAAGAAAAGCAGTTTTGAATTGGTAAGGAAATTTGCTTAAAGCCTGGAAACAGGTTAGTATTCTGTTCAAATATAGCTACATGAACCTATTGACAGCTCAACAGGACAAAAACTCTTAAAACCAGACAGCAAAGCCTAGAAGAAAAGCATCAATATTTTAGTCAAAAGTCACAGAATGCCATTTCACCAGTTCAGTCTCATGTACTTAATCTATCTTCTGTTGTGGTTCAATCTTCCTGATTGAATTCTGGGATATAATATTCAACTCCAGTCTTGTCCCTACGATTAAGCTGGCCATTTTCTTAGTTTTTGAACTCTTATTTCTGTGTGACTACATTTAATTTTCCTGACATAGCACTCCCTTGAGAACATCTTGGTGATCTGGTCTGGTGCTGGTAAATTCTTTCAGGTTTTGTTTATCTGAGAGTGTTCTTGTCTTTTCTTCCCATATGAAAGATAATCTTGCCAGGTACAGTATTCTTGGTTGAAATTGCTTTTCCCCTAACACTTTGATTATATTTTCCCATTCTTTCCTTGCTCGCATTGTTTCCAATGAGAGGTCTGCTGTCAGTCTGATGGGATATCCTTTGTAGGTAACTTGCTGTTTCTCTCTTGCCAATCTTAGTATCTTGTCTTTGTCTGTGGTTTTGGTCAGTCTGGCTATAATGTGTCTTGGAGAAGATCTTCTTGAGTTGATTCTATTTGGGGTCCTTTGTATTTTTTGGGACTGGATCTTTGAGTGCCTCTCTAGGTTCAGAAAGTATTCTTGCAGGATTTCATGGAATAGATTATCAATGCCCTTATGAGTCTCTTCTCCTTCTGGGATGCCAATTATCTGGATGTTTGGACATTTGATGGTGTCTAGTATTTCTTGTATATTATTCTCAAATTTTGGGGAAATTTTCTCAGTTTTTGTGGTGGATTTTTCTAGGCCAGCAATTTTTTATTCTATGTCTGACATTCTATTTTCTGTATGATCTAGTCTGCTTTTAATACTTTCAAGAGAGATTTTGACTTCCTGTATTATAGTCTTCATCTCTAACAGTTCCATTTGATTCTTTTGTAAAGTGTGTAATTCCTCTTTTAGATCTTGCAAGAATTTCCTCACCTCCCAGAGCTCGTCAGTTCCTTTCTCCTTTCTCTTCTGCAGTTCATTATCTTTCCTCTCTTCCATCTCTGTTAGCTTCACCATTATGAATGTTCTAAATTCTTCATCAGACATTTCTATGATTTCCATTGAAATCTGTGATGATGATCTTCATCTGTGGATGAAGAGGAGTTACTCTTTTCCCTTGGAGGAGAGAGATTTTTTTGCTCTCCCATATTTCTTGTGGTCCTGTGGTGATTTCTAGTCATCTGATGGAAAGTGTGTTTCTTCCCAAACTTGAAGTTCAATCTGAGTGTCCAGGAGCATGCAGAAAAGGAAACAGAGGGAGAGAAACAACAGGAACAAAAACAACCAAGAAACAGAAAAAAAAGAGAAAAAAAAAACGAAAAAAAAAAAATAAAAAAATTATTTTTTTCAAAAAAGCAAAACTTAGAAAACCGCATGCTGCTGAGCCATGAAGGTGTCTTCTGAGGCCTGCTCCCTTGCTTCTTCACTGGAAGCTGAATTATCAGTAGAAAATCTTCATTTCTTTATTTCCTGAAATCACTAGTTCTCAGGAGCCAAGAAGGTGTCTTCTGAGGCCTGCTCCCTTGCTTCTCCTATTACTATTTTCTAATTGGACCAGAGAGAGAGATTGAGCGAAAATGAGAAAACAAGCTGCCAGGTTTAGGACTTGACTGTCATTAGCCATGTGAGAGTACAGTGCCTAAACCACTGCACTTGCCAGTCACAGTATACTGATTTTTAAAATGCTTCTTACTATAAAAGTAATGCAAGCTCATTTAGAGAAATTGGAAAAAAAAGAAGAGATTGATGGGAAAATGCTAAACAATTAAATACACAAATATATTAGGTGACAAATTGAATATACGGTTCATATTTATACTTAAAAGTAATTTCCTCTGGACATTAGGCCAATGAAACTTCTCCGGGGTCAAAGAATTGTTAAAAGAAAAATAAACCAGCCAATTTAATAGAGTAGAGTTTTAATAGATCAAACCTTAACACGATTTTAATCAGGCAGTTGTTCCCAGATTTCCGGATGACTCTGGCCAACCTCATGGACAACTCAGCATTTAAGTCAGCAGAACAGAAAAGTGAAGTGTGCAGTGAAAGGGAAATGTCATATAAAAAATGTAAGTGTGGGAGTGAGATAGAGAAATCATTGGTTATATTCTGAAATTTGTCTGTATTAACACAGTTTAAAAGGCAGGATGCCTTTGATTGTTTGAAACCTAGCTGCTGTGATTGACTGTAATCTAGCAACCAGCTCTGAAAAACAGCCTAACATGTACAATTTTAGCTTATCATAGGAATCCAAGTGTGGGAGTACAGTGGCTATCTTAGGCCAAAATGGTTTAATTTAGCAGAATTTTAGGACTTTGGACAACCCGAAGATTTTCTGCCCAGACTTCACCCTCCTGACCCCAAGATCTAGTAAGACAGGCCAATCATAAGCCATCTATGTTTGAGCTCTGAGCAACCCCTTTCGGGTCCCAGGAAAACTGAAGATTTTCTGCCTAGATTTCACCCTTCTGAACCCAAGATCTAGTAGGGTCAGAGTAATCCTCAATTCCCATGGAATCTGCTGCACAAAGGGAGAAAAATGGAACTGCAGAGAGATTGAAGAACACCTCCTCCTGCACTCCTCTGAATGCTCAGATTTAACTACAAAAATGAGGAAAAAAACATATAATCTGTCAGATGACCATAAACTACTACAGAGGCAGAAATATGAGAAGGCAAGAATATACTTCTCCTCCAAGGGAAAAGAATAACTCTTCTTCATCCACAGATGGAACTTCATCCACAATGGAACTCACAGAAATGTTAGATAAAGAATTTAGAATATTCATAGTGACGAAGCTAACAGAGTTGTAAGAGAAGAGAGACAACGAACTCCAGAAGATGCAGGAGAAAACAGACAATGGGTTCCAAGAGGTGAGGAAGTTATTATATGATCTGAAAGAAGAAATACATCCCTTTAAAAAGAATCAAATGGAATTGTTAGAGATTAAGGCTGTAATATAGGAAATCAAAACCTCTCTTGAAAATATTAAGAGCAGATTAGATCATGCAGAAGATCAAATATCAGATGTAGAAGACAGAACCTCTGACCTAGAAAAACTCACCAAAAAGACTTAGAAAATAATCCCCAAAATGAGAATAACATACAAGAAATACTAGATATGATTAAATGCCCAAACATCCATATAATCAGTATATCAGAAGGTGACGAAACTAATAAGGGCATTGATAATCTATTCCCTGAAATCTTGGAAGAAAACTTTCCAAACTTAGAGAGGCATTCAAATATCTAGACTGAAGAAATACAAATGACTCTACATAGAATCAACCCAAGAAGATCTTCTCTAAGGCACCTCATAGCCAGATTGACCAAAACCATAGATAGGGACAAGATACTAAAATTGGCAAGAGAGAAATGTTAAATTACTTTCGAAGGATATCTCATGAGGCTAACATTAGACCTCTCATCAGAAACACTGCAAGCAAGGAAAGAATGGGAAGGTATATTCAAAGTCTTAAGTGAAAAACAATTTCAACCAAGAATACTATACTCGGCAAGATTATCCTTCATATGGGAAAGAAAGACAGAAACATTCTCAGATAAACAAAACCTGAAAGAATTTACCAACACCAGACCGGCTCTCTAAGAAAATCTGAAGGAAGTGCTATACCAGGAAAACTAAAGTCACACACACAGAAATGAGAGTCCAAAAACAACCAAGAGAATGGCCAACGTTATGGTACAGACAACTCTGGAAAGATCAATAATAACATTAAGTGTTAACTTCCAAAATTTTAATGGAAAGATCAGACCACAGTAACACTGCAAATTCAATAGAAGAGAGATTAATTATGAGACCGAGCTAGTGAAATAGAATCTTAAGACTTTTGACTAAAACATTACTGATTTTCTTCTATGCTTTGTTTTCCAGCTTTAAGGATTTTTGTCTTCTCTTGAACTGTTGATAGATTCATCTACCTACTGTTGGCACAGAATCCTAACCTTTTTCCTGTTTTTAAGTCTTAAGCAAACTTCTCTTAACAGTTTTTGATTTTGATCTATTAAAACTAAAATTGTTTTTCTTGAAATTAAAAAATGTATAAGAAAAACCTATCTAATGACTGCAGTAAGCTATATACCCCCAGCTAGGTGCTACTTTATAGTAATGTTCATTCTATTCACTGAGGTTTATGCCTAAAGTCAGACACATGTTCTTAGATATGCATATATCAGTTGTACTTGCAATTGAAAGTATTTAGATTAGTTAAGGTCTTTTGTGAGTCAGTAAAATGTGGGGTAAAATAAAAGGCATGGAAAGTAACCACAGAAACCAGAGACAGTGTGGGAGGAAGAAGGGAAATGAGAGGTAAGGATTTGAGGTGAGAAGAAAAGGAAGCAAAATATCTAAGAAACGAGAAATGGAAAATTACTTGTTGACAATAACATGTATGGTAATATCCTTGATTGAGCCAATATACCATGTATTTTGGATGGAAAATCTCATTTTGTATACTGTAATGATGTACAGTGAATGAACGTAAATAAATAAATTTAAAATAAAATAAAGGAATTTAAACAAAGAATTATATTTTAAAAAACTGTTAATTTAATTTAATTTATTATTATTGTTTAATTTGCTATTGGGTACTTGCACTCACCAGAGAGAGAGAGAGAGAGAGAGAGAGAGAGAGAGAGAGAGAAAGAAAGTGAGAAAACAAATCACCAGGTCTGGAACTTAAACCATGGTCGACCATGTGCAAGTCCAGTGTCTTAACCACCATGCCACCTCCTGGCTCCAGTGGAGATTTTTAAAACCTTTTTTTTTTTTTCACTTGAGAGTTTATGAACTAAAATTTAATGTTAATAACTAGAAAATATTAGCTACTATATACTGCATCAGTAAATGTCAGACTAAGAGTTCCACCAGGGTTATCTAATTTAGTTCTGCAAACTTTGTAATAGAATTGAAAAAAAATCCCTATTTTATATATGAGGTAGCCAAGATCAGAGACATTAAAGACTTGTTCAAGCAGAGTCACACAACTATAAGACATATGGCAAGGATTTGAACCTATGTATGTATCTGACTGACCTCGAATCTTTGATCTTGTCGCTACGGTTTAGTGTTTATCATACAAACAATAATAATTGATTATATTAGTTCCAAAGTTTATCATTCTTCCTAAGGATTCATACTTGTTTTTACATGTTTTAATTTTTGCACTTATGTAAATATGATTTGTATATATATAATTTCATAATTCAAGGATACTAAAATTATATGTGAAACTAATTTCAGTTTATGATGGATTATAAATAGATATAATTTCTGACCTACAAATATTGTAACAAAACAGTGTATAAGCTTTTCAAAAGGAGCAATTTATTCATCTATGAAACATTTCTCAACTTTTAAATAACTCTGGAATTAGGCCATCATTAAATTGTATATTCTCAGCAGCTACAATGAATGTATCTCTCTAAGTGGTGTACTAAAAGATTCTGTTGGTTATGCCAATAGTATCTTACTATATGTATGCTCACATTTCCAAGTAACCACTTTATATTTTAATGGTATATGTCATTCTTCCAAAGTAACACACTGGCAGTGAGTAGGAGAAGACTATAAGTAATGAGCTATTTAAGAGATGTCAAGAAATATACTGAGTGCAACAAATATGTTTGGATCCAGAAATCATAAATGGAAAACTAGATCTCAATGAATCTATTTATAGGTCCCATGTATTTCAGTAAATTCTTTTGCCATCTGCTGTTCTAAGGAGGGAATCCTTGCTTGTGAGTTTTCTGTAGCTTTGTAGTGAGACATAGCCATTAGATTCATGTAGCTCAAAACCTACCTCTGAAATCAGTATTTCATTCAGATTACAAATTATGTTCTACTTAAGTATTATGTTGGAATAGAGGTTACAACTAACGTCTGATTTAGGAGCCCTGGTAATATTAATGTGAAAGGATGACCTCAGTCATGTAACTATCCAGAAGTATGAGCTCTAGTGGGTAGAAGGTTGTGCTGTTGAAGGGTCAGACATATAAGGAACCCATGCTCAGGGATATTTGCTGTATAAAGGCAGATTTCCCAAATATTTGTTAACTAGGAGGGATAGAGTAACAGGAACCAGGAATACAGAAATTTTAAGATTTTGTTGTTATTTAAATTTTAAAAAAGATTTTAATTGCACGAATGAGTGAAAGATTATGTATGTTTTTGTGTATGTGTTCCCAAAGATTCTTACCAGTGCTTGATGTAGACTATGTTAATACTGGGAAATCTTCCACATAGGCTGGAAAAAAAAAAAAAAGTCCTGAATAAACCGTCCCCATACACTATTAAAATTTCAAGCTGTATTTGTGCAACATTTATACAGGACTTCCATGCTACTAGCCTAAATAGTGGGGGGTATTTAGTGGATTAAAACAAATTCTTGTTTCATTTTCTTGATCAATGAAAATTTAATATTATGTATTATATTGTGTTGTCAGAAAAGACATGATGCATTTTTGCATAGAAAAATACTTCTTGACTTTTCCAGCAACCCAATATACTTTTATTTTGAGATGACAATGCTGATGGTCCTGGTAAAAGGCAACTTTCATTTCTTCACTACCCCTTTTGTCATTTAATACTATAATATTATTGCACACAGTTATTTAAAAAAATATACGAATAGGTTTAGCACTGGTCGAAATCGGAGAGCTGATTCATAGAAGTCATTGCCATTTACCAAATGGCACTGTCCAACTCACAACATAGTAAATAATTTAGACCAGAACGTCTCAAATTTTTTTTTCCTTTTGGAGATTTTTGCTATAGGTAGGTCATATGCACTTGCTGGAGAGAAAGAGAGAAACAGAGACAGAAAGCGAGAAATCAGCCCCCAGGGATAGCCATGCTGCAATCCCTTCTCCTTTATTCTCTCCAGATCTTGAGCACTCATGCACACACACCTGCCATGAGTTTCAAGCCACGAGGTCTGGGACTTGAACTGTGGTCAGCCATGTGGGAGTCCAGCGAGGTAACCATCACACCATTTGCTGGTCTGAAGCACTTCTCAAATTTTAACATGCATACAGATTACCCAAGGAACTCATTAAATACCATATTTTGATTTAATCGGTCTGGAGTGTGTCTGAGAGTCTACATTTTAAATAAGTTCCCAGGTGCTTCAGATTCTATTGGTTTGTGAACTGCAATTTAAGTAGTAAGGATTTAGATCTTAATGACTATGGCTGATTTAATTTTTGAGTCCAATTTGACTGCTTACATAGTCCTGGCTTATTGTAATGAAAGGTGTCAAATTTGAAGGTAAACTATATCTAATTTTATAAAATATTTAAATTTATTATGACTTGAAACCTGTGTGTGAAAGACATAGAAATATTGCCATAGACGTAACCCACCATTCTTAATATTGATGAAACCCAACCTTGTTTACAATGCCAATCACTTCCAATATTGCTAATTACTTACACTGCAAAGTCCTAACATAAACAGGATATAAACAAAAGAATTTGAATTAGTGAAATGAGAGAAATGAGAATCAATGTAACATAAAATAGTTATTTTGAAAATAATCTGAGGATTTTTTTTTTTAAATTTAGGAACTGACATCAAGATTTGTAATGGATCAACTAGAAGAAAAGAACCCTTTACTAATGAATGCCATAGACTCTTACCCACAGGTCAGGGACATAATCTCTCCAGGAAAAAAATGTGCAATATGTGGAAAGCCCTTTTTAACTATATGGCTCGAATGTGTTCAATTTATTCATCCATCGAAGGTAAATCATGCTTTGTGGAACTATGAGCATCAGACACACCCTTGTCTTTTGTTCTTATCTAAATCAACTTTTACTGGTTATATTTTGTATCTAAGAATGGACTTCTATGATAGTATAATATTAATTTTAGATAGACAAAACTTGGATAAGTATCTGTAAATAAGATAATATCTCATTATATTTACTTTTATGGATTCACTTATTTCTCAGAATATATACATTCTAGCAAAATCCCATGGAATTTGAGCATTTTAAATCAGCATTCCCTATGTTCTCCTAGGTGGAGCTGTTCAGTAGTCTGTAGAAAAATTTTTATTGGAGAAAGGAGAATGTCCTGATTAGTTTGTGTCATAACAATGTTCTAGAAGACTGAATGTGCTCATTGTGTACCCACAATATTACGCTGATCGCAGTTGTGTCCCCCCAGGCTGTTCACAGAGGCCAAAAAGCACGTCCTAGGTCAGGGTTTAGCAAAGCCTTTTTTGTAAGTTGCCAGATAGAAACTATCGATATTGCAGGCTTTGTGAACAATAAGGTCTCTGTCATAATTGCTTGACTCTCCTTTGTGAGAGTGTTTTGTAACATTTATTTTAATGAAAAAAAAGTAAAAAAGAACAAAACTCAGCTAACCATAATATTTATAATTCAACATCTTCCCTTGGAAATTTATAAATATGAAATCTATATGTAGTGTCAGAAAGTACCGTCTTCTGATCACTGTGTTGGAAAAGCCCACAGAAACCTGCATTAATTCCTGCTACATTTATTCCTTGGCTAAGCCTCAGCACTTTCAGGGACCATTTATGTGACAATTCTGCCTTGGACTTCTGTCTTCATGTGATCCTTTCCAGTCTTCCCCTTCTTCTAGGAGATTTCTTATGATGTCTGAACTGGAACTAATGCATGAGTCTGATTCTGGTGAAGAAAGCTTCCTCTTGAGTATCAACACAACTAGGGAAGTCTCTAGCCCATCATGCTCTGATTTCCTAGGGGAGCCTGGCTTTGATTGAGAGAAGTGGTTTGAGAATTTCATCTTATTGTTTTTCTATTCCAAGCATACAGATATATCTTTTCTATAGATTAATCTTTTGCTATTGTTACTTCTTGTTTTAATGTCCAGCAGTTTTCTTACATCTGTTTTTGGCCTGATCCAACCGAAGCTGAAATTGATTCTGATATTTTTATGATACTTATTGTGAATTGCACCTATTTCCTTTACTGTTTGATTCTTCATAGAAAACAATGCTTTCATTGAATTTATAGCACCAAGATACATCCTACTCTTCACCATATTTTCAATTTCTTGAAGTATTTCAGCAGCTTATCTACTGCACATTGAACTTTGTACATGTGTGCAAATTCTTGGTGCCTTCAATGAGTTATTTCCTTGAACAGGTAATCCATACAGCTCAAGCTTTTTCTTTAAATTGTTCTCTGAGAGATGTTTCTGTACAGTTTTGGTCAGTGACTTCCTTTTGTGAATGGGACTTCTGAGACTTTCCTTCTTCTCTTCACATGATAAACAGCTAAGTGCTTATTAATGTAATTTTCCTGGAGTGAGAACTGCAAAACCAAAACAATACATTTTAGTAAGTTTTTCCAAGGTGAATATAGAGGGTTTCTAAGGACCACTAGCCTCTGAGGAGCCTGGATTCATCTTTTCTACATTTGTCTCTTTGGTCTCTGCAGAAGTGCTAGAGTCTTTGAGAATGGAATGTGTTTTCATTTTTCTTTAATCACCAATTCTGATGTAGAACCACCAGTTTCTTTACCAAAAAGTTGTCTGTCACCTTTTTCCTCCTTTAAAGAATGTCTGAAGGCTATAGGAGTGTGTACTTTGACAGCAAGGTTTCTTGAAGAGGAAGAAGCAGGATATATGGTGCTGACTGTAAAGCAAACTGCTTCAGGTGATTTCCTAAAAGATTTAAGCTTTTTGATCATGTCATCTAATATGCAGTTATTTTTTAGGTCTGGCTCTGTGACTGTCATTCAAAAAATTGAACATTCAGTTTTATAGGCATTTTTTTTTTTTTAATGCAGAGAATAGTCTTTATGACTGTCAGACCAGGAGAGCACTGAGACTCAACCAGGGAATCCGTGTTCACTCCCGAGAATGATGAGGGTCTGCCACACACTGGCTTCCCATGCTCCACTTAAAACAAATTTGATATTGACACAAGCGAAGAAAACCTACCTAGAGGGGGCCAGTAGATGGCTGACCATGGTTCACATCATGGACCTGGTGGCTTGAAACTCACACTGGGCATGTGTGTGTGCATGACCAAGATTCAGGAAGGAGAATGGAGGAGAAGGGATTGTGGCATAGCCATCCCTGTGGAGGGTGATTTCTTATTCTCCCTCTCACTGTCTCTGTCTGTCTCTCTAGTGAGTGCATGTGCCCTAAGGCAAAAAATAAAAACAAAAACAAAACACCAAAAAAAAAATGAACTCTCAAAATAAAAGGAAAAGAAAACCTACTTAGAGAGATTGTATCATTCCTCCCCCTTCCCTGGAATTGTTTATGTTTCAATTGCCCCCCCAAAATTAGCAAATTGCTGAACCTATAAACAGCTCAAAAGAAGAGAAAAATAATTAAATCTAGAAAATAAAGCAAAAGAGAAAATCAGTAATATTTTAGTCAAAATCATAAAATTCTATTTCTCCTGTACAGTCTCATGTAATTAACCTCTCTTCTATTGAATTTGCAGTTACTGTGGTTTGACCTTTCTATTTAAATTCTGGAATTTGATGTTAAATGTTATTATTGATCTTTCCAGACTTGTCCCTACCATTAAGTTGGCCATTTTCTTGGTTGTTTTTTTGTTCTCTTATTTCTGTGTGTCTGTCTTTAGTTTTTCTGGTATAGCACTCTCTTCAGAATGTCTTGAAGAGCTAGTCTGGTGTTTTTGGTTATGGTATAGAACCACTAAGTTTTTTTTTTCTTTTTTTCACACAATGCCCTTTATTAGAGTTTCTGAGATCACCAAGTGTTCCCACATGTTTCACATGAATACCTAGCTAGTGCCACTTCTTCAAGGATGAACTTTCATTCACCACAAAGGAATGATGCTAAAATACTTCAGAAAGAATATGGGTCTTAAGATTTCTACAAATCATTTTAAATAAATTCATACCATCAACACAAAATAGCTTGGATCCATATTTGCAAAATACTTTGAGGAATTGGAAGCCTACAAAAAAACCTGGATATTTTGTTCTCTTGAGCCAATCATGTTTGAATTATATTTGTGCTAGGCATATCTAAAGAAGATAAATTTAAAAAGAAGTAGCATCTTATCAGAGAAAGCACCTTCAATTCTATTACATGTATATTGGGTTATACTATAGAAGTTGCCTATGAAAGTCCTATATCAAAAAGAAATAGCCATCTCTCTTTTTTAGTCTTTCAATGCCTTGATGCTTCTACTATGGAAATGTTTGTCAAAGTCGAGTCAGTGTTGAGACCAGCAGTTAGCATAATGGCTATGTCACTGACTCCCATGTAGTCGACTGTGGTTCGAGTCCCCGATCCAGTGGCTTAAACTCATGCCAGGCGTGTGTGTGTGTATGTGTGTGCCCAAGATCCTGAGAGGAGAATGGAGGAGAAGGGATTGAGGCGTGGCCATCCCCCCTGGGGGGTGATTTCTCTCTTTCTGTCTCTCTGTCTGTTTCTGTCTTCCTGGCTAGCACACACACCCTATAGCAGAAAAAAAAAAAAAAAAGTTGAGTCAGTATTTATATCGGAATGTTTTGGAAAAGTTCTCAGCACTTGCAAAAATTGAAGTTATTTATTTACTTGGTATTTTAAGTCTATCACTACCGTTGAACCCCAAGATCAAGGAATTAAAAAACATTTTATTTTTGTTCACCATTATCTAGAGAGAGCTTAGCACTATGCTTGATAAATATTCCATTTCTACCAAATGACTAATAGTCAGAAGATCTAGATGTGAATACCACCTCTTATTTTTATTAGATTGTTATAGTACATCAAATGTATCACAGAGATACCTCTGAGTGCTCTAGAATACCTCACAGAGATACCTCTGAGTGCTCTAGAGTACCTCACAGAGATACCTCTGAGTGCTCTAGAGTACCTCTGCCAGATTTTATAAACTATGGACCTAGAACTAGACATGTAGCTAAAGAGAACACTGAAATATTGGTTAAGAAGTTTAAAAGTTAAAGCCAGCCGGACAGTGAACACCAAGAAAAAAGAGATCATAATAGAAAATGAGGATGGAAATGTATGTTGGTCCTCAGGGGCCGGTAGGTGGCTTGGTGGTTGAGGGTGTTGGACTCCCATATGACCGATCGCAGTTCTAGTCCTGGACCTGGCAGTTTGAGCTCTCTCTCTCTCTCACTCTGTCCCTCTTTGGTCAAGTCGAAATGAATAAACGAATGAATAAATAAAGTGAAATAAAATAATTTTTAAAAAGAGATGTATGTTGGTCCTCCACATGGAAGTAAATATGTAATCTTGACCACATATGTTGTCTGTCTGTGAATTGTTTACATTATCATATGCAATAGCTTGTTATATTAAAGAGACATTTAATGAGTAAAATATGTCTGATCATTTGGCAGAAGTTGCCAAAACACCCTGCTTTCCACTGGCCATGTTCTGAACACCTTGAACAAGTTGCCATGTTCATTTTGGCTCTGACCGATGTCCTTTTCCAGATTGTCTGATGAGCTGCTGGTCTCATTTCAAGTCTTTCTTGCAGAAATTGCAACCCTAATAAAAGCAACATTTATTTGACTGTGTCTAAACATGTACCTGGAATACCTCAATTAATGTTTGGAGTAACTGCATGGTACTGAGGGGAACTCTAAGACACAGAGAGGTCAAGCAATTTTTCCAGATTCACTAAGCAATCAAGTAGAGGCTCAAGGGAAGGACCTCACACACGTGACTTTTTGTTTTTAACTAGATGGGCTGGGTCATCTTTTCTCTGCTTTTCATCCCTGAGTTTCTTCATTTATCTTAACTGGATTTAAGACATTTAGGTTAGTCTTCTTCTGTCATCATTTATTTGTCACCTCAAACTTATTTACCTTTTTCCTACAGTGTATCAGGTTCTCTATCAGGGGCAGGAACTATAGCACCCTAGCCATCGAGAAATGTACATGTTCCCAAAAGAAGCAGGATGACAAGGACAAGTTAAGCTTGATAATCAGCTCTACCACTTGCCGCCCGTGGCATCTTAATTTCCTATTTGAGGCTAAGCTTCCTCATCTATCAAATGGTAATAATAATAGTACCTACCTCACAGGTACTTAGCTGAGCAGATGCTTAATAAAGGTAATATATAAGTACTTCTTAATGAGAATAATTTTTTTCTTTTTCTTTTTTAAAGTCAAGGCCTTCAGACAAGAAAGTATGATTAATTCTTGTGATAAGCAGATGGGTGGGTACACAGATGCTATGAGAAGAAGACATCTCAATTAAATGGTATGTTTCATGGTCTGTCTCTGGAATCTAGCACAGTGATTGTGTTTGGTACTTGGAGAATATGTAGTAAAAGTTAAATTTATTTTGAGAGGCGTTGCTTGGAATTGTGTTTTGAAGAATAGTGAGGCATCAAAATAAAGTACCAGTGGACATACTTTATGTGAGGCAAGGCCTTTGCAAAGGTAACATTGTACAAATAAGTTGCTCCATGAGTAGAGGGAACTCCCTGGAGGTGGATAAGGTATGGGAGATGAGGTTGGAGGGAGAAGCAATATGAGATTAGATTGGCTCTTGTGTTGGAAGTTAGAATATGGAAAGTTGCTGTATCGTTTTAGAGGGTTGCCTTAACAAAGTAGTAGATTGGATGGATTAAATTAGAGAAATGTATAATTTCTTACAATTCTGGAATCAAAGTGCAAGATCAAGTTGTCAGAAAGGTTGGCCACTTCTTGGCTTGTAGAAGGCTACCCTGATCCTTGACATAGACTTCCTCTGTATGTGTTTGTGTTCAGATTTACTCTTCTTATGAAGACTCTAGTTATATCAAATTACGGTCATCCTAACTGAGCTCATTTTAACCTCATTGCTACTTGTAAGACCGTATTTCCTGATATAGTCACATTCAGAAATACCGAAGAGTTGGAACCAGCAGTTAGCGTAATGGCTATGTCGCTGGACTCCCATGTAGTCGACCGAGGTTCAAGTCCCAGACCCAGTGGCTTAAACTCACACCAGTCACATGTGCATGCGTGCCCAAGATCTCGAGAGGAGAATGGAGGAGAAGGGATTGCGGCGCGGGTGATTTCTCGCTTTCTGTCTCTCTGTCTGGGTGACACAATTTAACCCCTAACAGCTGCCTGCCTTCAGTTGTTGAAGCAGAGGAGTAACAGGGTAAAACTTTTGTTTGACAAGGGGAGGTTAGACCTGGGGTGTAGACCTAAGGGATTTTATGTAGGTGTGACACTTTGAGCTGTGGGAATGAAGACTGCTCAAGGAGACTTACCCAATGAGCTGAGAAGACCAGAGGACAGAGCCCTTGAGGGCAATAATATTAAAGAATAGTGTGCAAAGTTGAAGGCAGCAAAGGAGAATGAGAAAGAGCAATGAGGAACAGAGGGATGAAAACAGGTAGCGTGAACACAGATTTTCAGTTATACAACAGATGTGCAATAAAAAGAGACTTTCTTACTCTTTCTTCTGCTGAGTGTAAACATCTATTTGGGCCTCCATTTTACTGGAAAATGTATTGTGGTTACTACACTTAAGTGATGATTTGAGTGTGTTCTTTGTCATTTCAGATTTAATCTTGGTCATTTAGGACTTCCTTTCCCTCCCTTTCTCTCTCTCCATTATCTAGCATGTTGGAGCTCTGAAGTAGCATCATGGCATTAAGAAACAAGAGCACTATGTTCTGTCAATGTTCTCTGTTTTGTATGGGCATCCTTTAAGATGTATGATCATCCTGGCTCGAGCTGAAGTGTGGTTATAGATCTGTGATAGTGTGTGTTGAGTGGTCATCTTCTCATTGGTACTTGCTTTCCTGTCCATGTACTTGTGTCTTCTTGTTCTGGTACTGAAATTCTGTTCACTTGCTGATCCTCTTTCAATCACTTCCACACTATTCTCTGAACATGAGGAAATTTTGCTGCTCTTCTACTCCAATGTAAGCTCAAGGGCAAGATAATTAAGAGTACCAAATTGAGAGATTCAGGACTGAGAAGAAAAAATGGAAACAGAACTGGAAAGCTAAAGGAGGAAGATGGTGTCTTTTGTGTCAGTAAGTAACAGGACTGGATTGTAAGCCTGATGTGACTACAGAAATGAAGTGAACAGGTCTTGACTAATCACAAAGAACTGTTGAAGTTAAAGGTAGGAGATATAGAGGATCCTCAGAGGGTGAGAATATTTGAGGAAATAGTTTGAGAATGAGAAAATGTATATGTGGTTGTAGGGTGTGGCAGGAGCTAGAAGATGAAGTTTATAATTAGTCAGTGTTATATAACAATTCAGGAAGAGTTTAGTATTTTGATACTGGACTGCTACTCTTAGGAATTAATACAGCGAGAATTTGGTTACTACAGCATGAGTCTTATTTATTCCATCACCTAAATGGATTGGGTAAGCAGAAAAGAGATATAAAAGTTATCAAACAGGGGCTGGAAGGCAGTGTGGTGGTTAAGGGCACTGGACTCTCACATGACCGACCATGGTTTGAGTCCTGGACCTAGCAGCTTGCTTTCTCACTTCCCTCTTTCTCTCTCTTATTCTCTCTCTTATTCTGTCCCTCTCTGGTATGTATAAATAAATAAATAAATAAATAAATAAATAAATAAATTTAAATAAAATAATTCTTTAAAAAACACTTATTACACAACAAGAAAATGGATAGTGGTAGTGCTTTTCCACTTAAATAGTTGTGCATAGTTGTTGTCTTTCAGTACCTTTCTTGGGTGCTTATTTTATTCAAAATGTAGATCTAAAGGTGAAGAAGTCATAGTCCATGCCACTGAGGAAGACACAAACTATTAATGTACACTGTTATACACATAATCATAAAGCATTACATATCTATGCTATGGAATCATAGGCAGAGCAAAGCTGTCAAATAACAGAATTAGGATGTTAGCTTACCTGATGCCTCCTGTTACTACCTTCAGGTTTCATTTGCTGCACTGTAGTATGCACATTTTCATTTTAGACCACAAAAGAAAGTGCAAATGTATTCACTGAGGGTGATATAGTTACTCTCAATAGCTGCCATCTTGTATTTGAAAGACTGTCATGAAAAAGAGAGGAACTTTTCTGCAGTTTCCTTGTAGAGTGAAAAAAAGAACACTTAGATTAAGGTGGAAGAATTTTCTCATAGGATTTTAAACACATGCACACACACACACACACACACACACGTCAATTAGATACAATAAAAAAAATGATGGAAAAAAGATTAGGAGAATAAAGTGAATATCTATATAATTTCACTGAAACAACCATTGATTCTAACCCTGTGAAAAATCACTTAAAATTTTAAACTAATAGTATTTAGTACAGATATGACAATGAAAAAGTATATGACTTGATTGAGAATAAGTATGTAGTATGAATTTATAAATCATGCTAAATAAATGTAAGTATCCTTAAAATTACTAAAAATTGATAAAATTGGAATTTAAATATTTATTACCAGATGGTTGGCAATTGAAACATTTTAAAAATGTGATTGTTTAGTTCTCTGTCTCTAGAGTGAAAACACACATAAAACACATGAGGATGACAACTATATTAATCACATTGGTAAACAGTTGCTTTTATGTATCTATACAGTTTTATGCTGCTTTTCAACACACATAAAGAGAGATTATTCAAAAACTAGCTTACCTAGAAGCTTCCCTTACCATTAAAATTTTTAAAAATTTCTCAATTATCTCTTCAGGAACTGAACTTAGAGATTGCTGACCTTTATAGAAAATACTTTATCATGAAGGGAAAACCCATTTGATAATGCCAACGTCTGGTTCCCTTGCTGTACTTTACAGAATGTTCTGTCTTCAATAAGATTTACACTCAAAAGAGAGATACTAGATGATAAATGGGTCTTTATTCTTGACATAAAACACAGAAATACCCAAATATCACATTGAAATTGCTTCTGTTCGGGTGAATGTGAAATTATGTCATGCTTTCTTTATGAAATAGTGAAAAGATGATTGGAAAATAGTTGATATAAAATTTTAGTCAATCTCAAATGTTAACCTTTATCATAACTTACCTAATACTTTTGACATTTTCTGAGCACCATTGCCCTGCCCTCTGAATTCAGTTAGGCCTTAACAATTAGAGAATCATCAATCATTTCAACATAATTGAGATTTCAGTGTTAACTACTAATGATATAAAATCATTGAAACAGCAACAAAAAATGAATTCTTTTTAGTTACTGCTAACTTGGGCCATATTTGAACTAGTGACTTAGGGGTAACCTAAATAGTGTCATAAAATTCTTTCCAAACACTTGAGTAATCCTGTGCCCAAGATATGCATTTGAGAGTTTTCATTTCTTATAGTTTTGTTAGTTGAACTTAACATTTCCCCAGATTCCTTTAAAGTGAATAGTTTAGGGAGGGAATGGTTTGGAACATGAACTCTCAACCCTGTACTGAATGATGTAATGTAATTAAAACTACCCTCAAAAGAGATTAGACTGAGTAGGTCTCACTACAAATGAGTGAAAACGCTCATCTACTTTATGAAAATAAATGAAAATTTGTAACCTTAATTCCTTTTTTATGACAAGCTGCCAGTAATGAAACATAATATAAGATTACATTTAATAATTTTACTCATTACTTATAGAGTAAAATCTTACTTTGCAATAAAAAGTTATTACTGTTAAGATACCACTGACATTCATTTATGAAACTGATCGTTTCAACCAGTCAACTGTGAAAACGAATGTAGGTTTTAAAACACTTATGCAGTGGTTAGTCAATTTAATGTATATTAGGCGCTAAGAGGATCAGAAGGCATCACATTTCTTATTCTAAATGGTCATGGAAGTAATATGTATTTATTGTTCAGAAAGATTGTAATGGTATGTATGTTCCTTGTTATTTTATTCAGAAAAAAGCAAAAACAATTATAATATAAATTAACTCAAACACATGTTTTGAATACTTCTACTTCTATGAAACTCCCTCCTTAAATCTTCTTTTAGAGAATTCTTCCTTTGTTCTTAAACTACTGGAGTCACAGTTGTATTCAGTATTTAAAAATTATGCAAATATGTACATATATATTTCAAAGTAAAAAGTTCAAATACAATTTCAATATTATATGAGGCACAAAGAATAGAAAAAATAAGATGGTTTTGCTTTCTCAAGAAAAGCTATAGTGGTAGGCAAAATAATACTACCACATGCTGCCCAAGATGTCCACATTTTAATTCCATTCCTGGGACCTGTGAATGCATGTGGCACCTTACATGGAAAAGTGACCTTGTAGCTGTGGTTAAGAAAACACACACACACACGCACACATACACACACACACACACACACACTTATTTTAAAGAATCTTAAATTGTATTCTATTTCAGTTCATTTTTTTCTGAAGGTCTGCATCACCAAAATGTTAACCTCCCACATGAAATTCAAAGGACTTTGATTTTGCACGAATGGTGTTGGAAAGCAGGACCATGCTGCTTAGGTTGGAACAGGAGCAGAATTTTATTGCTGGCTTCTGCCCATACACAGTCGGAAATGCCCTAAGGCTGGGATGTTCATGTAATGTATCACTTAAGCCAAGATGCTTTTGAGAGTAAAAATGGATATTATTAATGGGTGAGAAAACAGCATGAAACCAAGACTGTCCTTGGGAAATCTGAATATATGGTTACCCCATCTAAATGGGAATTTGTTTTCTTGCCCTTTACATCTTTTAGAGGCCACCTGAATTTTTAGACTCATGGTCCTTTCCCATCTTCAGCTAGTATAGGCCGATCTAGTCCCTTTCACATCACATTGCTTGGACCTTTACTTCAGCCTGCCTCTTCCACTTTAATAACCCATGTGATTACATGTCAGCCCTCCTGGATTATCCAGATAAACTTCCTATTTCAAGGTCCTTAGCCACAGCTACATGGTCACTTTTCCATTGTAAGGTACCACATATTCACAGGTCCCAGGAATGAAAATATAGACATTCTGGGCAGCATGCAGTGGAATTATTTTGCCTACCATGATACCGTTTCTAGAGAAAACAGAAAACTATCTTATTCTTTCTCTGTTCTTTGTGCCTCATAAGATATTGAAATCTTATTCAAACTTTATACTTTGCTGTATATAAATACACATCTGGGTAATTTAAAAATTTATTTATGTTAAGGTAGAGAGGCATATGTTAAATGATTCGTAAAAATCTTTTAGTTTTGGGGCCAATAGGTGGCATGGTGGTTAAGGGCACTGGATTCTCACAGGAGTCCCAGACCTGGCAGCTTGCTTTCTCACTTTCTCGCTTTCTCTTTATCTCTCCCTTGCTTTCACTCTGTCCCTTTCTGGTCAGATTAAAATAAATAAAAATAAATAAATAAAGTTAAATAAAATAATTATTTTTTGGTACCAGCAGTTAGCGTAATGGCTATGTTGCTGGACTCCCATATAGTCAACCGCGGTTTGAGTTCCGGACCCAGTGGCTTAAATTCACGCCAGGCATGTGTGTGTGCATGTCCAAGATCCTGAGAGGAGAATGGAGGAGAAGGGATTGCAGCGTGGCCATCCACCCTGGGAGGTGATTTCTCGCTTTCTGTTTCTCTGTCTCTGGCTTTCTGGCTAGCACATGCGCCCTATAGCAATTCTTTTTTTTTTTTTGGGGGGGGGGAGGTTTTTTTTCCTATAGGGTGGTTTACTCCCAGCCCCAGCAGGTCTAGCTCATGTGCATGTGTGCATGCACCCAGGGTGCCAAAGAGGGAAATGAACATGAGCCCAAGACCCTGTGGGTCCAGCTGTGCTATTGCTGTGCACTGTCTGACCCTGGAGTTTCAGTTGTTAAAGCCTTTCTTGCAAAAATGAGATCCTTTCAAAATAAAAACAAGTTTAATCATAGACCAGTTCCTTTTCCTATTCTCTTATTTTGGCTTGACAGAAAGGACATTTTATTTGTTGTTTTGATTTCTGTTTATAAGCAACCACTGTACAGTAACTGGCTTTGACAGAGTTGTGAGATGGTGAGGTTTTTGAGAGCATTTTTTTTTTTTTTAATTTAAGAGATTTTTGCTACAGGGTATGTGTGTGCTCACCAGAGGGATAGAGAGATGGAAATAGAGAAAGTGAGAAATCACTCTGCCCGCCTCTGATCGGGGAGGGGATGGCTATGCCATAATCCCTTCTTCTCCATTTTCTTCTTGGAATTTTTGGTATGCATGCACATACATGCAGTGTGAGTTTCAAGCCACTGGGTTCACAACAGCAATGTGGGAGTCCAGTGCTATTATCATTTCTCATTTATGTAGTATTACTGTACATCTTTGTAGAGTACAGTGTAGTTTTTCAAAGTGTGCAGTGTATAATAATCAAGTCAAAGATATAGACATATTCATCATCTTCAACATCTACATCATAATGTGCACACTATGTGTTAATTCTATTTCTTCTACTTTTTAGATATATGTTAGATTGGCAGCAACTCCTTTCCACTCTGTTGTGGTGCACCATTCCATACCTAGTAACACTTGTTTGTATGCATCCTTGTGTCTGTTACCATTTTCTCTTGAACCTCCCTCCTAGTATCCCCATGTGGTTTCTGGTATCTACCATTATTCTCTACTTTTATGCCATCAAGTCCTTAGAGTACCATATGCTCATATACCATAGAGCATATGCTGGCAAGCTGGTTCCATTCCTGAACCTGTAAAGGTGTGTGTCTTTTTTACATGGGAAAGTGACCTTGTGGTCCTTAACCCTGTGGTTAAGGACCTTGAGATAGGAAGTTTATCTGGATTATCCAAGTGTGCATAAGCTAAGTGGGGACATACAGTAATTGTCCTTTTTAACCTAGCTTATGTCACTTAGCATTATATCTTCTAGATTCATCCACTGCGTCAAATGACAGTATATCCTTATTCTTTATGAGTGAGTAGTATTCCATCATCATATGTGCCCCATTTTCTTAAATCCATTCATCAGTTATTAGGCATTTATGTTGATTCTATGTTTTAATTATTGTGAATAATGTTGCAATAAACATGGTTGTGCCAATGTCTCTCCAACAGTGATTTCTTGTCTTGTGAAAGTGCTTTTTTTTGGCAACATGCTAATTTTAGATAGACATGTATTATACTGGCAGAAACAATTATGATAATGCCACAAATGGAAATAGAAATTTAAATAGGCATAATGTGATATCAGACAAATTCTTTTTCATGCAAACATTACTGAGGATGATGATTCTAGATGGAAATATGTATTACCATGTAATTATGTTGGGTCAATTTTTCTCAGTAAAATTTAGAGGAAACAATCTATAGCCCTGAGCAATATATCAGGAATAGAAATGATTAAGTTAGAGAATAATTACCATCAAAGTTACACATTCTCTACAAAATTGACAATGGCCTTTGGTAAAATATGGTTCTAAAAAGCTAAACAAAGCATTCATTTTATTCTAATTAACTAAACAATAATCCCCTCCAAGAAGGGGAAAGAGAGCCATAGACACTTTACATTCCTGCATCCAACAAGAGCCAACCAAAACTTTGCCCATGCAATTTCTTAATGACACAAGGGAAATGGGTAAAACCACAGTGGAAATAGAAAATGCCTTTAATAGTTTCTATTATAAACTTTTCACCTCATGGAGAAACTGGACAAAGCAGATTGAAAAACTGCATGACCCTACTTGATTCCTTGGTTTACATTTTTTTTCCTCTCTAACTTTCTCTTGGTTCATGGCTCTAATATTGTCCTGGTTTCTTAAGCAGAAGCTGATCAAATATATGCAGTATGGTTTATTTTCTAAAGCCCTTTAGTTGTAGCTTAGATATGTTACCAAAGTAGGCAGGAGGAGCTGCTTGAGTGAAATGGTTGTGTAGAGAGGGAAAAGATTACATTTGGCTTTTGACTTTTGTCATTAGTTCTCCAGTCAAAATTTCAATGCTTAGTCATTATAGTCTAGTTGGGTAATCAATATTATCTCCTAGAGTAAATTTAAAATATTATATCTACTTGCTTATTATTAGAGAAATATGAGTGCTTTTTACTTCTGGACTAGAATATTTATTGTTGATATCCCATGCCTTAATATGTTATGATTAATTTATTATTTATACTGTATTGTTTCCCCAATACATTGTGCACATTCTTGAATTTCTTCTCTCATAGTTCACCCTTCCTGAAATGTCCTTTTGCCTCCTTAGTAGGCAGCCACATCCTAGTCATCCTTCAATACCCATCTGCCTTTTTTTTTTTTTTAATTGTAAAATACTGCCTAATATGCAACCTATAGTAGTGTCTCTTTTCTCTGCATTCATGTAGAACCTATTGTTGGGTTGAACCATATGTTTCCACTTAATTTTCTAAGTTGTCTGTCCAATCAGGTCCTAAGAAGATTCTTAGAGGCAGGTATTATTTAAGGTATATATATATATATATATATATTTGTATCACTGGCATTTATTTCTAATGAGTATTTTAAGTTACTTATAATTTGTCAGAATGCTTGGTTGCAATTTAAAGAATCCCAACTCACACACTAACTCAGGTAAAAAAGAAGGTACAAGGATGAGTGTGGCTGAATCAGGTTCTCAAATTGATTCATTATGAATTTTTCTTTATTTATTGTCTTTGATTTTCTTTGGCTTGGCTTTGCTTTCAGGTAGGAACTCTCTAAATTGTACTCCTTAAGAGTAGAGACATAGCTTCCCTTTCCCAATAGACTCAGAGAAAGTCCTGGGGCTGATGTTCATTAGATTTTTTTGGAGATTGTCTTGTGTCATGTCCTTATTCCAGACTATAATCATTGTTGTCAGAAGGAGATGGTTAGGTGATTGACTGGAACTGAGTTACATTGTCATATCTTGAGCCAGGGAGTATGATCAGTTGCCTTCTTACTTACTCACTCAATTTGTAGACTGAAATTTGCAGAATGAGTAGTTTCCTAAGGAACAAGTGAGTTTTGAGTCTGCAGAATGGGAAATGGATGTTGGACAGGCAAAACCAAGATGGCCATTGGCAAATTAGGTAAAAGTTTACTGAGTGATTGACTAAGCATCTTTGTAGGAAAGAAAGAAGTCAGATTTGTAGATATCATATACCATTTCTCACTTTCATCTCAAAATATTTTAGTGTGACAATAGTGACATTTTCCTCTAAGTGCTTCATAATCTTTGTTAGAGGTGGATGTAAAGATGATAAGGCTGTATGACTTTGGCTCCCCGCTGATAAAATCACCTGTGTGAAAGGCTATTACTCTCTCAAGGGTGAATTAATAATTATGTTAATGTATTTGGACCTTTCAATGAGATCTCAAAGTGCTTTTGTGGAACAGTAAGCAGAGCAGTGATCAGATCTCTCATTGTGGGTGGTGGTGTTGTTGGCCAGCTGATTCCATGGTAAAGTATCAACCAATTAAACTACTACTTGAGTGACTCTACTTGGATTCTTTGAGAGCCATGTTGACTTCAGAAGTTGATTATAAACTGTACAAATGGTAATTTTTTGAGGTTGCCATTATTTCAAACATAAATGGGACATATACACAAAGTTGGCTAACAGTATTTTTGACTCATTTTGTGTACAAGAAGTAAGATCAGAGATGTTTAAAAGTACAAACACTTAAGTCATGTTTTGGAAAACTTGCCTGACATCTAGCTAGTGAAAATTTTAATGAACATTGCAGAGAATAAACAAAAAAATATTAGAAAGATTAATTTCTAATAGAAATTAATGGATGTTGAACAGGCAAAACCAAGATGTTGATTGGGAAATTCTGTAAGTGTTTATGATCCATTTAACACCCCTGGAGGACAGAAGTCAGGTTCCTATAGGTTCTATACCATTTTTCACCTTTATCCCAAACACATTATGGTTAGACTGTATAATAATGTTTGGATAAAAGCACATATAATCCTTAATTATTTAATTTTGTTTAATATTGAGTATGCCTGTCTTAGCTAGTTAAATTTCCTTTTATTCTGTGCAGGAAAAGAGCAAATCATGCATAAAAAGAATAGTCTGTTCTTTAGAAATCAATGTTCTGAAACCTCTGAAAAAGCAAATATTTATATTAACCAATAATATTTATTGAGCACTGCCTTAATTTGATTTCTAATCTTTACTTTTTAGAACTGCAAGGTAAGCAGAAATCTACAGCTGGTACCTGTCCAAATACTGATTTGTTCTTATAGATGCTTTATGCAGCGTTCCCCCAACGTTTTTGGAGTTGCTGATGCATAAGACAGATGAGGTGCTCACTGAGAACCTCATCCCACTTGTCCTGTCTGCTTTGCAGTCAGTCAGATTATACCCTACTCTTGATATCAAACTGTTTTTCTTTTTGCCAATACATTAGCAAATGTAGAAAAGTGATTCAGTTATAAAGATCCAAATTTAAGTGCTGTGATCTACCTTTTGATTGTTTAGACTCTAATTATGCTGTTTTTCCCCCCCTTGGCTTAAAAGAAAATAAAAAATGGAAACATAAAGATCTGTGTGGCAATTGAGTGTTATTTTTTCCCAGTCATTGTGTGACTACTACTCTTCTAAGTAAGTATTAAAAGACTTCAGTGAGGAAAAGTGTTTATTTTATGAATGTTTTGCAGTTGATAGAGAATCACTTTTTTATGCTAGATATTTGTATTACATTTTTATGATTTTATTTGAGGCACTAATGTCTATTGATTAAGATAAAACCTTCAGGATCAGTCAGTAGCATGGGGTTAAGGTGACTGGATCCCACACAGAGTCCTGGACACTGAAGTTTGAGAACAAACGCACAGTTACATATGTGTGCATACCCAAAATCCCGAAAGGAGGGAGAAATAGAAGAGAAGAGTTTGCAGTGTGACCACTCCACATGGGGGGTGGAGTTTGCTTACTTTCTTTCTCTCTCTCTCTCTCTCCTGTGAGTACATATGCTCTCTGGCAAAAAATAAATAAAATAAAATAAATAATGGAGCCTTCATTCCACTTAAAAATGAATAGAAGACTGTAAATTCAAGTTTGATAACTGGTAATATCACTATATCATTTTGGTATTATTTTCTTTTTTTCTCTTTCTCTCTTTCTTTCTTTCTTTCTTCCCCCTTCTTTGTTTCCTTTATTTTTTCCTTCTTTACTTCCTTCTTTCCTTCCTTCTTTCCTTCCTTCCTTCCTTCCTTCCTTCCTTCCTTCCTTCCTTCTTTTTCTTTCTTTTCCTTTTTTCTTCCCTTTTTACTGTTTACTAGAGAGACTGAAAGAAGTCAGGGCACTAGGGCTGGAATGAAAATTTGACATATTTTCTTTGAAGGGCAACAGAAAACTAGAAATGTAAGTTATGAAAATAGATGGTATACTTCACATAGGCCAGTGGTTAGGGGAGGTGTGGTTTTGTGCAGCACCATTTACAACCCTTGAGAACCTGTTAGAAAGGCAAATTATCTGGCCGCCTCTGCTACTAAATCAGAAACTCCAGGAGTGTAGCCCAGCAATCTGTTTAAATAACCACCCCTGAGATATCGTTGTGCTCTCTAGTGTGAGAAATACAGGGACAGACTAAGATAAATATAGTTGCCGTGTGTTCAGAAAAGAGAAAAGTTAACCACAATTTTATATCTAAATCCCACCAGAAATATATTTCTTTATGTAATTATTTGATGGTCCTTTTGGTGGAAAATTGAGTAGAGTCTCTTCTTCCGTTTAGTTTTTTTTTTTTTTTTTTTGGAGAGGGTTTTGCTATATGGCACGTGCACTCGCCAGACAGACAGAGAGAGACAGAGAGATAGAAAGCGAGAAATCACCCCCCAGGGGGGATGGCCACACCGCAATTCCTTCTCCTCCATTCTCCTCTTGGGATCTTGGGCATGCATGCACACTCGCCAGGCGTGAGTTTAAGCCACCGGGTCTGGGACTCGAACTGCGGTTGACTATGTGGGAGTCCAGCGACATAGCCATTACGCTAACTGCTGGTCCCCGTTTAGGTTTTTATCGTGTTACTTTCTAGGTAGGGCTGTTACGAGTTTAATTCATGGCATATGTCTGTGTGCATCAGAGTTGCTTCTGGCATAACTGGGAAGCTAAATCAGTGGAGTACAGCAGAGAGGCCCTCAATTCCAAGGAACAAGGTTCACGTCCCATGGAGAAAGAGAGAAATGTAAATTTTTAAAGGCTCCAGTAACCACAAAAGCATCTTAAACAGCAACAGCAACAACAAAATAAAGTAGAAATGGAAGCCATAGAAGTTCATTAGAAATGAGTTGCAGGGATAAACCATGTATATTTGTTGGGGGAAAACCAGTCAGTAAATTGATTTTGATTAAGGAAACATTTTCATAAAATATCCTATGATAGATTAAAGTGTTCTGTTTACTATTTTTTTGTCCCATGACCTCAGCCACAATTTGTGTGCTACTTTGGTCCTGAGGAGAGTATTTTATCCATTTGTCTATGCATACACTCATGTATTATTTCAGGTAGTTCCATGAAGCTCAGATGATGTGAAAGAGAATCGTGACCTAGTATTTCTAACACATTTTTCAGAATGGTGCTAGTTGAATCCAAGGGGTAAAGAGTCAATAGACCTAGCTAAAGTATTGATAATACATATTTTTTTTATAATCAAAGCAATAAGCCATTAAGAATATTTGTCTTTTCTTAAACTTTTATATAAATATTTTTCCTTTTTGTCAACATTTATTAATAGAGATTCCTGAGAAAGTTTTAAATGATGACAGGTTGAATTGTTTTCACTTGATAAGGCTTTTAAATACTCCAGAATAACATTTGGAATGCTTATCAGTATTTCTTCATAAATTATCTTATCATAACTTTGCCTATTCCTCATTGTCTAGCTTATTTTCTGGACTGCAGCTGTGAGAAAATAAATGTTTGTTCATGCTAAGGGATTATTTTGCTTCTTGGAGAAAAAGAAAGTCGCTGGGCAGCTCATCTGCAGATCCACTAAGGATGCTTTGGGAGTCTTCTGCAGGCTGTAGCCACATGAAGACACCTGACCTGAAGTATAAATGAGAACTCAAGATGGTATTGCAGCCAGAGCACACCAGGATCCATGAAGGGACTTTTAAATAGTCCTCATTGCATTACAGTGGGTGCCCCGAGGGGCTGGAGAAGTCACCTGAGGTGATGGGAGTCACATGCTCTGGGACGGATGCTCTGTTTCTTTTTTCTTTTTAGATTTATTTTATTTATTTCCTTTACGTAAGAGAGAAAAACACCTTCAACAGCATCTTCACTTTGTTATCTTACCCCCAGCCTTGCAGACAGGATTACACCCAGCACATTCAGGTAGCTCCAACCAGATGGCCTCCTCCATCCATCATGTGGCAGGTTCTCACCGTCTTCTTCGCACATGCAGCCAGGTCACTGCCCTGTTTCTAAGTAGGGTGTTGGAGCGAGTGAAGATGGTTAATAGGACAACACTGTATATAACGTAGGGGTCAATGATGGGTGACAAGGTGAACTACAAAAGCTGAAAAAGCAAGGCTACTTAGAAGATGACTTTGATGGGAAGGCAAAGGATTCAGAATGTCCTAGAGTCTGGCTGTCACCAGGAGTGACAAGATCAACTACACTCAAAGACAAATGCTGGGGCCTCAGGAGGAGATACATGACTAGTCAGAATCATGGCAGATACAAAGCGAGGGAGCTTAGCTGATCAGTATTAAGCCTGGATTATGGATCTGGTTCTCTAAGTGGGCCATTGGGGTGGGCCCATTTATTTCTTTTTCACTCATGAGATAGCACATATGCTCACACATATGAGAGAGAGAAATGACTGTTCTCATCTGGGTCTGGTCATGCCACAATCCCTCTGGTCCTTCAACCTGTTAGATCTTGGCCATTTGTGAGCAAGATTGGCATGTTTCAGGCTGATCAGACCAGGAATTCAAACCATGGTCATTATCTGAGACCTGAACTTCTCTTGAGCAGTACATTACCACTGCACCATGGAGCCGGCCTATAAAATATTTTAAATGAACATATTTTGTCCTCTATTTGGAAAGATAAAATAATAAATTACTTGTTACCTCAGATTTCTTCAGTCACACTGGAATAAAAACATCACAGGCTTTGGTTATCTTGGGTAATTGGAAAAGTCATGATGCATTTTTTTCTGTTTTTCCATGCAAAAAAATGCATCATGACTTTTCTGATAACCCAATAATTAAAGTGACTGGAGAATTTTTCTCATTTTACTAGGAGAGTGATAGGTATTCTCCAGGTTTCTCATCTCCCATACACACTCACCTTTCTTTCTCCAAATATTTATCAACTTGCTTCAGGGAATAAAAGGGAGCGATTTCCCATAAAGTGATTCTTGTGAAACTCCTGCCCCATGTTGTCTGCCTGTAACCTATCATCATTTCTTTCAGTTAAACATGTCTTGGCAAATTTCAGAATCACCTAAGTAAATCACAGTGGCTTAATTTGGGGATATCAGAGTGCCAAAATGCTTGGGAGGTAAAAAGAAGAGAGAGAACTAGTGAAGATGTTGCAGACATCCTGACTTGGTCTATTTTGTAGTGTTAATGTGTGTTGACAGAGTATCTATAGGCCTTGAAGAATCGTATGAGTCAGGGAGTGCCTATGCCTAGCAGGCTTATAATATACATACTCACTGCAGCATCAGTTTAAACAAAGTGCTGGTTTTTCTAGGGAAAATGCATTTAGAGATTACAGATGATTGAATAAAGTGATCTCTTGGGTTTCCTTTGAGTCCTATGATTCCAAGAAAGGTTATACATTTCTGAAAGCTGGTGATTACTGACAAATTAAGGCTTGGCAAGTCTAGCCAAGAATGCTGATCTGTGTTCACTGGGAGAACTGAAGGATGTTGGGAATATTTCCAAGTTGGTGGGGAATGTCCTGGAATTGCAAGAGGCTGCAATGGTCTTGCCTGATTGTATTTTAGTTGTGCTTATTTGGTATCCTTGTGAAACCCTGATTAAGAATAAACTCTTAAACAAAGGATAATTTCAGCCTAGTTAAGACTCTTCAGATCAGTTCCCGAAGTAAGGCAAAGCAGGATGAGCCTAGAGTGGAAAGGGGAAACATGAGGAATCAGGAGTGAAGTTGCCCACTGACAAGAGAGTGTGAAAGACAGGAAGCCTTCAAAAATGTGGAATAGGGGCTGTAACCTGATGTCGCCCTACCTTTTAGGCACTTACATTTCCAAAATGTGAAAATACAACGCAGCTTATACAAAAGCACTGCGTGTCAGTGGCAATGCCTAAAACTCAGCTCCTGGTTTAGTTCAATGAGATCTATTTCAAACATACTACACCTTGCTCCTCCCAAGAGCTAGAATTCCTACAACACATCTTTTTAACTCTTCTTTCTACATACACATGACTCTTTAGACACAAATACATCGACTGCCTTCTCACTGTTGGAACAGAGCTTCCGCTCTCCATCACTCTGTTAGCTCTTCTCCAACACACAAACATGATCTAAATTTGTGTTTTGATACATCTGTGTGTTCCAAATAGACCATGGCAGATGATAACCGATTAGTACAATAATAATGGACTTAATACTTTTTCTGATGAATCTTGAAATAATTTTCATATTCAATTTACTTTAAATTCTTTTCAACTAGTATAATCCTTAATTTCTGGTATCCTTTTTTCCTCCCCTTGTTCTTCAAAGCATGACTGCCATCTCTCTGGGTATGGAATGTTGGTTAGGAATATATGTTGGAGGTTACAAACTCTGTAACTTAATTAGCTTTACTAAAGTTTGTTGATCACATCACAAACTTTTCCATTTTTTATTCAAATTGTGAAACTCAGTGTTTTTCAGAGTGCCTCCTCCCCAACTTCTGTAATTGGTTTGTGGAGTAGGAAACTGAGAAGTGAGGTAGTTGTTTACCGTGTAGCCATCACTGAAGTGTAGGTATACAATGTCTCCATTCTTGCATTAAAGTTGGGTGACTTCTCTGGTATATTTTATTAAAATGCTGCAGAGAGACTTGGCAATGAAGGGCACTTAACTTTGCTTTCTTTCCTGCTTCATAAACTGCCTGGTCATTTTCAAGTCTTATGAGAAAATTGAGAAATTAAATATTCGAAGTACTTAGAAGTTCTTACATAAAACAGTCAAACCTATATTTTTTGAGATGGGTAATGATGTTGATTGGAAAAAAATCTTCCCATTCAATAAATAGACATAAAATAGACATGATATTATAGCTAAACAGTCTTTGTGTTGCTACTTGGTTTTCTGGAGATGTACTCAGGGCTGAGCTTATCATTCTTTCCCTCATCTGACTCATAAATGAGGTTTCCTGTTACTCCAAGTTTATCTTTTCTTATGACAGTAGTTATTGGTTCCTGCAAATAGATACGACATGGATTAATGAGCTGGTTTCTCAGGTGTGCCGGAGTTGGAGCTCCTTAGGGGATTAGGGACTCCGTCTTCTCCATGGCTATGGCTGGGATTTCTGAGGGGTAGAATTCTGTCTGACCTCTTGCCACGGAGGACTTTATCCCTAAAGTTTTAAAAGTAAGCATCAAGAGGAAGAGGAGAACTAAAGGAGATAGGAAGAAATATTGCAGGAGATACAATCTCGTGTTTACAACAGACTTTAGGATTCTGGCATGCACTTTCTAATAAATTATCCATGCTCATATCTTTACTCATTTCTATCAAGAGAAACAGGGAAAATCAGAATTCCCACCAGTCTATGAACATTGTGAAACAGTGTCAGCTATGAAATATTTATGAAAGATATTGGGTGAAGGGGCGCCTAAGGCGGAAGAAAAGACTGAATGGTCTGGGAGCCACAGAAATATTTGGTAATTGAAAGTCATTGGGGATTTTAAAAGTATATTTTTAAAAAAAGGCTTGTTCTTTAAAAGGACTAGTTCCTTACTAATGTCTAAAATATATATGTTTCTCACATACTCAGGAAATACTTCTAGCAGTCATTGATTAATAGCTCTACAGCCATATCTAAGCTGATATATTACCACTTTTAATGTCAAGTTTACTTAATTTTACCATCTGCTGACCACTAGGCCATGGGATTCTTGTTTGAGACTTCTGTAATATTCTCATATGAGAAATAGATTAAATAGCTTTAATGCCAACGTAAAGTCTCCCCTCTCAAATCTACTTGGGAGTCTTAATTTTCTTAATGTTTTTGCGTGTGAACAAAGCTACTCTATTCACTACTTTTTGAACATTTGCTTGCATGCATAACCTTCAACTAATAAATCTCTCACCAATTTGAGAGACCTTCAGGACAAAAGCTCCTGGAGTAGAACTAATCTCCAATACATATGGAAACAAATTTTGTAATTGAACATTTATAGCTTAATTTGGGTTTTGAGAAAATTTCTTCTTTTTTTTGGAAGAGGTTTTTGCTATAGGGCGCGTGCACTCGCCAGACAGACAGAGAGAGACAGAGAGATAGAAAGCAAGAAGTCACCCCCCAGGGGGGATGGCCATGCCATAATCCTTCTCCTCCATTCTCCTCTCGGGATCTTGGGCACGCACTCACACGCGCCCGGCGTGAGTTTAAGCCACCTGGTCCGGGACTCAAACCGTGGTTGACTACATGGGAGTCCAGAGACATAGTCATTACGCTAACTGCTGGTCCCCCCCCCTTTTTTTTTTTTTTTTTTGAGAGTGATTTTTGCTATCTTGGGCATGTGTGCTTGCCGGAGAGACAGACAGAAAGTGAGAAATCACCCCCAAGGGGTATGGCCACACTGCAATCCCTTCTCCATTCTCCACTCGGGATCTTAGGCATGCATACACACATGCCTGACACGAAGTTTAAGCCACCGGGTCTGGACTCAAACTGTGGTTGACAACGTGGGAGTCCAGTGACATAACTATTATGCCATCTGCTAGGCCCGAAAATATCTTTTCTTTCCCAAAAGAAAAACAAATCCTCTTGACTTCATGAGAAAGAAAATAGAAACTTCTTACCTACATAGAAGGAAAAAATAAATTGAAACAGCTAATTGAGAAAGGCACCAGCTTTATATTTCCAGCCCTGCCCACTCCCCTCTCCTCTTTTGTCAAAGTTTTCATGAAATAGTAGAGTTAAGAGAAGCCAGGGACCAGCAGGTGGCGTGGTAGTTAAGGTGCTGGACACTTCCACATGGTAGAGCATGGAGTCTTGGACCCTGGTGGCTTTTTTTTTTTCACTTTCCCTCTCTCTCTTTCTCTCTCTCTGGTCAAATTAAAATAAATAAATGAATAAATAAAATTAAATAAATAATTCTTAAAAAAGAGAAGCTACAGAAGTCCAAAATCCATTCATGTAATTGCATTAATACCTCTCGGTCAGCAGGAGTGTTTTCCTAACAAAGTAAGACAGACTGTCAGGTGAAGGTTAAGTAAAGGTAGCAGATAGCGATTCTCTCAAATTCATAAAGTATGCATCATTCTAATGAGACAAAATGTTATGTAAAATATTATTTACCATCAATATTACTAACTGAAATAAATTCAACAGTTTCTATGTAGACATAGCGTAATAACCTCTCTATCCAGGTGTTCTTCATCATTCAACCACTAGGTGACACTGTTGCTTCAAAAGTTAGTTGGAAGCACCATTACCCTTGTAAGTTTCATAGCCAGCACTATTGTTTATATTTGTTATAAACATTATTCATACTTTAAATGTGAATGTTTAAGTTGCCAGTCTTAAATCAAACTAACGCTGACTGTCAATATTATTACAAATAGTTCTGACAATGCTTTCTACTATGCAAAATATACATATGCTTAGGAAAAAACGATTAAACAATCCATCCACCACCACATCGATATCAATTATTTACCGATTGTTACTCTTTGACAACCTTTGTGATTTGTACATTCGGTAAATTATTTCATTTAATCTTTTTCTCAACTGAACTTGCTGACAGTAACAAGGCTAAGAAGTGGCAGAACTGGAATTAAGACCCTATGCAACTGCTATTATACCCCTTTCATTGCCAGATGTTGCCCCTGGTCACAGAAAGCTAGTAACTAGGGATAGAACATGATGTGAATTCTGTAATTTGTGTTTTAGACAAATGACATTTTTTATAGAATTATTTACTTTTTAATTTTATTTTTTAAATTTATTACAGGGCTCATATGCTCACCAGAAAGAGACAGAGAAAGAGAGTGAGAAAGCAAGCTGCCAAATCTGGGACTCCAACCACAGTTGGTCATGTGGGAGTCCAGTGCCCAACCATCATGCCACCCGCTGGCCCCAACAAATGACTATTTTTTGGGAGGGGGATAAAATTTTTTTTAAATTTAATTTATTTTATATATTCAAACACTTAGCTTGTAAAGTGAATTTATCCAACATGAAAACACTTCACCCAGTCCAGTTAAATATACTATACACATTAGCATCAACAAATAATCATCCATTTCTGTGTCACATAAATGTCTTGCTTTTTTAACTTTGAGTATGGTCCATGCAAAAACTGTGACTTTTAGATAAACAAGGGACCATCAGACGGTGTAATGGTTACATCACTGGAGTCCCATGTAGTCAACCGCGGGTTGAGTCCTGGACATGGTGGCTTAAAACTCAGGCTGGGTGTGTATGTGAGCATGTGAGTGCACACCCAAAATCCCAAGAGGAGAACGTAGGAGAAAGGATTGCAGCATGGTCATCCTCTCTGGGGAGTGGTTTCTCGTTTTCTGTCTCTCTGTCTCTCTCTGTTTCTCGGGCAAGTGCACATGCCCTATAGCAGAAATCTCTCAAACAAGAAAACAAACACACATAAACAACACACTTATACATTTATTTTTTGTATAAGTATGTTCCAAATATTTCATGGGCCATATTGTAGTTAAAACAAAAACAAAAACAAAAAAAACCCTTGTATACTTGAAATTCAAATTTAACTAAGTGTCCTGTATTTTTATTTGCTAAATATGGCAGTGCTTCCTTAACTATCATCCATTGAATTTGGAGCATTTTAAGAAAATTCCTCTTTTTAATTTAATTCAATTTACTTCCTGTTTTTCTTAGACTGTCTCCCTTCTCTATATTTCTCCCTCCTTTCCAGTATGAGAATATATATTAATTCATTTAAAGGTTGATCCTGGGCTAGCAAGTGGCATGGTGGTTAAGGCACTAGATCCTACACGGGCAATAGATGTTCGAGTCCTAGACCCAGCAGCTTGAAAATCACACAAGGCGTGTGCCCAAAATCTTGGGAAGAAAAGGGACGCAGTGTGACCATTTCACAGGGGTGGGAGGGGGATATTTCTCACTTTTCCCTCTCTTTGTCTCTCTCCAGTGAATGCCAAGCCCTATGGCATAAACAAAAAAAAAAAAAAAAAAAAAAAAAAAAAAAAAATCCTGTGAGGTATTCTTTTTATCTTTTTGATTCTTATCGCTTTCCAGATTTGCTCCATCTGGTATTATCATGTGTATTGACTTTTCTCTCTTTATGTGTATTTCTTCCACATCTATAAAAGTGATTGGAAATTTCTACTTTAAAAAACCAAACAAGGGGACCAGCAGGTGGTACAGTGGTTAAGATGCTGGACTCCCACATCGCCAACTGTGGTTTGTGTCCTAGACCCAGTGGCTTGAAAATCACGCTGGGCATGTGTGTGTACATGCCCAAAAATCCCAAGAGGAGAATTTAAGAGAGGGATTGCAGTGTGACCATCTCTCCAGTGAGTGATTTCTCACTTTCCCTCTCTCTCTGTCTCCTTCTCTATGGTGAACACACATGTCCTAAACCCTTAAAAACAAAACAAAAAAACAAACAAGGGGCCAGCTGGTGGTGCAGTGGTTAAGGCTCTGTATTCCCACATGGTCGACTGTGATTTAAGTCCCGCACTTGACAGCTTATTTTCTCACTTTCCCTCTCTCTCTCTCTGGTGACTATGCATGCCCTATAGTAAATTAAAAAAAAATTGTAAATAAAATTAAATAAATAATTTTTTAAAATAAAGAAACCAAAGAAATCAAACCCCCAGCTTTCTCTGCATTCTATTTGATTATATGTCCTGAAAAAGAAGACCCTAGTTTCTTATCACTCATTCACTCTTCAACCAACTCCAGTCTGGTTTCGGTATCCATTACTTTAATAAAGCTTCTTCCCAAAAGTCACTCAACAACTTTCTAATTGCTAAATTCCATATTTTCTAAACCCTCGTCATTCTATTTTCTTTTGTACTTGATGGTGTTTGAACTTAATCCCTTATTTACTCTCACAGTATTATTTCCCATGCTTTAATCATTACCTTCTCGTGGTAAAGTCCAAGATTCCCAAGCTCTATCTGTATTGTAATAATAGTATCACTATAAACCATAAACATTCCTCTTTGATATTTTTGGTCTGTAATATTTTGATATATTATGTGACTACTACCTCAACTATATTCTTGAATGTATTGATTAATTCTGATTTTCAGTCTTATTTTATTACCAAGAAAAGGAAGAGGACTCTTTATAGAGAATTTAAAATGACTAGAAAAGGAATCATATTCCATTTTTTCCAGTCTCAATTTCCTTAATGATAATCATTTTGTGACTGGCAGAAATAAATGGTGTTCTCTTGTGAGATTCTTTACTTGATTTTACCCAAAAGGCTGAGCACTGATGTGTGGTAGGGTTCTTTATTTTTGTAAACTTACAAATGCTTTGATAAGTTCTCTGTCTTCAGCTGTTGGTTATTTGGCAGTATCCATGAAAACAGAGGTGGGATATGAAAATCTGTTTTGTTTTGTTTTTGTTTGTATCCTATAGCCAAAGTAGGTCATCAGGTTCTGAAACTGCTTGGTTGATGGATGTAATCTAACTACTTTAGCTACATTCACCTTTGTGAGCATTATCTGCTCAAGATGTTGATTTGGATGAGAGGAAAGATCAAGTGTACAATCTGAACTCTTTTATCCTTGGTCCTTGGTTTTAAACACTTGTACAATCCTATCAAGTTAAATCTCCTGAAGAATAACTGTCTCTCATTCTTGGGACTTCCTCGGATATGAGGAATCCATTAAAAAGTATTAGAAAACATTGTGAACATCCTGCATAATTTTTAAAGCAATGCATTACAACAGTGACTTCAAATAATAATAATGTTTATAAGACAGGAGACTTTGGAATTACATATTTAATTAGATGAAAATTTTCTCTTAAGTATAGATTAGTAGACTGCTCATAATATTAATTCATTCAGTATAGATGGCTAAACAGTTTGATAGGCATAAATATTATGTGCTACTAAGCATATTCATTACTTCTTACTTGCCACTAAAAGTTTTAAGTACAATAAAACCTTGTTTTTATAGATTGGATTGAGACTCATAGTTGATTTGTTAAACTGACTTATAGATGAAAAAATGAGAAGATGTTTCTGTAAGCTCTCATCAAGAATTGCCTAAGATGAAAAGCTCCTGGAGCAACAATGATAAATTCACACTGTGTGTGGTCACGCCCACTAATGCCTGAGGCAGACATTACTAACAAGTCTGTGCAAACTTTCTTACTGAACATGATGCACTCTTTCAGAATTCTTAACTGCTCACTTCAGCTCAAGAACTAATTCATCTGTATTGACACACGATTAACACAGATAGAAATAGATTTGGGTTGTTATTCAATTCAGAGGCTGAGTAAGTAGATAAGCTTGCAAAAAATTACAAAGTAGGTAAGACTGCCTATGTTTCGAGAAAAAGAAAGGAATTAATTCAATTTGAAAAGTGATGGAAGTGAGTCACAGTCATGTATGCTTTTATGTATTGAAGCATATTTAAAAACTCAATTCGAAACTGTTGAAAGATTCAAGCATTATCCAAATTATCTTAGAACTAATTAAAGAAATTTATTTGAGCTAACAACATTTATCAGTGCCTCTCCCATATGTCAAGCCTTGTCCTTGGTACTCTATTTATCTAAATTCTCTCTTTGAAGACCTTGAAAAGTTGGCATTGAAATTCAGCTTTGCTTGCCAATGTGTTGGTTGGTTGTCTGGCTCCATAGTACCACACTTCAAGTATTTCTTTTTTGTTATGCTCCTTTTGACATGAATAAAAAGTAATATTCCCTGGGGACTGATTTACCTGCTCTAGTAGATGTGGAAGGCCTAAAAAGTCTCTGAAAGTTTTGAATTCTCAATAAACTAAAATGGATTGAGAATTTGTCTCATCTTTCAATGATAAACCTGTAGTTATTCATCATTCCTGTTTCTATTACTTTGATCCCTCGGTCTGAATTCCTGAGTCAAATAAGCTTGAGCACTGAGAATTTCTGAATATTATTAAATGTTTTTTGGAAACAAGATAGTAGTACTATCCCATATTTTAATTATATTTTCCATTGTGGAATGTAAACCAGAAAGTAAAAACAAGCTCAAAAGAAAAAATATATTTCATGGCTTTAAAGTCCTAGGAAAATCTATCCATGAGCGTTCTTAAGTTCTTAGTGGAAAGCTCCTTGATCCAGAACACTAAACATCATTAAGTATTTGTGGAAGTCTACGCATGATAATATTGAGTGAGATACTTCAAAAGATGAGTTCATTGTAGATCTGAGGTCTTGTAAAATGTTGACTCAGAGGGTCATCCAGTGATATGGTGATTTAGGTAGCTGAATCCCACATGGCTGACTGTGCTGTTTGGTTCCAGATCAAACCTCTTTGGCAAAAAAAAAAAAAAAAAAAAAAAAAAGAGAGAGAGAGAGAGAGAAAGAGAGAGAGAGAAAGATGTTGACTCAGAAAAGCTTCATTGGAACATGGAAAAAATATTCACTAGTAAAAATAAAAATATACACCATTAATAATAGTTTTTTGACACTTGAACCCTAATAATTCTACTTCTAAGGAAATAATCAGAAATGTGGATAAAGATGTATGCTCAAACATGTTTACTGTAGTGTAAAAAACTGGAAGAAAGCAAAATGTCTACTCCTTGGGAAATGAGTACATAAATTATAGTACATCTTCGTACTATAATTAGTATAATTTGTGAAAGAATATTGTGAAATCATTTTAAAATGGTGTTCTCTAAGAGTTTTTGATGTTATGGTAGAGGATTCTGATGTAATGCTCAGTCAACTCAAAGGTTCTGTGTACATAATGCCTCAACTATGTAAAGAAAAATATTTCATAGAAAAATAATTAGAACAAGCTATACCAAAAATGAAATTAACAATGATTATGGGATATAGTTTTTTTTTTCAAAAATAATTTATTCTCTAAAATTAAATATAAACTATGAAAAAATAATTTATTCTCATTTCTCATCACAACATACAGGAAGGACTGAGGGCCACACCTGTCAACCCCAGCTGCACACCTTCTAGTCTGCACCCACAAATACCTTCCACACAACTCTAGGCACATTGTCACAGCTGCAGAGTATAGCACAGGCCAACCCTGGGGATGTCTGGCCAGAGCGCTCCCTGCAATCAGGGTTCAGCTCACTGCCCTGAGTGTCAATTCTCTAGAACTGTCTCAAGAATACACAGGACACCTGGTAAGTTGTAAGACATTACAACTAGACACCTCCTAGAGCTATTTAACTCACAGAAAGACCGCTTTACTAAGGAGCCACGACTAAGGCCTTTTTCTTTGTCCCTAACTTTATAAGTCCCAGGTTGCTCCAGGGCAACAGACATCCCCAACATCCCAGACATTGGAAGAAGAGTAGTCCAGGCCAAACATGAGGCATAAACAGTCTTTACTGGGCTCAGACCAGGAGTCTATAGGTCTTGAGGGCCTCTGTATTTGCCAGTTGTCTTCTCCACGTTCTTTCTGGCCTGTTTCCATAGCCTCATAAGCTGTTTCTTCTTCTGGTAGTCTATCTTGGCCTTCTTCCTCTTCTCCAGGGTGGTTGTCACTGCCTGGTACTTCCAACCCACCTCACGAACAGGCTGACAGCTAGGCGAACTTTCTCATAGGCTTTAGTCATACATCCTTGAGGGCAGAAGGAACCACCAGCCGCTTTTTCTAATCAAAGGGCGGCAGGATCCCGTCGAACACCTTGAGGTGGTCAGGGCCGCCTGGCCGCGCTTGGTCTGGTGGGGTGGCCGCCTCGCAGTCCGTCAGCAGGTGCAGCGCAGCCGGCTGTGGTGGGGGATCTGTGTTCATCTGCTTACAGAGGAAGGCCAGGTACTTTAACTTGTTTGTGTAGAAATTGCCAGAAATGTTGATGCCCTCACAGCCCATGACCACCACCTTGTGGCCCAGCAGCAACTGTGTGGCCGCGATGGCTGCCAGGCTGCCCAGGAGCTGCCCCTCCGCCATCTTCGGCAGTCGCCTGGGAAAGCTTTCATTTTCTTTTCTTTTCTTTTTTTTTTTTCTAACATTTTAAAAAATACTTTCCCAAGTATTTTTATGTTATAACATTAGGAAAAATAAATCGCTTCTGCTTTATCAAAGGGCAAACGTTTTGCCCTATTAATCGGTGACATACAGAATAGAAAGCCACGAAGCTTGAACATAAGATCAATAGTTGATTAGAAAATTGAGTTTAATTTTTTACATTTTAAATCATATATATGAGAACAGTTTGGTTGTTTTTCAATTTTGTAAACTTACTCATATTTCTATGCGCATAATTGTCTTTTGATAAAAACACCCCTATTACAAATAAGCAAGTAATGTCTTAGAATAGTGCCCCACTTTGTGCGTAAAAAGCCAGTGTCCATCTCTAAGAAATGCTATAAAAATTATTTCCACACTGCCTGAGTCTTTTTTAATTAATGGTGACCTCTAGGTACTATTTCAACCTTAAGAGATTTAATGAGGCCAATATAGTATTCATGCTAGTTTAGAATTTTCCCTAAAAGCAATTTCATCAGTCAGACTTTATGTGATAATGTTGGGGAAATTTGTATTTTCTGGATTGATCCCTATGGAACAATATAGGCTTTGAGGAGTATTTTAGCCATTTTTCTGAGTGACACACAGTTACAATTACATAGTCTGTATTTTCTCTGCTATTATCATCCATTCCAGATGACTGTTCTGTATCTAGGGGCAGAGTTTAATGAAGTTATTTTAAAAACTCCAATACCTCTTTTAATAGGAGCACTGTATTGAATAGTTAAATGACTGCAGAAGATAAAGTATATTTGATTTTAGCAGTAAGTATGATAAAAGCTCTTAAGATGTCTTTTTGGACAAAATGAAAAAAAATCTATTTGCCTAACTGTTCTCAAGTAATTCCTATTATATAATAACATTTCAATCTGGAACATGAGGACTAGTAGATACTTTTTTTTTCCTTATTTATTATTGATTTAAATAAAGGCTTATACAACATGCTTAAATAAATTCTTACTCATTTTTGGGTCACACTGTGCAGTGGGTTGTGCTCCTTCCACATTCATATGTTGAAGCTCTAACCCACAATGTGATGACCTTTGGATACAGGGCCTTTGGGAGGAAGTTAGGTTTAGATGAGTTCACAAGGGAAAGGGATTGGAATTGGTACACTGACAATAACAGATACCAAAGAGCTTACTTTCTCTTTCTGTCTCTGCCATGTAGAGAGAGACTGTGGCCACTGCTAACAAGTAAGAGAGCCCTCACTAGAGAACTAAATTGAGTGGTACTTTAATCTGAGACTTCCTGGTCTCCAGAGCCATTAAAAATAAATTCTTATTGCTTAAGCCACCCATAATATTTTGTTATGGCAACCTGAACTGACTAATGTAGGTAACAATGTTTGGAGAAATAGCTAATATGTAGGAGTAAAAAGCATACTTATCAGTATTAGCTATTACAGAATCAGGTTAAGAAAGATTATGACACAGTAAATTAATTAACCGAATTTGAGATAACAAACTTTAATATAAAATGTGGTGCTTAGATTTTTTGTAAAAAACTCCTCTTTAAGCCAGGATAAAGAACGTATCATGTAATAGAGTTAATTTTGAACAAAGAATTTGATGTGTGGTACTGTTTAGACTTTATAAACATGTTTATTTATTTTGAGAGAGAGGGCAAAAGAGAGAGGTACCCCCCACAAGGTCTCATGCCGTGATCTGCCTACCCCGCAGCCTGCCCAGTCAGCCAGGGTCAAGGGCACATGTGCTTGGTATATCCAGTCAACCCCAAACCAAACCCACAAACTTCCATATGGCTCTACCGTAACTGAACAGTGTGTGACTGCTGTGCCACGGTAGCTGGCCTCGTTTATACTTTTTAAGTCACAACACAACTATCTTAAATTTTATAATATCAAATTCTAAAAGGGAAATTGGCAAGCTATAGGAAGTCATGGGGAAATTGATCATAATGGTAGACTGCTTAAAAGCCATATTACATGATGAATAACTTGCATTTTTAGTCAGTCTTTAGTAACAGGGACTAGATTTTACCTCTTACCTGAAACAAATAAAAGTAAGCTGACAATATATGAAACAGTGGTATCAAGATTTTGGACATTCAGGTAATGGAAAGATGGGAAACAAACTAAATGAACCATCTGATTGATCCAACTCTTGGCAGGAATGTGTACCACATTCTGGTCATGGTACAGCAGAATGTGGAGTGGAGGAGAACACAGGAAGAGGCTGGTAGTCTTCTTAAGTTAAAGAGAAGGAGCTGGGAGTCTGGAACAACCAAAGCAGTTGGATTTCACACAGCAGAGTGCCAGCAAGAAAAGAGATGCACTGAGAGAGAGTGCCCCAGAAATCTGCACACACAGACTATTCAACTGAGTAAAGACCAGCACACGGGTGTGAGAAATCTAGAGATACTAGGGAAATCATCAGAGAGAACACTTCTAGGAACTTATACAGTTCCCATGTTTCCATCACAGCTAAATTTTCCCCCAGAGTAGAAAATCTTTCAATTCACAGATAAATAAATAGTAAGATGGCAGCTACAAACCAAACCACGTTAATAATCATAAACGGTCTAAATAGGCAGAGATGATTACATTGGGTCAAATATAATATCCAAGGCCCATATATATGTTGTTTACAAGAAATCTATTTTAAATATAAAGACACATAAAGGTTAAGAGTAAGAAGATGATAAACATAATATTATCTGAAGGTCTTAGGACAGGTACGTGGAACGTGAGAAGGAGAAGAACAATCATAATCTTCTGATATACATAGCATTCCTTCAACACGGTGATTAATCTCTCTAGAAATAGGACTGCTAAAGCACCAGTTGCAGACCCAAAACTGTGCAGGCCTTAGGGAGCTGAATTTCCAGCCCTGTATTAGGAAATAACTCCTTCAGCATCGTCAAATCTTCTTGTTGTGATGTGCCCCAGTCATAGTATATTTTACTTACTGTTTATTAATTGTTGGTCAGAAATAAGAAAGGGCTTATACTAATGCTCAGCGAACTACTGTTCATCACTGCTTCCCCTTCCCTTCTCGTCACGGCCCTTTCTTTCTCCTTGTTCTCTCCTTTTCAGTCTCTGTTCTTCTCCTCCTTTTCTTCCCCCTCTCCTCCTCCTCTTCTCTTCCTCATTCCTCTCCTCCTCTTTTTTTCTTGTTCTCCTCCTCCTTTTCTTCTTCTAGTCACCTTTCTTTGGTTATTTACTAAATCTTTAAAAATACCTTACATCATTGTAAACTATGCATCTAAGTGTGTGACTTTTTTCCCCCTGAGGCGTATTTTTTTCTTTTTTTTCACTTCACTAGAGCTTTCTCTCTTTGGCCCCCATTATGAGTCAAAATGGATCACAGACTATGAAATAATGATAGAAAGGGAAAAAAAAAGCATAGTGAAGAAGCAGACTGGAAATTTCTATGTAATTCTAAGAAAGCAAAGTAAGGTAGATCAGCAATCATTGCTGAAAGTGGAGAATTTTGCCCACTCTACCGTACTGGTGAGACCGACACGAGAAAAACATTAACTGCACTATTCAGAACTATAACTTCCTTATATATGTGCATTCACATTTGAATATAACAATGTTTATTGAAACAAACAGCAGCATTAAATTAAAACTTTGTATTGGGGGGAGGGTAACACTAAATGAATTAGGCCTGATGCTGAAGGGTTGTTATGTACCACAGGAATTAGAATAAAGAATGAAGATTAGCTATCTTAAGTAGTAGATCCTGGGGGAAAAACATTCTAAAAGTTGGAATAGTTTGAAAATTGGAGCAGGTTAGCTTTTAAAGTTCATCAATTTCAGTGATTAGAAGAATTAAAACAGAAGTTGGATTTGGGGCAGTGCCAACCTATATTGAAACTTTGCATAAGTTAGAGAAAGATACCTTGTCTGGGGGACTTAATAAAAGTGGCTCCCTCTGTGTGGGTGTTTCCCCATGCCAGTTACATGGCTTAGTGAATAAAAGCATAACCTTAGTTTTAGTCTCTATTTTCCTCTTTTGATAGAGGCCTTCTGTAGTATTCTCTTGCTAAATAGATAGGCTGTTGATGAACTTTCCAAAGTGAATATGAGTGTGGACTTGATGTCTGCCAATATTTGAATCTTTTATTTCCAGGTGTATTCTGAATATAAATCAGTACTTTAGATTTCCCAGTTTCCACACAGATCACATTCAAAAAAGCATTATGCCAAAATCAAAAGTAATGTGAGAAAAATTTTAATCCTTATAGTGTCTCTCAAAAATTATTAAATGTGAGAAATGCACACCATTTCTCAAAAGACTCTTTCCTCACTCAAGCCTGGCCCAGTTCCCTCACACTTCATAATTGCTTCAGAGGCTATCCCATGCCAACTCTATAAAATTCTCTCTGAAACCCCAATCCGTGAGGTTTTCTACCTCTTTTTTGTCTCCTCCCTTTCTCCTCAATTTATCATCTTGCCTTTCCTCTCTCAAATCTTCAGAGTTTGCGATATAAGAAAAATAAACTTAAAAATAGAGAACTGTCCTTGTGAGGCAATGAGAAGAAGAGCAAGCAAAGACAAAAATCTCCTATTTTTTCCATCACTATCCCTAATTCGTCTCTTTCCACCTATTTTCCCAATTCTTTGACACCACAGACTAGAAACCAGGCTGAAATGGAGGAAATGATTGTGGGTAATTTCAGGCCTAGGAGCATTCCTATGTTTATACTTACTGAGTGGATCCTACGTCTGCAGTATCTGTAGCTCCTTCTACCAGATCTTAAGGAAAGAGGCAAAGCAAATTATGTGAATAATCCCTACTCACAGGGAATTTACAAGCTCATGAGCCAGAGTGGATAAATCACATGAAATAGATTTAAAGGATGAAAACCAATAAACAGTGAAAATGACGACAGTTCTACACCCACAAATAGTCTGTGAATTACCTGGACGTTGATTATACGGCATGAGCAGAGCTGTGGGAGAACTGGGGAAAGTTTCCTGGAAGAGGTAAATACTGAGTTAATGTTTAGAAGATGTAAAAGACTATGTAATAGAGGCATTAGCGTAGTGACAGACTGCAGAGTAATGTGTAGGAGAGAGTGTACGTACCTGCTGAAACAGAGGGCTTAGGTAGGGCGGGAAGGTGTTTTCCTCAGTGGGAATGCAGCTCTTACTCCTTTGAGCTCCCTTATCATTTATTGTGTGACTCAATTATTAGTTTGTCCCATTCTCCCTTGATTTAGTGAGTTATACATTTTCCTGTTTCCTTCATGAAATGGTAACTCCTAGAATATGGAGACTTCTCTCTCACCTCATCCTCCTTCTGTAGCACTTCACACAAAGTCTAGCAAATGTTTGTCCAATGAAAACTTGCTAATTAAATAGAATGTATGGGAAACTAAACTGGGTAGAAGAGTAGAGAAGTATGACATTTCTTTTACTATTAAGTGTAAGTTTAATATGGGAGAACACCAAAATCCAAACATATTAGTGATATGAACAAAAGGTTTCAAGAAGAGTTTTTCTGTCAGTGCATGTGTAAAATGGAAAAGACGAATTTGATCTTTTTATTTGCTCAGGTGTTGTCCCAATATTTAGGGAGACATGTCACATATATATGGTACATAGGTACTGAACTTTGAGCTGACTTTAGTCATTGAAACTTTTGAATAAACATATTTAGCTTTCTTGAAGTTTATGAACTGGTCAAATTACTCTTAGAATCTCATGTACATGAATAAATTCATTTGTTTGCAATTGTATGGCTGACTAAAATAGGAACGAGATTTTGGCGTTTTAAAATAATGTGTATACACATGGAGTTGAAAAAAATCTGGCACTAGAATTCCAGATTTAAATTAAAAAATTCCAGCTTTTAGAAAAGCTCTACTTTTTAGAAATTTTAATTGAGATACTTTAGGACTATTTCATTAAACTAATTTCTCTTCCTTCCTGGAATTAAAATGTTTTAGAACAATGGCTGGCATTGATGTGGTTTAGGATCTACTACGCAGACTCACCTTCATCTCTGAAGATCATTGTCATGTGAATTCTGTTACTAGGCACACTTTTTTTTTGCACCAAAATAACCTGTACTTTAATTCATTTTCCACAAAATTTTAAAAGTACTTTCATATATATTTGCATTTCCAAGTTTATTTTTCAATTTCCTCCATTTTAGCCCAGTTTCAAGTCTAGTTTCTTCTCTGTTAGTGTAAGTACCTTATAATAATAAAATAATGCCAATTCTCCCTCTTCTCCCTTTTATCATTGCACTCATTTTGTCTATATATGATTATAACAAGCATGTACATATATACATAAGCATACATAATTGCACACATTACTGCTATATAGTGCATATTTTAAATGATTGAAATTACACAACTAATAGCTATTGGTTGGGGATTTCAGTAGAGCTTTCAATATCCTTTTTTCCTCATTTTGTCAGCATATATTTGAGTTTACAACATAGAGATATTTTGAAAAAGTATTTTTAGTGTTTAAAAGGGATACGTATCATTATTTGTTTAGCTTCTGAATTTCCTTCTTACATTCTGAATGGAGTATATATAGAAGTTAAAGTTTTCTTTTGGTGAAAGAAAAGCAACAGAGCATCTTAAGCAACGTTAAGAGTGGATTTATGTTTATCTGGTGAGATTACTTCTCAGACCAAGTCGCTCTTTTTTTTTGGAGAGGTTTTTGCTATAGGGCGCGTGCACTTGCCAGAGACAGAGAGAGACAGAGAGACAGAAAGCAAGAAATCACTCCCCAGGGGGGATGGCCACGCCACAATCCCTTCTCCTCCATTCTCTTCTTGGGATCTTGGGCATGCATGCACATGGGCCCAGCGTGAGTTTAAGCCACCGGATCCGGGACTCAAACCGTGGTTGACTACATGGGAGTTCAGTGACATAGCCATTACGCTAACTGCTGGTCCCACTTCTCAGACCAAGTAATAGGGTTAAAAATGCTATAATTTATTCTCTACCTAGGCCCCACACCTAACCTACTGAATAGTTTGGAAATTTAATATAAACAACTGGAAAAATATGAAGCAAATTATATCCCATAGACATAAATAAAGTGTACATCTCTCTGTGTCCTCCTCCTCTCCTTCTCTCCCTCTCTCTCCCTCTCTTCCCTCTTCTTCTCTTTCTCTATCTGTACTGATACGTGTATCTTTTTAGCTGTATCTAATATATCTGTATATTCAGGGTTCATTTGATCTAAAAAGAAAGGTATCTTTGCACAAATACAAAGCCAGAGATGTCACCTTTGGAAGATTGAGAAAGTAGCTCTTCGTTTTAATTGAAAAGCCAAAGGAGGGGAAAAGTACAGTTAGAAGGCTTTAGAAGTAGCCAAGGGATCTAAGTACTTTGTTATTCTAAAATCATTCAGAAGTCAGATTTCAATTGTCTGAACAAATAGGCATTAAAAATGGCTGCAGCAAACTATTAATATTTACATGATATCATTTTCCTTGGCTTCACAATTTTAGATAATAAGTTGGTTTTTGGTTTAATTCCAACGGCACACCTCAGGCTTTTTCTTTTGGGGAGCTGGGGCAAACAATTACAAGAGAAAATCCTTAACAGTCTGTGCTGTCATAAATGTAACAACTTTTTCTTATAGAGAGAGCACCCACTCCCCAAAGTTACATGAAAAGAAGGCAACACCACACACACGAAAACCTGTTAGAGACCCTTCAAACAATATTTGAGCCTATGTGATTCCTCAGTAAATTTCAGTTACAATAGTATGTGAATTTTTCCTTAAAAAAATGGCTGGAGACTCTTGAATGAATAATCTCAGAGAACAAGGATGAACTCTAGCCACAAATATTTGTTCAATATTTGTTCATTACGTTCTTAGCCCACGAGATAAAATTTCAGTTTGTTTATGAGAACTAGCTATTCCTTTCCCAGACTGGGCAGTGGCTATCTAAATGTTTCTGTATGAATGAAAATCTCATCTACAAAGAACGAAAAGGATAAGGACCGTTAGTCAGCAATGCTCTTTCTCGTTGCGGAATCTTACAGAACTGGCAGTTGTCTGATACATTGAAAATACAAACCTGAAGAAATAAAGTTGGATTCTCTGAATATATTTTGCGTAACAGACCTCTCTGGCAGCTTTGAGCTTGCATAGTTTGCAGGGAGAGACTGGGTTAGTTGGATGCTTCCTGGTTTCATTAGCATAACCCAGCCCACTCTCAACACACGCCCAGAACTACCTCATTAACCATTGGGATTGCAGCCAAAAACATAAGAGTACAGTGAATATAAGGGGAATTACTGGCGAGAGAACTATAGACCAACTTAACACTGAACCTATTACTTTTCCAAGATCAGAAAAATATTACATTAATAGGAACCATTTCTCATTCACATAAGAATTCAAGGTGTCAATCTATAGTTTTTAAATCTAGAATAATTAGCTGCACTATAATAAGACAAATCACCCAGCTGCATATATTAATCTCTCTCCCTTTCTCTCTCTCCTTTATTTATTTATTTTCTGGGTAGCTTTGACATTGTAAACCACAGACGAATTGGAGCCTGGCATTGAAAGGAGGTGTTCTCCAACGATTTTTTTTTTTTTTTTTCTTGTCTAAAGAAGTTTACTTCTACAAGAGGGAATCTGAAAAATGACAGGGGCAAAAAGGAAAAAGAAAAGCGTGCTCTGGAGCAAGATGCATACCCCCCACTGTGAAGACGTTAAACAGTGGTGCAGAAGGCGGCTACCTATTTTGGAATGGGCACCTAATTACAATCTGAAGGAAAACTTGCTTCCAGACACCGTGTCTGGGATCATGTTGGCAGTTCAACAAGTGACACAAGGTAAGGTACTGCATTTGATTTTCCTGGTTTATGCAGCGTGGCTGTCAACTTTGCTTTCTCAGAGGAGTGTTGTGACTTACAATGGATACTGAAGCTAGTGAAATAGATATTTAATAAAATATACATTAACTGGGAAGATAGCACATTGGCTATCCGTATAAAAGAATTTTTTCCTAATTACCTTTTATTTTCTCGTTACTTTTTGATGGCTATTGAGAACCGAGCCAACTTTTTAATGGCAAGGTTAAAATTCATACTGTTTTAGGGTACAAGATCAGTAACAGGGGGAGAATGAGTTTTTTTACAACTTGATCTTACTGATATAATTTCCTACTTTCGCTGTGCCAAGCTATAAAATATCTCCTGGCTCGAACACAATCGTTTTTAAATCTAATTAACAGTGCTCAATTACCTGTTGAAGCCTTGAGAGTTGCTATAAGCAAAGAACAAAGCTTTCTGTACATAAAGGAGGCTCTTTGCCAAGATCGGGATTGGTAGAGAGAATCCTAGATGTCCTTGGAGTTTATGTTTTACTGTGTATGCCAACCTCTGTATCACGTTACCTACTGCATCTATTTCTCAATAAGAATTTTAAACTGGTGGGAAGTCTAATGTTAACTCTCCCAAAGCAGATTCTAAATGATATTCTGGATTTGAGAAGGCATTTCTTTTGGTGAAAGCTAGTTAATGACTGTGCATGTGTGTGTGTGAGTGTGTGTGTATGTGTTTTCTTTAAAGGTATATTCAGTGAAGTTTTGGGATAATTCAGGTAATAATTTTCTACCTGTAACAAGGAAAAAAGCTGATTTCTCAGCCTTGAGAATTTGGAACAGTTTCCTTGGCATAGACTCTGTAAGTTTATATTTCCTTGCAGTTTCATTGCCTCTCTGGCTCTAACTATTATTTATACTGTTAAATTATAAGAACTCTTTTAATTAAGTTATTCTGTAGCTGGAACAAACTGGTTTGTGTATTTGTGTTTTTAGTATGATTAGGAACATCTGCACTGGTGGCTTTACTTTCAGATCTATAATACTATCATAATTTATGGGATTCCATTTCACTGAATAGTCTTGTATCACATTTTTAATGACCATTTTGCCAATGGCAAAGCATAGCAATCTTCTAGAAAAATGTGAAGTAAATAACAGGTTGGGACATTTGCAGCCTTGTTTTTATTTAACTTTCAATTCAGAATGAAACACCACCATGTACTTTAAAACTTAGAGGATGAACTTAAAAGTACTTTTTCACGAGACAGTTTCAGCATATGCTATAAATTTATTTTGCTTTAAATTAAATGTAAAATGAAAGGGAATTCTGTTTTTTTTTTTTTTTTTTTTTTGAGAGATTTTCTCTTTAGGGTGCGTGCGCTCGCCAGACAGACAGAAAGAGACATAGAGACAGAAAGCGAGAAATCACCCCCCAAAAGGGATGGTCACGCCGCAATCCCTTCTCCTCCCGGGATCTTGGGCACGCACGCACACGCGCCCGGAGTGAGTTTTAAGCCACCGGGTCCGGGACGCGAACCGCGGTCGACTACATGGGAATCCAGCGACATAGCCATTACGCTAACTGCTGGTTCCCAAGGGAATTCTGTTTATAACACTAACTTTTTTTTTAACCTTTGGAAGATATCAGGCTAATAAGAAAATTTAGGGATATGATCGAGTTAACCCGTATTATTTCATTAGTGAGATAGTTGATGTATGAGTCTGGTGAATTGTGTGGCTTTTATATGGATAGATCATGAGAAATTTTGCTTTATGCATCCTACATTTCATTGGTTATGAAGAAGCACATTGGTCAGCCCCTGACTGATGGGAACACAAAGCTTATTCAGCTCTTGTGTAATGGAATTTACAGATCTGGCAACTGATTCTGTTGGGAGGCTACCAGTGATTGGACCAACTACACTGTTAGAAAGAACTTAAAGGTGTTTGCTGGAGTATGAAAATACTAATCATTCTAAAAGTATCTAGTTTGAAAACAATTTTTATCAACTTTTTCACGTGCATCTACTCTGGAGACTTAACAAATGAAACATCATAAGCTACCATTTGCTGTAAGGGCCACTGTGCTAAACTCCATATATTCGATGTCTCCCCCTATCCTAACAAAATCTGGAGAGACAGCATGTTCTGCATTTTACATATGAGAAAATGGAGGCTTAGAGGAGTCATTTTCCCTGGACTTTGTAACTTCTTTTAATTCTGTGTTAGAATTGAAACATTCTAGAAGCTGCTGATAGAGTCAGGACTGAATTCCAAAGCCAACACTCTGAACATTTTCACTTTATAGTCTATACTGCCAAAATAACCAGACCTTTTCATAATATCAATGTTATTGGTAACAGAAGACAGTTCTTTGGAAAGGTACAAATATCCTTGCCTTCAAATTACTTTTGCATTCAGGTTTCATCTCTGCAGTTTTTAGACTCAAAGGTGAATGACAAGAAAAATAACTATAATATGATACCAAGTAAGGAAAGTGTTTAAGTATCATTACCACCCATTTGTGTGAATACCATATTGACAATTAGTATCAGCTCCATTTCTGTAGGTATATTGAAAGAAAGAAGGGGCAATTTTTGCTTTCACATTGTAACATAAACGAAGGGACAAATATCGTTGTTAACTCTTAATTTTCAAAGCATCTTTTTAGTTATTCATTGTAAATGATATAAAACTGTCAAATTCAATGTTCGTTTTTGACTTACAAATATGGGACATTTATATGCTCAGTGTAGTAGTTATTTTTGTTCTTCTCTCTCCAGAATCCCATTTAAAATTAAGAATGATAAGGGAAACTAACATTTGTTTTTTATATATCAAATACGAAGAAGCCACTTTACATTACTTTGTTAAAGATTTCCTAATTGCTTAATACAGATGATTTTTACTTATCAGTGTACTTGACTCTTCTATAAATTTTCCATGTTGACTATATTTTTCCTATAACCCTTCCTTTCTTCTTTTGGTTATTTATTTAAAATTTTGTTTATTTCTTGAAGGAGAGAGAGACAGGGAGACAGACACACCTCTAACAGGGCCTTTTTTGTGCTATGGCTCTCATCCTTGTCTTCCAGCTGGCCAGGATCAGTCACACTTGGCATGTTGGTGTTGACTAGGGAGCTGCGCCCTGAACCTTCTCACATGGATCTAGCATGGCGGAGTGGTGCTCTGCTGCCTGTGTCATCACAGTCGGGCCTCTTGTTTTTTTTTTTTTTAAAGAATTATTTATTTTAATTTTTATTTATTCATTTATTTATTTAATTTGACCAGAGAGAGGGAAACTGAGAAAGCAAGCCACCAGGTCTGGGATTTGAACCGTGGTCAGCTATGTGCACCTCTCAGTTTTTAGACATGTTTTTACCTTTTTCTCTTGCTACCTGGATTTCTCTTCTTTGGAGCATCTGCAAACTTTGCCTCTTGCTCTACTGGTTAAACATCAGTTTCCTGAACACAAACTCTGGCCTTGTCCTCTAAAAGGCACCATAGGTAATTTCTTTTGTGTAAAAGGCGCTAACCACTATACTAATGAAACTGTCTTCTCAACCCACGTTCCACATGTTTAACTATGCAAGCCTACACGGTTCTAAAAGCATTCCAAATGCAACATTGAGTCTTGTTTTTTCTTTTCTTTTCTTTTAAAAATTTTTTACTATAAGGGTGTGTGCTCTGCAGAGAGAGGGAAGGAAAGTGGGAAATCACATTTTAGGGGGCGATAGCCACACCACAGTCCTTTCTCTAATCTCTTCAGAATTTTGAGCATGCATGAACATGTGCCCAGTGTGATTTTGAAGTCACCTGCTTCAGGACTTGAACCATGCAGTCTGGCATGTGGGATCCAGCACCATAACCTCCACACCACATGCTGGTCCTGCAACATTTAGTCTTCTAAAACAAACTGAATAACACCACTAATCAGAATTACAGTTAATAACAGTAGCAGTACTTTTTAGGCACAAATACAAGTACTGTTGTAAAAAGCACAAGTCGTGTACAAAAAACTAAAGCTTACAGAGGATAGGTAACTTGCCTAAAGTCACATAGCAAATGAAGAGTTAAAATCTGAATTTAAGTAATAGGGCTCCCATGACTGTGCTATTACCTTTATACTAGGCTATTTCTCATGGAAAGGCATGCGAATCACTTTCCGCTCTGCTTTCTTTGCCACCCTACCCAGGAGCATACAATTATTACCAAGTTCTTTTGTATCTATCCCCTAAATGCCTTTCTAGCAAACCATGTAGTCTTGCTTCTTCAGGGCCCCTGCTGCTGCCCTAATTTGCAGTCTTTTATGGGTATTCATTCTCTACTTTGTCTCCACCTGTAGGTCATATTCTGAACTGCAGGAAGAATAATGAAAATCTGGGCATATTGTTTTCCTGTTCAGAATTCTCCACTGACCCTCGATTTCCTGTAGGATAGAAGCCCAGTTCTTCAGCATAACATATTAGATCATGAATAATCTCTTGGTACAAAGCTCTACTCAAAGAGATCTCTCTTCTGGGAATCCCTCCCAATCTCCTGGGAAGGCTTATGTTTTCCTCCCTTCCACTCCCTTTATACTTTTAACATATCTCTATGATAGGCCTTAACACAATGCAGTATACCCTTTTGGTACAGCACTTCCCATATCTATCTGTAAATTCTAGAAATAAAGACAAAATGTCTTAATTTATTTTTATCAATTTGTATATTGCCTGCACTTAAAAGCAGGTTTTCAATAATATTTGTTGGAAGAATTAAAACATTCTAAAAGATGTCGATTGTTCTATTACAGCTGCCACCACTCTAGGGTGGAAATGGAACTTAAGTTAATTGATGTATTTTCAAAATAAATGTAAAAAATACTGATGGTAAAAACAAAAACAAAAACAAAAAAAACTAGAAAACATTAAAGCCATGAGTAACTGCTTTCTTTCAATGTCTCTTATTTTTTTGAAGTTACGAACTTGCAGCCCTCCTGAAAAACCTGGTAAAAGGTACATATCCTTTGTCCCAAAGAGTATAAACTCTTCAGCCTACATTAACAAATATGAATAATTAATATAAAAATCTAGATGCCTAACTTCTGGAGAAAAAAGAAGACATAACCATACAGGGCCCACATTTCCATGTGGCAAAAATCTGCAGGACTTTAACAGAGGATACCTTATTGTGCCATAGTCTCTGTCATTCACACATTCACTGCCACCAGTCTTACTGATATTCCCAGTACCTGCCTAGCTTAACAGGTGGCTGAATTTGTGTCCTCTGCCAAAACACTTTCTAACATGTTTCCCTAAAATGCCTTAAACTCAACCTTGAAGAAAACCTTTATAGAAAGATCACATAAGATTAGCTTTTTTATTGACATGTAGTATTTGTACATATTTATGGGGTACAATGAGATGTTTTTTAGTACAAGAGTACAATATGTAAGAATCAGACATGTAATTAGTCTGCCATCACAAGCACCTGGCCTTACTTCATGTTGGGGACATTAAAAATCCCCCCCCCCTTTTTAGTTTTTACTGTAGGGCAGTATGCTTGCCAGAGACACACACACATACACACACACATAGGGAGGGGGAGAGAGAGAGAGAGAGAGAGAGAGAGAGAGAGAGAGAGAGAGAGAGAGAGAGAGAGAGAGAGAAGTCATCCCCAAGGGGTGATGGACAAGGCACAGTCCTTTTCTTCAATTTACATACATGCACTAGGCATGTTTTCCAAGCCACTAGGTCTGGAATTCAAACCATGGAGTTGGCCATGTGAGATTCAGCTGCTGAACCCATGTCACTGGGTAGGCTCTCAAAATTCTTTTTTTTTTTTAAGCTACTTTGAGTAAATTGTTGGCAGCTATTTTCACCTTACTGTACAAGACCAGAATTTTTCCTGTCTGTCTGTCTATCCTCTATCTATCCCTATAATTTTGTTTTCATTAACCAACTTGTCTCTATCCCCCTTCCTAGCCTGTACTAGTCATTCTTCTATTTCCTACTTCTATGATATCATCCTTTTTATTTTCCACATATGAGCAAACACATGGTATTTATCTTTCTGTGCCTGGCTTATTTTACTTAGTAGACTATCCTCTAGGTTCACCCATGTTACCTCAAATGACAGGATTGCATTATTTTTAATGGATGAATAATATTCTATTTAGAAAATTCAGAAAAATGAAACTGTCTTTTTCTTTATCTATCTGTTTGTTGATTAACATTTAGGCCATTGTGAATGGTTCTGCAATAAACATTAGGGTGCAGATAATTTTATGATGTATTGATGTCCAGATTAGCTTTTTAACCTAGAGCCAGAGAACCTTAAGGTTTGTCAACCTGGACTAATGTATTTCAATATGCTTTGTATCTTGTAGTTGTATGTGTTGTCATTACTATTTAAAACAAAATATTTTGGGAAGGAGTCCATTGGCTTTACTATTGGGTTGTTTAAAAAATATAACATAGTTTTGCATAGAAAAACAGAAAAATATGTCATAACTTTTCAGACAGCCCAATAGATGGTCCAAAGAGTCATTGGACCTCCCACAAAATAAATATAATCATGAGAATGTTCATATCAAATAAAAAAAGACAAAATAATCTTTTATGTTATTGTTTCAACATGTTCAAATATTTCTTAGAAACCACTTGTATTTTTTAAAATAAAATTTTTTAAAATGTGGGAGCTTTCATTATAATGTCAGGTAAGAGCCATTATAGATAGCATCTGCAATGTTCTTTAACTGGTATCTTGAAGGTCCTCACTGCCAAATCTATTTCATAGACAGGCAAATAATTGCAGAGAATGTCATTGACTTAAAATATGTCACAACATGGTTGGAAAGATAAACAGTAAAAGACTTTGGTCTTTAGAGTATTTCGTTCACATTTTAGCCTTGATGACCACTTGGGGAAAATAGTTACTTTGTTTCCAACACAAAAAAACTCAAGCATTGTGACAGGGTGGAGACCTAAAATGCATGACTTGCCATTTAAGAACCTAATCCACTGAGAAGAAATATGAGAATGTTTTGCCTTGCATTCCAAGGGATCACCTAGAATTTTTGTTCCCAAACCATGAACATTTTAAGCTGCCATAGGGTTGCCTGATGTTCAAACCACAACGTTTTGGGCTGTAGACAAAAGATGAATGTTCCTTATAATTATGCAGAATGTGTGGCATTACTGGCACCAAAACATATGTGTGGAAGCTGAGCTTCATTGCACTCCTGAGGGCAGCTTAGTGACATGTGGAACAATAAGTGGAAATTCCTGAAGCATACTGCATTGCAAAGATTAAAGGCTTGTCTGGGAATTTTCCCCTGCATGGTCTCAGCCTTGGGGATACAGAATCTTAGCATTAGCTGTGTATCTCTAACCCATCCCCCTAAAGCACTGTATCTTTCTGCCAGTAACTTTTCTCTTCTCCACAACATCGACAGCTAAATATTCCTAAATAAATCTAAAGTATACTTACCCTGATCTCCATAAAAATAAACCGAGGAGCTAGTGATACTTCCCTGGCTTTTCCTTCTTCATTTCCCCTCATCCCTTGACCCATCTCATCATCATAGTCAGTCTTTGGGACTTTTGATTTTAGACTTCTGATTTCTTTTTATTTTTATTAAACTTAAAATGATTCAGATATTAAAAGACCATTAATATATTTCTGCACTTAGGGTAACGCTCCCTATAATATGTAGAGATGTCCACAGGGAAGAGCCATGACACTCCTTTTTAGGGTGTTGGAAACTTTGTAAAGCTTGCAGCAAAAGGGATTGACAGTGAATGTGAGGATAACGAATGTAGCCACGTATGTAGTGGTAGGCTTCTGTGACCGCCAGCTAGATCCTTGCATGATGCTTTTAGTAACTTTACCTCAGGTTCATTTGGGGAGCAACACCTCCGACAGTTTTGAGCACACGTGGTTTAGGCAGGGTTCTAGCTCTGGCTGTGGTGATCGACTGAGCCAGGTTAATCAGCGAACTGAGTCCCACTAGACCAGGATTCTCAATCTGGGGTGCCCGTTGGAACCACTTTGGGACTTAAAACTGGTACCTGGATTTCATAATAAATTAAATCAGAGTTTCTGGAGGTGGTGTCCAGGCACTGAGGCATTATCTTCTTTTCTTTCGACATGCAACAGGATTGAGAGCAAGAACCAGATGAAGGCTTGTGGCCTTAGACTTGGTAATTCTGTATACCCAGCCAATTATTCAGATGTAAGAGCTTCCCTATAAGCACAGATGAATGGGTTTATGAAACAACAATCCATCATGTATTATTTTAAAATGGCAGTGGTAATGCAGATGATCTGGGTGGTCCAGTCATTCTGGGTACCAACATCTGAGGAAACCTTTCATGGAGAGGCGCCGTTCTTCTGTGCTAGTCTGATGACAGTAAGGGACATGTGCCTGTATGGCTTCCTAGGACCTCTCTAGCCTGAAATGAAGCCAACTTGGCAAAGAGCACAGCAGACACTGGGTTTCGATGACAGCTTGTATACTCCTAGCTTTTCACTTGCTTGTGCAAACACTTTTCCTTGCCTATATAAGAGGGCCTGGGCTGCTTCTAATCACCGTAATGACACATGTGAGTGCGAATGTAGTTAAAATGCATTACACAGATTTTTTCTCATCTTGTGAAACCTACCAAGATTTTTTGTTGTTGTTGTTGGCAAAAGGGCAGGTGTGCTTGCCAGAGAGAGAAAAAGCAAGAGAGTGGGAAAGTGAATAATCAATCCCAGTGGGGTATGGTCACACCATAGTCTTTTCTCCACCATCCCTCTCTCCTTTCATGATTTTGGGCAAGCATGCACATGTTCCTGACGTGTTCTTTAAGCCACCAGGTCTGGGACTTGAACCACGTAGTTGGCTATGTGGGATCCAGCCACCTTAACCACCAGGCCATGGGCTGGGCCAATATACTGTACATTATATTTTCATAAGGAGTTTGAAGCTCAGAACTTTTGGTAAGTTGTTTCCAGTTTTAGGACTGCTAAAATATTCAAAATCTCTAAGTCTCTATGACTCGTTCCTCTTTGCCTCCTATTTCCCTGTTCGCTTCACCATGACAACATAGCCTGGGTGGAACTGGGCCTGATTCTGAATCTTCTTTGACATAAACCCCTCAGGCTGCCCTTCCTATGTTGACACATCACTTTTTATTAATAAAATAAAACCCAGAGTTTGTGGTAGAAACCAGAGGGAGTTCTGCTGGAGGGAAGAAGTACCGATACCAACGCTATTGCTCTTTCTCGAGGGTCTTTCTCACCATCCATGCTAGAGTGGTTGACCAGAGAGGGAGGGGAGGCATCCTTTAATATCTGCCCCTGCCTTGTGTAGCACAGTGGTAACACAACTGAGCCCATGTGAGAAAGGTCCCGGGTTCTTATCTGGGAACCGCTGAGCTTGCCAGGCATGTGTATGGATGCTCCTGATCCAGGCCAGCTGAGATGGGTGTGGGAGAGTGAATTGTAATGTGGGGACTCTGTAGGGGGTACCCATCTCTCTGTTTCTTTCTCTTTCTGTTTCTGGACTGAGAAATAGATACATTTTTAAAAAACTGGCTTGGGTACCAATGAGCAATAGGTTTTACTATGTAACAGGTTATACAATGGATACAATGTTTGAATGAGACTTTACCAAAGGCTAAAGACAACAAGAGGGATAAAGAACATACAAGAATTTGTAACTACTCTTTGCCTTTGATACCTTGGTCTCTGCTCTCCTTTCCTGTTTGGGAATAGATGTGTCTCCAAACCTAACCACCTCTAGCCTAGGGAGACACTCTCTTTCATTCTGGGTCCAGAAGAGATAGTCCTAACCTCAGCACTGCAGATGCCTGCCCACCACGTAAGACTCTACGTGTCTCCATAGCCGTAACCCTCAGCAGCACAGTTCCATCTCATCTTACACCATTTCTCTAAATAAAAAAGCCCAATAACTATTTTCTTTTTTAAATCCTATCTTTATGCCTGGTCTTGTCTTTTCTGTTCATACATTTTATTTTTCATAAGCTAATCAACCCCCATGGCTTCAATTGCCACTTTTTCTACTGGATAACTCTAGAAATATATTATTAACTCAATTTTCTCTTTTTAGCTCTAGTATAAATATACAGCAGCCTACTGGACACCATCTTAATGTCTCCAAGGGACATATTTTAAAACTAAAGCATTGTTTTTCTTTACAAAGCCAGTTTTTATCCTCTGTTACAATCAAAGTCATCCCAGACTCCCCCTCCCCCATTCACAGTTGTGTGTACACCGGAAATCTGGGAATGATCCTTATTTCTGTATCTTCTTAACCAACCATATTAAAATAATTGAGTCCTATAAATCTTTTCCTCTTGTTGTCTTTCAAATACATTTGATACCCATTATCTCATGGAAGCTTTCTTGGTAATAGTAGAGAAAACTAACATTTGCTAAATGATTAAAAAGATGCCACAGACAGTGCTAAACATTCACTGTGTCTTATATCAATTTTCATAATGACCTTAATAATTTGATACTGCTATTATCTATATTTTACAGAGGAAGAAAAGTTGATTAATTTGCTAAGGTAATACAGTTTCTATAAGGCAGAGGAAGTATTTAAATACATGTCTTCCTGACTCCCAAGTCCATGCTTCTATTTAATAAAAAGTTACCAACATTTACTCCTTGCCCATTAGGACATGTTCTCATTTACTACTCAATACTTCTTTTTTAAAAATTTATTTTTTTTTAAATAGAGAGATTTTTGCTATAGGGCACATGCACTCGCTGGAAAGACAGAGAGAGACAGAGTGATCGAAAATGAGAAATCACCCCCCAGGGGGGATGGCCACACCGCAATCCCTTCTCCTCCATTCTCTTGGGATCTTGGGCACACACGCGCATGTGCCTGGTATGAGTTTAAGCCAGCAGGTCTGGGACTCAAACCAGAGTCAACTACATCAGAGTCCAGCGATGTAACGTTTTCACCATCTGCTGGTCCCCTCAAAGCATCTTACTGAAGTTTTGTCCTTCACCAAAAAATAAATTGTAAGTTACATAGTGGAAATACTGGTTCTTAAAAATTATTTTTGGGACACTATCGCAAATAGCTTTCTACCTGCAATTTCACTCTATATAGCACCTTTTAAAAAATATAAAAAATTTTTTTTATTTAATTTTATTTTATACATTCACATTATTATTTGGCTTACAAAATGGATATTTCAACAGGTGAACATTTCTCCCTAGTACAGTTGCTAAAACTACAAAATATCTTTAACAGATAATACCACATTTCTTTGTGCCATTAATGCTTTGCCTCCCTGTTTTTCTTTTATACTGTCTTGTCGGTCTCTCTCACTTTCCCTTATTGTCTTTCTTTTCAGTACTTTCTCTTCCTTGCACCTTCATCAGAGAAAGAATGACAGAAAGGGAGAGGGAGAAAGAGAGATTCCCCTGTGGGGCATAGTCATGCCACAGCCCCTTCTTCATCTTTCCATCCTGTTGGGATTTGGGACATTTATGCACATCCATGATTGGCCACGTTGGATCATTTCCCTTAACAGCTCGGCCATAAGCCGACCCACCCCCTTTGTTTAACTGTAATCACTTAATAATACCAAGCACATATTTCCATAGGACAACCACAGATTCAAGTTGACTGGTTCCTATACTTTTTATATGGATGTGGACTTTCTAATCTGTCACAGTCTCCAAATCTCCTTATTCTTTCTCACGTCAATACTGCCTAACTTTGGTTATTCACTCAGTTTATATTTAGAGCACATGATCTCAAACTCACCTCAAGGATACCTTGACTGTCCACACCCATCAAAGCATTCAGAAGAACAATGTATTTAACATAAAAGTGAACCATACTTAGAAAGTAGTTATGGCTATGAATAGTCAAATTTCTTGTCACATAAGATTAGAGAGCTAAAGAAATTCTTCAAGACCCTTTAGTAGCAGGGGCTCATCTTTCCTTTTTTTCCCCTAAGAGAGATTTTTGCTATAAGAGGTGTGTGCTTGCAGGAAAGGCAGAGAGAGACAGAGAGACATAGTGAGAAATCACCCAATCACCCTCCAGGAGGATGGCCACACCACAATCTTTTCTCCTCTTGTCTCCCTTCAGGATCTTGGGCACACATGCACCACGCCTAGTGTGAGTTTAAGCCACTAGGTCCAGGACTCAAACTGTAGTTGACTATGTGAGTCCAGTGATGTAGTCATTACGCATCTCCTGGTCCCCCAGTTATGTTTTTTAAAATCCCTTCAGCATCCTGTGTTCCATCTACCCAGATTTGCTCTTACTTTTCTAAAGGACCATACTTGTTTTGCCTCAGGACATTTGCACATACTGTCTCCTTTGAAATGAATAATCCTCTGTTCCTCTTACCTGGTTCTATCTTCCACATTTCAGGACTGGGTTTGAATTATAGTTTGCAACTTTGGCTGCATTTTAGAATCATCCCTGGCACTTAAAAAACTACCCCTGCCCAGTCTCCACTCTAGACCAACTGAATCAGAATTAATTAATTTTTTTGGGGGGGAGAGGTTTTTGCTATAGGATGTGTGTGCTCACCAGAAAGAGAGAGAGAGACAGAGAGACAGAAAGTGGGAAATCATCCCCCAGAAGGGATGGCCATGCTGCAATCCCTTCTCCTCCATTCTCCTCTTGCCATCTTGGGCACACACGCACACATGCCTGGCGTGCTCTTAAGCCACCATGTCCAGATTTCGAACCGTGGTCAACTACATGAGAGTCCAGTGACATAGCCATTATGCCAACTGCTGGTCCCCTGAATCATAATTTCTAAGAAATTTAGGGCAAACCTTTTAATATTCTGGGCTTCAACTTACTTAACTAATGAAAAAATACGGTGAAATGGCCAGGGTTGAGAACCACAGAAATTCAGAGAGCTCTTGACATCTCTTTTTTTGTTGTTTGTTTTTTTTTTTCTTCATAGAACTTGTCTCCTAAATTAAATATGTTGATTTTTTTTATTCATGTATGATTTATTTCCTAACTTCTATGTTTCTAATAGTCTCTTGATAGTCAAGGGTGACAAACTACTTTGTCTTTAGCACTGAAAGGCCTGAATTCTAGGAAACCCTTTCAGATTCTAGCCACAATTTTTGGCACATAGTAGGCACCCAGATGTTTGTTGACAGTGAATAATTATAACTGAGGTAGGTGGGCGGAGCTTTCCTGTACCTACTCTTTCTCTGGTGGTTATGGTTCCATGGAAACTTTCAGTCTTTTATTGTTTCTGATATTTAAGTTCCTAGTTCTGTTGATGGTGAGGTTTCTTTCTCCTTTATTTCTTTGCTTCTTCTTTTTTTCTTTCCTTTTCATACTTTCCTTCCCTCCTCCCTCCTTCCTTTTCCTTTCTTACTGCTGAATGGTGCGTGCACTTGTCAGAGAGAGAGAGAGAGAGAGAGAGAGAGAGAGAGAGAGAGAGAGCTCTTCCAAGTGGAGTACGGCCACACTGCAGGAAGTTCCTTCATTTCTCTGTCCTGCAGGGATTTGGGCATGCATGCCTGTGTGTCAGGGGTGTTTTCAAGCCTCCGAGGCTAAAATTTGAACTGTGCTCAGCCATCTGGGGGCTGACTCCCTTTACCACAGGACCGTGAGGCCAGCCTAGATCATGATGTTTCTTGATCAAGCTTTTTTTTTTTTTTTTCATTTTTATGTTTCTGAGATTTCACCTGTAGAGTAATTTCAGGATGAAAACATGATTTAATCTGCTTTAAACCTGTTAATTATTAGAAACACTGTTTGTTTGTTCTTTCTTTCTTTCTTTCTTTCTTTCTTTCTTTCTTTCTTTCTTTCTTTCTTTCTTTTTTTTTTGCTGTAGGGCCCATGTGCTCACCATAGAGACAGAGAGAGACAGAAAGTGGGAAATCATCCTCTGGGGGGGATGGCCATTTGGCAATCCCTTCTCCTCCATTCTCCTCTCAGGATTTTGGGCACGCATGCACATGTGCCCAGTCTGAGTTTTAAGCTACAGGGTCCTGGACTCCAACATGGTCGACTACATGGGAGTCCAGTAACTCAACCATTATGCTATCTGCTGATCCTGAAACACTGATCTTTGCTTAATAATAATTGTCTGTGAACTAGGAAAATATGTGTCTATAGGAATTTGCTTTCATAAGTTTGTGGTTCTTGAATATACATAAATTTACCCTGGGACACCCATTTGCAATATCACCTACTCTGAGCCTTCTGATATTTGGAACCAGAAAGCTGTTTATGCTGTGGTTTGCTAATAATAATAATAATAATAATACGACCACCACAAACCAGTTACCAAAGAAAAATAACTTTCATCATTACCCACAAAGTTTGGGTTTGATTTTTTTTTTTTTTAATGTGTAATTCTTGGAAGTGCCCAAGACTCGCTTATTATTTTGTTTTCAAGAATACAAATCTGTCTTGCTTAGAGTTCTTTGTTGATTTCTGTTCAAAAAATATTTGAGAGAATACATAGCCTTTTGCTATGTTCTTGGAAAGAGACAGAGCAGTATAAGACAATATTCAATCCATGAGCAGCTTATTATCTTTTCCTTCCTCAGAAATGTGTACTAAAGTATAGGAGAATATGATCTTATTATTTCAACCTTGGAAATATCATTCTAGCATGGGTATGTAAGGGTGGGAACATTTTCTTAAGGAAAGTTTGTAGAGTATTGGTTTCAGCCACTTTTTGCCTTGAGTAGGTTGTGTAACCCAGGGAGCCACCAAAAAAGCCTTGTGTCTTTATTTGGAAACAGGAAGATTAGTACAATCTCATCTACATAACATGACATGAAATGAATATTTGACAGTAAAAAAATAATCAAAACAGAGAATAAAGTGGCCGTCTTAGAAAGCTAGCAAGATTTGATTAGCTATAGACATAGGGTATTATATGAAATGGCATTTTAAGCTATCAGTTCCTGTTAATTATGCCTTCCTTGGAAAGGATTTCAAGGAAACTATATGCACAGGTGATATTTAGAGAATCACAATCAGTGTGTCACTTTTTTAGCTGAGGTACTATGCAAAGCATAGCTCTAGCAAAGCTAGTGTAGAGCAAAACAGTATGGAACTGTGATCTAAGGAGCATTTCCTTATTTAAAAAATTATTTATTTTACTTTAATAATTATTTATTTTTCTTAAAGTTTGCTAGAGGGTATGTGCATTTACCAGAGAGAGATGGGCGGGGGGAGAGAAAGAGAGAGAGAGAAAGAGAGAAAGCAAGCCACCAGGTCTGGGACTCAAACTTCAGTTGCCCATGTGGAAGGCCAGTGTCTTAACCACCATGCCACCTGCTGGCCCCTCTTTCCTTTGTAGCTAAGATTTGGATGGGCTTGAGGACACAGAAAGAAAACATATTATAGCTTATTCTGAGGCAGGCCCTGGCCCTTTTATCATGCCAGTAGTTTGTATTAAGAAATAGTAGGAGGGTGAAAACACACACTTGGACATGGCCTTCTCCCACCAGGAAACGTGTCCTCTTCAGAATGTTCAACTTTGACCCCTTCAATTAACAGCACTCCTTTGGTGGAAAAGGTGCAGGATAGAGGCGAGAAGAGGACTGGGAACTTCTGCACTACAGCCTGAGCTGAGGTTGTGGCACTATGGAGAGTGGGCAAAATTAAGATGGGCAAAATTAAGACTTTGCAAAAGTTAGGATCGAAATCAGGCTGAGGGAAGTTAGCCAAGATATACAAATAGAGCTTGGTGAGTGTACAATTTATTACCTGAGTGTCAACCAATGGGAGCAGGCCATGGAAAGTAAAACTGGGAGATAAAGACTCAGAAGTTCAGGCTAAGTGTAGGAGAGACTCAAGGTTAGGAACTGGGTCCAAGATTCTGGAGAGAAAAGTGCCTGTGTTACAGTCTTTGGAGCTAGCAGAGTAGATTTCAGTATCTTTTGTAATTTTCTACCTAATGTATGAACAGGTCTCCAATTTGGGTGGTTAAGCCTGGGCTCATGGAAGGCCATGTAAAAAGGCAACAGGCTGGCAAGAGAAATAAGGCAAGAAGGTATCCATCTGCCAGCAGCCGACCTTGAAGTTTATCTGTTCTCGTCCTTCATTCTCACATTAGACCATCAGACTAGCCTCTTGGCCTCCCTATGGATCTTTCTAAGGCTCTTCATGGAGTTATCAATATTTGACCTTTTATTTTTTGGAGAGTATTTTTGCTATAGGGCGTGTGCACTCGCCAGACAGACAGAGAGAGACATAGAGACAGAAAGCGAGAAATCACCCCCCGGGGGGATGGTCACGCCACAATCCCTTCTCCTCCATTCTCCTCTCGGGATCTTGGGCACGCACGCACACGCGCCCGGCGTGAGTTTTAAGCCACCGGGTCCGGGACACGAACCGCGGTCGACTACGTGGGAGTCCAGCGACATAGCCATTACGCTAACTGCTGGTTCCCGATATTTGACCTTTTTTTAACATTGAACATAGTAGGTTAAGTGGCTACCACAAGCTCAGCCCTTTGGTGCCTCTTCGTTTTGAAGAACATGGGAAGTTACATTGATACTGACTTTAAGTATTACCTCATCATTAAAAATGTATGGTCTATAAAATGTTTGAATTTCTTTTTAAAGAATTATTTAATTTAACTTTATTTATTTATTTACTTTACTTTGACCAGAGAGTGACAGAGTGAGAGAGAGAGAGAGAGAGGGAAAGTGAGAAAGCAAGCTGCTAGGTCTGGAACTCCAACTGTGGTTGACCATGCGGGAGTCCAGCGCCCCAACCACCATGCCACCTGCAGGCTCCTAAAATGTTTGAATTTGGATAATGCAATCATAAATCTTGAAGAGTGTTGACTATAGTGCTTAATTGATTAATATTTAACAATGTTAATAATAAAATGAATACTTTAGCATTTAATAAGTGGATGAACCATTACTTTGGAATAAATTTAAATAATTTAAGCATAATAACATATCATGTAGTAGTAAGCAGAAATTTTAACTTGAGTGCTGTAAATCTCTTTAATTTACAAACAATATTTATATTCAAATCAATTCTTTTTTTTTATGTTTTTGACATAGGGCATATGTACTCAGTGGGGAGAGACAGTGAGAAAGAAAGTGAGAAATTACCCCTCCTAGAGGGGATAGCCATGCTGCAATTCCTTCTCCTCTATTCTGCTTCTGGAATTTTGGGCACACACATACATGCACCTGGCATGATTTTTAAGCCACCAGGTCTGAGATTTGAACCATGTGGGAGTCCAGCACCTTAACCACTATGCTACCTACTGGCCCCTCAAATCAATTCTATCTCAAATTTTTCAAAATCAGAAGAGTGGTCAATGGTAATTTTAGAAGTACTATTTTATATAGAGGAAAATGACCCTGAAAGATATACTCTGGTCCCAATGAGATTTATAACATATGCATCTCAGTCAAAGTTGTTATTTCAATTCTGCAAGTTCCTCAAGCAAAAATTGAACTATAAAGGGACAACCGTCAGACAGATATAAGAAATATGTTATGATTGCTTCTTCTCTGCCCTCAATGTTTCTGCTGCCTTGACTATTTATGACCATGCTGCTTTGGCTTCATAGTTAGTTTTTCATATTCATCATGTACACAAGCATTTCCAACATGGTAGTGGAGCTATCTTTTTACAAAAACCAAACAGATAAACAAAAAACCTGAATAAAAGATTTCAGTTTTCTCTCTTTGAAAGCTCTTCTTGACTGGTACCAAGTACAAGTGCAAATCTCTCCCTTTTATATGGAATTTGAGCCTTAAAGACCATTTTGGGAGGGTGATGATGATATCTAGCCATATGAAAGTGCCTATTATTTATTTAACTCTTTCTTTGTGTTGGTTCCATGCTGGATCACGAGGTCTCTTTCTTATAGATTTTTGCCTGGGATATTCTCTTACTCCCTTTCTTTCCTCCCTATTACTTTTGAAAGGTTCCTCCTCTAAGGCTTAAAGTAAACAACACTACCTTCACCCTTCTGGAACAGATTAATTCTTTCTCATTTGATCCTATAGTTCCGGATGCTTCTTTTATAACAAAACAAAACAAAACAAAAACAGAAAAAAAAACAAAAAAACTTCACATGTAAATATTTACTTTGTGTTTCACTGCTAAACTCCAAGATCTAGACTAGCGGAGAAAGTATCATATCTATCAATATGAAATTCCTTGTACCTAGTTATGTGATCAGCATTATAAATACTTCAATAAATACTAGTTATATTTATTAGAAATAAAATAATCTTGCTGATAGACAATATTACTCCCTTTTTTAAAAATAAAGTAGAATACTGAAGTTTAGAGAGATTAATAACTTGTGTAAAGTCTCATAACTAAAAAAAGATGAAGCTAAACTCTGGTATCCTGTATTTTACTACCTCGAGGGCAGGTCTGGAGGATAGCTACTTAGTGCCAGAGGCAATGGGCCTTTGTATCCAATTAAGACAAGATAGGGGAATCTACTTATCAAAGGAAAAGTCTCTGCCTACTGAGATTCATGATCCTATAGCCTCCCTTCTAACTAACTAGTATCTCCCAGAAGTCCAGACAAGGTAATCTTAATGTTTTATTATTTTTTTTTTTTTCATTTTTCCCAGAAATGCCTGGAGAAAAAAAAAAACAGAAACATTTAGATGAAGTACTCCTAAAGCCCAAATGTAAGGATGGGGGCAACTCAGATGTAGCCCCAGATAAACAATGGCCTGCCACTTTGCCACCGCAAAACTTGTTACCTATAATTGCCAGCATTAGTTAGGAACTACATGCAGAACAGAAGCTAAGGCAAAAGAATAAACCTGGAAAACCAAAATGCTGCTTATTTCCTTCCTTATATCTGAGCTTCCTGGATGATTCTCACGTTAGATTCGTTTGTAATCCCCCAGTCCTTTTTGTTGATAACCCTCTACTACGAGTCACTTATTCTCTCATATTAGCTCATTTTGGGGTCCAAACACTCCAAATTGCTTCTTTATAGGTATTTTGCCTCCATGGTTTCCCAAGTTCATCAGGTACCATATATTAGCTTATGAAGTTACTTTTCAAAGATCAGATACTCTTGCCAACTACCAATCTTTGGTAACCAATGACCATAGGAATGGGTGACCTGAATGTTACAGGAGTCTCTCTCTAGGGAATATCTCTTACAGAGAGAGTTACTAGGAGCATTCTGATAAACCATCGAATTTCTATAAAATGGGCCTATTTTTTTTTACCTCAAGTTCCCTCTCTCCCCCCAGATATTAGGGTTTTTACTTTCTTACAACTCCTCTGACGTGCCGTGGTAGTTGGTTAAAATAGGAAGGTATTAGAGATCATCAAGAGGCTTCTAAAGTGCCATTATCATTACAAGTTTTCTATACACCATTACTGCTTTCTCCAGGTATTAAGAAGAAAATTTGGTATGGCTCTTCTTTGTCTAGATCTGTACAACTCAGTTCTTCTGTCATCATAAATATCATTTACCAGGTCCACTATAAATCAAATAGTATAATTTCCCTTTCTACCACTAGTTTTTCCTGTTGTTTTTGCACTTATTTCTCACTTTTAGGACTTTGCTCTAATATTACTTTCTTGTAGGAGTCTATACCACCCACCTATTTCACATTTTCTTCTGTCCTTACTCTCCCAAGTCTCCTTATGTTTCTTAGTCTACGTTTTCCCCCCATAGCACTTAATAATCTTTGTTTATTGTAGAGTGCCTCCCACTGGGCAGTATGTTCAAACGCTGGGCTAATAACCTACTTCTTAAATAGTTCTTAAATATTGAAAACAGTGCTGGACATAGTAGGGAATTCTATTAATGTTTGTTGTATGAATAATCATTCCTGTTTTATTAATAATTATCTTTACTAAGCTCAAACCCTATTACATATCTTTCACACTTTATTTGATTTGAAAGTTAGACATGAAAAAATAGAGTATATGGGGAGGAAAATCCTCTGCAACCTTCAGTCCTAAGGGGTAGTCTAAAAGAAACTCGGTCTTAAAAAAGAACACTAAAACATGCCAGGGGCCAAGATCTATTTGCCTTCACCTGGCTAGAGATTTTCAAGAGGAAGGAGTGTCAAGACCTACAAGGAGATTTTCCTCCCCTAGTAATAGCTTTGCCTTTCATGCTCAAAAACCTTCTAAAATGCTCTTTCAACACCCTTGGTTTGTTACTGGCTTCTGTAATGAACTGCTTCCACACCTCATTTTCTGAGGTTCTCAGTCTTCTTGACTAACTGGTTGACCTTGTTTACACTTTCATCTACTTGATAATCAGTGGCCCTTTACTTCCCTCCTCATATTCTCTCTTGCTTGGAGTAATTGTATCATTACTAGGTCCTTTTGTATGTTTACCTAGGCTCCATAGAAAAGAGAACTTAGTACTTTGCTTGATATGCAATAGTTTACTGTTAGGTGGAAGTTACTCTTATTGCTACGTTTCTTTTTTTATTTACTTATTTTTTTCGGAGAGGTTTTTGCCATAGGGTGTGTGCTCGCCCGAAAAACAGAAAGAGACAGAGAGACAGAAAGCAAGAATTCACCCCCTCAGGGGGGATGGCCACGCCGCGATCCCTTCTCTTCCATTCTCCTTTCAGGATTTTGGACACTCACGCACATGCACCCGGTGTGAGTTTAAGTCACTGGGTCTGGGACTTGAGCCGTGGTCAACTACATGGGAGTCCAGTGACATAGCCATTATGACAGCTGCTGGTCCCATTGCTACATTTCTTAATAATAGACACTAATTGGTCACCTGGAAACAAAAGCAGCTAACTGCAATAGTTTTGGCAAATACAGCAAACGAACATACAGGGCAGACTAACATATTAAAAATATGATTAACTTTTTCTGCAGTAGGGATGAAGTTGGTAGTCAAGATTCCAACACAAATTTTTGCTTTAACCTGATCTTGAAGATTGAATTAAAGTTTCCCAGATAGGAAACAGGTGAAGGGCACTGTAGACAGAAGGAAAACATAAGCAATAACAAGAAGAATGAAGAAGTACTTTCTTTAAATATTTTGTAGTAATATAGTTTATTGGGAACTGAACCTAGGAAAGTTATCAGTGTCTAATTTATAAAAGGCTTGGATAAGGGGACTCTGGACAGTTTGTGGAAATGAAATTAAAGTACAATTTATTTTGGTTCAAAAAAATTTTAAATACATTTAGTTCTTTTCACAATACATGTTTTTCACGTACTTTTTGAAGAGTGGCTCTCATATAACAAGGAGAAAGTGTTTGGACTTTTTTTCTCAGGTGATGGAAAGTATTTGGTGGATTATAAGGAGGTGCCAGAGAGTGGCATGGTAAGGTTTGTGTTCTAGAATAATCACTCTGGCAACAATTTACATTTATCTTTGAAAGAGATGAAAGACAGAAAAGATTACTTAGGAGAAATTCTATCAGGAAAGAAAGCATTGTGGTTTGAATAGACCAAGGCAGAGTAGCGACAGTAGAAACAGAGAGGAGGGACAGAGCCCATCTATATTAAGTGGAACAGATAAAGTTTGGTCAATGTCTTATGTGATGTGAAAGTGAAAAAAGGATATATTTGTGACTTTCAGTTTTCTAAGTGGAGTAACTGGATGGAGAGGGATGACGTTTTCTGAGATAGGGCAAAAAATATCCATGTTTATTTTATTTTATTTTATTTTATTTTATTTTATTTTATTTTATTTTATTTAGTTTTGTACATGCTGTTTTGTTTTTATAGAGAACTAATGGTAAGAGGGAAAATAAACAATTTCTATTGTGTATTTATTATGTGAGTGCCCGTAGAATCTCTTGTTAATATCCATTTGAGTATGGAGCTTAGGAGAGAATATCGTTCAGATATGGTAACAGTCATGGGAATGAATGGGGTCATTCGTCGATAGTTGGTAGAACAAAAAGAGGAATTGCAATGGAAGGAACCTTCAGGAACACTGATATTTAAGGGTCGTAAGTTACTGAGAGCTGGCAGAGAGTGTGAGAAGACATGCTTAATGAACCTCATGGTGGTTTGTGAGCCAAAGGCTGAAAGGGTTCAAAGAAAGTTGTGGTTGATGGGTCAAATGCAACAATCTTAAAATGTATATATAAAGCATAGAACTCTCAGGACAAAAAGAATAATGCTTAGAAACCAAAATAGTCAAATTCAACAAGAAAAGAGCACTGGAAAATATGGTTAATGACAAAATCAAGCGTATCTAAACAAAATGCTTTATGACTTTTCAGGAAGGTGGGAAATTTGGAAAGGCCATTCATTTGTGAAAGTTCTTTCCATCCTTCGACTCTCACTTTTAGTCTCGTATTTCAATCAAACTTACTGGGATTTTGTTTTTAATAATTTCTCTACCTTTTCTTAGCTTTGCCTACACTCATCCTACAAACTGCACATAAAAATGCTTAATGTTGGATAATTTTTTTTAGTTGAGGATCTTATATTTCATATGTCTTTCATAAACTTTAATATTTATTTGGGTACATAGAGCTTTATAAACACTTTAGAATAACTTTCAGAAATACCTCTGATTGGACTCCAGCTGCATCACTTGGGCCAATTTTTTAGCTGCTCTAAGATTTTGTCTTTCAATATATAAAATAGGGATAATAATACCTAAACTTTCTTTGGATAGGAAATGACAGAATATAAGGTGCACAGGGCAGAATCTAGTACAGATGAAGTATTCAATAAATGCTATTGTTATAATGCTACTATTATTATCATATATTCTCTATGAAAACACCAGTATGTGATGATTATAAATAGAAACTCCATAAAGGCAGGAATTTTGACCTTGATGTTAATTAATATATAAGAGCCTTGACTGTAGGCAAATATTTTCTTATCTCTAGGTTTTAACTCTGTCAGTTGAAGGTCAGAAGATGGAGAACATTAGCTTTGTAAGAAGTCTTCCAAAACAATTTAGAGAAATGCTAAGCATCTTACAAAATGTTAAGCCCCATATACCCATATTTACCATGGCTGGGTGTCTTGAATTTACTTCTAAAGTAGCTATTATTGATATCAATTGCTCACTGATACCATTTAAGATCTGCAGGAATTTTATGCATGAATGTGCACATATTCTATTTCTCTTTTCTCCCCACTGCCCCTCCATACCTACTCAATTAAAAACATAAACAGAAATGAAAGCAAACAAATCTAAAAAGGAATGGGAAGAGATGTCACTAATTAGCACTTTAGGTTCACTGCATTATTCTATTTGAGCCAGCATTTATGTCCATGATTAGACAAAAGGACATTTTAAACAACTCTTTTTACCCCATGGTGGATGTTCATTCTCATCTAGTTTATTGTGCACAAACTGGAGTGTCCCTGGAGAATGGCACTATGCAGAGTGAAACATTGTCCTTGCTTTCCTATGACACTGAGTGCCCAAGCTGCCTCCTTCTCTAAGGCGGCATTGTGTAGTAGGGAGAACCAGCCTGGATGCAGCTGTATGCACTGGTCTGATCAGACAATTGCTCTTCAGTCTTGTGCAGAGTTAGAGATTAGTGATGTGTGCCTTTCCCCCTGCTTGGTATTTCCTCCTTTTCATGTGGGCCTTGGCGTTTGCTATTGCACACTTACCCACTTGAAGCCAGTGAGCTAACTAATCCCCTCTGGAAGTGACTGGATTATCTTTAAGTAGTAAATTAACCCTTTCATAGTATGATGACGGTATGTCATCAATTTCTGAGGTCATTTAAATCGTCACCATTCAAAAAGTGGTATGTTTCATACACAATTCTTTTTCTTTAAAAGTTCATCCATTTCTTCCATGAGCAAGAGATATATATAGAGAGAGAGAAAGAGGAAGAAAGACAGAGACAGGTACCCTCAATAGAGTCTTAGTATCATGATCCAACCCTAGCTTCAGCCAGGCCTGAATTGTAGACATCTGAGTACCCAGAGCACTCAGTGAGGTCTCTAGATGAGAAAACAAAACCTCTCATGTGGGTTAGCCTCATAGAACATCACATTTTGCTGCTGGGCCACTGCCCAGCCTCTCATATATATAACCTGATGTTTACTTATATAATTTTGCCATTTATAAGGTTAAGTGATTACTTTTTTTTTTTTTTTTTTTTTGAGAGGTTTTTGCTATAGGGCGTGTGCACTAGCCAGACAGAGAGAGACAGAAAGCAAGAAATCACCCCCCCAGAGGGGATGGCCACGCCACAATCCCTTCTCCTCCATTCTCCTCTCGGGATCTTGGGCACGCATGCACACGTGCCCGGCGTGAATTTAAGCCACCGGCTCCGGGACTCGAACTGTGGCCGACTACGTGGGAGTCCAGCGACATAGCCATACTGCTGGTCCCCAAGTGATTACTTTTTATTCCTCCTGAAAATTACAATTAAGTAACATCTTTTTTACTAAAAAATATTAAAGGTAGGAAGTGACAAAAGAACGTCCTGCCATTTTTATTAGCTATTTTAAAAAATAATTCATCAAGTTTCTAAGTCCAGTTTAACAAGACAAATTCACCCCTAACTTGCATTTTTAAATTTAACTTTATTTATTTATTAATTTATTTCAATTTGATCAGAGAGGGAGAGAGTGAGAGCGAGAGCAAGAGCGAGAGCGAGCGAGAGAGAGAGAGACAGGGAAAGTGAGAAAGCAAGGCACCAAGTCCGGGACTTGAACTGTGGGAGTCCAGTGCCCTTAACCACCCATGCCACCTGCCAACCCCACATTTTTATATTATTTTATTATTACTATCAGTCTGCATTCATATGACAGTTTTCACTTTTCATAAAAGAAATTGAACCTTACAGGCCCCATGTATGTCCATAACTACTGGATTTATTCTGTAACTATAGTGAAGATTCCAGCAGATACAAGGGAAAAATAGTTTGTGGAAAAACAGAATCAACACAGAAGTTTATTTCAGTGTGGAAAAAAAAAAAAAAACATGAAATCCACGCATAGTTTTTCTTTTTTTTTTCTTCTTCTTCTTCTTCTTCTTCTTTTTTTTTTTTTTTTTTTTTTTTTTTTTTTTTTTTTTTTTTTTTTGGAGAGATTTTTGCTATAGGGCGCAGGAACTCTCCAGAAAGACAGAGAGAGACAGAGACAGAATGCGAGCATTCACCCCGCAGGCAGGATGGCCAGACTGCAATCCCTTCTCCTCCATTCTCCTCTCAGGATCTTGGACACACACACACACACACACACACACATGCCCAGCATGAGTTTAAGCCACCGGGTCCGGGACTTGAACCGTGGTCAATCTATTACATGGGAGTTCAGTGACATAGCCATCATGCTAACTGCTGGTCCCCTTTTTCTTTTTTTATAATACACATTTTCCTTCATAAACTTTTTGAAGACCCATTGTACTAGGGGTAGGAAACGATGTTACTCAAAATTCTTCTCCTTGTAGCCAAGATTACTTCTTCCTTCTGGACTTACATATGGACTTGGACTGACCTTCCTTTTTCTCCCCTCTAAGGATTGGGCTTGATGGAGTTTAGAGGGCCCTTGTCAGTACTCATACTTGACTGTTGGTCTTTCAACTAGGGTTAGACTACTTAAGTGGAAATGATTCTTTTACCATTAGTTCATTTAAAGTGCTCAGCCAAAGCAGTTATCATTTGCTGATTTAAATATATATATATATTATTTTTATATAAATTTATATATATTTTATACAAACACACACAGACACACACACACAGCAGATAGTGTACTAGTTATGTTGCTGGACTCCCGTTTACTCAATCATGGTTTGAGTTTTGGACTAAGTGGTTTAAAACTCATACCGGGCGCATTTGCATATGTACTCAAAGTCCTGAGAGGAGAATGAAGAAGGGATTGTGGCGTGGCAATCCCTCCAAGGGGTGGTTTCTTGCTTTCTGTCTCTCCGTCTCTCTCTGTCTCTCTGGTAAGTACATATGCCCTATAGCAAAAATCTCTCTAAAAAAATACACTGTACTCTACCATCCACTTTCTTCAATATCCTACAAACCTTTGAATTTTTTTCCATGTCATATTCATACTCAGAAAGCCAGGAGCTACTATTATAGTCTCTTTCTTTTCCTAATCAGCCAGGTCTCAGAGTCCGAAGTAAGTTCAGGAAGAAGAAACAAAGAATTAGCTTATTTCACGTATGTTTGAATTTCTACCTGAACACATGCATCTGTCTATTTTTCTTGGTCACCACATAAAACCAAGTCCTTTCTCAATCATCTGTTCTTTCTCTTATTCTTTTTCTAATACTGTGTTGTGTGCCTTCCTCTCTGGTTTTAACTTCCTGTGATAACTTTATTGCCAGTCTTTAGCAACACACCCTTAGGGGACCCTTCTTCCTTAGAGAATAAACTCTAAACTTTCAAAATGTTGTTTTTTAAAAAAAGTCTCTACTTATTTACCTTTTTTTAAAATTTATTTTATTTTATTTTTTTTGCCTTAGGGTGTGTACACTTGCAAGAGAGAGAGAGAGACAGAGAGAGAGAGACACACAGTAAGAGGGAAATTGAGAAATCATCCCCCAGAGGATGGCCTTGCCACAATCCTTTTGCCTCCATTCTCCTCCCAGCATGTTGGGCACGCACACACACGTGCCTGGTGTTGATTTTCAAGCCACCAAGTCTGGGATTTGAACTGCTGTTAGCCATATGGGAGTCCAGTGATGTAACTGCTAAACCATCTGTTAGCTGTCTTGTTTGCCTTTCTTAAAACCTAGTTCTCAATGCCCACATAGTCAACTGCAATTTGAGTCCCGGACCCAGTGGCTTTAAAATCATGCCAGGCATGTGTGTATGTGTGCCCAAGACCCTGACAAGAGAATGGAGGAGAAGGATTAAGGCATGGCCATTCCACCCTGCCCCCCACCACCCAGGGGTTGATTTCTCACTTTCCATCTCATTGTCTCTGTGCTCCCCCCCCACCTCGAGTGCATGCACCCTAAGGCAAAAACCTCTTAAGAAAATAAAACAAAACAAAACAAAACAAAAAGCTAGTTCTCTCACAAAGTCATCTCCTGATACCTTCTTCTCCTCATCCCAGAATGAAACTATTCTTTCACTGCCCTTGGTGAAATTTATGTATAAAACCCTTTATATTTGTATTTAGATGCTTAATATCTATTTTGTTCAATAGTGCATCCCTATTTGGATATACACTTCCAAGGACAATTTTTTCACATGGTCATGTATTTTCATAAAAATTTAAAAGTAAAATACTAAGGGACCAGTAGATGGCCTAATGGTTATGTTATTGGGCTCCCATGTGGTCGACGTAGTTCAAGTCCCAGATCGGGCAGCTTAAAACTCAAGCTGGGCACATGCGCATGCATGCCCATAATCCCGAGAGGAGAAGGGAGGAGAAGGGATTGCAGTGGCCATCCCCCTTAGAGGGTGATTTTTCACATTCGGTCTCTCTGTCTCTCTGGCACCTTATAGCAAAAATCTCTCGAAAATTTAAAAAAACAGCAAAAAATGAAAAGTAAAATATTAAGAGAAATTGTTTAAGAGTACAGACTCTTCCATTTTAACTTCCTATGGATCATATTTCTTATATCAATGTCATTGAAGTGGCTTCAGATATCTGTGAGATCTTGCTAAGAGAAAGTTGCCACAAAATACTGGCATTGACTGAGATAGAATAAAACTCACAATTTACAATTATAAGAACATTGTCAAGATGCAGGTTAATTAATTTTCACAATTCAAATAATACACAGGTTTCTAAACAGTACACTTGAAATGCCCTACAACCTCACAGATCTAGAAAAGAAAATCATAGAATTTGTCTGGAACCATAGAAGACTTTGTTTTACTAAAGCCATCCTGTGCTGAAGAGAAGACTGGAGTAGGTGGCATCTCATTCCCTGACCCCAAAATATATTACAAAGCTGTGATAATCAAAACAGCATGGTATTGGCACAAAAATAGACATGAGGACCAATAGAACAGAGTAGAGACTCCAGAAATAAACCCCAAAACATACAGTCAACTCATCTTTGTCAAAGGGTACCAGTCAATCCACTGGGAAAAGGGAAACCTCTTTAGCAAATGGTGTTGGAAAAACTGGGCATCCATTTGCAGAAAGATGAATCTGAAGCCTTATTTGTCACCATTAGCAAAATATCACCCAAAATGGATCAAAGATCTAAACCTAAGACCACAAACTATAAAACTACTGGTGGAAAACATAAGGAGTTTCTGCACAGCGAAGGTACACTGTAATTAGTGTAAATTGACAACTCTCGGATTGGGAGAGAATTTTTGTTAACTGTGCCTCAGATAAGGGACTGATAACCAGAATACACAGAGAACTCAAGCAGCTTACCCAGAAGAAAATGATTAATCCAATTAAAAGATGGGAAAGTGAGCTGAATAAACAACTCTCTAAGGAAGATATACAAACAACTAAAAAGCATATGAAAAAATGCTCAACATCCCTCATTGTAAGAGAGATGCAGATCAAAACTACAATGAGATACCACCTAACCCCAGTTGGAATGGCAAAGATTTAAAAAACAAATAATGATAAGTGCTGGAGGGGATGTGGTGAAAGGGGAACACTCCTACACTTTTGGTGGGAATGTAAATTGGTCCAGCCACTGTGAAAAATGATATGGAAGTTCCTCAAAGACCTTCAAATAGAACTACCATATGATTCAGCAATTTCACTCCAGGGTATTTACCCAAAGGACAGGAGAGCACTCATTCTGAAAAGCGCTTGCACATCTATATTCATTGCAGCCTTATTCACAATTGCTAAGACATGGAACCAACCCAAATGTCCACAAACAGATGAATGGATTGAAAAATTGTGGCACATATACTCCATGGAATACTATTCAGTCATAAAAAACAATAAGGCCATGGAATTTGATAGAAAGTGGACAAAAATGGAAGATTTGTTGCTGAGTGAAGCAAGTCAGGCTATGAAAGAGAGACATTGTATGTGTCCACTTAACACATACTGACTGTCCACTTCTATGGTAGAGGCTGAAAGACTGGAGAACATAAAAGTATTAAAAATTATAATGGACACTAGAGACAAAGTGGATAGAGAGTGTGAGAGGGGAATGGCATAGGAAATTTTGGGGGAAAATGAAGAGGTAAGACACTTGTGGGACACAGGTAAGTTCTATTATCTGTTGATGAGGATGTGTAAGGTGGTCTCAATTGGGTTGGACTGAGGTGTATATCATGCTGGGTAAAGTCTCTTCACAATCTAAATGATGTATAGCGATTTAATGTATGAATAATAGTAAAAAATATATAAATAATAATAAATAAATAAATAAAAATAAATAAATGCCCTAAAACCATATAGAGGCTTTCTCAATTGACAGTTTGACCTTCACATCACATCATTAACTAGTTATAAAGCCAAATTAAAATTTTTAAATGTATCAGGATTAAAAAAAACTTAAATGAACAATTTTATCTTTGTCTCATTCTCCATAATTTATAGCTTGAGTCAGAGGGTTTATGTGCTGCTAAATCATTAAAGAGTCCAAAGCCAGAGGGAAAATGGAAGGAAAGATGACAAGAAAGATGTCTGTTATGAGGCTGACTGCCTCCAAGGGTGGCTGATCACTCTATCATTGGGACCATGCCCCTAAGAAGCTATCAGCTGCACTTCCAGACCATCGTTCAGTGGGGATGCATTTATACACCAACTCACTCTCTCATTGATCAGAGGTCTACCCCTTGGGTGCTCCTCTGAGTTGGCATGCATGAATCTGGGCATTAACAGAATCCCAGAGCAGGTGTCAACAGGGAAGCCCTGGGGTTGGAGAAAAGAGAAGAGATGTCAGATTACACAGCATGAAGTCAGGGTGTCTGCAGAGCTACAAGAGACAGGCGGGGCCAATAGCTCCTGAAGTGATGCATAAGAAATGTCTGATTTGTAGGAGGAAGGCTAAAATTATCCTTCCATCTTCCCATAGACAATATTATATGAATCATTGTCATATATAGAAATATTCAAAGAATATATAGTGTAAAATTGTAATGGAAAATGTATTATAGAGGTATATCAGATAATTAAATTATTTTGCTAATTTTTTTCTGGGCAGAAATTTGTCATCTTCTTAAAGTTTATCATTTGGTGTGAGTTCTCATTCTAAATGAATATTTGCCTTTGTAACTAATGTATTGTTATTTTAATTGGCAAATAAAAATTGTACATAATTTATGGTCGGCAACATGTATGTTGCAAAATGACTAAATCCAGCAAATTAGTGTATGCATTACCTCACATGCTTAGCGTTTTTTTCATGTTTAGAACATTTAAAATCAACTTTCATAACAATTTTCAAGTATGCAACATGTTGTTACTAAATGTAGTCATGGCGGCTGCCAGGTGGCGTGGGTTAAAGGCCTGGATTCCCACATGGCCTAATGCAGTTCGAGTTCTGGACCCAGTAGCTTGCTTTCTTGCTTTCCCTTTCTCTCTCTGGTCAAATTAAAAAATGGTAATAACAAATATAATTAAATAAATAAATAATTCTTAAAAAAAATACAGTCACCATGAGGTACAATAGATTTTTAAAAACTTTACTCCTTCTGAGTAACTGAAATGTTGTGACTTTGGATCAATATCTCCTCAATTCCTCCTTCCTCCAGCCTTTGGTAACTACTATTTTATTTTCTGTTTCTACGAGTTTGTGTTCTGTCTGTGTAAAATGTTCTCCTCAGGAATCACTCTTCCTAATCAGGCATGTACTCCTCATGTTTTTGCCCATCTATTACTCATCACTCAGTACTCATTGTGAGCATGTCCCTTCCTTGGAAGACTTTTTGGAATTCTATCTTTCATCCCATCTTAATGTTTGGTTATCTGTAGTAGCAAGTAAAAATATATGTCTCCATAAAACCATAAATCTGAGGTTGAAACATTCTAGAGCTTTTGTGTAAGGAGGGCTCACATTTTTGAAGAGGATCAGTTAGAAATCCCTTGTATGTGATAGAAAATACAATTGGATGTGGCACAACTAAAAAGGGAATTAATTGATAGTGTAAGGCTTCAGAAGAAACCTTCATGGCTCCCGAGAACTAGTGATTTCAGGGAAAAAAGAAATGAAGATTTTCTACTGATAATTCAGCTGCCAGCCCACAAGCTCCAGTGGAGAGGCCAGGGAACAGGCCTCAGAAGACACCTTCATGGGTCCTGAGAACTAGTGATTTCAGGGAAAAAAGAAATGAAGATTTTCTACTGAAAATTCAGCCTCCAACTCATGAACTCCAGTGGTGGGAGCTCCCTCAAGCCGTTTCTCTGCCTCTGCCTCTGTCTCTGTCTTTGTTTCTCTCTACCTCTGTCTCTGTCTTCTCATTTTTTTTTTTTTTTTTTTTTTTTGTAACTCTTCCTTTAAAAAAAAAATTATTCTTTTGGAGAGGTTTTTGCTATAGGGTGCGTGCAGAAAGAGAGAGATAGAGAGATAGAAAGCGAGAAATCATGCCTCAGGGAGGATGGCCACACCGCAATCCCTTATCCATTCTCCTCTCAGGATCTTGGGCACACACGCACACGTGCCCAGCGTGAATTTAAGCCACTGGGTCCGGGACTCGAAACGTGGTCGACTACATGGGAATCCAGCAACATAGCCATTATGCTAACTGCTGTTCCCCCTTTTTAAAATTTTTTAAGGTAAAGCATTTTCTCAGCTTTCAGCCCCTCCTCTCCCTTTATCTTGTTAATAATCCCCTCCTCCTCCTCCCTACCCAGGAGAGGCTAGGGAGCAGGCCTCAGAAGATACCTTCATGGCTCCGCTCCACAAGGTTTTCTAATTTTTGCTTTTTTTAAAAAAATGAGAATAATTTTTTTAGTGTTTTTTTTTTTTTTTTCCTTCTCTTTTTTCTCTGTTTCTTGGTTGTTTTTGTTGCTGTTGTTTCTCTCTCTGTGTTTTCTTTTCTGCATGCTCCTGGACACTCAGATTGAACTTCAAGTTTGGGAGAAACACACTTTCCATCAGATGACTAGAAATCACCACAGGACCACAAGAAATATGGGAGAGCAAGAATATACCTCTCCTCTAAGGGAAAAGAATAACTCCGCTTCATCCACAGACAGTTCAATGGAAATCATGGAGATGTCTGATAAAGAATTTGAACATTCATAATGGTAAAGCTAACAGAGATGGAAGAGAAGAGAGACAATGAACTGCAGAAGAGAAAGGAGAAAGGACCTAACGAGTTTCAGGAGGTGAGGAAATTCTTGCAAGATCTAAAAGAGGAATTACACACTTTACAAAATAATCAAATGGAACTGTTAGAGATGAAGGCTATAGTACAGGAAGTCAAAATCTCCCTTGAAAGTGTTAAAAGCAGACTAGATCATACAGAAAATAGAATCTCAGGTGTAGAAGAGAAAATGGCTGGCCTAGAAAAATCCACCATGAAGACTGAGAAAATTTCCCCAAAATTTGAGAATAATATACAAGAAATTCTAGACACCATCAAACATCCAAACATCCAGATAATTGACATCCCAAAAGGAGAAGAGACTCATAAGGGAATTGATAATCTATTCCATGAAATCCTGCAAGAAAACTTTTCAAACCTACAGAAGCACTCAAAGATCCAGTCCCAAGAAATACAAAGGACCCCAAATAGAATCAACCCAAGAAGATCTTCTCCAAGACACGTTATAGCCAGACTGACCAAAACCACAGACAAAGACAAGATACTAAGATTGGCAAAAGAGAAACAGCAAGTTACCTACAAACGATATGCCATCAGACTGACAGCATACCTCTCATCGGAAACAATGCGAGTGAGGAAAGAATTAAGGGAAAAGTAATTTCAACCGAGAATACTGTACCCAGCAAGATTATCCTCCATATGGGAAGAAAAGACAAGAACATTCTCAGATAAACAAGACCTGAAAGAATTTACAGCACCAGACCAGATCTCCAGGAAGTTCTCAAGGAAGTGCTTTGTCAGGAAAATTAAATGTAGTCACACAGAAATAAGAGTTCAAAAACTAAAAAAATTGGCCAACTTAATCATAGGGACAAGTCTGGAGTTGAATATTATATCCCAGAATTCAATCGGGAAGATTGAACCACAATAGAAGATAGATTAAGTACATGAGACTGAACTGGTGAATAGCATTCTGTGACTTTTGACTAAAATATTGCTGCTTTTCTTCTAGACTTTGTTGTCCAGTTTTGAGAGTTTTTGTCCTGTCTTGAGCTGTCAATAGGTTCATGTACCTACTATTTGAAAAGAATACTAACCTGTTTCCAGGCTTTAAGTTTTAAGCAAATTTCCTTACCAATTCAAAACTGCTTTTCTTGAAATTACCAGCTAAATTTGCTATTGAAAGTAGCTAGATTATTTAGATTATTGAAAGTAGTTAAATTGTGTGATCAATAAAGTGTGGGGAGAAACGGAATGGAAGACAACTATAGGCACCAGAGATAGTGTGACAAGAGGGTGGGGAAGGGCAGAGAGTCAGACGTAGGGGTAAATATATATAAATCTGTCTATCTATCTATCTATCTATGTATCTATCTATCTATCTATCTATCTATCTATGTATCTATCTATCTATCTATCTATCTATCTATCTATAGATAGATATATAATATATGAAACTAGAAATGGAAAATTATTGATGATAACATACATGATTAAGCCACCATGCAGTATATTCTGGATGGGAAACCACTTTTTGTATGCTGTGACGATGATTAGGGGATGAATGTAAATTAATTAATTAAAAAAAAAGTTTCAGGAGAAAAAAAGAAGAAACAGTAAATGGTTGTGAATACCAGATATAGTGTGGGAAGAGGGTGGGTGAAGGAGTAGAGTCTGAGGAAGGACATTAAGGAGAAAAATAGAGAGGCTTAGCATTAATGGGACAAAGAAATGGGGTATTATCTGTTGAAGATAACCCTATCATTTTATCAACTGGACTGGGGAGAAATGTACACATGTTGGAAATATTCACTTTGCAAGCTAAATAATGTGATTGAATGTATAAAAGAACTTGAAATAAAATAATAAGAAAAGGAAAAAAAATTATAGCGTAAATGAAAAGTTCTGGGATAAGATTGGACTATTAGGAAATAAAATGTGACAGACAGACCATTTGCAGTGATTCAAGATTCTCATCTTCCTGCTGTACCAATGTGAAGGGACTTAAGATATTTCTAAAGATTCCTTAAGAATTCAAGAAAATATGATATAAGCTTGAAAGCAGAAAAAGAGAGGGAGAAGATTGATCAGGAGCAGAGAAAGGAAGGTAGGGAAGAGGGAGGGAGAGGAGGAGGTGGAGGGAGAGGAGGGGGTAGAGGGAGAGGAGATTGTGAGCAAAAATTTGTACAACCCCTTCCTAATTCATTAGGTAACTATCTCTGCTTTTTAATTCTCCCAGAAAAGCACCGCAGGTTAACCTTTCCTTGCACTTTCTTGTTTCAACAAGCTGCCCTTTCATTTTCATTGAAAAGCCTACTCATAAAGACCTTAAGTCAGTGATTAAGGATTGAATCTTTCATTTCCTTTCTTCAGTCTTCTTGTTAGTATATTCTACAAATTCTAAACTCTGTCTTTTTTCTTTTCTTTTTCTTTTTTTTTTTCCCCTGTGGAATTATTTGTACGTAGCTCTTATTCCCTGGGATGAGAACTTTAAAGTACTTCTATCTTTAGCAATGCTACACTCAGAGTAGATTCTGAATTACATAAAAAAAAAAAAATTCTCTGATACTCAATATTCAAAGCATCTCTGACATCCCCATTCCTAATGTCCAGATATTTATAGAAAATACTTTAACATCTGTCATTGACTAGCTTTTACTCCTATAAAGTATATTTACTGAGGGAGTGTGATTTAGATTTAGATAGTGCTATAATTGGTCAAGTATATGACTTATTAGAATAAAACTCTCAGCTTTTTTTTTAATCAGTTAAATAACACATTTGTTCATTGGAGACACAGAGAGAGAGAGAGAGAGAGAGAGAGAGAGAGATAGAGAGAGAGATAGAGAGAGAGAGAGAGAGAGAGAGAGAGAGAGACACAAGGAAAGTGAGAAAGCACTCCCCATGGGGAAGGTCACATCATAACCCCTTCTCCTCCATTTCTACTTTTAGAAATTTGGGCATGCATGTACACTTGCCTGGCATGTTTTTTAAGTCTGAGGATCTAGAATTTAAACCACTGGGTTGGCCAGGTGGGATCAGTCACCTTAGCCAATATGCCATTGTCTGGCCCAGCTTTGGTTTTAAAATCAATATTTTGAATCCCAGCATTCTTTTTCTACCATAACCAAATGCATTAATTAATCTGTGAGCCTAACAGTTAGAACTGAAAAGCATTGTATGGTTTCTGCTCAGCAACTTAAAAAATATTTCAATATGTATTTTAACACAATTTTGAGAAATTAGTATTTTTTAAATTGGCCAAACTAAATGTTTTCCATTTTTGAAAAAGATAAAAATTTATCAATGGTTTTCTTTTCTATTTTTAAGACAGTGTCTCAGGGACCAGCAGATGGCATAATGGTTATGTTGCTGAACTCCCACATGGCTAACCATGGTTCGAGTCCCGGACCCAGTGACTTCAAACTCACACCAGGCATTTGTACATATGTGCATGCTCAATATCCTGAGAGGATAAGGGAGGAGAGAGATTGTGGTGTGGCCACCCCCTTTGGGGGGTAATATCTCACTTTCTGTCTCCCTATTTCTCTGGCGAGTACACATGTCCTATAGCAAAAATCTCTCCAAAAGTGTCTCACCATGTCACAATCTCCTTCACTCAGACTTATAGCTATGACTACAGGTGATATATCACACTATGCTTTTTTTTTTCTTTCTTCTTTTAAAAACAGAGTCTCACTATGTTTCCCAGGCCAGCCTTGAGTTCAGCTTTCCTGAGTCCTGGGGACTACAGGTGTACCATGCAACATCCATCTTTTAGGTTGGTCTGGGAATCAAATATGGGTTTCCTATGTGGTCCCAGCTTGTGGAACATGGAGTCTAAGTAACATGTGCCACCATGGTTGGGTCTGTAAATGCTTTTCTAAATGGCAGTTGCTCAGTCATTGGTCACAAATAGGATGAGTTAGAGTGTTCAGGAGGAGGTGCCCTTTACTTATATGCAGAAGATGCTGAATATTCTAATAGCAACTTAGGTTAGATGCAGGCTAAGAGTAGAGGCCAGGAACATCTGAGGATTTGTATGAGATCAGTCTGAGTTCAGCCTTTTTAATACTTGGTGAATATTTTCTTTCTTGTGTACCAGAAATTGGAGAAACTAGTAAGACAATTAAATTATATTACTTCTTTTGGGTACTCAGTTCTACAAAGTTTTAAAAGGCTAACCTCAGTTTCAAATGTGGTTGGTCCATCTTTACTCACAATTGTTTTTAGACATTTAATAGGCAATAGTTACTGAAAGTTAAGATGTGGAGTCCTGAGAATATTATCTGGAGAATCATGCTGACACAATTTGAAGAGCTGGTACCATGCGTAGTAGATATTGGATCGGTTTAAGTTTATATCTGAGATTTAAATAAGCAGTTCTTCAAAAAACTTTTACATTTAGCACCACTAGACTTTGGGAATGCATTACCAGTAAAGAAACAAACAGTTCTAAAAATAAAGAGAGAAATGGTCGTTGGTATAATTATTACATGTTTTAATTTTAACTAAAGTGTCTTGTACTGCTTAAATAATATTTATAAGTAACTACAGAGTTTGTTAAAAATGGAATTATTTAAAAATGGTGGATACTGGAACCACATTGATAATGGAGGCACATTGCTAGGCTCAGTATAGTAAATAATGATCTGGCCTCAGAGTCAAGTACTCTAAAATTCCGATGCTACTTCCCTTCTTAAATCTCTTTGTAACTTATAAAGACTTCAGGCCCAGTTAAATGTCTATTATTAGATGGATGGACTTGAGTAAATTTGTCAGAATCTAGCATAAGTAGCTGTTTAATGCCAAGGTCCATTCACTACTAAGATAATTTCAGTAAACACTATTCATGCCTATTTTGGATACATTTAAACCACTAATGTCATTTAGATATGTCTGAAAAAGTCTTTTATGTGCATATAACATATCAACTTTGTGGGCAGTGTATTTATGTAGAATAAAAATTATTAGGTATGAGTTATTCCTTTCTCTGTGAATAAGCAAAGATTTTTCCTTCCTTCCTTCCTTCCTTCCTTCCTTCCTTCCTTCCTTCCTTCCTTCCTTCCTTCCTTCCTCCCTCCCTCCCTCCCTCCCTCCCTCCCTCCCTCCCTTCCTCTCTCCTTCCTTCCCTCCCTTCTCTCTTTCTCTCTCTCTCTCTCTTTCTCTTTTTTCCCTTCCTCCCTCCACCTTCCTTCCATTCTAAGAAAGCATACTTGAAGTAGAGATCAGGGTCTAGTTAGTGGGAAGCACATGGGTTTGTCTATTGCCCCTGCCACTGTGATACACATCTTGGGCTGACCATTCAGTCAGCCAACTGACCAACTTTGAATAGGTGGCCTTTTGTCCAGTCCTAGCTCCTAGTCAGTGGCAGACTTCTCACGTGTCAATAGAAAAGCTACTAATCCTGCGTGTTACAAGACGTTAGTATTCAACTAAAATGATCCATGTGAAAATGCACCTAAAATCTCAATGCACCTGCAGCAATTTTGTTTTAATGCTATCAAACTTACTTTTTACCAGGAAGACACTCTGAACCACTGTTTTTTTTTGTTTTGTTTTTTTGTTTTTGTTTTTTGTAGACATCTTCACTATCAAGGGAAAATGTAGTGGTCTAAAAAATAATGGTTTTGGGACTTGAAATAGAAATATAAAGTAATAAGTGAGTTTTCTCCTGTTTAGGACAATAACACTAGTTTCTTGTTGAGCAAGTAAAATAAAATATGGATAATTTTGTCCATAAGTAAATGAGTGTCCATTCTGTTGTGTAATGGATCGTAGCTGGGGAATATGAGATGGTCCTAATTACTCTAGTCTTCTTCACAGGGTTGGCCTTTGCCGTTCTGTCTTCTGTGCACCCAGTATTTGGATTATACGGCTCCCTGTTTCCTGCCATCATTTATGCCATATTTGGAATGGGGCGTCATGTTGCCACAGGTATTGTTTTCTGTCTATGTTTATGATCTTGTGTTACTACTGAAAGGGGTTCAGGGTGATCATTAGTTACTGATTACATTTCCAAACCAGTTCTAACTTCACTGCTCAAAACCTCAACAAATATCAGGATAAGATACTTTACTTTTGTACCTCAGATATTCAATACACAGTATGATTTACTATTCCATTACTATGTAATCAAGTTTATTGCTAAAAATTCTTTACATTTGAAGTTGCAAAAAGACTATGGAGGAAGGGAGACAATTCTGGATTTACACTGAGATGAGAGAAAGCAAGCACTCAGTAGGAAAAAAAGGCTGGTTACTAGAATATAAATTTGGTTATAAGAATATTGAAATATTTTATGTATATTTGATATTTGAGGTAAGTGATCTTTTAGGTTTCTTTGGGGCTAGATTATATGATGCCCTGTAATTAGTGTACCTGTTGCCTTGCCTGACTCTGCAGCACTGTACTTAACGAGATGTGAATGGGTCATGAGCATTCTGGTAATAGAGCAAGCTGCAGTTTGGTGTTAGATAAACCTGGGTGTATGTCTGATTTGTTGTTAGCTATCTGCATGACCTTGGGCAAAGTTTCAAAGGTCTGTTTACTGCGTTCTTGACAGTAAAATGGCCTCCAAAATTTTATATTATTATAGTAAGAACTAGATAATTGATGTGCAGTGTCTAATTTAGTACTTGCTACATAATTATGTTTCATTTAGTATTTAATTAATAATTAATAATTTAATAATTAAGTCAGCTACTATTATTATTACAAAATGATATTTTAATCTTAACTATTAAGATTATTATAATAATAATGATAATAATACCTTTAACTTTAAATATTCAGAGAGGCATTTCTATTTATTTTGTGATTGTAAGATCTTAGCCTCAAAGAAATACCATCTTGAAGTTATATCTTCAGTGGTCAGTTTTTGTTATCAATTATATTAGTTTTCTGATGTAATTGTAACAAATTACCACCAGTTTAGTAATTTGAAACAAGATAAGGTTATTATTCTATAGTTCTGGAAATCAGAAGTCTGAAATGGATTTTCCAGGGCTGAAACAGGTGTCAACTGGGCTGTATTACTTTGTGGAGGCTCAAGAGGAGAATCTGCTTTCTTGATTTATCTAGATTTTATAGGATCCCCACATTCCCTGGCTTTCAATCATCTTCAAAGCTAGCAGTCAGTATTTTCCAGTTTCTCTATGATTCTGATCTTTTTGCCTTTATTTTTTATATTTAAAAGACCCTTGGGATTATACTGGGCATACCTGGATAATCAGGATGCTATCCTTATTTTTAGATCAACTGATTAGCAACCTTAATTCTACCTGCAATTAACATTTGCCTTATAATGAGACTTAGTCTAGGTTCTAGGAATTAGGACACGGACCATTTGGGAGGTCATAATTCTGCCTACCACATTTATATACAAAATTTTCTCATAAAATAATGTTTTATTTATGTATATTTGGCCTTTTATATTCATTAACTTTGTCGTAGGAGAAGAATCAACAGTTTTCAGTCATATACAGCATTGCCACCTATAGCATTGTTCATGAATGAACCAATGGAATTAGCATTAAATGGGAGTTTATTAGAAGTGAAAAGTCTATGAGCCACTGAATCAGAATCTGCATTTTCACAAGATCTCCAAGTTTGTTTATAGTTGCACATTATTATATATTATGGTTTATATGTCCACATTATACATGTATTTGTATGTACATATATGTGCATGTATATATACTTAAGTTGGAGAATTATGGATGTACTTATTATATAATATGGTTTATATCTCCACATTATACATGTATTTGTATGTACATATATGTGCATGTATATATACTTAAGTTGGAGAACTATGGATGTACTTATTATGCATGAGGTGCTTTACTAAGATCTTAACACATGCTATTTTATTTTGTCCTAATGCAACTCTTAAATAAACATTATTACCTGTACATTTTAGATGTAAAAACAAACACACACACACACACACACACACACACACACAGCCCTGAAACTCAAGAGGCTTCAATGAGCATAGATTAAAATCACAGGTGCATGTATTATTATAACTCAGGTGGGGCCAAATTTATAGTCTAAGCTAGTTTATTTATTTTGTTTAAGGAAGAGATTTTCTTTTGTATTGAAACAAAAGGAGAAAAGCACAATATTGAATCTGAAGCTCTTAAAGCCTATTACTTTTTAAATGATTCTGTTCTCTAATTTCCTAACTACTTATTTTCATTTTTCAAAACTTATAAATATGTCATTAGCTAGAAAAGGAAGATTGTTTTAGGGCTTACCCCAAAACCATTTCCTCTGTTAAGTTCAAGATAAAAGAAAAAGGGAGACCAGCAGTTAGTGTAATGGCTATGTTGCTGGACTCCCATGTGGTCGACAGCGGTTCGAGTCCTGGACCCGGTGGCTTAAACTTACGCCGGGCGCGTATGCGTGCGTGCCCAAGATCTCTAGAAGAGAATGGAGGAGAAGGGATTGTGGCATGGCCATCCCCCCTGGGGGGGTGATTTCTCGCTTTCTGTCTCTCTCTCTCTGTCTTTCTGGTGAGTGCATGTGCCCTATAGCAAAAAACATTAAAAAAAAAAAGACAAAATGAATTTGCCTAATAGACCATAATTATCTTAAATAATCAAAAATAAACATTGACTACATATGTAAATGTATACTTTACATAAACCATTTGATCTTCTAAGGGATCGCTGTAAAGTTTATTGGTTGCATTATTTGAAATGACCATTTACATAAGGCTGTGTAGTTAGCAGATTATTAACAGCTATAGAAGCTATATAAACTATTCAGTAAATAATATGTGTTTCAAAATACTTATAATTTAAAGCCTTAACATTATACCACACAATAAATGCTAAAGGCATTGTATTCCATCAAAGGACAGAACCTGCTGGACCTTTTTATTTTCTTTTATCTCAATATTCGGAATTCTTTAGAATCAGTAAGAAAGAACTGATCCTCTTCCTTCATGACTCCATCTATTTCTATATCATCTCTATCTATCTATCTATCTATCTATCTATCTATCTATCTATATCTATAACTATAACTATATCAGGGGAAATATACAAACTAATATACATATATTTTATCTACCTATGTTCTTGGACATAAGGACCAATTTAATCTGACCAAACAGTTCCTTCCGCTTTCAAAATACAGAATATATTTCTCATTTAGTCATTTTATTACCTTAATTTTGGTATATACATGCATGAGGCCATTCCTGCTTTTACTTTATTACTAAAAGATTAATGCTATTTTCATGAAGAAAAATCACTTCAACTGGGATTATTCCTTCTATATGTATTATTGCATTTAGAAAGTCAGTGCTTCCTTTTATGCGGTACTGACTTTCTAAATGCAATAATAAATTATGCTAGGGCTGTCTTTAAAAGTAGATAATTCATAAAGCTGTATAACCATACAAAATGTGCTGCTTTGCCAACAATATGAATTTTCTTATTTTAACTTAAAATATAATTCAAAAATATCAGCCAGTTACTTCTTGTGACTTGCAAAGAATGTGGCTTAGAATAAAAAGGAAAGACAATCAGGGTATGAATCCAATGAAACAGGATAGTTGAAGATAACAAATATGTGGTGATCGGTAGGATATACAGATTCTCCTTGACCTATGATGGCACGGTGCCCTGATAAAACTAATATAAATTCAAAATATTGCAAGTCAAAAATGCAGTTGATCCAACTAACCTATTGAATAGTCTAGCATAGCTTAGCCTACCTAAAACATACTCAGGACAATTTCATGAGCCTATAGTTGAGCAAAGTCATCTGACGAGAAGCCTATTTTATTATGAAGTCATGAATATCTCATGAAATTTATTGAATACTGTACCGAATGGAAAAACAGAAAGGCTCACTTTGGCCTGCACTGCAAAAGGGTATCCTACTGAATATTCGTAGCCCAGGAAAATACCAAATTTCAAAATCTGAAGTATAGTTTCTTCTGAATGTGTATCATTTTTTCACATTGTTAGTCATAAATTGAACCATCATAAGTTGAGCACTGTCTGTACTCATCTTCTAAATTATCAAACATTTTTAAAAAGCAAAGCCTATTTAATATTTTAGAGAAAATATTAGGGAGACTGGATATGGTATTTAAAGAAAATAAATAAGTAAACAATTATTTACTGAACACAACAATATGGAAGGACTTGTAATAGTTTGTTTTATGTATGAAATTTTGTTTACTCCCTGCTGCAACTTTATAACTAAGTATTTATCATTATTTTACAAATAAGGAAGCTGGGAGAAATTAGGTCACTCAACCAAGAATACTGTCTCATAATTAGTAGAACTGGGATTTGAACTTGGATCTTCTAGTTCTGAGGTTCACATTTACTTACTATTTGATCCTGTTATCCACAGTATTGTTGAGTTACTAGGTGGGTTTAGTTATATTTAAGGGTGCCACCAGTAGGCTTAACAAGGGCCAAAAGCCTGAGTAGGGTAAAAGGTTGAGAAAAAGAAGTAAAGAATAAAAAAGTAATAGGGAGGAGATACAGAAAGTACCTATGAAATATAGGAAATAGAACGTCATTCACAACATCCTTACAAATTCACCAGCAGCTCCAGTTTTCTTGATTGTCCTCTATTGCCTCAGATACAGCCAAGAGGCATACTTGCTAAAGTGAGAGCACTTTCCTATTCACACTGGCACAGCTAACATCCCCCTATCTATTACCGGAGAGGTCTCTCTCTGGAGATGTCCTTGAGGTAGGAGTCACATACAGGTGAGACTTGCTTTTCTTCCCCAGCAAGGCCTTTTAGATGACCCTTTCTCTCCTACCATTCAATTCTCTCCTATCATCCTCCAAATACCAAGAAAGGTAGGCCTAAACATAAAAATAATAACTCATTTATGTCTTTGTTTTCAGTTTTGTAGTCATCTATTCAGTAACTTTTGTATAAAATATTTTGGTCTGTAGTCTAAGAGATCTGAAGACCAAAAGACACACTCCTTTACTCTCAGAAGTATCATGTTTAATTTCAGGAGAATCTTTTTGGAACATTCCCTGAAAAATATGTCTTATCAAGCTCAGATTTTATGATGCGTGTGTGTTACTTAGTGTTGCCCATCCTGGGTGCCAGAATCTTCTTTATAATCATCAGATATATTGATCACTTAAGGTGTTCTTATTTTACTACTTTATGATGAGGACTGTGGTCATTATGGACAATATTTATTGTTTTATTGAGAATGAGAGCCCACTGAGAGAGCTCTATTCAATTCTTTATTTAAGTACCACCAAACACCATGGAACAGAGAATGACATAAAATAACAGACCATGACAGGGCATTCTCATCTTAGTTTTACAAAGAATCATCTGAATGGCTGCCATTTATCTGGTGCTATTGACATGCCATGCACTGCGATATGTGCTATATTATGTTACTAATTTAAGTCTCAGAACAGCATCATTGGATGAGGAATGATGTCTGTTTACATATAAGAAGATTGAGGTGACATTTCTGGAATTTAAGTCCAGATGTACTGGAGGCTACAACCACCATGTCATTTTAAATCTGCAGTGGATACTGCTTCTCTTATCCAGTGACAACCAAAGGATTGTCTATTGTCTGTGTTGAGTTTCCATTAAGACCTGTTTATGTTTGACTCATGTCTCTCTTTCTCTATGCTGCTGCAGACTTTGTGTTGTGATTTCTACATCTTGCACAGGCTTTTCTACCCCACAAAGTCTTGCTTATGATCTGAAGCAAAGAAAGTCTTAAATACCGAGTTGGGGAAGATTTGCACAATGCTGTGGCTTGTTTCTGTAACTCAGATTTGCTGTACCAAGATGACCAGAATCAGAACTCTTGGTAGAAAGAACAGAACACACTGAAAATGGTCCCATATGTGTGAGGTCATAACAGGTCTTGAGACATACCACTGACCTTATTCAACAGTATACAGACATGAACTATTCGATCATTTCTTGGGCCACTGCATGTCATTTTAGTATAATAAATGTAAACTATGCTATATCACAGAGGATAGAAAGATTGTGCCTAACTGGGAGGATCTGACCTTGAAAGACAAATAGATTTGCACAGGTAGTCTGGAAGAGCAAACATTTTGGGCAGAGTTTAGCCACTGGTTTACCGAGGTCTTCATACTTGCTATCTTATTTATATTTCCCTAAAACCCTGACATGTATATATTACTACCCTCATTTTATAAATGAAGTAATTTATACTTTGAGTCACATAATTGGTAAATGGAGACTTTGGATCCAGACCATAATCTTAGTTTCCAACCTCTCTGTAAAGAGGTGGGGGAACCAGCAATTAGCGTAATGGCTATGTCGCTGGACTCCCACGTAGTCGACCGCGGTTCGCGTCCTGGACCCAGTGGCCTAAAACTCACGCCAGGCACATGTGCGTGTGTGCCCAAGATCCCGAGAGGAGAATGGAGGAGAAGGGATTGTGGCATGACCATCCCCCTGTGGGGTGATTTCTCGCTTTCTGTCTCTCTCTGTCTGTCTGGCGAGCGCACACGCCCTATAGCGAAAAAAACTCTTAAAAAAAAAAAAAAAAAAGAGGTGGGAAAAATGTGTGGCCCAAGAAGGAATAGAAGTGGACAGCTGTTGGTATATGTTGAAAGAATATGCATATGTGTAGGTAAGCTCTGTTTTTACCATAGAGTGGAGTGAAGGATAAGAAAGTGGGTACACAGTAGAGTGTTTTTAATAGATCTGCTTGGTTTACAATGTGGCTTTAACTTTAATGGTGGAATCCAACGGTATCTATTGGGTCTTTCTATTGAATTACTAACTGAATATCCTCCTCACTGCCCTTTTTAGGCACCTTTGCCTTGACGTCCTTAATATCAGCCAATGCTGTGGAACGGCTCGTCCCTCAGAGTGTCCAGAATCTCACCACACAGAGTAATACGAGTGTGCTGGGCTTATCTGACTTTGAAGTGCAAAGGATCAGCATTGCAGCAGCAGTTTCCTTCTTGGGAGGTGTGATTCAGGTAAATAATACTGATGCTTGGGAATAAAAAAGGGACCAGGGAGTGGCATAGTGGTTAAGTGGCTGGATTCCCACATGACTGACTGTAGTTCAATTCCCTGATCAGATGGCTTGAAAATCATGCTTGGCATGTGTGCATACATGCCTCAAATTCTCAGAGAATGGAGGAGAAGGGGTTGTGGTGTGGCCATTCCCCCTGTGATTTCTTACTTTCCCTCTCTATGTCTCTTTGTCTCTCTCTGGTAAGCACATGCACCCTATGGCAAAAAAACTAAAAAACAAAGAAGCGAAAAAAGAAATGGAATGTGCCAAAGGAAAGGTCATTGGTGACTCAATTTTCTTCTTATTCATGGCTCTGTCTCTTCAGATGGGTAAAGAGCACATGTTTTATGAAAATACTGCTACCTAGAGCAGTTACTGTATAAATACTGGTTGAATGGATAAATTAGAATCAATGAATTAGAATCGACAAATTGAAGTTACAGGGAAGCAGTTTTAGGCCTTTCAAGAATGAACTTTCTGGGAACCAGCAGTTAGTGTAACGACTATGTCGCTGGACTCCCATGTAGTCGACCGCGGTTCGCGTCCCGGACCCAGTGGTGCCGGGCGCGTGTGCGTGTGTGCCCAAGATCCCGAGAGGAGAATGGAAGAGAAGAGATTGCGGCATGGCCATCCCCCCTGGGGGGTGATTTCTCGCTTTCTGTCTCTCTGTCTTTCTCTGTCTGTCTGGCGAGCGCACGCGCCCTATAGCAAAAACCTCTCAAAAAAAAAAAAAAAAAAAAAAAAAAAAAGAATGAACTTTCTGGGCCAGCCAGTGGCATGTTGGTTGAAGAGGCTGAATCCTACATGGCCTGCTGTATGATTCATGTCTTGAAACTGGTGACTTGAAAACATACTGGGGGCATGTGCATAAGTTCCAAAATCCTGGAAAAAGGGAGAAATGAGAAGGGATTGCACTGTCAACATGTTCCAAGGAGGGTGCTTTCTCACTCCACAGACCCCGCTTTACACTCAATCTCTCTCTGGTGAGCATGTGCACCCACTGGCAATATTAAAAGAAAGAAAGAAAAAGAATGAGCTTTTTAAAAACATTTTTACAGAACAGAAGGAGCTTTCTTGTAAGGCAGGGAATTAGTCCTCTGGTTGCACAGTGACCAGATTGTCACTGTGAAGGGATGTTGAAGGAGATGTATCTAGATATCTTGGATCCTTCTCAGTTTTAAGATGCTGCTGCCCATATCAATAGTAATAGTGTTGCTATTGGCATGGGTACAATACTTAATTGGTACAATACTTAATCGGTGCCATAGGCTTGCTTTCTCAGATCTTTGAACTTGGATTTATATCACTCTTTGTCCCTTTTGGCATCATCCAGTGTGTTTTTGCCAACTTTACTGTAGTCTTCTTATTTCTTCAAAATAGCTCTATTTGCACTTTGCTATTTCTAATCATTGGCTATAATTAGATAACTCAGAAATGAATATAAAATAAATGTAGAAAGGGACCAAACATTATACATGGGATGGCCAGTTTGATAGACATTTTTGGTTACTCTGTCGTTATCAACCAAATTATGTGTGCTTAAACTGTCTGGGTGGCTGTATTTTTGATTGGTAAAGGCTTTATTTTACAGTATCACATTATTTACAAGATCAAAGATCATGTAAATGCCAAGAAAGGTGAAAATAGTTAATAATTGCCTGGGATTGGAATGTAAGAAGGAAAAAATGTGACCTGTGAAGGAAAGAAACACTACAATTCTTAGAGTTCACTAAAATTCTCCAAGCTATGTAAGAAGGACCAAAGAATTAAGGATGTAAAATGAATTGAGAACAAAAGTTCAAATATTCATAGTTTTTAAGAATAACAGACCAGCAGAGCAGCACCTTTGCCTAGGAGACTAGCTTTGCCTGGAGTGCATATCAGTATTTTCTATGGCTTGTGCCTGTGCTTTCATGAAATAAAGACTTTTTGTCTGGGTACCCTGGAGCTTTCACATTATTTTTTTCAAACATGAATGATTAATGTGTTCTAAAACTTGCACAGGTAGGCTTAAGACTTGTGTGAGGCCTTCTAAAAGACCTGTCATCATTCTCCATCTTAGAAATACTTGGCCCTATGAATTGGTGATTCAAACACAAATATGTTGCCTTGTATTAGGTATAGATTTTTGTGTTCATATAAAAGAAAAAGCTCTGTATGACCACAATGAAGATAGTAATTGTTCCTCCTTCTTGCCCCATTGTTTGATATCCATATTTTGCTTTGAATTTATGGTTTTTACTAGGTTTGGTTCTTTTCCCCCTATAAAACATAAAACAAGTTGTTTTAAGTGGTTGTTGGTATTTTTTAAAATCTAAGAGAATACTTAACTGGCATTAAGATCTTAGTCTTAGTTTAACTTTCTGCTTAGTCTTAGTCTAACCATTTTTCTATAAGTTTAAATCAATCAGGTGTTTTATTATCATCTAGCATATTGGGATTAAGAATTTAAATTACAAAATACACAAGTAAAAGCTAGGATCCTAATGACATAAAGAATAGATGCCTCATTTCCCAGAATGAAACTCTCTAGGATTATAAGAGTAAAACAGGATATTATTAAAGATAATAAAAATAATTTCATTTTCATGGGCTTTTATTACATGTAAAATCTGATCCAGAGAGTTGCATGTTTTCTCTTATAACTTCATCAGACATCTGCTTTTCTTCCTCTTCAGCTCTGGTCCTGGATATGTGACCTACGTTTTAGCCAATTTTTAAACAGATGGCTGGACTTTATTTGACCTCTCAACTCATCTGTCCATTGTCAACTAGAACCTTAGAGTCCTTTGGATCTTTTGAATACAGCCCCTCAGTCATTTTACCTTTGCTCCTTCAGATTTAGAAATCCATTGAAAATAAGGGCAATTCCAAGGTACTCAGTTTTCACAAACACAGGAAGTACTTGCCTTATTTTATTCATTTGTATGCTGTTTTGCTTTTGTTTGTACATTCTTCATTTTCAGGTCTTTTTTTTTTTTCTATGAAGATCCAACTGATGGAATTATTTAGCTAGGTTATAAACAATTAGCAACTGAGTAGTTATATAGAATAATAAGACTATATTGTTAAAGTGTCTGAAACAATCACATATGATTTGATTCACAGAATGTGCGAGTTAGAAATGCTGTTAGCTGCAAGTAACAGAGAGTTGTACTATCAGAGGCTTACACATTTATTCCTTCTTGTATTCTAAGAAGTAACAGAGCAGAAGCAGGTTATTTTTTTAAAAAATTATTTCTTTCTTCCATGAAAGACAGAGAGACAGTCAGAGAGAGAGAGAGAGGAGAGAGGTAGAGAAAGTCACCCGCAATAAGGTATTCACACTACAGGCTACTCCCAGCCTCAGCCAGCCTGGATCTCAGGTATGGGAGCATGCCCAGTGTAAACAGAAAGAATCTGACACATAAATCTGAAACTTTCCCACATGGGTCCAGCTTTGAAGGAAATTGTGCTACTATGGTGCCACCAGCTGACACTGGAAACAAGTTTTTGAGGGGCTTCAGTGTCTACCAGCATGTTTAACAGATGAACTGATCTTTTTTTTTTTTTGTCAGATAGCAAGGGCACTGTGACTTAACAGTGTTTTTCCTTCTTTTCTGGTAGTCCACACATAAAATTTTCCCCTAAATAGTAGTTTTACTTGTCTAATTTTTTACTTTGCTTAATCCTCTCTCTCTCTCTCTCTCTCTCTTTCTTTCTTTCTTTATTTTTAGAGCGATTGTTTTTATAAAGCGCATGCACTTGCCAGAGAGACAGAGAGAGGTGGCGAGATAGAAACTGAGAAATCACCCCTCTGAGGGGCTGGCCACACTGCAGTCCCTTCTCCTCCTCCCTCCTCTAGGGATATTGAGCATGCATGCACCCATGCCTGGTATGGATTTTAAGCCACCAGGTCTGAGAATCGAACCACAGTTGGCTACATGGGAGTTCACCAATGTAACCATTATGCCATTTGCGGTCCCATCTAGTTCTTTATTTTAATTATTATTTTAGTTTGTTATTAAATTTTTCCATGAGCACAGTAGACACAGAGAGAGATGGAGACAAAAGCAGAGATAGGCAACACCTCCAAGAGTCTCAATATTGTGATCCACCACTAGCTACAGCCAGCCTCAGATGATGGGCATGGACATGCCTAGTATGCTCAGGGAGGCTTCCAGACACAAACCTCGAACCTTTCCAGGGGGTCATCCTAGCAGAGTGTCACATTTTACCACTGTGCTATCATCTGGCTCTCTCTGTACCTTTTTACTCATTTTAAGTTCTCTAACATTATTTTAATGTTCTTCTGTTTCTATCTCTTCCATTTTAATTCATTTTAGGTAGTTTTTTAAAGAGAGTGTATCATAAAAAAGTAAAGAAATTGGGATAAAATTAAAATTTTTACTTGTATCAAATTGTATTTGTAGTATAATTTCTGATCTTATTTTGTGATTCCCTTTTCTTTCTTTTCTTCCAACTTTCTGTATGACTATATTTTGTTTGTTTTATTTTGTAAGAAAATGAGGAAATAAAAAGACTACAGTGAACTTGACAACAACACACATGCCTGATGTTAGATATTACTTAAATTGTAAGTTTATGAACTGTAATTTTAATATTTTGACCCATTTTAAAGTCTTCATTATACATAACATAGTGCTCTATATATGGTAGATTCTCAGAAAACTTGTTGAACTTTAAAAAATGAATGAACTAGAATCTGAAAACTAAGAAATCACAAACATACAGAAGGTAATAAAAATTAAATGAATTTGATATTCATTGATTTTAATTATTATTATTATGACAAGACTATTTTTTTTTTTTTAAGGCATACTCAGAACTGTTACTCTGCATACCTTTTCCTCCACATCACTCTGTTTTTCTGTCCTTTCTACTCTGGTCTCACTGTTCTATTGTAGGTAACCTGGCTAACTAATTTCCAGTTGAGACTTCCTGTGTTTCTACATATTTTATTATTTGCCACCCCCCCCCCCCCTTTTAACATAAAATCTAGTCTTACTTTTGTACTTTGCCTTCATCACTTAATAAAATATTCTGGAAGTCATTTCATGCCATGTATAGAAATATTTGTCTTTTTAAAAAATTACTACACAACTGTAGATATACCATAGTTTGTTTAACTCATCTCTTGATTTTGGGCATTTAGGATGATTCTATTATATGGAACTGTAAATGATGCTGCTGTATATGTATATGTGTTGTCATATTGTTAGTTGTGTCTGTTCAAGGTAAATTCTCAGAATGATCGTGGGATCAAGAGGTAAGTGCAAAACAAAAATAAATGTAGTTTTCTTAGGTACTTATTTTTTTTCTAGTACTTCTATGATTTATGTCTTTTTTAAATATTTAGTTTCCTGATCAATATGGAGTTTATTCTTTTTTTTTTTTTTTTTTTTGTAGAGATTTTTTTTTTTTCCCCTATAGGGTACATGTGCTCGTTAGACAGAAAGCAAGAAATCACCCCCCTCCTCCAGGGGTGATGTGTGCTTACTGGAGCGAGACAGAGAGAAAGATAGAAAAAGAGAGCGGGAAAGTGAAAAAGCATCCGCTATGGGGAATAGTCACACCGCAATCTTTTCTCTTCCATCTCTCCTGCGTTCAGAATTTTGGACACACACATATGCTGGGCATGTTTTTTAAGCCTTGTGGATGCACTTGAACCATGTAGTCAGCTGCATGAAGTCCAGCCTCCTTAACTACCATGCCACTAGCTGGTATGACATTTCTTATTTTTATATTTGTGCTTTCAGCCTTTTTTCTTGATCAAATTTCCTAGTGGATTGACTATTTTGTTAATTTATTAAAAGAAAAAAATTTTTAAATGATAAGGCTACGTTTTTCCTTTTTTATGTCTACTTTTATTTTTATTATTCCTTTCTTTGGCTACTTTCTTTTGCTTCTTAGTTCTATTTCTATTTTTTCTAATAAACTTAATTTATTATTTATAGCTTTCTAATTTTTATTGATAAAAACATTCAGTGTTATGAATTTTTCCAGGCTCATTGCTTGAAATATGTTCTGTACATTATGATACATAGTGTTTGCTCTCAATATTTTTGGAAATTATGTGATGTCAGTTTGTACTTTCTTTTTCACGCAACAATTGTGTAAAGAAGGGTTTTTAATTTTCAGGTAGGTGGGATTTTTTGCTTTCAATTTTGTAAGTAACTCCTAGTGTTATTGCATTATGATTAGGAAGCGTTGCTTATAATATTTCTGTAGTATCTAATTTACTGAAGTTTTCCTTGTGATCTGACATATGAATAATTTTTGTGACTGTTTTGTGAACACTTATGGGGAAAGGCTTAGCCTCAATGATCAGAATGTAAAGATCATTGTATGGTTGTAAGTTCTGTCTATCGATTAGGAGTATTCACTTTTTTGTCTTCTTGCTCTTTCTTGCACTGAGCAGGATGCAGTCAATATTGTAGGCTGCCTTCACCAGAATAAACAGATCTGGCCTTGATTACCTTTTAGCTAAGTTGTACATGTGTGCGTCAGAAACATAACGGAATCCAAATGTCTCTTACTCATTGTCATTCAGCTAAGAAATAGATTATTTCTATCTCTCTTCTCCTTTTTGTTCCGTTTAAGTTGTTCATATAAATAAAAGGTACTTACACAACCACAATAATGTAATGAGATATATTTCTGTGTTGGACATTAGATTATTGGCTTCTTAAGGCACTGGACTCCCACGTGACTGACTGCAGTTTGAACCCTGGACCTGGCAGTTTAAAATTCACGCTGGACATCTATGTATGCATGCTCAAGATCCTGAAAAGAGAATGGAGGAGAAGGGATTGCAGTATGGCCATCCCCTCTGGGGGGTAATTTCTAGCTTTCCCTCTCTCTGTTTCTCTTTGGGAAATGCAGGTGCCCTATAGCAACAACCTAAAAAGAAAAACCCACAAAAAACAAATGAAACAAACAGCTTTGCTGAGGTATAATTGCCATACAATAAATTCCCCATGTTTAGAAAGTATGATTTGCTACATTTTGATATGTGTATGTATCAATGAAGTGGTCTACAAAATAGTGAAAATATCGGTCATATCTCCTAATTTTTTCTTGACCACTTGTAATTCCTTCCTCCTATTCCTTTAGATAGCTCCCTTGAACCCCCACCATGACAACCACTAGTCTGCTTTCTGTCACTGTAGGTTAATTTGGATTTTCTATAATTTTATAAAAATGGATTCACTATCCCTGTTTTTCTTTTTATCTTGCTTCCTTCATACAGCATAATTTAGTTTTGCTGATTTTCTAGTTTTAATTGTAATGGCTATGTCACATAGTAGGAACTCTTGTAATTAGAGTTCCTAGCAGTTTTAGACTGTTGACAAATAGTAACCAAAATGACCACAATGGGAAAGTTTTGCTTCTATTTCTATCATTTATTTCTAGAGCACAGTAAATAAATGTCTCACTTTGCAAAGAACGTCTTTCTGATGTAACTGATGTAATTTTGCACTATTTTAATAGTAGTAGTTTAAAAAAAAGAAAAGAAAAAATGAGAGGTTTTCTAGCAAAAAACAATAACCTCAAGCGGGAGACTGCTTGTATACTTAACAGCAATGAACTGTTAATTTCAAGGTGAGTGGAACCTATTAAAACGCCAGCATCAAGAATTTCTGGTGGGGAAACAAATACTCACTAAAAGTCAATGCCCTTTAAAAACTATTGTTCCCTTCTCCCTGCAGCTTTTATTATGCACCATGATAGACACTTTACCAATTCTCTTTTCCACGAACTGAGAGGTCTAGGATTGTCCTCTGCCCATTTATCTCTGGAAAATTTCTCAAGCTCTATTTTTATGAAGCAACCACAGGGCAAGATTTCTGCCCTGGAGGACATGGGAATATACAATGCCTTTTTCTGCTGTTGCAAAAGCATGGGGTGACAGGAGGTGTTGTGTTCAGTGACTGAGCCTCATGCTATTGCACCACTGCATCTAGAAACACGTGGTCTTACTAAACAACTGCAAACCTACATAGGAGAGTCTTTATTTACTTTTGGTTTTGCACTGAACATTTTTTTTTAGTGTATTAGATAAGAGGATGATGTATATAGAAAAAAATTTCAGATGTAAACTAGCTTAACCTTCCTATTTTACACATCATACTTATTGTTACCAGAAAATTATCAATCTAAAATCTCTTCTGATGATACTTCACTGTTTCACAACCTTTATGGTCAGGGAGTTATTACTATGTTTACTCTAAATGTTTCCAGCTGTGTTTGTACCAGCTAAGCTAAGCAGTCATAAACGTAATAAAATTAAAAGCATAAAAATCTTAAAATTATAAAAATGAAAATTTCACATGTTAAAAAATAATGTTTACTAATGTACTACATGACAAGCCCTGTTTTAAGTTCACTACATGTATTCATATAGTCAATTCTCACCAATAATTTATGAAATAAACCCACTCCTTGTCCAGTATCCACAGGAGATTGGGTTCAGGACCTCTGCAGATACCAAAATTTGAGGATGCTCTAGTCCCTTCCATAAAATGACATAGTGTTTACATATAACTTGTGCACATCCTCCTGTGTACTTTAAATCATCTCTAGGTTACTCATAACTAATATAACATAAACGCTATACAAATAGTTGTTATACTGCATTCTTTAGAAAAGTGTCTGCATATGTTTAGTACTGATGCAACCAATTTTGTAAAAATGTTTTCCATCCAGTTAAAGCAAAATATTGGTATTAATGTAATAATGTTTTCCTTATTATACAAATGAAGATACTGAAAGGTAAATTGAGCTCCAATATATGCTATCTCCCCCCCTGCCCCAAGTGTGTGTGCTCGCCAAAGAGAGGAAGAGAAAGAGAGAGGAAAAGTGAAAAATCAACCCCCGTGGGGGATGGCTTTGCAACAATCCCTTGTCCTCCATTGTCCTCTTAGGATTTTGGGCACACACACATGCACCTAGTGTGATTTTCAAGCTGCTGGATCTGGGACTCGAAGCACAGTCTGTCATGTGGGAGTCCAACACCTTAACTATCATGCCAGCTGCTGGCCCAGTATGTGCTATCTTAACTACAATGCTTCACAGCTTGTTAAACTATTAGTGAGAAGGGAAGCAAGGAGGCTTCATCCAGCGATCTCTAGGGCCTGGCACTGTGTCAGCTCTTTCCCACGTGTTATCTCCTTAACAGCAGCAGCAGACTGTGTGCTGGACCCACGCTGTGTGGTGGCACCACACTCCTGGCTCCACCACGGCTGCCTGCCCCTCTCTGGGCCTGCAAAGCCCTTTCTTATGCCCTCCTTGTCCAGTTCAAATATAATGGTCTCAGGGAAGCCTTCCATCATTTCTCTTGACGTGGATAGAAGGATTCTTCCCATAAGACAAGAGGTTTCTCCAGCTACCAGAAATTTTTTTTTTTTTTTTTTACACATTTACCTCTTTTCTAGTTTCTGAGACTCTATTGAGCAAAGACTGTTTATTTCTAATTCTAGGAGCTTGTAGTTAATAAATGCGAGTGGAATCAATGGATGAGGAAAAAGTTCAATTTCTATTAATGGCATTACAGTGTTAAGTAACCAAAGTTACAATAAATTGAGAGTTTTTTTTAACCTTCCAGATTTACCACTTTATCTTCCATCAGGAGATAGAAATATGTCTATAGTCTATGTAAACTGTAATGTAGTTCTTAAAGAAAAAGGAGTAAGAAAACGTAACAATTTTCTAACTTAATGGATTGTGTTATGTCTGTCCACCTTAAATAGAGACCTAGTCAGTAATATCTCCCTCTTTTCTTACAATTACTGCCACACCTGAGGAAACATAAAAACACAGCTATTCCTATCAATCCTTACTCTCCTGTGTCTTTCAATAATACCATTTTCCCCACCATCTCATTTTACAGCTTTGTTGTTTTCTTTCTTTTTTTTTTTTTTTCTTTGGAGAGGTTTTTGCTACAGGGCACGTGTGCTCACCAGAAAGACAGAGAGAGACAGAAAGTGAGAAATCACCCCGCTCCACCAGGAGCGATGGCCACGTTGCAATCCCTTCTCCTCTCGGGATCTTGGGCACACATGCACGTGCGTCTGGCGTGAATTTAAGCCACTGGGTCCGGGACTCGAACCACGGTCGACTACATGGGAGTCCAGCGACATAGCCATTATGCTAACTGCTGGTCCCCGCAGCTTTGTTGTTTTCTTAAGTCAGGGCAGAAAGAAGGATCTAACAGTCAAATCCTTTATCTCTAGCAGTTCTGACTCTCGTTGTCTCTTGTATCAAAGACTAGTTTGTTCCGGGTCAGCAGATGGCATAGCAGTTATGTCACTGGACTCTCACATGGCTGAGATGTGGTTCGCATCTCAGACCCAGTGACTTGAAAATCATGCCAGACATATATGCATGTGCGTCCAAGATCCCTGGAGGAGAATGAAAGAGAAGGGATTTTGGCATAGCCACTCCTGAGGTGGTGATTTCTCACTTTCCCTCTCACTTTCTCTGTCTCTGTCTCTCTCCAGTGAGGGCACTCACCCTAAGGCAAAAACCTCTTAAAAAACAAAAAAGACTAGTTCTTGAAAACTCTGAGACCTGAAAAGATTATGGTGACTCGTTCATCCTTGTCATTCCAAGAAAAATGAATGATTAACTCCAAGGAATTTCTGATACAGTACACAACAAACAAAACAAAATAGAAATGAATTGTGTTTGCTGCATAAGTGTGTCATTAGTTTGCCTACTGACTAATCCTATATTGGCTCATTTCTTTGTTCTCCTTTCCTGCTGTGTCTATTTTAGATGCCTCTGTCCTTTTTCCTTTTAGTTCCTCCTATATACTAATCTTTTACATGGACATTTGTTACACATTCTGTCACAGGTCAGTCCTACCAAAGTGCAGTTCAGATGTGCGGGCCAGTGCACAGCATACTTCTTGGCAAAATCAGGTGTTTAATAAATGTATGGAAGAGTGAGGTCACTTACTTCTACAAAATTCCCTCTTCACCATTTTTACAGTGCTCTCTAGTCTGACTTCAAAATTTCTTGCTTTATTTTCTATTACTCCCTTTTGGCTAGTTTTACTCCTGAACTAGCAACTCTGTGTTCTCTGAACATACTCCACGCTGTCCTGCTTTATATTTGTTCTCTCCTCTCTGGAATGTTTTCTAATAATTCTTCTCCCATGAATTTCTCTTTAAGTGCCATGACACAGTTTTAATCCTATCAAGCAGTATTTTCTTCTCCGATGCTCAGTGGCACATTTTGCATTCTTCTCTTTCAACAAGTGGTTTCTATCTTTGTCTTGGTGTGGTTATTTACATGTATGCCATATTTCTGAAAATCAGCCATGTGGTGTTCCTCTTAGAGCCCTTCTTTACACTGACCCACGTGTGTAGGACTCAGGGTGCTGTTTTACAATAACACGCACATCAGTGGGACACTTATCTGGACATGCTGTAGATGAAGGAAGCTTTCCTTTTTTCACTTTTTTTTCTAAGACATATATTTTGCTGTAGGGCACATGCGCTCACTGGAGACCTAGAGAGAGACAGAGAAACAGAAAGTGAGAAATCTCTTCTCCTGCCTTCTCCTCGTCGGATCGTGGGCATGCAGGCACATGCACCTCATGTGAGTTTTAAGCCACTAGGTCTGGGACTGAAACTGTGGTCTTCTGCATGGGAGTCCAGCAACGTAACAATTACACCATCCTCTGCTGGTCATTTTTTCTCCTTTATAAAATAGCTTTTAATGGGACCAGCAGTTGGCATAATGGCTATGTCATTGGACTCCCATGTAGTCGACCACAGTTGGAGTCCCGGACCCGGTGGCTTAAACTCATGCGGGGCACGTATGCGTCAGTGCCCAAGATCCCAAGAGGAGAATGGAGGAGAATGGATTGGGGCACAGCCATACCCCCTGGGGGGTGATTCTCACTTTCTGTATCTTTGTCTTTCTGGAAAGCATATGAGCACACGTGCCCTATAGCAAAAACCTCTCAAAAAGAAAAATAGCTTTGTGACCAGCAGTTAGCGTAATGGCTATGTTGCTGGACTCCCATGTAGTCGACCGCGGTTCGTGTCCTGGACCGGGTGGCTTAAAATTCACGCCGGGCGCGTGTGCGTGCACGCCCAAGATCCCGAGAGGAGAATGGAGAAGGGATTGCAGTGTGGCCATCCCCCTGGGGGGTGATTTCTCGCTTTCTGTCTCTCTGTCTCTCTCTATCTGGTGAGCGCACGTGCCCTATAGCGAAAACCTCTCCAAAAAAAAAGAAGAAAAAGAAGAATAGCTTTTATATTAGGATACTCATAGCTTTGAATAAAAGTTGAAATAATAGTACATAGATTTCCTCTATTAACATTTTTCATTGTGTGGTATATTTATTATAATTAATGAACAAGATTTATGCATTGTTACTAACTAAAGTGTATATGTTGCATTTGGATTGCTTTCTTTTTAAAAATTTATTTAGCCAGAAAAGAAAGCACCCCACATGGGGGATGGATATGCTGCAATACCTTCTGCCCCCTTATTCTCCTGGGATTTTGGGCATGCATGCATATGTGCCCAACATATTTCTCAAACCACTGGTCTGAGATTTTAATTCCATAGTTGGCCTGTGGAATCTGGCTGTCCCAGCTACCATCCCACCAGCTGGACTCAGATTTATTTTAATTTATTTAAATTTTAATATTATGTTCTTTTTCTAATCCAGAATCCCATTCAGGATACCACATTGCATTTATTTGTCCTAACCTTCTTTAGTTACCCCTTGACTAAAATTTTCTAAGGCTTTTCCTGTTTTTGAGGATCTTGATAGTTTTGAGGTGTACTGTGCTGGGGACCCCGGCAGTACTGGTCATGTACTCTGTATAATGTTTCTCAGCTGAGATATCTGTGATGTTTATCCCACAACTCAGATGGAATCTTGGATTTTTAGAAGGAAGTTAAAATGGCATGGTATCATAGAATAGCAACAATATTTATCATTGTCAGTGTTAACATGACCACCTAGCTGAAATAGTCATTGTCATGTTTCTTCAACATGTAATCACTGTTCTCCTCCTGACTCTCTTTCCACACTGTATTTTCAAAAACAAATCAGTTTGTACAGCCCTCACTTAAAAAGTAGAAGTTATGTTAAGTGGAAAGTTAAAGAGTGGGAAGCACCTGCATAAATTATTGGATTTCATCTCCTCATGGGAGATGGCCATGGCAAAATCCCTTCTTCTCCATTCTCTTCTTGGGAGTTTAGACACACACGTACACATGCCCAGTGTGTTTTAAGTTGCCAGGTCTAGGACTCAAACCTTGATCAACTACATGGGATTACAGCAATGTAACCATGCAGTTGGCATGTAGGATCCAGTCACCTTAACCGCTATGCCATCAGCTGGCCCAATTGTCATTTTTTAATTGAGTTATTTAGAGTTTCTTTTGGTGAATTACTTGAGTCCCTTATATATTTTGGTTATTAACACTTTATTAGATGTACAACTTGAAAATATTTTCCTTCCATTCTGTAGTTGTCATCTCTGCTTTCTTTGTTGTACAGAAGCTTTTTAGTATGATGTGATACCATCTGTATTTTTTTTGCTGCTGATGCCCATACTTTTGAGATTTTATTTTAAAAAAATCTTTGCCCAGACTAATGTCCTGAAGCATTTGTCCTGTTTCTTTTTTTTCCTCTCTCTCTTCTCTTTTTTTTTTTTTTTTTTAATAAATGCCCTTTTTGCTATAGGGCATGTGCACTCTCTGGAGACACACACACAGAGACAGAGAGACAGAAAGTGAGAAATCATCCCACAAGGGAAATAGCCATGCTGCTATCCCTTCTCCATTCTCTTTTCAAGATTTTGGACATGTGTGCACATATGCCCAGCATGGATTTTAGTCTGCTGGGTCAGGGACATAAACCATGGTGGGCTATGTGGGAGTCCAGTGCCTTAACCACTATACCACCTACTGGCCCCTGCCATGTTTCTTTTCACTAATTTTCATGTTTAAATATTTAATCTATTTTGAGTTAATTTTTGTATATGGTAAGAGATGTAGGGTCTAATTTCTTTCTTTTACTTGTGGATATCCAATTTCCCGAACACCATTTATTGAAGAGATTATCCTTTCCCCAGTGATTACAGTGGGACCTTTGTCAAAAATCAGCTATATGTTTGTGTATTTATTTCTAGGTTTTCTATCCTGTTTCATTGCTCTATGTTCCTATTTTCATGCCAGTACCATGCAGTTTTGTTTATTATAGTCTTGTAGTATATTTTGAAGTCAGGAAGTGTGATGCTTCCAGCTTTGTTCTTTTTGCATGGGAGTGCTTTGGTAATTCAGAGTCTTTGCGATTCCATATAAAATTCATTTTTTTTCTATTTCCATGAAGAATGCCATTAGCATTTAGATGAATATTGCATTGAATCTTTCATTGGTTTTAGGTCATATCGTAATTTTAATAATAGTAATTTTAAAATTCATGTTCAAGGAATGCCTTTTCATTTTCTTTTTTTTTTTTTTTTTTGGAGAGGTTTTTGCTATAGGGCGCATGCACTCACCAGACAGAGACAGAAAGACAGAAAGCAAGAAATAGCCCCCCAGGGGGGATGGCCACGCCGCAATCCCTTCTCCTCCATTCTCCTCTTGGGATCTTGGGCATGCACGCACACACACCTGGCGTGAATTTTAAGCCACTGAGTCCGGGACGTGAACCACGGTCAACTACAGGGGAGTCCAGCGACATAGCCATTACGCTAACTGCTGGTCCCTGCCTTTTCATTTTTAATGTCATCTTCAATTCATCAACATTTATAGTTTTCACCGTATAGATCTTTCACCTCCCCAGTTTAATTTATTCTTAATTTTCTAGTTGTTCTGTATTTCTTTTTTCCTTTCTTCCTCTATTATTTTCTTATCTTTGCAGTTTGGTAGTTTTCCATATTGATAAGATTTGATTCCTTTTTCATCTTTGTGTAAATACTCTACTGGTGAGTTTTAGTCCTTTTCATATTTTCATGATGATATTTATCTTTCTTTGCTTACAGATACTTACCTTAAATATTTCTTGAAAAGCAAATCCAGTGGTGATGATTTCTCTGTTTTTCTGCTTGTCTGGGAAATATTTTATTTCTTCTTCAGTTGTGAAGGGTGCTTTGCCAGGTATGGCGTTCTTAGTTGGAAGTTCTCTACTTTAAATACTTTCGGCATATCATCTCATGTTCTCTTGGCCTGGAAGGTTTCTGTTGAGAACTCTACTGTCCTGATTAGGTTCTTTTTAAATGTGCTTTGACACTTTTGACATTTTTAGGATTCTCTCATCCTCTTTGACTTTTTGACAGTTTGACTATAACGTGCCTCAAAGAGATTCTCTTACTTGAATCAACTTGGTGTATTTTCTGTTCCCTGAATCTGGATGTCCAGATCTCCCTCTAGACTTGGAAAGTTTTAGTTTTTATTTCGTGAAATAGGTTTTCTGAATTTTTCTTTTCTTTTGTCCTTCCAAAGTGCCATATTGTGGATATTTGATTTCTTAGTGGTATCCCATAGGATGTGTAGACTTTCTTCATTAAAAAAATTTGTTTTCTTCTTTATTTTTTGTGTGACTGGGTTATTTCAAAAGTTTCCTCTTCAAGTTCAGAATTTCTTTCCTTTGCATAAACCAGCCTATTATTGATGCTCTCAACTGTATTTTTTATTTCACTTATTAAATTCTTTATCTTCAGGATTGCTATTTTTTTGTTTTGTTTGTTTTGTTTTGTTTTTTAATATTTTTGTCACAGGGCGTGTGCATTTGCTGGGGATATGGGGGGAGAGAGAAATGGAGAAATCACCCCTCATAGGGTATACCATGCCACAATCCTGTTTCCTCCATTCTTCTCTTAGAATTTTGGGCATGTATGCACATGCCTAGCATGTTTTTCAGGTCACCATGTCCAGCTGTAGAACTGCAGAGTTGGCCATCTGGGATCCAAGTGCCTTAACCACCAGGCCACTGGATAGTCTGCTGTTTGCTTTTAAAAAAGGTATCTATCTCTTTGGTGAAATTTTCATTTATATCATGGATGATTATTTTTCTGAACTCATTGAATTGTGTCTCATTGAAATATAATTCTCTTGCATCCTTTTATTCTGTATTCAATGTCAGAAATTTCATGAATGTTCTTTTCCTCATGGTCCATTGTTGATGAATTATTATACTCCTTTGGAGGAGTCAAGTTTTCTTATTTTGTAATGTTTCTTGTGTCTCTGTGTTGATATTTGGGAATCTTATGGAAAAATCTCCTCTTACCGTTTTATGAAGTAGCTTTGGTAGGGAATGATATTTTCCTGTAACTGTGTCCTATAGTATTAGTGTATTAGTTGTGTAGTGTGCTTTGATTTTGATTCTGGCTGGGTTTAGTAGTGTGGTAGCTGCATATTTTTTTTTTTAGTTGAAAATCTGTCCCTAATGTTTGTAGGAGCGGAGAGTGTGTGTGTTTATAGATCTGTTGGGGTTAAGGTGTGGACTAGTGCACTCTGATCCTTTGTGGGGGACACTGAGTGCACAGGGGTTCCATTGGTTAAAGAGGCCTCTCTGAGGACAGTGGTTGTAGCAGGCATCAAGTATGTGGTGACATCAGGTCTTGGTGGGATGTAGGCTTGGCACAGAGGTTCCACCAGTTGAGGTCTCAGCCAGTAGCAGCTGTAGCATTCAGACTGGTGTCCTCAGACTCTATAGGGATGCCACTGATTCAAGGGGCAGAGGCACTAGTGGTATCAGTAAAGACACCCAGGCCAGTGTTTCAGACTTTAGGTGGGACAAGTGCACATTAGCGCTTTTTTTATTTGTTTGTTTTCCCTGTCAGTGAGAGTGTTTCATATATGAGCCAACCTGGGAAGTATATATACTATATGATTTCATTTAAATGATAATCTGACAGTGAGAGAGAAAGTGAGAAATCACCCCCCAGGAGATGGCCACAACACATGGCAATCCCTTGCCCTCCATTCTTCTCTTGGACTTTTGGGCACACACACAGATGCACACGCACATGCATCTGGCAGGATTTTCAGGTCCAGAACTCAAACTGCTCAGTCAGCCATGTGAGAATCCAGTGCCTTTATTACCACAATACCTGCCAATCTAGATCTTTTTATTTAAAATTTTAAAAAATTTTATTATTTCTTATTCACATTTAATTGTTTTAAATCTATAGCACCCAATATGGTTTTTCAAGGTATGCATGTAATATGTGACAAACAAATCAAGGCTATCACCATATACATAATTTTCAACAGGTATGTAGTAAATTTAAAAAAAAGTCTGAGTCTTCCAGCTTTGTACTTTTTCAAGACTATTTTGGTTGTTTGGTGTTGCTTGATATTTCTTCCTAAATAAGTTTTAAAAAATTATATACACTGGGACCAGCAGTTGGCATAATGACTATGTCACTGGACTCCCATGTAGTCAGCCATGGTTCGAGTCTTGGACCCAGTGTCTTAAACTCATGCCAGGTGCATGTGCGTGCATGCCCAAATTCCCTAGAGGAGAATGGAGGAGGAGGGATTGCGGTATGGTCATCCCGTCTGGGGCAGGGGGTGATTTCTAGCTTTCTGTCTCTCTGTCTTTCTGGCGAGTACATGCACCCTATAACAAAAACCTCTCTGAAAAAAAAAATATATATATATATACACACACATATATATACATTAAGGGGTGTTCCTGTCCTGTAAAGATCTGCAGGTTTTGACAAATCATAGCATCGTGTATCTATCATTACAGTATCACACAGAATATTTTCTCTTTCCTGTAAGTCCCATATGTTTCACTTACACATTCCTTCATTTCCAAGCTCCTAGAAGCCACTTATCTGCATTTTCTAGAATGTCATATAAATTAAAGGTAGGTAAACTTTTCAGATTGTGTTCTTTCATTATTATATACATTTCTTTTGAGAGGTTTTTTCTATATGGTGTGTGCCAGGAAGACAGAGACAGAGAGACAAAAAGCGAGAAATTACCCCTTAGGGGGGTTAGCTATGTCACAATCCCTTCTCCTCTATTGTTCTCTTGGGATCTTGGGCACTCATGCATACGTGCCCGGCGTGAGTTTAAGCTACAGGGTCCGGGACTTGAACTGCAGTCAACTAAATGGGAGTCCAGCAACAGCTATTATGCCAACTGCTGGTCCCTTATTACAATATACATTTAAGATTCATCCATGTTTGTAAAAAACATGAGCTTGATACCTCATCAGTTTTTATCACTGAATAGCTTAGAGGGGTTTTATATTTTGAATTTCATACCACATACTTCATTGGTATTGTGAATATATATTTTTTATATAATTTTTTTTTTTACTGAAGCCCTGTAGTCACAGAGACTTTTCCTTCCATACCCCTATGCAGCATTTATTTGTTTTCTTAATATCATGAACAGTTTAGCTCTTTCCCTCAACTCAGCTACTAAGAAAACAACACTTCAGGCCTCATCCAAATAACTTTTCTGACATTACCTGTCAAACATCTATACTGCTCATCTTTATGGCCCTGGTTAACATTGCCCTCTCTCAACATCACCATTTAACCTCTCTCTATACAGTCTTTTAAGATGTGAACTGTACCTCTGTCTCTGAATTATGTAACCATGCTGTGCCTAGCTCCTAGTAGGTGTTCAATAAATATTCATTGAAAGGACAGATAAGTGATTTGATGTAAGAGCCAAATTGTAGACAAGCCAACCAAAGCTGAAATACATGCTGTATGTCATCCATTTGGGAAAAATAGTTGTTTCTTATGCACTTTTAAAAAAATTCAGTATTTGAATGCTACTTAAAAAAAAGTCCTGAAATTTGAGACACATTCAATTTATGTAGAACACATGGTGTTTATGCAAGCATTACCGAATAGCATCATGCTAGTGAACCTTAATAATGTATGTCAGAGGTTTTCAGCATTAGCCCAGAACATCAGCATTACTCCAAACAGCTGAAATATATTGTATAAAATTTATTTTCTCATAAAATGTTGCATGACCAGGTTGTGGGAGTTAGCTAGCTAGGTCACAATATTATCCTTATTTTTGGTAAAAGGAGGTGGCATGGCTGTTTATTAAGTCAGTAGCTTAAAATTTTTTTTAACGTTGGTATAAAATTTAAATGCTAGCTCTCCAAGAAAAATACTCTAGAAGGACTTACACTTCACCCACTGAATTCTAAGATAAATGCCATTTAGTCTGTGCATACCTCTTGTAAAGCCAGTGTTGGTTGGATACTTACTCTTGTATCTTAAGACTCTACGTCAATCTTGGTAGGCCAGGTTCCTAATTTCAGTGTGAACAAACTTAACATTCAGGTGATGGGAAAGGAGAATTCTTAGATCTTTCCTTCCCCTTTTGCTTCTTTTTCCATGCTTTCTCCTTCTTCTTAAAATATCTGCTATTGCCTTGGGTTGGGGAGAAGGTTGTCATCCAGAAGAGAGTAATTTCTCCTCAGTTAAATCTCACATGTTTGTAATCATCCTTCACATGCCCAATGGTTTGTATCAAAAATGAGATCTTAAGGGACTTGTTGAAATTTCAGAGTCAAGAACTTTCCATTTTAGGGATTTATCCCTTGCTGGGAGGATTTTTTTAAGCATAAAAATGTGTATAAGTAGAATATTACAAAAACATATTGAGTCTGTGGATGTTTGAAAAGAGGATACTCCTTTTTTTCCCACTCATTTCTTTTGCAAGGGAGATTAAACTCTTGTATCTTATACTTTTTCTGGACTTTTCTGTTTGTAACTTTTAGGTTGTAAAAATGATCGAGAAATTGCTACTAGAAGATAGTGGTTTAGCAGAGGGTGGTTGGTGATCATTTTGGGAGAGGCAGCCTTTGTTTCTAGAGTATGGCAGATCATGAGTCCATCTAAGTAGGCACTAAAATTTAGGAAAAAAAAGAGAAACAGAAGGTAAAGTCGTGATCATCTGTAGAAGGCCTCTTAAGAGTTTGCTTCTCAAAATAAATGAAAGATTAATTGGCATATAGATAAGATCCTTCCAACCTTCCATGTGTATAAAATTTTACATGTGCAAACAGGTTTAACAGTTTCAAAGATTTGGATTACTTGTATGTTGCATTAAGTTGAAATGAAACTCTTAACTTTCTGGTGTCCATCATACCCCAAGAACACGCTAATTTCGTTCTCATGGCCTGTAAGAGTTAATGTAAGTTGGAGCTAAGTTCCTAGTGGAGAGACACTTGGAAATAATTGGCTTAATGTTTATTTTAGCTGATTGTGTTTTCAGGTTGAAAACCAACAGACTTTGAGTCAGGAGTTGCCAGGAAGATCACTGAGTCCCACTTGTATCCATACCACTGTTGCTTCGGTATTTCCCTCTAAATATTTTTTTTTATTTTTTGGAGAAGTTTTGCCTTAGGGTGTGTGCACTTGCCCGAGAGAGAAAGAGAGAGAGAGAGAGAGAGAGAGAGAGAGAGAGAGAGAGACAGAGACAGACAGACACAGTGAGAGGGAAAATAAGAAATCACCTCCCAGGAGCAATGGCCACGCCTCAATCCCTTCTCCATTCTCCTCCCTGGATCTTGGGCATGCACACACATGTACCCGGGGTGATTTTGAAGCCACTATATCTGAGACTCGAACTGCAGTTGGCCATGTGGAAGTCCAGTGACATAACTGCTACACTACATGCTAACCTAATATTTCTACTTTGACACACTGGCACATAGTTTCTGGGGAAAAAAATGTTAGCAGTAAAAGCTGCTGCTTTGGCTTCCTGTGTTGATTATAATGGAAAGGTAAAAATGCTTTATTTCTACCTTGGCAACCCACATTTTTTCTTTCTCAGCTATTGAATAAAAGGAGGACAGTAAGCTGTAGATAGTTCTAATACATTTTTTTTCTGCAGTGGTCAATTTTTTCAAGTTTCCAGAGCTGAAAAATGCAATGCCGTCCTTCTTCCTTTTTCAAAAGTGGTGTCTGGTTGTTCATACTTGGTAAACCGAGTTTACCTCACACTGTTTTCTACTGCATTGCATACACTGCACACTTGACAGGCTTCAGAGTCCTTTCATATGTGATTTCACATTCACTTTATGACAACACTACAAGATAGAGTAGACATCACTCCCGTCTCTCATAACTTATAGATGATAGTGAGGCTTGGAGAATTTTAGTAAGTTTCTGCAGTCACAAAGCTAGGACACAATAGCGCCTGGGTCAGGGCCTCAGCTTTCAGATTTCAGCCTTAGAAACTCCACTTTAGGGACCAGTAGTTGGCCCAGTGGCTATGTCGCTGAACTCCCACGTAGTTGACTGCGGTTTGAGTCCTGTACTTGGGGGCTTAAACTCACGCCGGGCGCATGTGCATGCGTGCCCAAGATCCTGAGAGGAGAATGGAGGAGGAGGGTTGTGGCGTGGCCATCCACCCTTGGGGTGATTTCTTACTTTCTGTCTCTCTGTCTTTCCAGTGAGAGTACATGCCCTATAGCAAAAATTTCTTCTAAAAAAAAGCAAAAAAAGAAACTCCACTCTAATACAAGTTCAGAGCATTTATACTTTTTGACAAGGATCATTGCTATATGATGACAGTATAGAAATAAACATATTTTGCAACTTTTATACTTCTCTTTTAACGCTGTAACCTCTTGATAAATGAAGATCCCATTGTCATTCTTCCTTTGACTACTTTAATAGCTAATCTTATTTTCCTACAAAAATTTTAATACCTGACCTAAATATTATAACCGACACCAGAAAAGTTTACATCAGCATAATACTTTGTTCCCCTTTCCAGTGTGAATGCTCATAAATGCAACTTAATGTTGCTTTCAAAATGGTAAGTTTTACTTCTTGCATTTTCTGTAACTGAGTTTATACAGTCATATTAAGTCAGAGAGTGGGCCATCTCCTGGAGGTTGTTTATCTGGTAAAGAACTCAATCATTGTATGTGAGGAAGAGAAGCAGTAGCTGTAAAGTGTTAAGAACACTGATCGTCACCGTGTGCTGTCGGTAATTGAAGCTGTTATTATTACCATCCATGTCTGTGTCTTCAGCAAATAGAGAAATAAAGGTGCACTCTTCCCCAGTGACAGGGAGGGGGGTGGCTACCCAAATGTCAAAAAAAAAAAAAAAAAAAAAAAAAAAAAAAGAACTCAATCATTGAAGTGTTAATAATTAGAGGGAGGAGTTTTGATTCTTCCTGTCCTTTTTTGCCAATGCATAGCTTCTACTAAGTGTTAATTTTTTTTTCTGGTCATGAAGTAATTTTGAGATAAGGTGAGGCTAGCAGTACTAAGAACATGTGTAAAGAATACTGCATATCTACCAATTTCGGGACTTCAAAGACTTTACCCTTTACCCTATGTCTGTCTTCCTTTCATATAAATAAGTCCCAATATCTTCTTACTAAATAGTGATTCTTCAGAACTGTTTGACAGAGTCTCTGGTCAAAACAGTATGTTCTTATTTCTCAGAACCTATGAGAAACTCAAGGAAAGGCTTTCTCCTCCTAATGCTTTTGAGGTTTTAAGCCTATTGGGTGTGAAGTAGTAAACCATATCTTTTTGATTTAAAAAAATTACAGATACGGTATGTAGATTTGATTATTTTCTTCCACAGAGCCCCATATAGTAACTGATTGAGTATATTTTCCTTTTTGTAACACATAGGATTAAGAAAGAAGAAAAATGGAAACTCAATATTTAGGGAAAAAGCATGTAAATTTTTATTGACACATTTATATTATACCCAATAATGTTGGAAACTCTTAGAATCTAGTAGTGTCATCAAGAAAACCCAAGATATTAAATACATAAAATTTAAGAAACCCATTACACATCAGTTCTCTGTTTATGTGACATGAAAATGTCAGATATGTTAGACATTAATCCTCCTAGGAAGCTTGGGATAGTTCATCTGAAAGTGTCATCTGACTGCTCTTTTGTCCTCTTAGGTGGTCATGTTTGTGTTGCACCTGGGCAGTGTCACATTCCTGCTTACAGAGCCTGTGATCAGTGCAATGACAACTGGGGCTGCCACCCATGTTGTGACTTCACAGGTCAAGTACCTCCTGGGAATGAAAATGCCGTATATATCTGGACCACTTGGATTCTTTTACGTGAGTTTTCATGTCTTTGCTCGTATATTTTTGGTGAGTTTTGTTTTACAAAGTAGATATGATTAATTATGATACCAAGATTTTTCTCTAATCAGTTTGAGGTCTAAATAAAATCTTGTAGGTATTTTAGATATTATTAAGGGTGCAAAACTATTCTAATGAGTAATATCTGCTCATTTTAGAAACAATGCCTTATAGTGAGCAATTGAATATGATGCAATTTAGGGTCATGATTAGAAAAAAAATAATTTTATGGTGAGCCTTTTATGTTGCCAGTTTCTAATGGAGCCATCTCCTGGGTCTGTGCCCACTTTAACACCAATACCACAGTCTACCACATTCTTTCAGTTCTATGAACCCTGGTATGGATCATATTAAAGACCTGGCTAAAACTGGTGGCTGGAGCCTCACTAGCAGACAATAGCTATGAAAGTCACCTGAACATAGAGAGCAACGTCTGGCCAGTTTAAATATGCTTTTTAACAACACTCTGTTGTTCTTGATTTCTTTTTGAAGTTGACCTACAGTCTATGATGTATGAGTGCTTAGGAATTTATATCTTACTGGAGCCTTATAAAAAGAATGTCTTTTTAATGAACTTGATGACAACTGAATTTTGTTTTACTAAACTCTATGAACTGCTATATATAAATAACGTTGATGATCTATAGTGAGAATATTGCCATATTAAAAATGTTTTTCTTTTATTTTTTAGGTTTTGCCATAGGGCCTATGTGATTGCCTGAAAGAGACAGAAAGAGACAGAGAGAGGGAAATTGAGAAATCACCTCCAAGGGGATGGCCATACCACAGTTCCTTTTCCTCCATTCTCCTTTCTGGAATTGGACACGCACACACACACACCTGGTGTGTTTTTCAAGCTGCTAGGTCTAGGACTCAAACCATAGTCAGCCATGTGGGAATCCAGTGCCTTAGCCACTATACAACCCACTGGCCCCAGGAATATTGCCATAATTAATCTTTTGAAACTAGAAGTGTGATAATCCATGTTCTTGAGGTGGTTTTTGCTATGTCCTTATTATAAATGGGTACATAAGAATTCTCTTTATTTGTATATTATTGTCTGCATAGCTAATTACTCATTAGCATAAATTCTTAATAATAAAAGTACCATATCAAAAGGGTATATAATATGTTTGCCAAATTTCAGTTTGAACTGTTGTACCCATTAATATTTTACTCTGATTTTATCCTGATCTATTCTGTTTATTACTATTTTAAAACGTGCCAGTGTGATGGGTAAAAAATGGTATCACCTGTTTAGATCCCTGTTTCACTGAATAGTTGGTAAAGTTAAAAAAGATAGTAATTGGCAAGGTGGCCCTGGAAGCTGGTTCTGAATTTTTGTTACTTAGGTGATATCCGGCTCAATGATTCATTCATTATAAGAAAGCTTAAACTAAAACAAGAGCACTGGACCTGTGCCTGGAAGCTGCACAAGTCCAAGCTCCAGCTCATACAAAAGCAAGCCAAAGTAGCTGTGTGAGTCAGGTGACTGGATGGTAATTAAGACTTTTGGTGATGTCAGATCTCCATGACAGAAAACCACATCAATGATAGAGCCTGTCTTGATTGGGAACAGGAGGTTTGCGTGTGGATGCGCAGTATAAGTGACTGCAGGTTACAAAGCAGCCTCTCTAGCTTATTTGCATGCACAAATAATCTTCGTTCTTTTTACGAGCTATGTTAAAGAAGCAGAGTAGCTTGATGTGGGAATGACATTGGTTTTTCAGCTCGTTTCTCCAGTGGCAATGTGCGTAAAATGCTATATTAAAAAGCTTTGCCTGTTATTATTTTTCCCATTTTGTTTTCTTATCTAGTAAACTGTAAACTACCTTACCTTGGTCCTGTAGGTCAAACACTATGGGACTATTGAAGTATTTTACAAAATTTCACACTGAAACAGAATCAGATTTAGGGGTATTTTTAGACTGCTGACTTTCAAAATTCACATTACACAGTCGATGGAAGTTGCCATGTTTTGTGTCGATGGAAAATGAAAAAAACATTGCACTGGCTTTTTCATGTCACAGAAACCTGTACCTTCAGGCACTTAGGTAGGAACGGTGCTTTGGCTCTTTGCCAGTATTTCGAAATGAATGCTGATATTGCAATGTCAAAAATTGTGGCGATTGAAGCATTAGATTAAAAAATAAATCTTGCTTCATATATACTTCACACTGGGACATTTGAAGGTGTGCTTTGGTGAAGTTTGTTTGGGGGAAGTTGATGATTATAACGTAAATCTAAACTTGTCCCTGGATTATTTTCAGTGGTACTTGAAGGAGCAGAGCTGAGCTCAGCGTGTAATAGGGCAGAGAACATCACAGAGGCCTTGTTCTGTAGGTCCGAGAAACTGGAGGGAGGTGAATTAGAACATTCCTGGCAGTTCTCATTCTTTGGCTATGCTTCCTGATTTTAAGTTTCTTTACCACTGTCATATCCTTTTTGAGATATTCAGGCTGATGAGAGGTAAAGAACATGTTACCGATATTCCTTGGAATATAAATTAATATCTAGAATATTAAGACTTTTTGCACAAGCCAGTCTTGACTTTTAGTAGTCTCAGGTGAGATACCCATTTTGGTCAAAAGAATTCAGGGTTGTCCAACCACAATGTCCATTGATTCTGGTATTAAAAATGTAAATTATTAGTGTCAACCTTGAGATACTCACAGCTTCTGCTTTACTTTGCTCTCAGGTCACTGCAGGTTGAGGTCCCTTCCTTCTGCCACTTCGATGATTTCTAGTGTCTTCCTCTAGGGGAATGCCTGATTCTCTCCTGTTAAGAGAATTCTTTTCTCTATTTTGAATATCCACCTGTTTGGTTGCTCTGGGCTGGCAGATATTCTGCTCTGTAGAACCTTTTAGAGAGCAACGTGAATCAGATAAAGGTAGTGATGTGTTCTCTGTTGTGTCCTCTTGAATCATGGAGCAGATGTCTGATAGGCTTGTGGGATAGATAGGACCGAATATCTTCCCCTTTTGTACATCTGGCACAAGGAGCTCACACTGCCAACCTCAACTAAGCTTGGTGATTAGGCCACTCTTTCTCTTTCAGCTGAAAGCTGATAACCAGTATCCTTAGGTGAAGGGATCTTCCAAAAGTGTAAACCCCCTTTTCTTTTTTAAGGTTTTTGCATATTTTATTTATGATAGACTGTGCATATGTATGCGTCGGAAAGAGAGAGAGAGGCACTCTCTGTAGGGTCTCACCAGATCATTATTCCCTTTTCCCTACCCACTAGTGCCTCAGGATCTTGGACAGGTGTGAACATTCCTGGAGTGCTTGCTGGACAAATGTGGTATCCAGTATTGCAGTTCAGTTTGGTCCCCACTGTGCCACCAGTCTGCCCCCAGAAGTGTTAAACTCTACTGAGGCTTTCTCCTTAGTAGAGTGACCCTCCAAAATTTCTGGGGTCAGCATAGTTGAAGAGAGCCTCTGAAACGACTGCCTCTCCTATATGCATAGAAAGAGTAGGCATAATTAGACCTAATTTATCCCCTTATTTAACCTTCTTACATTTTTTCACATATAACTCTACTTTTCCTTTTATTCTTCATGCTTTGTCTCTAATTTTTTAGTATACATATGTATTATTCACATTTAATCATTATACATCTTTACAGTGTACGACATGGTTTTTCCCAGCATGTCGCTAATTTCATATATTTTTAATGAAACTAGCTTTCTTTTAAATTTATGGCTACTAATTAGTGAACTTTGAAGAATACCTCAGTATGTTCTTTAGTTATATACTAGGTAAAGTGAATTTTTTTCCTCTGAGTGAACTTTCAAATGTTTTATAACTGTGTGATATTTTTTTAGAGTCCGTCCAGTCAGGTAAGTACTAATTGATCAGTTTTTTTTTTTTTTAATAGGAAAAAGCAACAGGGAAAATGCCTTTAGGATCAGCTAGGTTCAGAACATAGCTCTAGTCATGACCTGAGTAAATTATGTGCTGTCTTTGACCTCTAGTTGCCTAGTTGATGAAGATTACGTCTATTGGGATTCATTCCCAAAATGAAATGCCTGAAACATAGATGTTCACTAAATGGAAGCTGCTATCTTTCTTATTTATACTGAATAGTTGGATTTAACAAGTTATAAATATTTTTTTAAAGTGCTCCTGAAGTAAATAGATACTAACAAATTTTCCTTTATAGAAGACTCTTAATAAGATCACTGAAAATTTAAATAATAGAATATATTTTGCCATTGAAAAATAATAGTAATTTGAAAATTTAAACTTTAGAACATTTACAAGTATGAAGGATCTTCAATGTTTATGGAAAATGTATATTATGAAAAAGCTATGCATAATCTAAATTTTTTTTCCGCCAAAATAAATCTTTATTGTACTCGTGTTTTTTGTAAGCTTTTGAAATTTTCTTATAAATATATCTGCTGTTAATGAAGGCTGGTCATCAGTATTAAAGAAATGCTATGTTTTTTTAGTTTATTTTATTTATAACTACTCCTGCTGACTCAACTCAAATCTCTCAGCAACTATAATCTCACCTAGTATGTTATGAACAGTTAAATAACGTGTAAGTTTATAAATAAGCAGAAACAATAATGTTAAAGGAGAACTTCTGTCTTGGTATCCTGGCTCACCAAAATGTTCTGTTTTTGCTATCCTTAAGATTCAAATATTTGACCAATAATTGGTTCCTCACCCAGATAAGAGGAAGAAAGTTGAATTCTTCTATGGAATGAAAAAAATTTTAAATAGAGAAAAGATGAGGTATCTTTTTATTGGAAGAGATGTTTTCCCCAAAAGGCACAATAAAAATTACAAAATTCCTAGTTTCATATTAACGCATGTGGATTTCTTTGAGATGGCGCCAGTGTCTCAGCCTGTAGCAACGTACGATAAATTTGGCAAAGCTGGTTTCACTGGCATGGCTTTGTATGTGTAATGTTTTAAATCATTATGTAGCATTCTGTACATTAAACCCAAGAGCAATAGACAGCTTGGCAACCTTTTCAAATACCCTTCTTGCGAGTTTTTATTTCCTCCCTTAAATATGAGGAGTTTCTGAACTGGAAAAGTTTCTTTCTCACCTCCCTACAACTCTCAAAGTACAAGCAAAGTACTTTTCTAGTTTGGACTGCAAAGACTGCAAAATAGGACCAGGAATGTTAATAAAGTGGGGTAGAAACGTCAGAGGGAAATCAGAGCCAGTGAAACATTTTCTTTTATAGAGAATGAGATCACAATTAAATACGTACAAATGAGGTTTATATGTGGAGAACAAATCTACTTTGAAGACACAGGCCGTCTGGGATTTCTGAATCAAGAACACGCTTCAGTGGTTTATGAAAGCCCCCATTTTCTCTATAGTTGTGACATTTCTATTGTGAATTGCAGAGATGTTCAATATACTCTAAAAAATGGACAGAATAAATTGAACGGGAGAGAAAAGGAATGGTCCTATGCAGCTTGATTCAATCAGTGTTGCAGGGGATTGAAAATGTGGCAGGTTTAATTTGGGTATGAAACAATTATATGGAGATTTGTAGCAAAGGTTACTTTAAAATTCCAAATCAGAGAGCAACTATTTTTGCAATTCAGCCCTCTTGGGCTAACTTTTCTCCATTTCCCACAGCTCACCCAATGCATTGCCACAAATCCAGTTCTCAAGTAGTTCAAATTAAACTTATTTTTCTAAATAATGGATGGCTGGAAGCCACCTGGACCTTGCCTTGGTTGTATGTTCAATCCAAGTGAGTTTAATGTACCCATGTTGTCTTTAGCTGTTTAACACACCATGCTTCCTCTGGATCACATTTTGGTCTACAATTTAGTTTATCCCTTGAAGCAATAGCAAGTATATTTATTCCCAGTGTGGAATACAATTATTGATCAGATAATTGAATATTACAGTGTAAAACAACCCCCAGAGTGTTGTTTTTCTCCCTCTTTTATTTATTTATTTTTCCAGGGGTGGGGATTATTTGTACAGCCTGGGGTAGAGATTCAATTTAATATTTTTCTTGTTCTCCTTTTTATGTTTGCTATGTTAGGAGGGAGAAGAATTGGGGGAGCTTAAATTTAATGTGCATTATAAAATGTTTAATGATATAATGATATGCAGGTAAAACTGTTAGGAAACATAAAATTATTACGAACAGGGAGAACTTATATCCAACCCAATTGTGGAAGAATCAGAGTTGGCTCTATGGGTCCTTGAGCAGGAATCTAGGTTTGCTTGAAGAAGGGATTCAAATATGACAACTTGAAGGCAGGCAAGGGCGGGGAGAAGGCATGTCTGGCCAGTCGTGGCTTATGCTCTAAGGCCCCCAAAATGTGAAGGATGCTATAAGTTTTCAGTGGAATAATCTGGAGAGATTCTACAAGCTATGCATGAATGAGAAGAAATTAACTTGGATTCTTGATTAAAGAATTACTAGAATGGATTTACTCAGCAAAGATTTATTTACTACCTCATAGGCTCTGAAGATGCAGTTGAACAATAACTTCTCTGTTCCCATGGAATTTTATTGAACTAGGAAGGATTCAAAGGAGAAGACAAACAAATAAATTAGTGAACAAGATAATCTCAGATAATGTTAGTGTAGGAAACAAGGCAGTGTGATTGAAGATGAGACATGTGATGGAGGAAAGAGGATAGGTCTGCTTAGATAAGATGAACAGAGAAATTTGTTTCAAGGACATGACTTTTGAGTAGAGACCAAAATGAAGAGCAAGACAGAGCATGGAGTGATTTGGGTTGAGTGTTCCAGGCAGAAGGAACTGTAAAAGTAAAGCTTCTAAGCAGATATAAGCTTGGTATCTTGGAGGGACAGATAGGCTGGTTTTGTTCTTAAAATTCTTTTCAGCTGAATTTCCATTCTGTGATGCTATCCTGTTAAACCCATGGGGTTTGTCTATAAGGCCACACCTTACTCTTGTTTTATGTATGTAGCCCGTGAAACATAGGTTTGATAATGAGACAAACCTAGAACTACATTCCGGCTCTAATACTGTTTTAATTTTTTTTTAAGAGAGAGATTTTTCCTATAGGGCATATGCACTTGCCAGAGAGACAGAGAGAAACAGAGAGACAGAAAGTGAGATATCATCTCCCAGGGGGATGATCATGTCACAGTCCCTTCTCCTCCATTTCCCTCTTGGGACTTTGGACCTGCATGCACATGTACCTGGTGTGAGTTTTAAGCCACCAGGTCTGGGACTTGAACCGTGGTCAACTATGTGGGAGTCCGGCTATGTACCCATTATGCCATCTGCTCGTACCATAATGTTTTAATTTCAATGTGGCCTTAAACAAGGTCCCTAACCTCTCTGTCTTATTTTCTTCACATGGTAAATGGAATAATAATACTCATTTTGCATTTATTGTGCAATTAAATGAATCACTGCATAAAATATACCCAGAATAGTGTCTGGAAGTGTCACTGCCACTCTTCCAGAAAGTGATGAAGTTTAAAGTTTCTCTATGTTTCTTCCTAAATCTGTCCTTCACCTTCTTTTGCCTATGGCAGGGAAAATATGAAAATTCCTCTCCACTCCAGGTACAAAGAAAAAATTTGGGTGAATGAACTGTATAAATACAAGTAGACTTCCTTCAAATGTGTTTATGCTAAGAAAAAAAGTCATGTTCCCTGTACTAACAGATTTTTGAATCAAGTTGGAAGGCTTTATTGCTTCCTCTGTACTAACATGATTCTGTTGCTGATTTAAACACACAACGTCAGAGGGTTAGAAGAGCTTGCATGCTTGAGAAACAGTGAGGTGCCATTGAATTCAACCACTGAAAACCTGAATGCCATCACTAAAAACCCAAATCAGAGGCTAGCAGGTGGTGTAGTGGTTATGTCGCTGTACAGAAAGAAGAAAATAGTGAGAGAGGCACTGGTAAAATTGTGGTAGTGTTACTCTAGGGTTTAGGGGACCTGTGACACAATCCTTATTCTGTCACTCAAGCCAAATATACAGTGGTAATCTGCTAGTCTTTGGAACCTTGGTTTTGATATGTATAGGATGAGTGTGTGGAACTGGTTCATTTCTAAGGTGTTTTTTTCTGGCATCCAGAGTTCTCTTTTGAATACTGTTTTTCTTCGGCCCTGTAGTTGTAACCCTTACACAGATATTTACCATGTCTAATCGATCTATTATAGATGCTCAATTAGTTGGTATCTCCCTCTTCTTTTTTCCAAAAGGTTTTATTTATTTATTTCTTGGATGAGTGAGAAATACAGAGAGAGAGTGAGAGATAGCAACTATGACTGGGTCCTAGTGCTGTGATCCACCCTGAGCTCTAGCCAGTCCCTGATCATGAGCACAGACATGCCCAGCATGTGCAGGGGCATCTTTAGACACAAATCCAGAACCTTCCATGTGGGTCAACCTCCCAAAGTGACATGTTTTACTGATGCACCACCATCTGGTCCCAAGTTGCCAGTCACTTGCTCTCTCTTTCTCTTTTAAAAATTTCATTGATTTATTTATGATAGAGAGCACATGTGCATGCATGGGAGATAGGAAATAGGTCGGGACAGAAACATCCTTGTAAAAATCTTATGCCTCGATTCCCTTTCCCTAGCTCTCTGGCTTGTCAGGACCTGGGCACACATGCATGCACCTGGATGCTGGAAGCTCAAGATCAAGATGCTGGCAGGGCTCGTTTCCTCTGAGCCTCTCTCTTTGGCTTGCAGATGGTGCTCTCTCACTGCCTTTTCATGTGGTGGTCTGTGTGCACATGCAGCCTGTATCTCTCTGTATGTTTTGATCTCCTTTTCTTATGATACCATTTGGAGGGGCTTAGGGCCCACTGTAATGCCCTCATGTTTTCTTAGTCACCTCTTCAAAGGTCCTATCTCTGAATCCAGTCACATTCTGAGACATGAGGGGTTAGGGCTTCATATGAATTTTGAGGGAACACAGTTCAGCTCATAACATCTCCTTTGTATTGTCTCAGACATGAGAAGCATTTGTTTCAGTAGCTATGTGTCCTGTGGTTGCCATAGCAAATTATCATAAGCCTGGTGATTTAACACAACAGAAATTTGTTCTCACAATTATGGAGAGCAGAAGTTAAAAATGAAAGTATTAGCAGATCCTTGCCCCCTCTAGACGTTCTAGAGAAGACTCTCTGCTTGTCCCTTCCAACTTCCGGCTCCAGGCATTCCATATCTTGTGGCTGTATCACACCCGTCTATACCTCTGTCTTCACATGGCCTTCCCCTCTGTCATTCTCCTCTTCATGCACATGTTATAAGACTTGGACTCCACCCAGGTAATTCCAGAGAATTCACCATGGGATCCTTAATTTAATTATATAATTACGTCTCCAAAGACTTACTTTTCTCAAAAAAGGTCAGTCAAAAGTTCTGAGGTTTAGGATGTAGACTTGCACTTTGGGGGCGGAGGGGAGAGGCACAATTTGCCCACTACAATAATATAACTATGAATGGTGAGGAGGTTCTGTGTTTTTGTTTATTTGCGTATAACTTAGAAGTTAGAAGTTATCTATATGAAGCAATCAGTAGAAACGATTAACACCACATTTGAAAGCTATCGCAGGATCATGAGAGCTCCATGCTATGCAATGAGGTTCCTGATAGAAACAATGTGCAATTGGATGGATTATATAATGAATATCCAGCATAGGCCTCTGTATGTCTAATAGTAGTTAAAATGAGTAACATAGTTTATCGAGATGCTACCTTTTTGCCTTATTTTGAAATGTCCTCTTCCTCAAGACAGAAAAACATCCACGTGTATAGACATATATCTGCATACAGATTGTGCCAAGTGTGGTTTTAGACCCACGTTTGCACATGTGGTATCAAGCATATAGGAATGCAACCACTTTTTCTGGAGGTAATCTTGGCTTTGTGTTTGATGACTGGCTCAGTCATATCTTGAGAATTAAGACTAATAGATTGTAGATTAGTAATTTATACCTCCTAGTAAAGTAGTGTGCTGACAGATTTAAAGCTTGCTGATTTTACTACCACTTTATTGCTTCTCGAGTGAAACACGAACTTATTTATGACAGATCCTTAGTATAAAGATAGCACAGGAATGATAAATAAGGATGCTAAAGGGTTTACACATTCTCTTTGGCATAGAAATATATAATTTACATATTCTTTGTGGTCCCCTTATAGACAGTTCAAAAATAAACTCGTCATGACTACCAAAGAATTATTACCAGTGTTATCATTATACACTAAAAATGCTGAAATCATGTTTTCTCTCATGTACATTTTATTACAGCAAAATCTAAAGCAATCAGAATGATGAGGAAAGGGACATTTTGATTGACAGAATTTTCTGTTTGAGTATAGAGCTAAAAATATTGTATGTTTAGTTTATAACACTGTTTTTTTAAAGGAGATTTTTACTATAGGGCGTGTGCACTTGCCAGAGAGAGAGAGAGAGAGAGAGAGAGAGAGAGAGAGAAAGTGAGATGGCCATACCATAGTCCTGTCTCCTGTTGGGGTTTTGGGCACAATGCACACATGCTGGGTCTGGGACTCAAACCATGGTCAGCTACGTGGGAGTCCAGCGCTTTAACCACTATGCCACCTGCTGGCCCCAGTTTTTAACACTTGTTAATATTTTCTAAACATGTAAGATCTTTGTTTTTTTTTTTCCCAAAGTTCAGTAGAGTGGACACACTTTTAGATTTTTCTTCAAAAGTATTTTTACATAGAACTTTGTTTAGCACTTCAGTAACTGCTATACAGTGAAAAGTGATTGAATGGGCATGATCCCAGGGAGGTCTTTATTTATTTATTTTTCTTAATTAAATACTGAATATGAACTTTCTCGGTTTTTGATTTTGCTTCATTCATATACAATTAAAGTTATTAAAAGTCTGACTAGCGACTGTGGCCAAGCCATGGTGACAGCAGCACCTGAGCACATGCGCTTGCCAGAGAGACAGAAAGCTAGAAGTCACCCCCAGGGAGATGGCCATGCTGTAGTCCCTTCTCCTCTATTCTCTGCTAGAGATTTTGGGCATGCACGCACACTTGCCCAGCCTGAGTTTCAAGCCACTGGGTCCAGGACTCCAACTGTGGTCTACTACGGGAGTCCAGCGATGTAACCGTTACACCATCTGCTGGTCCCAAGGCTAGCGAATTCAGCAAGGGCTCTACTACTCTTAGACAGAGTCCCAATGAAAACCTGGAGACTGACTGATGGTGAGCTGGAATCCAGATACTCCTCTGGTATTCATTTGTAGAGCAGGTGAACAAGGACTTGAGCCACCAGCTTCTCCAGGATGGGTATTATCTGGATGAGATTCTGATGATTTAAACTTCATTCTTTCTAAGCCTGTAGCCTCCTCAGTATGCTCCTGTGGCTCATCCTGCCTGGGGACTTTATCTCCTGTACTCTTCAGGAAATACAACCCCCATGATGAACCTTGTTGGCCATGAGACTTGGTGCTGGTTCAGCCCCTGCCCCAGCTCCAGAGTGCAGTGGAACTGCTGTCAGCCCAGATTCATTGGAGGCACCGACCCTCTGTGGACAGCCCTAACCAGGCCAGAGGCTCCCATCTGGGTTTTGGGGTAATAGACAGAATGCTGCAGTTTCCCCCTGCCATTGGAGCAGTTTGGAAAAGCCACTTCAGTGAGGGCAGGAGCAGAGGGGTTCTGGTTCTTGTGGTGGGTGACAAAGGTGGTTAGACAAAACACTTGCAGACTTCTTGGCTGGTATTTGGTGCTCTAGAGAAAGAGCCATTGTGCCCAGGCTGTGATGGATAGAGTTGTGTTGAGACAAAGACAAAAACAAAAAAATAGCACTTTATAGTTTGCAGCTGGGACTCTTTGAAAACAAATTTGACTGTTTGGGACCAGTTCAAGAAATTCTGTATGCTCTCCTCTTTTTTCTAGCTGTAGTGTGGGTTGCAGATTAGACCTTCAAGAGAGCATAAAGAGGGTCCTTTTGTTCGTCCTCATATGCCACCTGTCTTGCCATGACAAGGACTAGAGCATACAGGTTCATTGATGCAGCAGGATGGGAGCTTCCATCATCACTGGACCTGGGGCATCCCTATCAGGTCCAGTTGAGTGAGTGTAGTGACTTTGGTCAGCTCTTCCCTAGTTAGGAAAAAAATAATGTGCATGCCCCACTATGCACATATTTGCTTATTTTTATTTCCTTGGTCTTGGCTAGTTTTTTTGTTTTTGTTTATTTTTTAAGAGAAGTTTTTATTTTAGGGTATGTGCATTCACCAGAGACAGAGAGAGGCACAAAGTGAGAAATCACCCCCCAGAGGGGATGGCTATGCCACAGTCCCTTCTCCTCCAGTCTCCTCTTGGGATTTCGGGTACTCATGCACACGCGCCTAGTGTGTTTTAAGCCACTGGGTCCAGGACTCGAACCACTACGTGAGAGTCCAGTGATGTAACCATAGCGCCATCTGCTGGTCCCTTGGCTAGCTTCTTTATCCAATCTTTAAGCTAAAGGTTGTTTTGAATGTTCCAGGCTGGCTCAAGAACCTGCTGTTTTTGTGGTCACCAGCAGAGGGAGGTATAGGAAGCAATCCGTACCTTCCTATTATGTTTAGCTTTTTTTTCATTCCAGAGAACAGAAATTTTTGTTTTGTCCACTGATAGTATGACAAGGGCCTTGGATTGTTTTGTCATATGTGAAGTATTCAATAAATATTTTAAAGCCAATAGTGGGTTGAAAATAAACCCCAAAGAATCTCCAAAAAGTAAGTAAAAATACAAAGGGAAAATGCTTTGAAGAAAATTAGAAGGTCTAAGAGAACCACATTCAAATAAGGTTCCCAGAAATGCAGCCCCACAGTTGTCCTTCATCCATGAAGGATGCATTCCAAGACCCACGGTGGGTATCTGAAACAGCAGATAGTACCAACTCTCCCTACTCCCCTTATTTTTTCCATATATGCATACCTATAATAAAGTTTCAATTAGGCAGAGTAAAAAGTTAACAACAATAACTAATAATGAAATAACAAACAATATAAGGTGATAAAAATTATGTCAGTGTGGCCTCTCTCTTTTGCTTTTCTTTCTTAAACTTTCTTTTCAATTTACATTTAGTCGTTGCGCATCTTTACAACATAAATATGAGTTTTCAAAGCATACATGCAGTCCATGTCAATCAAGTCAAAGATATTACCATATACATTGTCCTCAACAGACAAGTTTCCATTCTTGTGTCTGTTAATTATTTTTTCTTTTCCCCTGCCTCCTACCTTCCTGTTTTGTTTTTTAAACTTTTGAGAACTAGCCCTGGGTGGGTAGCTATGCTGGTGCAGTTGGGTGGGCTTTGGCTTAGACTGTGGCTCTCAGACAGGGTGGAGAGAGACCTAAGACAGCTTCTAGGCCCCTGCCAGTACAAGGGCCCTGCCTCATTCCGGCATGGGCCATTCTACTGCCACATTCCTCTGACCACAGTACCGGGTTCCCCCTGTGGATACTTAGGATTGGGTTGTACAGCAAATCTCTGGGTGCAATACAGCTTCTCAATCTGCAGAGATGGACATAATGTCCCCTGTGATCCCACTGGAGGGTACCTCTTGTTACACTAGGCTTCTTTCTAGAATTTACTTGTTCACTGGTCCCTTTTTTTCTTTTCCTCATCCAAGACCATGGCAAGGTTTGAATGGGAGCAAACAGAGCTCCCAGCCCAAGGGGATTGGTAGTCAAGACAGGTGTGGGCCTCACATGAGCAAGTGTTAGTCTTTTCTTTCACTGGATGTCCCATGACCACCAGAAGTATACGGGTCGGTTCAGACTCTTTTTGCTCTATGTGAGAGATGATTAGAAGACAGAAAGTCAAGGCCAGACAGTGTCATGGTGGTTAAGGTGTCCCATATGGTCAGCTACATGGTCCAAGTCCTAGACATGAGAAGGGATGAGAAGGGCTTGAAGTGTGGCCATCCCCTCTGTGGAGCGCTTTCTCATTTCTCTACTCCTCTGTCTCGTCTTTCTCTGGGAAGCACATGTACCTTATGACACACACACACAAGATGGAAAGATAGGCCTTCTTTGTTATTTGTTAAAAACTATCCTGAGGGAAATACTGTTCATGCTTGATGGGCATCTGTGTGCTTTTCTCAGATCTCAAGTTGTGGAAGACAGAGGGACATGCAGCGTCTAGGGCTGTGGTTGGCTGGCAGCATCACAGGAGGCACAGCCGCTGCAGGTCTGGGGAACAGAGGCAACACTCTGAAATGGGGCTCTGCAACTCTCTCCAGGGCCAGCATTACAAGAACTGTGTGAAAATACCTGCAGGGAGCAAGAATATTTCCATTCTGAGCCTCTTGCCCATCCACAGAGACTGTCTAGCCCTTTCTGGCTTCTGCAGGCAAAAGGCACATGTGCAAAGGGACATAGGACAATCAGTGTAAGGGCAGTGGTGCTAGGCGACTTGGGGAGGGGGAGATGGAAGGTGACCATGGAAGCCAAGTGTAGGTCTGCATTTCTGTGGTGGATTTGCCCAGGACAGAGTAGCTTGCCCAGCCTTGGCAGCCGCTGGGGTAAGGGTGGCACGATCCCAAAACCAGGGCCCTGTGAGTAGTGGAGTCTACAGTCAACACTTGCACATCTGGAGAAGGTGTTCCAGAGCTGCAGGCCCTGTGCAGGAACTTGTCAAGAAAACGGCAGAGATCTGGAGCAGAGGGCAGTGGGCAGCGAGGCAGGGTAGATATGTCCAGTTTAGTGCCAGAGGCCACAGACTAAAATATTACCAATAAAAGCACCAAGACCAAGGTGCCCGAACCCAAACTGCCTTAAATCAGAGTGTTCAGGTGTTCTGCAGGTGACAGTCCCCTGAGGAGAAGGGTATATCTGGGCTTACCTCACAGACAGGAGTGGCAACATGTGATGTTTGTTCAGTGCTCTACAGAACTGGCTTGCACTTCTACCGCCCTGTGTGTTTGTAAGAATAAATGCAGTCATGCTAGCTGAAAAAAAATCTGATTATTTGGGTTAGATTACTGCATCAAAGATATACTTAAAAGCTACAGCAATGATAGTTTTAATAATTAGCTCCATACTTGACGTATAATAGAACCTGAAGAAACATGTCTAATGAGTAAGTACATGATAACTTTAAATTACCCTCATCTGATGTAGCCCCAGTACTGATAGTGAGAAGAGAAGAGTCTGGGCCTATCCTCTCCTCTTGCTGTGCTTCTTCAGGGTAAAAGCTCTCCCTATTTACAGATTTATTGTTACTATTAGTATAAAGGGTCTTCAAATATTTCAAGGAAAATATGCATTATGAAAAAACTATGCATGGATATCTCTTTCTTTCTCTCTCTATTTATTTATTTTTACCAGAGGATGTGTGTGCTCTCTAGAAAGATACAGAGAGACAAAAAGAGAGGAAATGAGAAAAAGCATCTGCTCCAATGGGGCATGGTCATTGCAAAACACCTTTTCCATTTCTCCATCCTGTTAAATTTTGTTTTCTAGTTTGCTATAGGGCCCATGCCTATCAGGGGGTTGAGGGGAGAGAGAGAGAGAGAGAGAGAGAGAGAGAGAGAGAGAGAGAGAGAGAAAGAGAGAGAGAGAGAGAGAGAAATTACCTCTTACAGGAGATAGCCATGCTACAATCCCTTCACTTTCATTCTCCTCTCAGGATTTTGTGCACACCCTCACATGTGCCTGGCGTATTTCTCAAGCCACGGGACCTGGATTTGAACCTAGCAGCAGGCCGTGTGGGATCCAGCTATCTTCACTACCATACCACTGGGATTTGGGGCACTCACGCACATGTTTCTGGTATAATTTTCAAGCCACCAGGGCTGGGATTCAAGTTGTGTAGTTGACCTTGTGGGAACCAGCTTCCTTAACCACTAGTCCATGGGGATAAACTGGATTTCAGAACATTTTGCACCAAAATAAACTTGTTCTTTAATTCCATTTTTTAAAATAAACTTTTTGAAGTCTCTTTGTATGTAAGCCAAAGTATTTATTAATTCAGCAATATTTATCGAGTACTTGCTTTCTTCCAGACATCATTCTAGAAGTTGAGAATCCATTAGGGGAAAAAACAAACAAAGAATGGCCAAATCAGGGGAAAAAATATATATATATATATGTGTGTGTGTGTGTGTGTGTGTGTGTGTGTATGTATATATATATAGTGTGTGTGTGTTTGTGTGTGTGTGTAAATGTCCATTAAGTGCTTGAAAAAGCCTCTCCTTAAAGGGACTGTTGCATGGCCATTCCCCCAGGGAGTGATTTCTTGCTTTCTATCTGTCTCTGTGTCTCTGGTGAGTGCACAGGTGCTATAGCAAAAAATCTCTCTTTCTCTAAAAAAAAAGGAGCTTTTACTTTAAAGAAGATAATAACAAAGAATGTGAGTACTATGGATAGGCAATTTTTATTCCTTAAAATACCTCAAAGTGATTTTGTTTATGCCTATTTCTATTTTATGTTTTGTGTCATTTTATAATAGATGGTCAGTTCAAAGAACTAGTATGAGAGTCTCAAAATGAGCTCAATCCCTATTTTATTAAATAGATTTACTTTATTATCCATACAGTGGTAAACATTACCTTTGCTTCTCTGAGATCTGGGAGGCAAATTATATACTCAATAGGGATTTTTATATACTGGAACCTCTTGCATATTAGTGTATTCAGATGACTGGATTTCAACTAGAAAAGAGAAACTTAATGTACGCTTGGGCTACCTACAACTCTGTTAAATGAATAGAAGCCAGTCTGTACATGTGTATGTTGATCCTGTCCCCATTTCTGTCCCCCTCTCCATATGCCACCCATCTCCTAGTAGCCTGCCTGAACTCCTGAGTTCTCTCTGTGGGTCCACGTGACAGTTAGTCGAACAACACTTCTCACCAGCCTGCTCTTGTCTTGTGTTCTTCGTGCTCGTTGTAACGAGCCTCTGCCCACCTCATGTTTTTCTGGAGCATCTTGTAGGATGTGCTTTGCTTGATGAGTTGTGGTTTAATCCAGACAGACAATTAAAACTCAGTTATTTTTTTTTCTTACTTCTTTCGTTCTGGGGTGGTCAATTTTATTACTACAAACTTACGTTCTCAAAATGCACAATATACTAAATTTTGTATGGCATGAGAATTTTGTGTATCTCTCCCTTTTCTTGTACTGGCACTTTCATAGCATACTTTTAAAGGTTTATTTCTTTCAAGAGCCAGAGAGGAGAGATAGAGAGAGACCCTGATCGAGTCTTGATGCCACCAACTAGCCCTGGTCTTTGGGCAGTGCTGGGTCATGTACATATGCATGTACATATGTCCGGTATACTCAGGGAGATCTACAGACTTGAAGGGAAACCTTCCAGGTGAGGGTGCCTCACAGAGCTTTCGGGTTTACCACCGCACCACTAGCTGCCAGGTGGCATACTTCTAACAGTAAAGCAGAAAGAATATTCCTGTAAGTGCTTTAAAACATTTATCTGTGTGGCTTTGTCCTGAAAAATTGTCTGAGTAATATTCTCCCGCTTTATCCTCAGTTCATTATAAACCATCAGAAAGTATTGGAACAACATTTTCTTGACACATTCTTCCATCCCTATCCTCTGTAGAATATATTTTACTAAATAGCACTTTTAATTTTTGTCTTGGGCTTCAAGTAATTAGTGACGTGGAGAAATCGGTCCTGTTCTTTCAGTGGTTGTAGGAATGCTCTGACTGATTACTATCCATACCCTAGAAAGACAGAAAGGATAAAAATCATCTGCATCTCAGACATCTACAATGTTGTAGTACCTAATTTTTTTTTCAAATAGTGTAGAATAAAACATGATACTGTGAAAAAGAGAACAAGGAAAGCTACCTGACCCCAATTTTATTTCTTTTAAGTTTTTAAAAGTTTTTTTGCCCTAAGGTGTGTGCACTTATTGGAGAGAGACAAAGAGAGACAAAGAGAGGGAATGTGAGAAATCTACTCCCTCCCCACTAAGGAGGGGGGATGGCCATGCCATAATCTATTCTCCTCCATTCTCCTCTAGGGAATTTGAGCACACACACAGGTGCACCCATTGTGATGTTCAAACCGCTGTGTCTAGGACTTGAAGTGTGGTTGGCTGTGTGGGAGTCCAGTTCCTTAACCACCAAACTACCTGATGGTCCCCAATGTTATTTCTTAATGTATCTGATTGTACAACTTGTGTTTAGTTGTTTTAGCAAAGGGATTCTGGATAGCCTACATTACCCTGATTCCTTTTACCTAGTGAAGCTCCAGTTTTAGTTGAGTACATTTTCTTTGTTTGAAAGAGAATGTCAAGGATACCATTCAATATATGGAATTCAAAGCTGGCAGCCTAATGTGTCTACAAGTATGTTCCTGATCTCCGGAACAGATGGACTGAGTTCTTTGATGAGGAAACCTGCTAAGAGAATTTTAAATGACTCTGAGGAACACAGTCTATGGTCCTTCTGACTCATAGTCTATATGATATTTTAACCCAATATTCTTGGTTATGGTTAGATTATATTTAAGATGCTAAATAAAATACAGACTCAGCATATTCAAGAGTGGTTAAGAGACATCTTAAAGATAAGCATTTAAGATCTACTGAAAACCTATATATTTATAATTTGAGTGATTTATCTTCATAAGAGAGAACATGGAAGATACAGATAAGCACAAACATCCTGTGTAGAGCCATTAATATTACAGATAACCTATCCACAGATATTTAAATTATGAATTTTTTGAGAGGTTTTTGCTATAGGGCGCATGCACTTGCCAGAAAGACAGAGAGAGACAGAAAGCGAGAAATCGCCCCCCAGGGGGGATGGCCACGCTGCAATCCCTTCTCTTCCATTCTCCTCTCAGGATCTTGGGCATGCATGCACACACACCCGGCGTGAGTTTAAGCCACCAGGTCTGGGACTTAAACCGTGGTTGACCACATGGGTGTCCAGTGACATAGCTATTACACCAACTGGTGGTCCCTAAATAATGAAATTCTATTTCATTAAAAAAAAATGGTATCTATAGGACCAGCAGATGACATAATGGTTGCATTGCTGGATTCCCATGTAGGCAACCACAGTTCGACTCCTAGACCCAGTGGCTTAAAACTCATGCTGGACACGTGTGTGTGTGTGTGTGTGTGTGTGTGTGTGCCCCAAAATCCCAAGAGAATAATGGAGTAGAAGGGATTGTGGCATGACTACTCCCCTAGGGGTGATTTTTCACTTCCTCTGGTGAGCACATGTACCCTATAGCAAAAATCTCTCTCAAAAAAAAAAAAAAAAAAAGATATCTGTATTAGTTTTCTGGAGCTATTACAACAAATACCACAGGCTAAGTGGCCTCAGCAGCATAAATTTATTTCTCACAGTCCTGGAAGATTTGATTAAGAAGTCTAAGATCAAGGTGTTGGTAGCTCTGGTTTCTTCTCAAGCCTCTTTCCCTAGCTTACAGGTGGTGGCCTTCTCCTAGGGTCCTCACATGGCTTTTTCTCTGCGCACCATGAGCCTCTGTGTTTTTAATTTTTTCTTTTCTTTCTCCTTCTTCTTCTTCTCCTTCTTCTTCTTCTTCTTTTTTTTTTTTTTGGAGAGGTTTTTTTGCTATAGGGCGCGTGCGCTCGCCAGACAGACAGAGAGAGACAGAGAGACAGAAAGCGAGAAATCACCCCCCAGGGGGGATGGTCACGCCGCAATCCCTTCTCCTCCATTCTCCTCTCGGGATCTTGGGCACGCACGCACACGCGCCCGGCGTGAGTTTTAAGCCGCTGGGTCCGGGACGCGAACCGCGGTCGACTACGTGGGAGTCCAACGACATAGCCATTACGCTAACTGCTGGTCCCACATTGAAAGGTTTTTGATATGTTTTATCAAATCACCAAAAATTTGTATTAATTTATACTCACAATGGTATACAGAAATTCTCATTTCTTCTCCCAAATTTAAGTCATTAACATTTAAAAATTAAATTAAAAATTAATAATTTGATAGAGGAAAAATGTTTTCTTAGTATTTTTTGAATTTTCATTTCTTTGATTAGTAATGTAGTTGAGTTCTTTGTTCATATGTTTTTCTTTTATATTTCTTTTGTTAATTATCTGTTTATGTCTTCTGCTTATTTTAAAATAATTCCCACATTTTCTGGAACTTCAAATTTTATATTACCCTTTTATTTTAGAGAGATTTTTGCTGTAGGGCATGTGCACTTGCTGGAGAGACAGAGAGACAGAAAGTGAGAAATCACCCCTGAGAGAAGAGGGCTATGCCGAAATCCCTTATCCTCCATCCTCCTCTCAAGATTTGGGCATGCACACACATGGACCCAACATGAGTTTTAAGCCACTGGGTCTGGGACTCAATCCGTGGTCAACTATGTGGGAGTCCAACGACGACATAACCATTATGCCATCTGCTGGTCCCTATATTACCCTTTTTAAGTCGAGAATTTATTTCATTTTGCTCAACTTTGGTTCAAACATGGTGTATCAGGGGAACCAGCAGTTAGTGTAATGGCTATGTCGCTGGACTTCCACGTAGTCAACCACGGTTCGCGTCCCGGACCCGGTGGCTTAAAACTCACGCCAGGCACATGTGCATGCGTGCCCAAGATCCCGAGAGGAGAAGGGATTGCGTCGTGGCCATCCCCCCTGGGGTGTGATTTCTCGCTTTCTGTCTCTATGTCTCTCTGTCTGTCTGGTGAGCGCACGTGCCCTATAGTGAAAACCTCTCCAAAAAAAAAAAAAAAAAAAAAAACCATGGTGTATCAGATGATCTTTTCTATAAAGCAACTCTTATGTATTCCTAAATTTTCATGTTTAAAAAATTTTTGTTATATATTTTATTTCTGTTTTAACTTGTCATAGATATGTATTAATGTTTGGTAGTATAAATCCATACATATTCTTCTCTTTCACAATTTTCTTATATTTTTATGCCTTTAATATTCTGTATGAATTTGAATTGTTCTGTTAATTTTACAGATAACAGTATATCAAACATACATGTAGAGCAAGGATTGGGTTTAGGTTTCTTGTTTTTCTCTTTAGCACTCAGTTTACCATTCTTTGAAATCTGCCCCTATCTTTTCTGTGCTAGTAGATTAGATTGTGACAAAATCATTGACAAGATCTTAAATTGATGAGCAAAGAGTTATTGGCACTTAGTTGAATAAACATAAGCTTTTGATTATAGAAAGGACTTTAATTTTATTTTGTCCCTAGATATTAGTCTTATATTTGTCCCACTTTTTTTTTTTGTTTACCAAGTTAGAATACCCTGAGATACCAAGACTGAGTGTTTGATATTAATGTATTATACCTTCTTCCTAGTTTCAAGCAAATTCTTTGATGTTGGCATAATTTCTTTTTTTTCCCCACTAAGACAGATTTTTGTTATAGGGGGTGTGTGTGCTGTCCAGATAAATAGAAAGCAAGAAATTGCCCCCCAGGGTAATGGCCATGCTACAGTCTCTTTTCCTCCATTCTCTTCTTCAGATTTTAGGCACACAGGCACATGTGCCCGGTGTGAGTTTTTAGCCGCCAGTCCGGAACTTGAACCACGGTTGACTATGTGGGAGTCCAGCGGTGTAATCATTATCCCATCTGCTGGTTCCAATGTTGGCATAATTTGCAATAGTGCTGTTTGTTTGTTTGTTTATTTATTTATTTATTTATTTATTTATTTATTTTTATAGAGATTTTTGCTATAGGGTGCGTGTGCTTGCCAGAGAGACGGAAAGAGAGAAATCACTGCTGCCCCCACTCCCCAGGAGTGTTGGCCACACTGCAATCCCTTTTTCTCTATTCTCCTCTCAAGATCTTGAGCACACATGCCTGGCATGAGTTTTAAGCTGCTGATTCTGGACTTGAACTGTGGTCAACTATGTGGCAGTCCAACAATGTCACCATTATGCCATCTGTGGGGTCTTGTCCTGTTTATTTTTAAAGATGGACAATAGAATTGGTTTCTTGACCATATTTTTAAAGAAGTCATATGCTCCTCTCCTCATATCCTATGCTCTAAATTTTACAAATGTGCTCTTTAGGCAGAATGTTTTTCCCAGAGTCCTTCTCTTCACGTCCTCCTCCACCTGTACTGCAGCCAATTCCCATTTATCTGCTTTGAGAGCGCTCCCCTGACCATTTGCACCTTGAAGTTATGTACTTCAGGTGCCCCTTCCATGTTCCCAGCACAGTACTGCAGTAATCCATTCTTTTAACTAGCAATTTTACACTAGACCCTGAGGTCTGTGAATGCTAAAGCTGTATCTAAATTGTTCATTGTGGTAGATCTAGCACCAGGCATCATGCTTGGCATAAAGTATGTGGCAATAACCAAATAAATAAATACTGAGTGACTGAGAACGTGGTGATATTTTACATTCAGCCAAATATCTGATGTCAGTTAAATGTCAGCTCTTCACTCCTTTGCCTCTGACTCGTGTGTGTTTGTTTGGTTCTGGGATTTGATGAACAATTGGGAGCAGACTTAAGGGAGAGCCAAGAGTCTCCTCATTGCCCTTAATGATAATTCTGTTTGTAATGTATGAGTTATATCATCTCTGTGCTCTGAAGTGTGGAGGAAGGAGTCAGAAGGGCTAATTGGTTTAGTAATATCATTATGTAGGAAGGTGAAAACCCTGAGTTTGGTGGAAGAGTCAAGAGTGCGTACTTTTACATGTATTAGTATACAGGTTTGCTCACAAACCACCCTTATACCTTTTACCTTTCCATCTCCTAGCCATGAAAACATATTTTTAAAAGTGTTTTTATTTTCAGACAGAGAGAGTGAGAAGGAGATTGTTTTTTAAAGTTGTTATTTTTATTTATTTTTGTTCTTTTTAAAGTTTTTGCTGTAGGGTGTGTGTGCTCGCCGGAGAGAGGCAAAGAAACACAGAGAGGAGGAAAGTGAGAAATCACCCCACCAGAAGGATAGCCATGCCACAATCCCTTCTCCATTTTCCTATCAGGATTTCATGCTTACACACACGTGCCCAATGTGAGTTTCAAGCCAATGGGTCTGAGACTCGAACTGACGTTGGCCATGTGGGAATCCAGGACCTTAACCACCATGCCTGCGGGCACCGAGAAAGAAATTTTTGACAGGGTCTTCATACCATGGTCTTTCCCCAAGGTCTGCAGCCAGTCAGAATCCTAGGCATACCCTTAGATATTTAGAGCATGTTCATAGGTATTTCTGCGTGAGCGCTCAGGTAGACCTAGTTACAAAGCCAGAGCCTTTCTATGTGGCCTCCGGCATCATGCAGCAGTGCCTCTACTGCCATCACCCATTGCACCTGGGCCAAGATATTTTTATGACATCACTGAGTTTATTTGTGACCGGATTTCCGTGTTGGTATATTGTGGATAACCTTGAATTTATTGTGTGTTTTTTTTTTTCCTCATTACTATAGATTTATGCGTATGTCTTTGAAAACATCAAGTCTGTAAGACTTGAAGCATTGCTCTTATCCTTGCTGAGCATCGTGGTCCTTGTTCTCGTTAAAGAGCTGAATGAACAGTTTAAAAGGAAAATTAAAGTTGTTCTTCCTGTCGATTTAGTTTTGGTAAGTATGAAATCAACATTTAGCTTTCTGCCTTACAAAGCTTGCCAAGTGTTGGGGTAATCTGCAGACGCTCACTCTGTTGACTACAGTAACCCACAGCTACTCCTGTCTCTCATTAAAGTAGGGCTAATTTGCGTGGCTATACATTAATGTAAGAACAGGAAACTTTCTGAGTCAATAATTTAAAAAAGGAGGCACACATGTTTTCAATCTCTACAGCATTTCTCATATGCTTGTAATTTTTTATATAAATAAAAGAACTTATAGCCTAAGATCTTAAATAAGGAGACATTTCTAAGGGTGAGAGTCAAAAGATCTCTGGCAAGATCATCTGTGAGGCAATAAAATGTGATACCACATTCTATTGATAGGGCCCTTGTATACTATGTCTAGAAATATTATCAGTTGGCAAATGTGCATTAATGATTTGTGGTCTTGTTGGTAACTTTGTTACTGGCCTAATTTTTCTTTGTTGAAAGAATTTTCATTGGCCAGGGCTGGTTCTTTAAATTTTTTTTTGTTGTACCTGGAAAAACAATCCATTTTATTTTTCTCCTAAGGCTTGTAGCATTAAAAAAATATGTTTTGAAATTTTAAGAGCCTATAATGGGAATGCTTAGCTAAACAAAGCATTAAGTTGAAAATAAAATGGTAACATAACCACAGTCTACTAACTTATTTATCATTGGCTTTAGTTTTTAAATGGTCTTTGTGTATCACAAACGGTGTCTAAGTAATTTCATCGTTTGAAATACACCTTCATACAGCTGAAACAGTGAAGGCTTATATATATTCATAAGGCTGGCACATCAGAAACCGTCCATGACGCATGAAGCTCATTTCCTTGGATATACGACAGAAGGTTTCCCTCTGTAATCAGGCCATGAATGATGCTATACTCTCATAAGTTGTTGAGATACATGTAAGTGATCTACATACTGGATTGTCAGAAAAATCACGACTTTTTTCCATGCAAAAATGCATCATGACTTTTCTGACAACCCAATAATATGTCTATGTATTTCAAATAAGCCATGAAAGTTCAGAGTCTTGTGATTATTATCTTTCACACAACAACTCTGGAATGTACCATTTCATCTCAAAGTCCTATAGGCATCTTAAAAATGCTTCTTATATCTTGGGTAGTGATTTTACATAAATTTCATCAAATCAAAAAGTAAATATAAGTTTAGAGAAGAAAAGGCCTTTAATCTAGTAATAAAACAGTTGGTATTCTCTGTAAAACTAGGAACAATTATTCTTTAAAAAAATTTTTTTTTCCTGTAGGGCGCATGTGCTCACTGGAGAGAAAAAGAAAGGTAGAAAGAAAGAAAATGAGAAATCACCCCCCATGGGGGTTGGTCATGCTGCAGTCCCTTTTCCTCCATTCTCCTCTTGGGATTTTGGGTACACACACACATGTGCCAGGCATGAGTTTTAAGCTGCTGGGTCCAGGACTTGAACCATGGTCGACTATGTGGGAGTCTAGTGACATAACAGCTACACAATCTGCCAGTCTCAGAAGAATTATTCTTATGATTAAAATAAGGATATTCATTATGCAACATTGCCTTTAACATCTGCAAGACTCAAGGCAGAAGTGCCAATACAAACCCCAAACTTAAAAGGTATAGAACAAAATGTTAGATAAAGTGTGTTCTGTTTTCCTACTTTGACTATGTACCCTAGGGATAACCTTGAAAGCCAGACTAGATAGAATTATTTTACTCCCTTGAGTTCTGCCAAAATGTGGGAGGATTGTGAGAGCCAGCCTCTTGGCCTGCTCTTCTCTTCCCATTCCAATGTCCCCCCAGGCTCATTTGAATGTATACATGTGGATACCCCTGCACCAGTGTTCCACTCCACTACCACCACCACTGTCCTTTGACCTTCCTTGAATCATCCTGGAAGACAGAACTGGGGAAATTGCCCTGTAAGCAGGGTTGATGTCATTTGGACAGGACATTATAGATTACTGAGGAGCCAGAGTGTGGTTTAGAAAGAGGGATGCCAGTTTGAGTTGGGCACTTATCCTGAGCACGTACAAAGCTCTCATGTTAATGGGGAAGACTACAGTTGGAGGGAGGCCAGATTAAGGCCCTCTAAGGCACTGAGCCTACCTGGGACAGGATACGTTCTTTCTGAGGTGTAAGGAGATTGCTGGCCTTATACATACATGTAATATTGAAATAGTCTTAAAGAGGGGCTGATGGCTCAACTGATAAAGATTTATGTTAAAGAAATTCAGTGAGTGAGACATGGTCTGAAAGACTAATTCAGTGACTTAGATTACTTGATTTTAATCTTGGCTACATGTACTGAACATCATGCATTCTTTTATTTGCAGTAAGAATACAGTGTCTAGTAGCTATTGTATATTTCCTTTATAGCTCATAATGTTTTCTGAAATGCATTTTTCATGATGATTATGAGCAATTTAAATGTATCAATTGGCTTAAAAATGTTTGAATATGTTAATATTTTTGATGCTAACCCCAGTAGTTTGAATGTTTAGCTACGACTATCATCTTTAGAAAATGTAGCTATAGCTCAATGATGGTGGTGTGGCTCTGCAGGCTAGGGCCATGTTGGAGGACCAGATTTAACTCACCACCCAAAGGTCAGGTGTGGTGGCATGTGCCTGTAATCCCAGAGCCTTGGGAGGCTGAGTCAGGAGAATCATGAGCTAGAGGCTGGCCTAGACAGCATAGTAAGACTGAAAAAAAAAAAAAAATGCTGGGAGTGGTGGTTGTGTGAGTAGAGTCCTAGCTCGGAGGCTGAGGCAGAAGGATCATGTAAGTGAGACTCCATCTTAAGAAAGAAACAAAAATTTGCTACTATATCACCATATTTATAGTTTGACAGTACAACCTTTACAGGTTTGTTGCTTTCTCTCTTTTCTAAAATCCTCAAGAGTGGTTTGCCTTTAAAGCCTATTTGATGTTTTAAAAACCTCTGCCAATTCAGTTATATATCATCATAGAGAACAGAAATACACAGATAGACAAAACCTTACAAACTGATATTGGACATTAATTATTAAATATTCCTTATTTTGCTAGTAATTTTATTCAAAGTAAAAGCATTGATTTCAATAGGCTGTGAACTGACATATTTTACTTCAAGATATAGTAAAATTTTCAAAATCCTCCAATATCGAGACCGGAAATCAGATTAGGAATGTCTGTACAATATCTCAAACTCTTGGGCGTTCCTGCCGTGGAGGGAAAATGTGCTATCTCACAAAGCGTCCCCTCAGTCCGGGAGAGGCAAGTATGTAGGTTGGGTTGTTTTGTCTGGACATGCACAAGTTCATGCATTCCTATGTTCTGTATTTTGTTTGTCTTCAAAATTGAATGTAGCTAAAGGTTTTTTTTTTGTATATTTTAAAACATAATATTATTCATTAAACTTTTTATGTGGTTGTGTTTGAACAAATAAATACATGATCACAATGTAAATTTTTAAAACATGAATGTAAGTGGGCTAACATAGGGCAATGTATGCCAAAAGCCATATTGCTTGGATGGCAACTGATTTTAAGACTGTAAATAAGTGCTCTCAAAACTCAACAGGACCTCTTTGATTTTAATATTTTATTGATTTTAAAAGATCTGTTAACTGCTACATTACTTTTGGCAATCATGCGACACTTGAACAATATTTACTTTTAAAGTGACTTTAAGGTATTCGAGAGGCCACTAATGCTTTTTTTTTTTCTCTTTTCAAATGGAACCATACATACAGATTATTGCTGCATCCTTTGCTTGTTACTGCACCAATATGGAAAACACATATGGATTAGAAGTAGTCGGTCATATTCCCAAAGGGTAATGTAGTCTTTTAAAAATATTATTTGTTCGTTTGCATTTGATGGAAGAAGGGACTGGGAGTGGGTGGGTATGAATTTCGATTTTTTTGTGCCTGTATGGGACGAAATTCTAATTTTTTCTGTTATAAAGTGATATAAACACTACACGTACAGAGAAAGAGTAACTTCGTAGACTTGTCCCAATTGTGGGAATTGATAGTTGTCTTTTACACCATTGCTTCAAGGTAGATTTGGAAAATGTTCACAAAGATATTATTTGAAAGGAATGAAGGGAATTCTGCAAATTAGAATCATATTCTGTGATTTGGTCTGCCCTATTCTCCCCACACATACTTATGACTATTTTTATTCACTTAAATTATACAAATTGTAGGTAAGCACTATCAGAAGTAGCAATCCCATAGCTTTGGGGTGGGGGCGTAATATTAGCAAGAGAGGGAATAGAAGTGGAAAAGAAGACAGGGCTCCCTACCTACCCTATATCCTTCCTCTGGATGCTAAGAGGAAGTGTAACAAAAAAGGAAATAGTTGCCCTTAAAGGGCAAAAGGTTTTTCCAAAAAATAGGATCAAAGAAAATGCAGGCATATTAGAGAAGGAGGCATATCTAATGAATTATTGTCCACATTTTAAAACTCATTTATTATTATAATTATTTTATGAGAGAGAAAGAAACCTTTGTCAGGTCTTGTTACACAAGAATGCTCCTCCCAGCCTGCCAGTCAGCCAGAATCATGAGCTCACTGAGTATGTTCAGGTTGACCCAAAATCTGAACCTGTGCCTCCCACATGACTCCAGTATTGAGCAGTGGCACCTTACCAACTGATCCACCTTGTCTGGGCTTGGTTGTTCCCTTTTAATGGACTGTACATATGCCAATAAATACAAATTTGAGGCAAAGCTAATTGTTGGGTTTGCTACATTTTTATCTTCTAGTACCAATTTTTTAGTCTTTAACTACATTTAAAAAGAACAGTAAAAAATTTCTCAAGAATTAAAAAGATAATTTAGGGACAGCATGGTGGTTAAGGCATTGGATCCCACATGGCTGATTATGTGGTTTGAGTCCCTGGATCCAGCAGCTTGAAAAACACGATGTGTGTGTGTGTGTGTGTGTGTTTACAAAATTCCAACAGAATAATGAAGAAGAAGGGAATGTGGTGTGGCCATCATGTGTGGGGTGTGGGGAGTGCTTTCTCACTTTCCCTTTCTCTTTCTATCTCTCTCCAGTGAGCACACATGCACTATGGCAAAAATCACAAAACAAAACAAAAGATAATTTAAAAAATTCTCTCTTAAGCCTATGTAGATACAAGCTAATATCTCATTCAGTTTGATTATCTGAATCAAAATGAAATTGATTATCTGAATCAATTTGAATTTGAGGTAGGATTCTCTGCATTTCAACCTTGAAATCAGTTTATTATTTTTTTCTAGCCTAGTTTGCTGTTATTAATCTTGTGCACATTCTCTTACGAAACAAAAGTTCTTATACTTTGAAATTGTAGCAGTTTTGTATTGTATGTATCTCTGAACTTCTATTCCTACAAATCAATTTGTTCTGGAGGTAAATTGAATGAGTGGGTTATAAAAAAAAAAACTACGACTCTTCCATTTCCTTTAATATGCCTTTATTCTGAATGAATTTTGTGACCTTTCCAGACTTACCCTTTTAAGGAACCCTGAAAAGAGCATGCTGTTTACTTATGACTCTAGATGAGTTATCTAACCTTTCTCAAAATGTTCTCTCCTCCATATAGTGGGTATAATTATGCTTGGTTTGGGATTGTTGGGAGAATTAAATAAAATAGCTAATAGAAAAGTGCCAGAGCTGGCCTTACAGTCTTACAGGTTTAGGGAGTCAAATCCTGTATGGCTGACTGCAGTTCAAATCTGGCCCTGGGGGTTTGAAAAAACACACCTGCTTTGTATGCATGCATGTCCAAAATCCTGACAGCATAGAGAAATGCAGGAGAAGGGATTGTGGCATGACCACCTCCCACTGGGTGGTGCTTTCTTCCTCTCTCTCTCTGTCTCTCTCTACTGAGCACAAGAGCCCTTCTGAAGAAAGATAAAGAAGGAAAGAAAAGGAAAAAATGTTCCAAAATTTCTACTTACATAGTAGGTATTAAACCAGCATAAATCAACATAATTTCTCTTCTCTTTTATTCTACTTTTGCCCAAAGGATTTTTTTTTTTTTTTTTTTTTTTTTTTTTTTTTGTAAATCTCCCAAAGAATCACCAGGGATAAATAAATGAGTCTACTTTTGCTCAAGTGATTTTCAAAAGACAAGACAATGGCTGGCTATTATTTGAGTGTAATATTTTAAACAGTTCTTTGAAGCAGAGAAACATCTAACTGTGGTCTGATAGTTTCAACAGACTGTAGATGAAACATTTAAACATAATTTTCTTAACATATACAAGGCATAGTTAAATGTACCGTAAAAGAATTGAGTTAAAAACATAATTAAGATAATGAACTCAATGGCAGTTTTAGGGATTAACTCAAGAATTGTAGTTCACAGTAAAGTAGTGTTTGCATACAGCACTGCAGTATTCAGGGAGAAAATGGTCTCTAACAGAAGCCAGATAAATATTTGGAAAGGTTTGAATGAAAGAACACTCCAGATTTGCTTTCGTTGTGCTACAGAAAATTTTAGTTGCGTCAGAATTTCTGGGGTGTAACCTTAATTCCCTGGGTGTAGATACCAGTTCGAGGCATAGAGCTGTCCCTGTGGTGTTGCTTGCAATTTTACTTTTCTGCTAAATAATGTTGAAAACAAAGGGCTTCTAAGGTCAAGGCCGCTTGGTTTTCTCATGGGCATTTCACTTACTTTATTTTATGTAAACTTCAGCATCGTTACCACAGTTGAATTCACTGCAAGTTGTTGCAGAAATTACACAAACATTGATGACTTCAACATGGTCTTTCTTTCCATAGAATTCCTCCTCCGAGAGCGCCCCCAATGAACATCCTCTCTGCAGTAATCACTGAAGCTTTTGGAGTGGCACTTGTAGGCTATGCGGCCTCACTGGCTCTTGCTCAAGGATCTGCAAAAAAATTCAAATATTCAGTTGATGACAACCAGGTAGGTGTGTGCCCCCAGCCCCTGTCCAGTCCTGTGATATTACTGTACTGTGTAATTCCAGGTTCTTCAAATGTCGAACTTATCAAAAATAGAACTTTCCAAAGTGTACAGCAAGAATGTGTACAGCAAAAATAGAAGAAAAATCTCTGAACCATTTAAAGAAAGCTGAAAACCTGGCTTTTATGATTCATACCTTATTTTTATTTAAATAAAAGACACCCCAAAGTTTTTAAAACTTGTTTTTAGATGAGAACTCAAATATGTTTATCATCGCGTGCTAAATTTAGAAGATAGTGTATTTCATATACAAATAAAAGTGGTGATACTTTTAGGAAAATCTAAAGGATGGAAGGGTCTATTCTTTGCATATCACAGTATGCAGATTGTGTCGCTCACATTCAGAACTTACTTCTGCCAGAATCTTGTTTTAAGCTCTGTGTCCTTCCCGAGCCGTGCAGGTGTGCTGCAGCAGCAATGATAATGAATACTGACCTACCCGTGTGCATATCTCACTCTGACACTACATGGCTTCGACCCTCTCTGTGCCCCACTTTTCTCATCTGTTAAAGTGTAGATTTATTCATTCTACAGATGTGTTTTGAGTCCTCTGTGTACTAGACACTGGTCTAGGTACAAGAGATACAACAGTGAACAGCACAGATCACATTTTTTGTCCTCTCAAAGCTCCCAGTGCTTCTCACCATACTTTGATGAAAAGCCTCTTCATTATAGCTTACAAGGCTCTGAATGACCTAGCACTATCCCTTTTTCTCTGTGAGCTTATATCTCGTTTCTACTCTATTCTTGTCACACTTACCACCTTACTTTTTCTTGAACCCATTAGTCACGCTTAGGATATTTACATTTGCTGTTCCCTTTTCCAGGAATTGTATCCCCCCAGATATATGCATATTTCCTTTATTTAAATACTCCCCTTTCATGCCGACCTTTCTGGTAATCTAAAATCTTAACCTTCACATTTTCCCATGCTGTCTTCTGCCTTGCTGGCTGTATATATCTTGTTTATTATCAGCATTTTCCTAACTAGAACCACAGCTCTATGAGGGCATGGATATTTGTTTGTGCATACTGGCAGCAGTAGAAGCAGGAAAACTGTTAAGAAGCTTTTGCAATATTCCAGGTGAGATTTAATGATTTGGACCAGGATGGAGGAGAAGTGGATAGATTTTGGATTGGACGTGGGTGCTGTCCAGGAAATGGGGGTGGAGGAAGCCAAGAATAACGCTAAAGCCTTTAGCCTGAGCGATTGGCACTTGAGATGAGGAAGAACAGGAGAGGACTGGGTTGGGATGTAGAGATCTATAGCCTAGTTTAGTAAGTGCAGGATAGATGCAGCTATGAGACGGGGATGTGAGGTAGCAGGTTGGCTATGTGAGCCTGAGGTTCACAGCAGTGGTCCAAGCTGGAGATATAAATTTGGAAGTCATCAATGTATATTTGGATAGCTAGCATGTAGTTAAAGAAGAGATGTGGTCCAATATTTGCAATTAATTAGATAAAAAGTCACAAAGGAAACTGAGAAGTAGTTAGGAGGTAAGAGGAAACAAGGAGAATATGAAGTTCCAGAAGCCAGTTGAAGGAGGCTTTAAGGTGAAAGAAGTGAGTAACTCTATCAAATGTCACTTTTAGGCCAGGTAAGATAAAGATTAGCCATTGGATTTATCATTGGGAAGGTCACTGGTGGAGTGATAGAAATAAAAGCCTGATTGTAGTGACTTAAAAGACAGAGGAGAAATTGACAACAGACAGCAAAAAGAAATATTTCCCTATAAAGTTCTTATGAGGATTAAATGGAAACAAACAGTATTTCCCTATAACGTTCTTATGAGGATTAAATGACTAAAGTGCTTCGGAAAGTTTCTGACTCATTGTAAGCACACAATAAATGTTAGCTACTTTTATTATAATGTTAAGTCTCAAATGATGGGGTGAACAGAAACCAAATATGAATAAGCTGCATTCCTTAACAAATTATACCTGTGGTCTCTACGTCAATTGTGATTAAGAAAAGATACTGTTTTCTTATCATCAATCTTACAGGAATTTTTGGCCCATGGCCTCAGCAATGTGATTCCTTCATTTTTCTTCTGCATCCCAACTGCAGCTGCCATGGGAAGGACCGCTGGCCTGTACAGCACGGGGGCAAAGACACAGGTAATTTCCTTGTTTAGCAGGGACTCCGTAACTTCAGGCCCTTCATTTCCATTCTCGGTGGTGGAAAGTACAAGCTTCTTTCAGTCCTTCAACTTTTCTGAAGTATTTTCAAGGAATTCTCTTTTTTTCTCCTCTTTCCCGTGAATGACCATTCCGGAGGCTGAGTCAATGAGAAGGGTCAAACGTTTTGTACAAATGGCAGCTTTAGTGTTAGCTACCTTTGAAACCGAAGCTCCCTCTAGTGGCGTCTCTGATGTTGTTTTTGTTCATCTGAGTAGTTAACATAAAATTTTTCCAGTTTTACTTACTTTAAATGTACTGAAATCAACTTTATGTAGAATCAATGCATACAGTGAAATTCCTATCTATGTGGATGGAAAAAGTATTTTCAGACCAATCTCAGTATCCAAGCTTATTGTTGGCCATGAGGCTTCCAAGCTTACGGGGCACTGTTTTGCTTCTGCACTACAGCAATATATATATTATATATATGTATATATGTATATATATGTATGTATGTGTGTATATATATATATGTATATATATATGTGTGTGTGTGTGTGCATATATATATACTTTTTCTTTACTAATGAGAGAGCATATACACATGCATGGGAGAGTGAAAGGGTAGGAGAGAGAGAGAGAGAGAGAGAGATGAACCCCCTCCATAGGGTCTGGTCCTGCCATAATCTTCTTCCCATCTTCCAGTGTGTCAGATCTTGGGCACTTACATGTATGCCCAGTGTTTCAGCCTGACCAGGCAGGGGATTTGAACTGTGGTCACCAGGTGAGATACAGCTTCTCTTGAGCAGCATATTACTACTGTGCCATGAAGGCTGATCTATATCTTAATATAAGAAATTAACATCAATAACTAACCATTACTATTAGAATAATTTATGTTTAAAATAAAAGTTGAATGAGAGGGACCAGCAGTTGGTGTAATGGCTATGTGACTGGACTCCCATGTAGTTGACCGCGGTTCGAGTCTCGAACCCAGTGGCTTAAACTCACGCTGGGCGCGTGTGTGTGCGTGCCCAGGATCCCAAGAGGAGAATGGAGGAGAAGGGATTGCAGTGTGGTCTCCCCTCCTGGAGGGTGATTTCACTCTTCTATCCCTCTGTCTCTCTCTGTCTTTCTGGTGAGCGCACACACACTATAGCAAAAAAACCTCTCCAAAAAAAAAAAAAAAAAAAAACTGAATGAGAATTTATAGAGTATTTTATGTATTGATTCAAAAATGTGTTGGGAGTCTATCTTATATTAATTTTTTTCATATTATAGAAGATAAACAGTGTGTATAATAGTTCTTTACTTTGGGAGCAAGTGACAAGAGAAAGATGGGTAAACATGCATTAAAATTTAGTATAAAATTAACTAATAAAATTAGTATCAACATGCCATGGAGCAGAGCAGAAGCAATAAACAAATTTTAAATGTATTGTAAGTGGCCTCAACTCATCAGCTAAAACGTGAAGTTCTCATTCAGCCTTGGTTTATATAACACAATAGTTTGATTTTTATAGAGTTAAGGATCTTCAAGTATAGATTCATTAATGTGTATTTAAATGTTTTGCATAAGCATTTTTGCAAACTATACTATCAACTGTTTGTCAATTAAATTTGAATGTTTAATAGGTAGCATAGCCATCCCCGGGGGTGTGTGTCGGGGCTTGATTTCTCTCTTTCTGTCTCTCTGGCAAGTATATGTGCTCTTTTTTTGGAGAGGTTTCTTGCTATAGGGCGTGTGCACTCGCCAGACAGAAATAGAGAGAGAGAGAGAGAGAGAGAGAGAGAGACAGACAGACAGACAGACAGAAAGCGAGAAATCACCCCCGGGGGGATGGCCACACCACAATCCCTTCTCCTCCACCCTCCTCTTGGGATCCTGGGCACGCACGCACACGCGCCTGGCATGAGTTTAAGCCGCCGGGTCCAGGACTCGAATCCGGTCAACTAAGTAGGAGTCCAGCGACATAGCCATTATGCTAACTGCTGGTCCCTATATGTGTTCTTTTTAAAAACCAAAACCAAAACCAAAACTCTCTCTCAAAAAGAATGTTTACATGGGAACCAGCAGTTAGTGTAATGGCTATGTCGCTGGACTCCCACGTAATCGACCACGGTTCGCGTCCCGGACCTGGTGGCTTAAAACTCACGCCGGGCGTGTGTGCGTGCATGCCCAAGATCCCGAGAGGAGAATGGAGGAGAAGGGATTGTGGCGTGGCCATCCCCCCTGGGGGGTGATTTCTCACTTTCTGTCTCTATGTCTCTCTCTGTCTGTCTGGCGAGCGCACGTGCCTTATAGCGAAAACCTCTCAAAAAAAAAAAAAAAGAATGTTTACAATTATCACTGATTTGTTAATAAATATTTTTAAAATAGCAAAATGTTTTCAGAATTTTTTGTTTAACACCTAATATTCAAAGATCTTAGTTTGTTTAAGAGGCAGCCAGACATTTTTTAGTCCATGTTGTCCCTCTGACTTGCTGTGGGAACTTCAACAAATTAGCATTGTCATTTGTCACATGGACAGAGAAGGATGGTATATAGAATCCCTGAGATGTTTCCACCTTGATTGTGTTCCACATCTGGGATTTTCTTAGGCATTTACCTGCTTTCCCAATTATTATTTTAGTAATAATGAAACTATTTCATTAATCTCTGTAACTTTTAACATCAAATGTCAGAAAGAGAGAGTAATTTGAGAAAGCTTGTACTTTTTAAAAAAACTGGAATGTTTTTCATTTGAGTTGGGCATGAATTTGTTTAATTAATAGGGCAGGGACGAAGGGGCACTCTCCTCTCGGTTTTAGTGGTCACATGTATGAATGATTAGAACAACAGAAAAACATTTAAGGATTTTTTGAATAGAGATTTTTTTTTTCTTTTCCTAGTTGGTATTCCATTCATCAGACTTCAAAAGAAATGAAAGAAATCAAACAAGATGCTATTTTACAGAAACAAAGCTCAGTAGTAGAACATTTTCATGTTGCTGTTTATTGTGATGGTTGCTAATCTTTCCAATCATTCCCATCAAATTGCACAGGGAAAAAAAATGTGATTTAACATGTACACCCGCATCAAGGAAGCTTTCCCATGGTAGTCACCACAGACCTTTAACATTGTAACTATTTCTCTAGTTTATGTGGGTATTACTGAGAGCTGACATGGTTTGAAGAAGGTGCTAGGCAAGCCAAGTCTTTTTTTTTTTTTTTTTTTTGGAGAGGTTTTTGCTATAGGGCGCGTGCGCTTGGCAGACAGAGAGAGACAGAGAGACAGAAAGCAAGAAATCACCCCCAGGGGTGGATGGTCACGCCGCAATCCCTTCTCCTCCATTCTCCTCTCGGGATCTTGGGCACGCACGCACACGCACCCGGCGTGAGTTTTTAAGCCACAGGGTCCAGGACGCGAACCGCGGTCGACAACGTGGGAGTCCAGCGACATAGCCATTGCGCTAACTGCTGGTTCCCGGCAAGCCAAGTCTTAAAGGTTTTATTCTCAGTGGGCTATTTGTGAAAGCAGTTTTCTGTGTAACATGACTTCACAAAAACCACCCCTTAAATGGTGCTATCTCACTTAAGGATAAAATTTATACCCAGTACATTAACCCAGCTAGAAAACATAGAAGCCCTTGAACTTTTAGGCTAACGAAAAACCAATCAATGGACCAGTGATAACCACCTTACACTTGTTAATAAATTTGCCAGTAGAATTTTATTTAGCAACATTATCAGTATAGGAAGTTATTTTTGTAGATTGCAAATATAGTCATGTTATTCCTGTTTAAAGCCAATGCAAGGCTTTGCTTAGACCTTAGAATTCAGACCTTTCTGTTGCCTACAAAGCTCTGAGTGCTTCCCTGTACAGCTGCATCTTAGATGTCCTCTGCTCTATCTCAGCTCTCTGGTCACGTCTTACTTTGTCCTTGTGGACTTTGGTGGTGCCTGTTCCCTTTGTATTTGAGGCTTCTTCTTCTCTTCTAAGCTATTGTGATTCTCCCAGTCCTTCAGATCTCACTGCCACTTCCACATAATGTTTCTTTTCTTCAGAGTCCTTAGCACAGTAAGACATTAAAATTCACTAATATGATTATATGATTGATGTCTCTGTTCTACTCTTGACTAAAAACTACTGGAGAATGTGACCCTATTGCTTTGGTTCACTGTATCTTCAATGTCTTGCCCGGGACTTGTGGAATAGCTAAGCTCAGACAGAATGAATGAGAAATGAAAGCATCCAATAATTATAAAAGAAAACTATCAGTTTTCTGCACATTAGAAAGGATAGGCCAGGCCAGGGAATTCTTATTGTTACTTAATATAGCACATTTAAAATTGGGAAAAAGCCATTTAAAACAAAGCCTGGAATCATACACTCCAGAGAAGCACTATTCACTAGAAATATGAGTTACAGTAGCTGCATTTTTTAAAAGTAGAAGAAACAGATAAAATCAATTTTAATAATATAACTTTTAATAAAAAGTTCATGGGAAAGTGGGTTTAAAGTCGGAGTTCATTTTAGTGCAGAAACTTTTGAAATCCACGTGTAGTTTCTTTCTAATACATATTTTCCATGAACTATTTGAAGACCTCATATATTTTAATTTATCCAGGAAGATCAAAATGTGATAATTTAAACATGGGGTCTATTTCAAAATTATTAATGATATTTTTACATTCTTTTCTTTTTGTATTAAGACTTCTGAATCCAGTATGTATTTTTTACTTTTAGCATATCTTCCTATGGACTTGCCACATTTCAAGTGCTAGAGAGCCACATGTGGCAGCACTGGAGAGTGAATTCAGGACCATTTTGCATACAAGTGACCTAATGATGAAGCTTGTCAATGTTTTAGAAAATCAAATGAAAGGGTCAGCAGGTGGTGTGGTGATTAAGGAGCTGGACTCCCACACAGTTGACTATGGTTCAAATTCCAGACCTGGTGGCTTGCTTTCTCACTTTCCCTTTCTTTTTCTCTGGTGAGCATATGTGTCCTATTGCAAATTAAAATAATAAATAGATTAATTAATTAAATGAAATAAACCTTTTTGAAAAAAGAAATAAAATCAAATTAAAATGTGGGAATTGAAATAACAAAAGACTCTGATCGTGCACTACCAAGGGCCATGAGCAGATCCAGACACATTTCTATCCTCAACCTGTAGAAACCCTCTTTACAGTAATCTCTTTTAGATGTGACATCTAGGAGCACGTGTGTCCAAGAATGGCTTTCAGAGAAGGAGAAATGGTGTTACTGAGACAAATCACACCAGTAGACATCCCGGTTCTTCCTTCTCTCCTTCGCTCTGAGGAATGTGGACTGTGGGAAGGAGCTCAGTGTCCTCTGGCCCTCTCTCTGATGCTTCTCTTCACCTCCAACAGAGGAGGTCCACTGGTGCTCTTCAGGGAGTTCGGGAGGCATAAGGAACCACGAGGGATGAGAGACAGCATCTGCTACAGATGCAGCTTAACCACAATTGAAAACAACAGCTGGCATGTTTTTCTGCAACAATGAGATTGCCTCTGGGTTCTAATTTGCCATATCTTTATTCTTTCAAAATTTGGTTCGTTGCTGCCATCTTCTTTAAAACCTTTTTAACCTAGCCAGAATCACCCCAGATCTTCTCTCTTTGCCGTTGCCCATCTTTCACCATTCTACTACTTTCCACAGAGTTGCATGTGTACTGACCTCCTCACTTACTTAACATTCTGTGGCAACTAGTTAGAGAGGAATTGACTAGTGTCTCACGCTTCTTCCATTCATTTAGGTACAGATCCCACTAATGCCTGAACAGTCATCCTTATAAGAAATGTACAAAATTAAGAATTTAACTAGAAGGAAAGGTAGACTATTTCCTTTCTAAAGAATTATCTGTTGAGTATGAGTAGTTATAATAAAAAGATAACAAAATTTATCTTTGAACATTTATTTAATGTGGTATGTGTTATGGTGTAAATGAACCCTCCCCAAATCCATGTATTAGAATTTGGTTAAGAAAGAATTTGGTTTGAAAGTCTTAAGAAGAAAATCTGATTATAGTGTTGAAAGACTGGATCTTCGGGAAATGATTAGGCATCAGAGTGGGACCCTTACATTTCAGTCCTGATAGGATTATAAGGAGAGGGTAGGAGCCAGAGAAGGGTACGCTTCACTCTGAACGCTCTCCTGTACTCTGCCATGTTCTGATTCAGCCAGGGGACCCTCTCCATGCTCTTGGACTTCTCAGCCTCCAAAACTATGAGCTAAATAACCTCGATTCTCTTACATTATTCTGATTCAGGTGTTTATGTTATTGACAACAGAACAGACGAGATCAACATGGAAATAAAACACCAGGATGAAGTTGCCTTGTGTAGATAGTTTCCTCATGTCCTTTTGTAGTCAAGATAGTTAAGAGTGTGAACACTTGACTATTTTACGTACAGTCTGTCAATCTGAAATTTGTAAAGAAGGAATTACTTAAGATTTTGTGGTTGTTTTCCGAAATTTGAAAAATAACACAATTATCTCTTTATTCTAGTTGTAACTTGCCTTTAAAAGTTTTCTCTAGGTAGATGAGAAATACTCAAGAAAATATTACCACATGTGCAAAATAACAGAGTCAAAACGTGGATGGTGCTTGGAAATGTAGCTCAAAGGTGTTATTACAAAAACCTGAAGTTAGAGAAGTCTATTGTATAGCACTGCAAATGACTTTACCTTTTTTGGAGATGACTTAGTTTGTTAATTATGGAATACAGAAATCAGTACATATTCCATATTACTCATGTCTTCTAACTCCCAACTGTATGGCCTTGCCAAGTCACAGATCCAAGAAATGTAGATTCTAACATTCCAAAATTCATTCCAGCTTATGTGATTAGAGTTTTGTTTTCAGGTACATCGTAAATGTATGAATGAAGTGTTCCACAAAAGGGGTGCGTGCCATTGTCTTTTGTTTTGAAATAAGTCTTACCAGTTGGTATGTTTTTCTTTCCATATTAACACGGAATTGCTGGGTCATTTACTAGGTTATCTGAATGGATCCTGTGATTTGCATTCTGACATCTGGCTCTTTCCAGTCTAGTGGAATGACAGGCATCTTATTTTATTGTTTAAAAAAATTCTTATCATGAAAATTGCCAATTACTCCTAAATGATCAGTAAAGTGACTATTTGGTGTACTATAACCTCTTCTGTGGGCAGTCATTAGCCCCCTAATGATTTATTCCCCACATGAGGATTATTATTTTTTCCCCTTTATATGCAGGGGTATGCAGGCTGTGAAAACAGACACTCTCAGCCTCTGCCAGCAAAGAAAGGCCTATTCTTCTGTTCATTTGAGTGACTGCTTGCTTAGCTGAAAAATTACAAGTACGCTCACTTCACTCCCCCTCTTCCCACACATATATACCTTTTACTAGGACTCGGTACAGGACTCTGAGGTGCACACATAGTTGTAAGCAATTGTAACAGATTTCTTCCCCAGTTCCTTTTTCTTTAACTCAGTCTATGGGGGCATAATTTGGATGTAGTAAAGTTCATCTTTTTCAGGTATGTTTACTTTATTTGGAAAATATATTATATAACCACAAGTGCAATTAAGATATAAAATACTTCTCTCACCCCCAAAAGTTTCCTCATGTCCTTTTGTTGTCAGTTCTCTGCTCCCACCTCTAGCTCCTGGTGTCCTATCATCTTTCTTTTATCAGAATTTCATAGACATCGAATCTTATAGCAGGCAGCCTTCTGTATCTAGTTTACTCACTAGCTTAATGGTTTTGAATTGTATCCATGTTCTTTTTTTATTGCTAAGTAATATTCTGTTTCGTGGATGTGTCCCAATTTTTCTGGTTATCAACTGGTGGGCATTTCAGTTATTTATAGATTTTAGTACTTAGGAATAAACACTGACATATATGTGTTCACATGGGCACATTTTTTTATTTCTCTTAGGCAGTCCAGGATCACATGGCAAGTGCATGCATACTTTTAGAAGAAACTGCCAAACTGTTTTCACAGTGGCTGTACCACATTGCATCCTCACCAGAAATGCCTGAGAATTTCAGCTGCTCCGAGTCCTTGCCAGTCCTTGATATTGACTATTTGTTTATATATTCATTTTCATTTAACCATTCTAATAGGTCCAATTCCCTTTGCTATCTCCATAATGTTCTAGGCATCTTTCTGGTCCTGTGAAAGTCCTCTTTTCTCTTATAAGGATGACAGTTTGGCCAAGTGTTTTTATGAAGTCATGATCATTTGCTTATGTGGAACCACATTCTCCTTCAAGCAGAGCATAGCTATAGGAGTCAGTTGTTTGGAATTGTCTTTTGTCAGCAGGCTGAGTTGGTTAGAACATGATACTAATGACTTTCAGGATTAGTAAAATTAAGCCTGTTCCACTGCCAGGGACTGCTCCCATAATCTCATAGAAACACTTCATAACTAGAGCTCTTCCTAACAAAGGGCTCCAAAGAGAGCAAATGTTTCAGTGGAAATTTATCATCAGCACAGAAAAACCCTAAGCTGTATATTCGGTTACTACCCAAACTACTCCCCATGAAACAGATGAGGAGTCAGGCTAAACAACAAGAAGCTGAAGAAGTTTTAATTGAATTGACACTTTCACTATTAAGCAAAAAAGCCATTGCTGTGATGTGTGATAAAAGTTGATGGTGTCCTATTTCTTTGTGTGGAATTGCTTTTCTCTCATCATTGACTTAATTTGATTGCACCAGTTTGTCAGCTGTCACATTCGGCTTCCCTCAGCTGCAAAATATAGATAATGACAATCTACGCAATTTAACAATTATGTGCCAACATTTTGTTCTTCTAATCAAGATGAACTAAGAATTATCTCCCCCATAACTTTGAAATAATAAAAAGTTCAAGGCTTTCTTTCTTTCTTTCTCTTTTGTCTATCTTTTATTTTACAGGTGGCTTGTCTAATATCGTGCATTCTCGTCCTCATAGTCATCTATGCAGTAGGACCTTTACTTTACTGGCTGCCAATGGTACAGTAGTGCTTTTTCACTATTTTAATACTTTAAATAAGAATCACTGTGAATAAAATTGATCAGAAAAGTAACTTCGATAATCCTAAATCTAAAAACTATTTTACATAAGTAAAGGTTGACTATGGGAGGGGTGGAACGATACCACACTGGACGATGGGTGAATGGGAGGATACCTTGGCTATTTTCTCACTCTTTGTTCTTGTATAAAGGTAGCATTGTGGAACTAGATTTATTCTGTGTTCATCTGGAGGGTGGAACTAGGCCTACTGTTGTGAGAAATAGATGTCAGAAGATTTTATCAGGATTTCAATTGTTACAAAATGTGTCCTGGGGCAAGGGAGTAGGGAACAAAGTACATCTTCCCACCCTGATACATCTTTTATACAAAATGACTCAGCACATTAGTATGAGTGGTTTATAAGCCTGAGGTATATATATGAATAAAATCTTGATCTTATGAGTGCCACTCTTGGTCCTTTGTTGTTCTAATTCTTCATTTGTATAAATCATTACCATGGAAGGGTCTTCCAATAATCAAGTTCGCTTTTAGAGTTATAAATATCTTGAGGTAAAACCAGATAATTAATCTTAAAGACAATTATAAAGAAATTTACAATATAAATATGTAAAATTTTTGCACCTAACCATTTCAAACGACAGTAAATAATTATAGTTATAGGATATTCAGCTTTATGATATTCACCCTTAAAATTTATAACTCTCCTTTTAATTTTCTTCCTTGTTTTTTAAAGAATTGCACAGGTTTTATTTGGTGGTTTCTTAGAATTGGTATTCTGTTCCAAAAGTATAGGAACAGGTTAGTTCTAAGGAAAGCAAATATTACTTCAGTCTTCTAATTAATGATTACTTTTCTCTAATAGGTACTTTAAAAACAAAGACATAAAATATGCCTTGTTCTTTTAAATTTAGATTGAAATTTTTGTCTTGCTTCTTTATCAACTCATTTTTCATTTTTAGTGTGTTCTTGCGAGCATTATTGTTGTGGGACTGAAGGGAATGCTAATACAGTTCCGGGATTTAAAAAAATATTGGAATGTGGATAAAATCGATTGGGTAAGTAGAAATTTGACCTAGAATTCTCCCTCTTTGGCTTAAGCATGTGTTGCCAAATAACCTTTAATATTTTTACTTGCAGACCACAGATTTAGTCATTTGACATGTGTACAATTCACAACCAACCAGTTATTTTTCCCCCAAATCTTAATAAAAGCATTAAGATATGAATTGTCTTTTTAAGAAACAGAATTAGAATTTTGTCATATGTTGATGGATGTTTGAGAACTTTTAAGTGCTAATTTGAGTGGATTGAGATATCCAATTTACATTATAAATATTTAGGTTCTGGAAGCAAGGTTTACCAATGAAGTATACACTGATAGTAATATAATGATTTGTAACATGTATGAAAAATCAGCGTTAATTGCTAAGAATATATTTTACATCAATTTAGATCGAAACTTTTTAATGATGACTACACTCACTCTGAATCTGAAAAGTCTCCGAAGTTGTAATTTAAGTGGGCTACATCGAGGGGAATGTTATGTTAATAGGATGCTGCTGGGAATAGATTTAAATTATACTGAATGATGACAAAATGGAGTTGCTACTTACAGAAATGTTTAGCATACTTATTCTAGAGAAACCTATCTATCCAAGAGCACCCAACACTCTTTCCTCTCCAGTATGGGTGAAGTACCCTCTGTATAGCCCTGTGATAGCTTTCACCATTTTGAAATGTCATGATCTATGAATTTCCTCTCCTTCAGGTCCTTTGCTCTGAGCAGCTCTGGGGGATTATATATACTGGTGTCTACCTTCATAATATTCCTCTCAAGGCTCAGTGTTACCGAGTGTACCAAGGTACAATGCTGGATGCCATGAGGAATGCAGAAATGAAAAGAGAACTACCTGTCCTCTCCACACTCCGTACATTTGGGCCAGAAGCAGACTCAGAAATGCTAACTTATTATGCATGGCATGATACATGATATGAAAGTAAAAGGACAAGCTTCATTCTGGGGAAAAACAAGTCAGGAACATTTAGTTTGGAGTCATTAACATGAAAGACTCTCACAGCAGAGCTGAAATACAAACTGAGACTTGAAGAAACAGTATTTGGCAGGCAGGCCAAGCAGCCCCAATTAGCCAGGCTAAGGAGAATCATGACTTTTTGAAAAGTGATATATCAATATATGAAGTAGCTCATAGATACAAATAAACAGGAGAATGCAAACTTATTCAAGGAACTACTCAGCCTTATAATAAAGGCATTTCTAAGGAATTCATTCATCACAAAGGAGGATGCACGTACCGTGTGGGAATGGGAATGATGATGTCAGGGAAGACTGATAGTAAGTTATTTCTACGATGAGAATTAAAGAATAAATAGACATTACTGGAGGAAGGGAGCAAGAAAAGCACATATGTAAAGATATGAACGTGAATGTGAGCATGTCTGGTTCTGAAAAATCAAAATAGTCAGCATGGGTAGAATGTACATCGTAAAGATGGGGGTAATAACAGATGAAGTTGGAAAAGTTAAAACTGAGTTGGGTTGAGACAGGCAGCTCATGTCCTGCAAAGAAAAGATTAGATTTCATTCTAATGGCAGTGAGGTGTCACTGAAAGGTGAAATGGACTAATATTTGTGTGTTCGGAAAGTCTTGAAGTAATTTGAGGAATATGGATCAAACTAATGAAGTGTATAGCATTTAGGGCACTACTTTAGTAATTCAGGCAGCTTCAAGTTTCTAGTAAGGAGCATCACTGGGGAAAGGTGCTGTCATTCATTGAGCTATAGAATATAAAAGGTTCTATCATTTAAATGCATTTAGTGGTTATGTTTAGTTCTATAAAAAATATAGGTTGTCATTCCTGAGTTATTTATTTCATCATTTTTTTTTATATGCCATCACAGAGGAGTTTTCCAAGAGGAGATTTTTTTTTTTTAATATTCCCTGGGCTATCTATCTATCTGCTTTCTTTTTACAATAGAAGGAAGTTTTTGGCTGAATCTAAAATACTTTTCTTCAGGACTTCAGATTTGGCATTATCTTTAGGCATTGGTGGAAAGGTAGAGAAATTGCAGAGCACTATGATTTCTTTTGTTCCTTTACGTGAGTTTTTTCTTTCTCCCAAGTGGGTACTCAGTGAAGTTCTTTCTTCTTGCCCACGAAATTTGGTAATATTAGCAGAATATGTATGTGGTTGAACACCCAGTATTAAATTGCTATGAGTGTGACATATCCTCTTGATTTCAGAATCAAGAGGTATTTACAATATTTTTCCATTTTATATCTTTTTGAATTTTTTTAAATATGTACATTTTCTCTTTTTAGTGGATTATGTATTTGTTGATTTTACTTTGTCTTTCTCCGTATCTGTATGTTTTCCCATGATTATTTTCTCCTTCGTGTGTTATTTCTTTTGTACTATTCACTGTATCTCTGATTATGTATTTCTTATTGTTATTAACCTATTCATTAGCTTTAAATATAGCTTTTATCTCTGTATTGTTTTTATTTCCACTCAATTCATTTTTAAAAAGTTTACATATTGGGGCTAGCAGGTAGCTTAATGGTTAAGGAACTAGATTCCTATATGGCAGATCATGGTCCAAGCTGCCTAAACTGGTGGCTTGAAACACACCAAGGATGTGTGTGTGTGTGTGTGTGTGTGCGCGCGCGCACTCAAAATCCTGAGAGGAAAATGAAGGAAATGTGGTTGGGCGTTTGGCCATCCTACCTGGGGTGCCTTCTCATTTTTTCTCTCTGTCTCTCTCTGGTGAGCGCACATACCCTATGGCAAAAACAAACCAACAAAACAAACTTCTTAATCTGATGTAATCCCACTTGTCTATTCCTGGGATTATTATTCTGTTAAATCATATTCTCCCTCCAGATAATAATGAGAACAAGATAAATATATCATAAAAATCCAGCAGAATAAAGTTAATAGACTCGGATGTAGAAATGTAAGCGCTCACTGCATTTTAATAAAATGAATACAAATTTTTAAGAAAGAAAAGAAAACTAAAAAAAAAATTACTTCTTCTAGATGAGAGAGAGGAGAGAGAGAGGACGGAGAGAGGATGGCGAAAGTGAGAGAGACGTGTGCCATGATCCACTCCAGCCTCAGCCATGGGTATGTACAGGGAGGGCTAAGGGTGCAAATCAGGGATGTCTCCATAGCTTCAGCATTGCAGAGCCCTGTGTTACCGCTGCACCGCTACAGCCGGCCTCTATTTACAAATTCTTCCAGTTTGCTTTTCATTTCTTTCCGTTTCTTTCACTTTCCCTTTTTTTAATAGAATATATTTTTAAATCTTCGTATCTGTTTTTGAGTGTTTTTTTTTTTTTTTTTGCTGATGTCATATTGGGTACTATATGTCCAAATCTATCCTTTGTCTCTATTTCATGATTTTCTCTGTTACTTTTCCTTGCTTCTCTGAATAGATCCCTTGATGATTCTTTTAGAATTGTAATGCATTTTTAAAGGACCTTGCTATTTGCTGAAATATGATGTGTGTGTGTGTGTGTGTGTGTGTGTGTGTGTGTGTGTTAGGGAGGGGGGTGAGGGCAGAGGGGAGATGGTGGTGTGGCAGTGAAATGAGATGGTCTGTGAGTCGGTCCCACATGAGAAGATTCCTGATTTAAGGCTGGAGGCCTCTCTAAATACACCGGGTGTACGTGTGCCCATGATGTGCTGGCTGGAAGCCATGAGTGGATTGCAGCACCAATATCCTCTTGGGAGTGCTATCTCTTTCTTTCTCTCTTTTTGTCTCTCTCACTCACAGAGGAAATAAATAAATGAATTTTATATATGTAAACAACAAATAACGGGGAGAAGGCAAGGAGCAGGATGTGGTGTAGAGCAGTGCGCACTTCTCATTTGCGTATGTTGTCTGAAGACGTTCCTAACTGAAGCAAAGTCTCCCAAATTACAGGTTGTCTGACACTTGTCTCCTCTCCATTATTCGTCTTGCTTCATCTCCTGCATCTCCTTTGGTGAGGAAGGAGACTCTCTAAGTGATTCAAAAGGCATTTCCCTTGTCTCTGGTATCTAAGTTTGCTTTCTATACTGTTTTTCCCCCACATTTTATTGAATCGCCAATGACCCTAATCAATCCAAATACCTTCATAGCAAATACAGATGGTACACACATTTCCATGAACACAAGTCTAACTTTACGCATCCTATAAAGTAGCACCTAGCTGTTGCTACATGTCCTACTACAGTCATTGAGTATATATATATATATATATATATATATATATATATTTTTTTTTTTTTTTCCTGAAACTTTTTTTTTTGGTAATTCAATTTACATTCCTTCCCTCAGCATCATCACAGCATACAAAATGCGATCTCCCATCCAGTACACACTGCATAGTGATTCAATCATGCCCATTACAAAAAATTTTCCATTACGCAGATTAGAAATATTTCTCTGTAGCAGTCCCTTGGCACCTGGTAATTGTGTAAGTCCCTTGACAAAAGAGCATTTTGGAAATACTGTGTTCAGAACAACACTGTATACTAAACTGTTGTTTAAAAGTAAGTAATTTTTGTTTTATATGCCTGATGCTTATGAAATCTTGACTAAAAATTCAAAATGGCATTGGGAGTCCCTTTGTATGGTGAGCCTACTCATGTAGTTAGCTCTCATGACACAAGTATGGCATTACATTAAAAGTGATACTGTAAAATGAAAAAAAAAAAAGGCATTTCCCTTTCACTGCACTTTTATGTTATCAAACTAATTTCTGCAGATATATTTACTGCTTCTCTGATGGTGCACCCTTGGCCAGAGAACTTAGTAACTGATCCCTAGAAACTCTTACCAGATGATTATTGTATAGGATTCTCAGGATTCTGACATGTATGCGAAGATCTATAATTGAGATAAAGTGAGGAAAAGTGTGTTGCCTTTTACTATCCTTTTTTATTATCATCTAAATTTCACAGTATCTGCCAGGTTCTATATTATTTTGTAGTTAAGGGTTTTGACCTTGTTTCATTAAGGGTAGTTCTTTTTTTTTTTTTTTTCCCTCTACACACTCACTTTTATAGGGTTTTTAGTGGATTTTGATAGAGGAGAGTAGAATAAAAATGCCTTTAATATACATTTATATCTGGCATCCAAATCTGTACTTAGAAAGGGAATTAATTCTGGAAGCATTATGGCAAATGACTTAAGAGGCAGATAACAAAAGACTGTTAAGTAAGAGGCTGTCAAAACAGTTCAGGGAAGGGGCAGTAATGTGTTGTCTAGGGCATCGCCAGTGAATTGAGAGGGAAATAGTGTCTGAGATATTTTAGATTTATAATTGATAGGAAATAATTGGAAAATAGATGAACGATAAGGCAATAAAATGTGATTCCAAAGTTTCTGATTATAATGTAGTAAAAATATTAGTGTTACTATGGAAAGAGAACACTGGAGAAAGGACAGACTTGGGGATTAAGTTAATGAGTTTGCATTGGGACATGCTGAGTTGAAGGTGTATGAGACCTTGAAAGCTGGTTTAAGAATTTGGAATTCACAGTGTTATACTTAGAGGAGATAGGAGAAAGCTAGTAGTTATAAACAATATAGTGGGGACAAAGAAGAATGCTTAGAAAAGTAACATGGATGTGACACGTTAATTCAATGAGATGTTGGGGTTAACTAGACAATGGTTTCCTACAGTTGAAACGGATAGGTATCTCTCAGCTGTTAAAAAATTCAACATTGAAAATCCATGGATTATTGGGATATAACCTGTGAATAGCATTTAGAGTAAGAATATGGCAGGGACCAGCAGTTAGCATAATGGCTATGTTGCTGGACTCCCATGTAATCGACCGCGGTTCGAGTCCTGGACTGGGTGGCTTAAACTCACGCAGGGGCATATGTGCGTGTGTGCCCAAGATCCCTAGAGGAGAATGGAGGAGAAGGGATTGCGGCATGGCCATCCCCCCTGGGAGGTGATTTCTTGCTTTCTGTCTCTCTGTCTTCTGGCGAGCGCATGCGCCCTATAGCAAAAACCTCTTCAAAAAAAAAAAAAAAAAAAAAAAAGAATATTGCACAATCTCTGAATATAAGCTCTTACCTGGTATACATAATATGTCTAGGTTATTCAATAGATAAAATATGCCTAGAGTATCGCACAATTAAATTAACCAAGATGTGTATGTGTATAAAATAATTTGAAAATAAGAAGTTTAATAGGTCAGTCAGATAAGTAGTAATCATCTAAGAAATAAAAGACTTGTATTTCTTTAAATCTTTAAAAATTTAATTCTGTCCTGAGTTATAAATCAGTTTCCACTTTGAAGTAATAAGAAAATAGAAATGGAAATAGAGGCGTGACTCGGGTCAAAACTGAGTTTGAATAGCTAAGTGGAAGGGGTAGATTTAGATTCATAGAAATTTAATAATATGAATCTATCACCAAAACAGATTGGTTAGGAAGAGATATTGTTTTGTAGCTGCAAAACTATGCTTTACGTAGATAGATGCGTTTTCTATATGGAGCAAGGATTTGTGTTTTCCTTGCTTAAGGTCAGTTCTGGAGTTAATTGCTGTGTGGGGACTGTGAATGCCAAATAGGGAAGGGAGCTAGTAGAAAAGCAGAATGAAATAAAGGGGGGGGGGGGGACCCAAGCACTAACTATTGTCATTCCTGATAACTGTGACAACCAGCATTTGGGTCTTTAACGGGAATCGTTACAGAATAATGTTGGGACTTTTTCTGACCAATGGAACTATTTACTGATCTGTGTTATTAATTTCCATGTGATATTTTTTCAAAACTACAAATATAGCCCCAGGAAATAACTAAGCATTTGGAGAGCTGGCTTATAATAGATGATTTTGTGGGAGAGTAAATACGCTTTAAAAATAGAACCAGATGGTACCCAAATTTTTGGTTGCTATGATGAAACCTGGTCAAGCTCTGTGGTTTTCTAAGTGGCAGGCACCTCAGTTCCCTATGCCATATTTAATCATGGAGGTGGCTGGGAGAACCAGGCTTACAAGTTTTGGGTGAGATCTTATTCTGCAGTACTCAGGCAAGTCCAGTTAGCTTTAGGGCATTGAGAAAACTCAGAATCACTGTGGGAAGCTAAAAAAATGATCAAGAACTTGCAGGCTGTATTTTATATATGATTAAGTACCGTGTAATACATTAGAAAGAAAAAACACACTTTACTGATAGAAGACCCAAATGAGTGTCTGTCATCTGAATAAAGGAAAAACATCTCAGTATCCTCAAGTTTGAGATAACAGGCTGAGAATGATCTCATAGTAAGTAGTAATTAGCATTACATTAGTAGGTGATGGATCTTAACATAGAATTATTTAAAAAGTACTATCTATTTTACTCCAGAATATTATTCCTTCTATATCAAAAGGAATTTTACAGATGAAAATCCCTTCGTTTGTGCCCAAGAACTTAGTTCTTCAAAATACCCCATTATTAAGAATCTTCCAAGCTCAGTGTAGATAAGTAATAGAAAGGAAAAACATTTAGAGATTTTAAAAAATCCTATTTAGAAACATTCATTTCAAAATTGTTTGAAAAAAAAATTGCATCCTTCCTCTACCATTCTCTGCCATTTTCAGATTACAGAGAAGTTTCTAACACTTTCATTTGTGTATGGAATTGAATTTAAAATGTTTTAGAGTGATAACATAACTACTGGGACAAAAAGAAATCTATTTAGGATTGTATGCATAGGGAAAGTGATGCAGGTTATTTGGGGGGGGAAGAGAAATACAAAAAATTTTGTTAGTCTACTATTTGATAAATGCGGGGTTTTTGCCTAGAAAACATCCTTTTGTATTCCTCAAATTATTTTTCTATTAAAGATATGTTTGCATCATCACTAAGCTTAGAAATGCCAACTATAATACCATATCTTCTTGAAAATTGTAATTTCAGCTGATGGACAAAACTGCAATAACTTTAGCATTTCAACTAAAAGAAAATTAGAGTTTCTTGCAGTCTTTTGAAATGTTTCCAAGAACTAACTTGGCCTTATTTTTTTAGCTTTCACAATAAGTGGCCCTTTGCAAATAAAATTATAATGATCGTTTCAGTGGTTGATCTAAAAGTGGCATTGGCAGTGTTCTCTGATTCAGTCATTTTGACATTAGGTTTTGCAAGCCTTATGTAGTAATAAAATGCATTAGTTATTTTTATAGCAATCCTAGAAAACAGAATATTGTTAGGAATGACCAAAAATCTGCAAACAATTGCTCATAATATGTTACATGAAATGAGAAAGCATTGAGAAATTATGGCATACTTTTGAACCATACACATCAACCAACTATATACAGATTTTTGTAGTATGTGTTGGGGATTGAACTCAGGGCTGACAGTGTCTGGAAATAAAAGAATGAACCCATCTCTGCTGCTGAGGGTCTGATGGAGCCTGGATTTGTTCTGTGTTCCTAGGCCTCTGTTTAGCCCTTAAATAATATGTTCTTGTTGAGGAATTGGTCAAAGGAATGCTGTAGAATAAGATTGTGAGGAATTGGTGCTTGTGAGAAAGATGAGAATAACAAATATCTTCTGTTTCCTGTTTCTTTTCCAGGGCATATGGGTCAGTACGTATATATTTACAATATGCTTTGCTGCCAATGTGGGACTGCTGTTCGGTGTCATTTGTACCATAGCTATAGTAATAGGGCGCTTCCCAAGGTAAGATCTTCGTGTGCTCTGTTTATTCTGACACAGCAGCAGTGTCTGTGGTGTGGCCAGTTACCTTTATTTCTGTGTACATACAGAACCATAATCTCATGTTCCGCTTTCTCTCAGAGAATTAGAGATAAGCAGATAAGATATTTTTGTAGTTTATTTCTTTCTTTCAAGTGTGAGAGACATACACACACACTGTTGACAAGATCTTCACTGCTATCTTCATCTTAGCCCTACATCCAACCAGAGTCATGGATACACCCACAGGTTCACCCATCCTGTTTAGGTAGACCCAGGATATGAACCTAGAGTCCTCCCATGTGGCCTCCAGCACCGGACATCACCACCTCAAGCTGCCTACAAAACTGTGGCTAGACCAAGAAAATGTTTATGTAGATAAATGTATATGTATATATAACAATGTTGGTCTTAACAAAAAGAAATGTCAACATTACACAATAGATAAAGTTTATTAAAACAGATAAACCTCCTAGCCATATGCTGCATCATAATGATCGTTTCTTAAGTGAGGAGATATAATATTCAACAAGACCCAAATCACACAGAAATGAAATAATTTGGAAAATTAAATAACTTCAGAAAAAAATAAAAACATAAAATAACTTTTATGTTTCAGAAGCTCTCTCTCTCTCTCTCTATATATATATATGTGTGTGTGTGTGTGTGTGTGTGTGTGTGTGTATATAATATATGCATGTATATAATTAAATGTAATTTTCTAGACAATTTATTATTAGACCTTCAGTTATATTACTCATTAATTAATTTATTAATATGAACACTTTCTCTTTTTTTGGTCTTTTTTTTACCAAACTTCTATAAATCATTCTTCTATCTTGACCACTCCTTTCTCTGTTTTCCCAGTGGTCATCTGATAATGCTTCTATTTACTTTTCATTCTTCCCTTGAAATTATTTGTGAAATAATATATTGTTAAAAATACTAAGTTGTAATCTTATAGAACCTATTCTTATGGAATCTACATGTGCAGATTCATCATTATCTGGTCTTTTCTTACCAGGGATTCCCTTTCTTTCCTTTTTCTCTAAAACAATAGTTTGCCAAATACTAGATACTATGTAGTCTTTTATATAATTCTTCTTTAACAGTCTGTCTCTTGTAACTGGGAGATATGGGCCTTTGGGAATGTGAGTGAGGCAAACCACATTTATTAATCTCTACTTAGACAACTCTGTTGTTATCCTCTATTCCTGTGTATTCCAGAGATGCATAGATTTACCAAAGTTTTAGGAACAAATGAGTTATGAGATCAAAGCCATTTAAGACATGGTCTAATTACTAAGGATGACCTGACTTATTCTTTTTTTTCCTTCATTGTTAATGTAGTGATTAGGAAATGATTGTTTTATTTTCTATTTGCCTTAACTATAGGGCAAGGACTCTAAATACAAAAAACATGAAAGAGATGGAATTTAAAGTGAAGACAGAAACAGATGGTGTAAGTATAATTTCTTTTTTCCTTTGTCCAATTATTAATAATTTTTGTGGTTGAGATGGTTTTAGGAAATCATAAGACACAGATAAATGATGATATTTAAAAAGACGGTAGTTCTGTTTTTAATTGGAATGAACTTCCAATAACATATATATGTGGCCCCCTCATATCTGGCAATGGATCTTCAACAAATCAATGGAACAAAAGGAAATCTCTTCAGATTGAGTATTCAGATAGGACCCTATCATGATCTACAGTTCACAGCAGAATCAAGGCCCAGATGAGTTGAGTCATTTGGAAACCTTTTCATTACTAAATTGCATAAAGTAATCAAACCAAACTGATAGTCTATTATGTGATGGAAGAAGGGACTAGGGAAGGAAATAAAGCAAATTGGCTCACAGTATTGCCCCCCCCCCTTTTTTTTTAAGAAGTCAGTCAATGAGACTATTGTTGGCAGAGGGTAGTTATATCCGATGGTTATGGAAAGCCAGTGGGATTGTTTTCTTGCTCAGTGGACACCTTTTTATGGAAACAACTTACATAAATTGTCTTGCCCTGCCCACACGTAGTAGAGCCAATTTATTGTTTTGAATTCTAGTTTCTCATTCTAATGGATGACCAAAAAAGTTTAAAGTGAGGGAAGAAAATATTGACTCGAATTATTTTTGCCAATTTTAAAAATTGCCCTGACTTTGAACTTGCTTTGTAAGTATTTGGCTAACCTTTTCATTTATTTTTCATGTCCACTTGTTTCAGTACCTTGTATTTCCTCCAGACAGTACTGTCTCCTATGAGTAGGACCAATGTCAGAGTACTGCCATGCAGACTAGAAACGGGAAAGAGCTTCAGAAGTCCTTTGGTGACACCTAGGGGAATGGTTTATGTTTTCACTAAGTATGGCAGATTTGCTTCAGGGTGTTTCTGGCTCAAATTTTTCATCAATTCTGCCTTTCTTTGTTTTTCTTAAAAATTTCCTGGGAATTTAGTGCTTGTGCAAAGTCATGAAGTGACCCTCCAGGTCACTGAAGTCCTTTCTGTACTTACACCATATGTATGCATATATTGGCCTTGGTATTGTTAGCTTTGTGACAGAATTCAGCCTTCAGTTTGACTATTTTTCAGTTCAGAAATGACTGGTTTATAAATTATGCCCAGTCTTTCCCTTCTTCCAAGGCTAAATATGTGAGTAAGTAAAAGAGGGGATTTGAAGGAAGATGAAAATCCTAGCCATTATGTCCTTTAACCTTGATTGGTTTCAATCTTGTTACCTACCTGAATAATAACTGTCACATGGAAATTTTTATTTTATTAGGGTGTTATACCTCTCTAACTACTTAATGTTTTGTATCATAAGATGGAGGGGGAAAAGAAAACGAAGATAGAGCAGGATTTGAATATGAACTGCTAGGTGGAATTTTTAACTAACTTAAAACACTCTTCTCTTCTCTACCCCTTTTTTATGCAAGACATTCATTACTACCCAGTGAATCTAACCTCAGTGAGAACTTTTCTAAAACAATTTGGATCTCTTTTCTTTCACAAAGACTCTTTTTTAAAAATATTAACTTAAAATGACATATTGGCACAATCATCTGGTGTGATTAGTGAGTTTATCAAAGATTTGGTGCTTTGATGATTAAATATGACCTAAGAATGTTTTATTTTTAATGTTTTTTAATGTTTTATTTTGGGGTTTAAGAGGTTTACTTTAAATTAAAAAATTAGTTCAACTACTTCCTTTTTTTGTTTTGTTTTCTTGAATTATTTGTTGCAAATATCCTCACTTTTCCAGAGCTTAATCAATTTTGTAGGTATGGAAACTTTTTGAGATGACCTAGTTTAAACATTTACTTTATTTGAAAAAATGAAGAAATTGGTAGAGGTTAAATGAGTTGTCAAATTAATATACCTAACATTTTCTTTCTTTCACCATTCTTTCTTTCCTGTATGAATCGCTATCCTCTGCATCTCCTCTTCTCTGCGAATGCTAGAGCCTGAAGGAGTATTACTTTACTTAGTTGGTAAGGAGTAATGATTTCACAGAATTTACTCTTCTTTCAATTTCTAGGTCAGATACCTGAGTAGGCCATAGAGAAAACTGTCTGAGTTGCCCACCACCCAGCACCAAGTGCTTCCAGGAACACCAGAGCAGGCACCTTTTGTGTTGAAATGTTTCCTTCTCCCTTTCTGCATCTCTTACCCATACCTTGGCAATCTAGCAAAACCTAGGCCTGCCCAAAGTGCACTTATGTTCCTGATACTATCTCTTGGTCTCTTTCTTCCAACTGGGCCTATCAATCACTTCTAAAATTATATTTCAGCTGAAGGAAAGCGAAATCATTATCAGGTAAATAGTTAACTGCTTAGGTCAAACTTTCATTTTTAAAAAATGCTGATGTTTAAGTAAGTTAACTTTCAGCTGGTAGATTAATTGGAAGTTAAATTTCATCTGATAGGTTAATTAATTGGGAGGATAAATCTTCCTGGTATTTGGATATTCTATGCTACTGCTCTCTGAAAACCCAGTCAGCAGGCTTAAGGGCCATTTTCTGGAAAGCTGCAAACTTGTCCCATGGTCTTTAATGTTTCTTAGTAAAGAGGAAGGACATAGTTCTCCTAAGAAGTGTATAGTATATACAGGTCTCTAGTTTTAATAATGAAATATTAGTTAAAAGATTGCTTCAAAAATTGAGGGACATTTGGAAGTGAAATATCCAGACTTTTTGCATACAGTTATTCTTTTTTATTTCATTCTTTTTTTTTTCTTCTGAAAGGAAACTCTGCAGCAGGTGAAAATCATCTCAATAAACAACCCACTCGTTTTCCTGAATGCAAAGAAATTTCATACTGATATAATGAACATAATCCAAAAGGAGGATGCCAGCAACCAGCCCCCCGATGATATCAGCAAGGTAGGCTCAGTGGTTTCACGACTAGATTGTCATGGGACAGGTAACCTTATAGCATGACACTAAACATGTGATCATATAAAAAATAATACATTGTCAAAGTGCTTAGAAACTTCTCCTCTCAGCAAAATGTAATATTATATTGGGTCATCAGGAACACAATGACACATTTTTGCATAGAAAATCATAGAAAAATAAGTCAAGATTTTCCCAATGACCTAACATTGCATATTTTATTTTGTTCTTGTAGTTAACTCTTTGGTAATTATCTTCTTGTTCATTCAACCATTCAGTTTGTATATAGTGGCCGTTACATATAGCACATATCTAATGGACAACCTTGAAAAAATAAATAAGACAAATCACTTAGGTAAACGGTCTTAGTTTTTTTATTTTTTATTTATTTTTTATTTATTTTTTGCCAAGTTCCTAACAAAAGAAAAGGGTTAGATATAGGTTTCATAGAGATTTAATATGATAAATGACTCTGGAGAAGTATAAACTGTTTCCATCATTATGATAACATTATTATAGAATCCCAGCACACTTTGTCTCCTTAAGTAACGTCAATGAACAGATCCTGAATCGATGTGCAGTGGTGTAAGTTAATGTAAAGTGAGCTGTCTATCATCACTTGAATCCTTAAGCCCTTTGCAGTGTGAAGAGCTCAGACTTTGGAGTTAAGCTGCCTGGGTCCACCACTTACCAGCTGTGGGACCTTAACTGAGTTATTGAATCTTTTCACGTCTTTATTTTTCTTTTCTGTAATGTAGATGATAAAATGAGTTAAAATATGAAAAACATTTAGTGCTTGGCCTACTCAGTGCTCTAAAATCTTAGCAAATAATGTTAGTTTGGTTCATTACTCTCTCCATAAAACTTTTCTTGACTACTCTCCATCACAAATGTGTCTTTTTTTCCTCTTACATCCTTGAGCATTATTTCTCAAGGATTCATAAAAGATATTTTCTTCTCCATTTCTAACATCTCAGGAGCTTTCCTGAACCACATTCCTATACAGCTTTAAGCTTCTGTCTCTGGCCATCGTCTTCCTATCCATACAATAGAGACCTCATTTATAAGGTCAAATATGTAATTTACAGGGGCCCTGTGCAATATGGAAATGTGAGGTCCTTGCTTACTAATGAGGATTTCACAGTGGTGATTCTGGCACATGAACCAAGTGGGAGACTCAGTTCTAAGTGGACCCCGTGTGACTGTGGGGGTCACAAGCCTGTGATGCTGGCCTTTCACGTCACCAGACCTATCCCAACCCCTCGTGATGCTCTTTAAAATTTCACTTCCATCAGAATATTGAGAGTCAACACCAGTGACTTTGTGTTGGAAAGAACTCTGCCTCTTGCCAAAGGGGAACATACATTTCTATTTGTTCAAGCTGCATACGAGGCCTATGTCTTTCACAAGGCCGTATTATAATAGTGTTCAGCTGTGTTACGAGTTAGGCAGGATTTTGTGGACTTATGCAAGCTCACAACTACTTTGTCTAATATTGGGGGGAAATTTGTTCAGAGTTTCAATGATATAATTAACCTACATGAAGTTTATTTTTCTGTCTTATTTTTCTAAAATGTAAATTTACTTTTTAAAACGACTTTGTGGACTTTATCACATCTAGTAATGTGCCCCATATGAAGATACTTTTAACTAATCTATTGATAGTTTATAATGTTTTCCTTAGAATTTCTTGCAGCAAGGTTATGTTTGCTCCAATTTATTTTCAGTAGTTAATAATTGGCATATGCTTATTTTGTAGCATATTGAGTCATAAATAAACCTGATTAACAATGCTTTCAGTGAGGAGGTATGATGAAATAGTATTACCTACTTCCAAGTTCAAAAGTGAGTCTAATAATCACACAGAGTTCATTGAATCTAGGTTGTTGATGGATAGTGACACCCAGAGGGTTCTTAAACTTAAAACTTTATGATGGTGAGAAAGGGTTTGTTATGACTGAACTGCACTAAATGAGAATAATGCAAGTACTGTATGTATTTACATACCATGAATTTTAAAGAATTTACTGAGGATTGAGATGGTAACCTGGAAGCCCTGCTCTGAGGAACTAGGGATAAACTTTATACAGTTTGGTTACACAGATGATGTGGAGTTGAATGGGTACTGTTTGAACATCTCATGTTATTCTTGTCACACATTATCTAGGATAGCTGATTCTTGTCTTAAGACCTATACATTTATTTTAAGCTCACTTTTAGAGTAATGGGTATGCATTAATTGGTCTCTACTGAAGCTTTCCCGTTTTTATTGTGTTAGTTCCTTGTGTTGAGCCTAAGTACTTTGCCAGTTGGGCAATTTCTTCTGCGGTAACTTCATTTCTCAAAAGAACATGGTGATAGAAGAGGCATTTAAAACACTCCTGGTGGGACCAGCAGATGGTGTGGTAGTGAAGGTGTGGACTCCCATATGGTTGACTGGAATTCAAGTCCAAGACCCAGGGGCTTGAAGATCATGTCAGGTCCATGTGTGTGCATGCCCCAAATTCCAATGTAAAAGGGGTTGTGGCATGGCTATCCCTCCTGTGGGTGATTTCTCACTTCTCTTTCTCTCTGACAAGCACTTGTGTTCTATTACAAAAACCCAAAATAAATATATAAATATATAAGAATAAAACACTCAGGGTAGGGAAACCACAGTATTTCTAGACATGAACTGAAAAAGACTCCATGGTATGTTACACCATGGCAATGTACTTGCTGAATGTCATCATTGAATAGGCTAAAAACAGAGGCCTGGGAGATCTTAGATGCTGGTGTTTGGTGGGTTCCAGTAAATTATAATATAGACTATAGATACGATGATTAGTTACCGTTTTGTGGCCTCACTGTACAAGTTTGATCTGTTGTTTATCCCAAGTTTTCTTTTGCTCAGACAAATCATATTTTTAAAAGTTCACTGTATTCTTTGGAATAGTTTTAGATTCACAAGAAAATTGAGAAGATGACAGAGAGTCTTTATTCTCCAAACCACACCCAGTTTTCCTTGTTACCAACATCTTGTATTATTGTGGCACATCTATTACAGTTAAAAAAACCAATATATCATCAAAACCTGTACTTTATTACAATGTCCTTACTTTTAACCTATAGTTCTAGGTTTTTTTTTTTTCCTATGATCCCATCTAGGATGTCATAATAACTTTAGTTATCATGTCTCCTTAGACTCCTCCTGGCTGTGACAATTTTTCAAACTTCTTTCCTATTTTCGTGTGATGGTCGTGATGGTCTTGAATAGCACTACTCAAGTTTCTTACAATTTCCCTTTATTGAAAGTTAGCTGCTATTTTTTTTTTTTTCCATAGTAAGACTAGGGTTGAGGAGCCAAGCTACGGAGACAAAGTGCCCTTCTTAGACATCCTTTCAAGGGTATAACCTACCCACGAGATGTATTTAGTTGGTATTAACCTTGATCACTTGTCTAAGGTAGTATTAGCCAGGTTCCTCCACTGTAGAATGACTCCATTTTCCCCTTTCTAGACTGCACCCTTTGAAAGGAAGTTGCTGTGTGCAGCCACTTTTAAGGAGTATGCAGTTATGTTCTCCCTCCTTGAAGACAGAGGATTTATGTAGATTTTTTTGAAATTCCTCTGCACAGGAAATTTCAAACAAGGTTTTTATTTTGCTTTAGGTTTTTGCCATAGACCATGTGTGTTCACTAGAGAGAGACAGAGAGAGAGAGATAGTGAGGGGGAAAGTGAAAAATCACCCTCTGAGGGATGGCCACACCACACTCCCTTATCCTCCATTCTCCTCCTGGGATTTTGGGCATGCACACGTGTGCGCCCGGTATGAATTTCAAACTTCAGATCTGGTACTTGAACTGCGGTTGGTCATATGGGCATCCAGCACCACCATGTCACCTGCCAGCCCCCAAACAAGGTGCTTTTAAGAGGAGGAGACAAAAATTCATGTTTGCTAAATGCCTCTCAGGGGCTAGTTCCTTTAATTAAGCTAACTTAATCATCAGCTGCCCCACAATGTAAGTGCTGTTATCTGAACATTATACAAAAGACAGGTGGAGAGCTGGAAGTGTATAATAACCTGGTAGAAATTGTATAGCTACTAATTGTCAAAATCAGACTTAAAATTTATAAGCTATACAATTGAGCTTCAAGAAAAGTAAATAGATGTTTTCTAGTCAACTGTCAAGATGAAAACTGATTTCATAGGAAAAACAATATGTTGGGAACCAGCAGTTAGCGTAATGGTATGTCGCTGGACTCCCACATAGTCGACTGCGGTTCGCGTCCCGGACCCGGTGGCTTAAAACTCACGCCGGGCGCGTGTGTGTGCGTGCCCAAGATCCCGAGAGGAGAATGGAGGAGAAGGGATTGTGGCGTGACCATCCCCCCTGGGGGGTGATTTCTCGCTTTCTGTCTCTCTGTCTCTCTCTGTCTGTCTGGCGAGCCCACACGCCCTATAGTGAAAACCTCTCAAAAAAAAAAAAAAAAAAGAAAAACAATATGTTAAGTGTTTAGAAGGTTGATCTGGAACTGGAAAGGCATGGGCTTTGGTTCTAACCCAGGCTTTTACTACCTTTATGACCTTGTCCAATTTATTTAATCTTTCTAATCGCTAAGTCCCTCATATGGAAAATGAGATTAGTGAATTCATAGAATTGTTCTGAGGATTAAATGATTAAAATTTTTGGTATATGGTAAGTACTGAAGAAATATCAATTGTTATAATCATCATCATTATCATTAACAAAATAACAATAATATATTATCTGAGAGGTAGATGGCATGTGATTGCATTAGAGGCATCGATTATGTGAGAGAAGCTCAACTGTGGGATACAGAGCCATATAAAGGAATGTTCCTTAGGTATTTTTTTTAAGAGAGATTTTTACTGTAGGGCACATGTGCTTGCTGGAAAGACAGAGAGAGACAGAGAGACAGAAAGCGAGAAATCACTCCCTAGTGGGGATGGCCATGCAATAGATCTTCTCCATTCTCCTCTCTGGATCCTGGGCACATGCGTATATACACCTGTTGTGTGTTTTAAGTCGTCGCATCTGGGATTCCAACCAGGTTCAACTACGTGGGAGCCCAGCAATGTAACCGTTACACCATCTGCTAATCTCTGTTTCTTAGGCATTTTTATGGAGTTATAGATGAACCATTGATTTTTGTGTAATATGAGATATACAATCAGTAACTTTCCCTCTGAGAATATTACTGTTAATGAGGTTAATTTCTGATTGGATATGCCACATGAAAAACACACACCAATGCTTTGTTTCTGGTCCAAAATGAAAATAGTCTTGCAGAAAATGTTCTAAAGAAGGCAGTCTGACTTAATAATAAAAATATTTACTGCACTAATATACTTTTAGAACTAATAATCATTTCATTATTTCAGAGTTGCTGTATACAACATCCTGAAGACAAAGCTAGTAAAAAATATTGACAAGTAGTTTTTTTTTTTTAACTTTTCAAGGTGAAGAGGATGATGTGATTTTTTTTCACAGAAAGATATTATTTTTGTAACTTTTGCCCTTATATTTGTTTTGTTTCAGTGTGAACAAAACACTCTGCTCAGTTCTCTATCCAATGGTAACTGCAATGGTGAGTTAAATTTAATGGAAAAATACTAAGTATTTTAACTTGAATATAACAGAATAAATTGTCTTCTCTCTCTCTTCCCCTCCTGCCTCTCTCCTCTGGCTTCCTCCTCCCTCCCCTGCCCTCCTTCTTCCTTTCTCTTGCTCCCTCTTACTGTCTCTTTTTGCCTCCTTCCTGTTTCCTTTTCTCAATTCTTCCTTCTCCCTCTTCTTCCTTCTCTCTGCCTCCTTCATTCTCTCTTCTTTCTCCTCCCCTTCTTTCCTCCTCATCTCTCCTCGTCCTTCTCTTCCACGTCTCTACTCGATCCTACTCCTCTCTCTCATTTTCTTTTCTTGTCTTTTCCTCCCCCTCTTTCTTTTATGTACATAAAATAAATGTTAAAACGTTATAGATTGAAATTTGTGGTGTTACATGTAGTTTTAACAGGGATCAAAATTTTCTCCAAGATATCATCTCTTGGGATGTATTTTGGATTTCTACTCCAAACAAACTAGCACTTTAAATATTCACATGTTTATATTTACCTGAAAAAAAACCAATTAAGTACCAGCAACAAATGTTTAATGATGGATGCCTGCTCAGTTATTTATTTTAATGTTTATTCTCTAAAAGTTTCATCATCTTTCTCTTCCAAACTCATGAACTGATAACTTTGTCCCATTTTCAGGAAAATTAAAAGACACAAAAGAAAGTGATATACTTTTGTGAAGTACAAATGAAAAACATATTATGATAATATTGCAACTAAATACTTAAAAAAAAGAAGTGAATTGGAACAAATCTTAATTCTTGTCTTTCAATTTGATATTTACTAAGATTCAAATATTAGAAGTAGTGAAGTTATTTCTCATTGTTCATTGTGGCTTTTATTTAATATAAATGGTTATGCAAATTATTTTCATTTGTTTTGTATCATATAATACAAATACATATTTATTACACATAAATATTACATAATGATATCATATATTTATTCAGCTAATTCCTTCCAACTGAATGTAAGTGAAAGTTATTTTTGAGACCTGAGAAATATTTGTTTCCCTTTTCCTTTTTTCCCCCCCAGAAAGCATCTCTCAATGTTGTAATCCTCCTGCCTCAGCCTCCCCATAACCAGGAGTTAGGACTACAAGCAGGCACCACTACATCTTCCTTGCTTTACTTTTGATTTGAAATCTTTGAAAATAATCTTAGTTTCAAATTATTAGATTTTTTATAAAGTACTGGTAGTGTAAAGGCATTTATTACTTTAAATATATACTTCAAAATAAGTGAGTTTTTTTTTTTAAACACAAAGCTTAAGAAATGGCATAACAATATTAAAATTATAAAATAATGAAATGACACCGTACTGTTGGTATGTTATTAGGTCACACATTTGAGGAAATGAGTCATGGTGAAAATTCAAGGTGAAAATTGGCTTTTTTTTTAGCAAAGAGAAGTCAGTTGTGAAGTAAAAAATAAAAAATAAATGGCATGTTTATTGCTTCATTTTTCAAGTCTTAATTCTCTTTTTCTATTGATTCTTGAAATATATTTATCATTATTTTCTAAAGAATTTATTATTTGTTTCTGTTATGGTTTTATTGCTGGGAACAAAAACTAATAGGTAATCAATTAATGAGTGCAGGAAAGAAGGGAGAGAGAAAAGAAAATAATAAGGTATAATTAATAAAATTCTAATCTTTACATGTAACCAGAGAGTTACATCTTTATCAGGTTTAGGGGGTTATACCATATATGATGCAAGCATAACTACTTGGTAAGGGAGAAAAAGTAGCAAGAGAGGGATTTTAACTGTCTTTTAAACTTCATTTATGTATTTCTTCTGAGAAAAAGAGAGACACATTGGGACCAGCAGTTAGCGTAATGGCTATGTCGCTGGACTCCCACGTAATCGACCGCGGTTTGCGTCCCGGACCCGGTGGCTTAAAACTCACGCCGGGCGCGTGTGCGTGCGTGCCCAAGATCTTGAGAGGAGAATGGAGGAGAAGGGATTGCGGCGTGGCTATCCCCCCTGGGGGGTGATTTCTCGCTTTCTATCTCTCTGTCTCTCTCTGTCTGGCGAGCGCACGTGCCCTATAGCAAAAACCTCTAAAAGAGAGAGAGAGAGAGAGACATCACTCCAAAAATCTTTACACATTTTGATCCACCCCTAGCCTCAGCCAGTCTGGATCGCATGTCTACCGAACTTGTATAAAAAGCCCCAGGATTTGAACTTGAGTCCTTTCCACATGAGTCCAGCTGTGTTACTTCTGTGTCAGTGCCTGACCTGAAATGGGACTGAAAAAAATCTATCCATTGCAACAAGTGTGTGTGTGTGTGATACAGAGGCATTTTTCTAAAAGTCTAGGGAAAGGGAAAACTATTCTGTGCCACTTTATTAGCACTCTCATTGTCCTTGGCTGAAGATCTAGTTGTGCTAGGTATGGGGTATGTTCTCTCTCAGATTGATAGCTGGAAGAGATCCTTCTGACTCTGTCTCACTGATGCCAAACACTGGGCCATAATTCAGATTTCTTTTTTTTTTTTTTTGGAGAGGTTTTTTTTTTATGCTGTAGGGCACGTGCACTCGCCAGACAGACAGAGAGAGACAGAGAGACAGTGAGAAATCACCCCCCAGGGGGGATGGCCACGCCACAATCCCTTCTCCTCTGGTCTCCTCTCGGGATCTTGGGCACGCATGCACACGCGCCCGGCGTGAGTTTTAAGTCACCGGGTCCGGGACGTGTATCGCGGTCGACTACGTGGGAGTCCAGCGACATAGCTATTATGCTAACTGCTGGTCCCCAGATTTCTTTAAAAAAAAAAAAAACTTTTAAAGAATTATTTATTTTATATTTATTATTTTCTTAATTCACCAGAGAGAGAGAGAGAGAGAGAGAGAGAAAGAAAGTGAGAAAGCAAGCCTCCAGGTCTGGGACTCAAACTGCAGTCCACCATGTGGGAGTCCAACACTATAACCACTACACAACCTGCTGACCCTGATAATTCAAGTTTCAACACAAGTCAAATAATGGAATTATATAGGCAGATTTCTGGCCAACTTACAGTTAAACTGGAAATCTTTAACAAAATGAAATTTTTGTCAAAAGAGACCCTAAAAGCCTCTATATGTTTGAAAACTAGGAAATGCTCTTTGCAATTACCTGGTTTTCAAAGAAATCATTCTGAGAGAGTACAGAGCTAATTATTTATAAGGAAAATGCTGTATATTGAAACTTATAGGTATACATAAAGCAGTAGTTAAGGAAATTTACATATTAAACTGCATGTATTAGGTAAATAGTCTAAAATCAATGATTTCGTCCTCTGTTTCAAGAAGTTAAATAACACAAAATGAGCCTAATGAGAGTAGAAAGAAGGAAATAATATACATAGAAATAAAACTTGACAAACTAGAAAACAAATATATATACATATATATGTATATTTACTTATTAAACTATATCAATAGTTTAATCGACTACACAAAAAAGATAACGAGACAAACATGTAAATTTATAGAACTGCATGTCAGTCAGGCCAGATACCTGGAGAGCGAATCTGCAGCCTGACCTCATTCATCTGTGAGGACACGGACCAACCCTTGTTCAGGCGGGCACACTCATCTAACTTGTCTGGCCTGGTCAGACCTCTCCTTCCCGATGGCTTCCTCCTGCTTCTGAAGTGCACGTCCAGTTGTCTGCTTCTTAGAGCGGACGTTCGCCTTCCTCATCCTTCAGCCATTGGAGGAGGACTGTCCAAGATCCCAGGAAGAGAATGTAGGAGAAGGGATTGTGGCGTGGCCATCTCCCAGTGAGGTGATTTCTCACTTTTTCTCTCACAGACTCCATCTTTCTCTCTGGCAAGTGCACATGCCCTAAGGCAAAAACCTCTAAAAGAAATATGTATAATGTTTACATAAGAGGATAAAATGCAAATTGTAATACTTAATGTATTAAATAAATATATAAGACAATAGAGTAGTATAGAATTAACAAAATAAAATAGAAAACCTATATATGAGCCTACTGCATTGACCCTCATCAGCATGTATGCTGCTCAAATGTCACTCTCTCTGTATTTTCTAATTCCTTGGGGGTAAATTTACTTTTTCCTGCTTTGTGCTCTTAAACAACACTTAATACACTGGTATAGTACTTATTTAAGGTTCATTTTCATCTTTCTCTCTTGTTAAGTGGAAAACTTTTAAAGAGAGCTTTAACCTCTGCATGCCGAGGCCAGACCACTTTGCATAGAACGTTAACTGATGGGCATGGTCCCCTTTGCTGTACTCTAATGAACTTCTTTGGCACCTAGTGACTCTTTTATAGTGGTCAGGGGTAGTTAATTAGAATATTTCTCCTAGTTTGTTTCTCCTCTCCCTATTCTGACACTTCTCTCTTTGGTCCTCTCATTTGTCTCTTGCTCAGGAACACCATCCTGCTTTAAATGCTAAGGTTCTGTTTATGGCATTTGCTCTTGATTTAATGCCTCAATTTAATTCCTAAAACCTATTACGTTTGGTTTCATTACCTTTACATTTTCACTTCTGTAACTCTGATTTGGTCCATAATTATGTTCGAAATGAGTTAGTGTGACTTCTATATTTTTTTCCTACTATGAGACATTCTTGACTTTATTTCATAGATAGAAAATTTTCAGTCAGAAAAATGGATCAAGGGACTTCTGAACCAAAGTAGCCTCAGGACCTCTCAGCATGGTGCTAGGAGCCGCTGTAAATGATTGGAGTTGACTCTAACTAAGATTTAACTACCATGCCAGCTTTATTTTATTCTGTGATGTAATGACAGATAAATTTTAAATCACCTTCACTTTAAAAACTCCCCCCTTTTTGCTCTCCTTCTCTCTGTCTCTGTCTCTCTTATAAGCTCACATATCCTCTGGCAAAGTTAAAACAAAAAAGAAAAAAAGAAAGAATTAGGTGGCAATTATGACATTTCTCTGAATAAAAACAAACATTGCTCAACTTGTGAAAAAAACCTTCCATTTTCCTGTTTAATAGTCTGGATCCCAAAAGCACGTTGGTCACCTATGCCAATACCAAAGGGCACTCTGTGGAGATCCCTCTTAGCATTGGGATTTTTCAGGTCCACCTCCACCACCTACTCACATTTTTTTTTTAAAGAATTATTTATCTATTTAATTTTATTTGTTATTTGTTATTTTTATTTTTTATTGTGACCAGAGAAAGATATATAGAGAGAAAGGGAAAGTGAGAAAGCAAGCCACCAGATCCAGGACTTGAACCATTGTTGGCCATGTGGGAGTTTAGTGTCCTAACCACCATGCCACCTACTTCTAATCATTCTTGGGGGTTTAGCTCATGCAACACAGCTTTTCGTTTCTGCATTCATGTATGTGCTTGTTCACTTAGAAAATATTATTTGTACTTATTGACCACCAACTAAATCCTGGGCATAAAATGTAAGGAAACTTGAACAGACTCCTGACTTGCCCAGTCCTCTCCATCCCCTAGTTGGGCAATCCAGGTATGTTAGTTTTCTATCACTGCTGTAATATAATAAATTGCTAAAAACTTAGTGGTTTAAAACAGTGCAAATGTTTTATTTTATAGTTTTGGATGATATGACTGAAATGAGTTTTCTGGGTATAAAATCAAGGCTTTGGCAGGCTGTATTCCTTCTAGAAGCTCTGGAAGAGAATCCATTTTCTTTTCTTTCCAGCTTCCAGAGGCCATCTGCATTTCCCTGTGTCTCCTTAGCACTTTCCAACCCTCATAGCACCTAAACTTCCTAGTCAAAATTCTTCTTCTTCTTCTTGTTAATACATTTAAGGGTTATTTATTTTTTTTCCAAGAGTGTGAGAGAGACAGAGAGAGAGAGCACCCCAACAAGGTTCTGATGCCTTGATCTACCCCGAGCCTCAGCCAGCCTTGGCTCCTGGGCACACACATGCTCAGTGCACACAGGAAGGTCTCCAGGTAGCATCCCCAAACCCTCTTTGCAGATTGCTGCATTTTACCACTGTGCCACTGTCCAGCCCCTTCTCCATTGTGAGTCTGTTGAGGGCAGCAACTGTTACATTTCACCACTGTACTTATATTTCCTGGGACATTGCTTAGAGTAAGCACTCAATATATCTGTATTAACTGACTGCTTGAATGAACAAATGAAATGCTCAATAATATGTTCACATGTTTCCCAAAGGTAGTATTATGGTTTGTCCTAAATGTTTCTTATCTCCTTATTTTCTTGAGAAATTAGGGATGCAAATCTGCTTCTCAATAGTTAATTGATATCAACAGAAAATGCTTTCTTTAAAAAAATTATGATTGACTCACAGACTGTCAAGAATCTTTTGAAGTATATGAAAAGTGCTCCTAAATTATGCAACTATGAATACTTTTTAATTAAAGGAGTTAATGAATATTCCACGGGAAAGAGCTGGTTTCCACAGTCTGAAGTTAATTGCCCACCCACACCTGATGGTTAATTTCTTTCTGAAATGTTGTTTTTTGTAGATAAAGCCCATCATTTACCATATCCCACATGGGTACAGATTAGTTGTCTCCTTTGCACATGCTCTAAGCTTACCTCATTTTGCTCAAGGCAGGATATTAGCTGTGCATTCACTTTACTCTTTTCTAGGATGATGTGATTTTTATTGCACTGGTTGATTTACTTAGAAGCTTAGAACACAAGGTTATAGCCATAAAATCAACACAATAGCAGAACTCAGAGGATACTGTGTAAAAGAAAACTTCACTTATTTTTAAAAAGATTTCAGTAATGTCCATTGCATTTAAATTTTCATTTGAGTGAATTATAACTTTACAATTAAAGCTTATTCTTTTTTTATTTAGGAGAGACATCATGATTTTCTTTTTTGAAAATAACATAACTTAAATGATTATGCACGACTACATGGCTTTATATTATTTTGCTTTGCTTTGAGTGGCCTGAAAATATTCCCATGTTTTTATTTAAAGAAGAAATTCAAATGTGAAAATAAAAGGGAAAAGGCTAGCAATGGCATGAACATACTAGACAATGGAAGGGGAAATTTCATATCATTATGGTAAAATGCAAACGTTTTCATAGCTAATAACTTATACTACTTAAATCATGAAACAATTATAAGAAAATTAAGAGAATGACAAGTACAATTTAGAAGTGAATAAATGTGGTAGAATAGAAAAGAAAAAATTTGTTTCTTAAAAAATTTCTATGATGTTTTCATCACCACTTTCTAACCATTTTAATAATTTTCAATGTCTTTAAATAATATATACACAGATTTTTTTTTTCTTTTTAGGTTTTTGCAATGGGGTACGTACGTGCACTTACCAGAAAAGACAGAGAGAGACAGAGAGAGGGAAAGGAGAAATCTCCCCTTAGGGGGATGGCCATACCACAGTCTCTTCTCCAATGTCCTCTTAGGATTTGGGGCATGCACACCAGTGTGATTATTTTTTGAGCTGCTGGGTCTGGAACTTGAATCATGGTTGGGCATATGGTAATTCAACTCCCCAACCACCATGCCACCTGCTGGCCCCCACAGATTGTTTTTTACTGTAGTATATTTAGTACAGAATGACAAGTAGGTTTCTGATCAACTAGTAGTGGCTTCCTGAAACACTGAGTTCATAAAAATTCTAAGTTTTTTTTTACCTCAGTGGAACAAATTACCATGACTGATTAGCCATATTTGCTTGGGTATGGAATGGGATGATAACTCATGCTATAGATTGGGTTTTCAGAAAAGTCATGACTCATTTTTACATAGAAAAATATGTTTTGACTGTCCTGATGGCCCAATAGTTAGAAATAATAATTTATGTAGCTTCTTTCAGAAAGAACAATGTGTTGAAATGCTTTCTAAATCAAACAATTGCTAACATTCTGGATTGCAGTTTGTTTGTTAGCAGGCCTCTCTTTTAGATATTACTATTTTGTTTTCTAATAAATGAAGATTAAGACTTATGGAGCTAGACAGTAGTGTAGCTAGAAACACAACTGGATTCACATGGGAAAAATCCCAGGTTTGCATCCTGGGGCTTTCCTGTGCATGCCGGGCCCACATGTGCATGCCCATAATCGTGGCTGGCTAGTTACGGTTGAACTGCAGCATGAGGACTCTGTTAGGGGTGCCTGGCTCTCTCTCCTCTCTCATGAAGGAAGTAGATGAATAATTTTTTGAAGGAGAAGAATAAGACTTAGAAATCTCAGAGAAAGTCATAGTTCATTGATTTTTAATTTTTATGATTAATGCTGATTATTTTCTACAGAAAAAAATTTTTGGACAGTCTGAATTATAGCTTATTTTGAAATATATTCTATTGTATAAAAGATATGTCACTTGGTAAGAATAATACTATGTGAGTGGATAAAAAAGGACTAATTTTGATATCAAATTGTGCCATCACTGTTATTTAAGATCTACTGCCAAATATGTCAGTGGTTTAAGTCACTTATTTTATCAATGTCATTGGATTTTTATAATAATTGATTATTTTCTTTATGTTTAGCAATGTACTTACCTTTATGCAGTGACATGCTGGTAAGAATTGCTTTAAGAAGCAATTCTTAAGGCAGGAGATGTGGGGATTGGGGGAAGTGCTGATTCATATCATTTGTCAATTTTTACTATGTAAATATTTCTACCGTGACTGATTTCAAGCTACCAACATGCTGTCATTAAACATGGATTCGGGAAGATATGTACACAATTGACTTGCAAAAGTTGGTTTGAGCTGGCTCCAACCTACCACTGCCTTTTAGGCAGCTATGTAAATTTTATTTTCTAAAAAAAAAATGTGTTCAAAAGGATCTGCATAGGAAACCTTGAAATATTGAACTCCAGTGTACCTTGTAAAGCATGAATAGTCTTAATAAACTTTGATACCTAGCTTTGTAAGAAAAGACCTCATTTCACTTTGCATATTTCATATATGTATACCATGTGAATTTATGATGTTTTCTTAAAAGCATACCTGATATTTAATTGTTAAAGAGAGACTTTCGTATTCTTAGATTCACTAAAATGTTTACAGATTTGTAAAAGAATGTATTTATGGCATTCTTCGGTTGATTAGAATAAGTATTCTTTGTTTAGAATAAATATTTTCCTTTTTCTGTGATCTTAATGTTTTTCCTATCTCTGATAATGAGCTGGGAAACATTTATACCTGTGAATATAAATGAGAGCCCTGAATTAGGAGAGGTGAGTTCTATGTATAATTAGGCAAATAGTGAATGATTACTACTTAGGAATCGGGAGATGAGCTGTGGTTACTTTCAGTTTTGTTTGAGGTTCTGATTTACCGTTTTAGGCTAATGAAAGCATTGTCGGAATCTATACTAACTGATTAGCCCTCCTGCTCATTAGAGAAGCAGGAAACGGAAGGCACTGTTGGAGTGCCTGGCAGATGGTCGGCACTCAATGAATGCTGGAGTGCTGTGCCCCCTGGTGCAGACAAAAAAGCTGAGGCTGGGGCCTGGTCAGCCACCGAGTTCCAGTTTAGAGGCGGATTTGGTCGTGGACATGACCAGCCACCTCAGTAAAGTTGGAGGAAATTATTTTGTGTTGAATAAACTTGCAGCCAGAAAAACCTAAAAAATAAATAAATAAATAAATAAATAAATAAATAAATAAATAAATAAATAAATGCATGCAGGTTGAATGGGAGCAGGAGGAGTCTGCAATCGTAAACTATCATTATTGTTTAATTAGGGCTGTCCACTTGGTTGGATATGTGTACATCTCTACTTCATGTTTACTTTTTAGAAGCTTACCTATCCTGCAAGCCTCCTTTTTCATGAAGCCTTCCCTGATCACTCCAGAAAGACTTCTCCTTTTTGTAAATTACTACTCTCTTTAATCTCATCACTGAAATCACGTGTTATTTATGAATAATCCCATCTTTGTCATGTGAAGACATTATAGACTCCTTGAGAAAAAGAACAGGAGCTCTTTCACATCTGTCATCACCCACTGTACCCACTACTTAAAAAAAGTTGAAACATGGTACATACTCTAGATTTTATTCAATCGATAGATGTGAGTATAGATCTGAGGGTGAAGCGTGAAAACAAGTACTGTACCTGAATGCCACCTTTCAAATAAATTAGAAGTTGCTTTGTAGCATTTCTCTTTTTCCTAACAGTTACTGCCATAGATAAATGTTTAGTGTCTATTTTATATTCTGCTCACCTGTTTTTATCTCTAAGTAGCAGCTTTTTAAAATGCTATTTCCCTCATTCCTCCCTCCAAATTGAGAAGCAATCACATTCCCACTTTTGTTTTTCCCACCATATGGAAAACCTTGAACATTTTAAATGGCAAAACTATTTCAATTAAAAATTTATTTTTCAGAGAATTTCATAATAATTCATGAACTAGAATTTATTTAATAGACTTTACCTATTATCATGGGGAAACCATAACCCATATGATCTGTCCTGAGAGCCATATCACTCCTTAGAAGGGCCCTATATATGGCCAGTGATCACTGTTTAGAAGTAAGTCATCTCACATGAAGAAACTATGGCCCTGAAAATGTCAATCAAGGAGAGGTCATGGACCCCTAGATAACTTTTTTTTTTTTAAAACCAGGTATGTTCAGAGGCAGATTTACTATGAACCAAATGAAGCTTAATTTTCTGTGTCTCTCACAGAGATCCCTTTCAGGGCTGTGGGACAAGCCCTAGCTATGAATCTGTTCTTTTAAGTGTGACTCCAAAATTACATACACTTCAGGCACCACAAAACAGGCTGTATCTCTGGGCACAATCATTAAGGAAACAGTGTGACGCTGTGGAAAGTCTAGAGACTTCCATTCTAGATTGTGTCCAGCACTAATTGCCAGATACACTTACATTCAAACTTGTTGAATATCAATTTGTCTATCTAGGAACTGGTACTGGTAATTAACCTATCCTGTCTTTCTCTCTGTTATGTGATAATTACTTGAAACAACATTCTAATAATCTAAAAAACAAAAATTAGTGATTTACTGAAGAATGTTAAAGTTAAGTGTTCAGAATCAGTGTTGTTAAACATGTGGTCACTGTTATCGTCCCAATGTTCAACAAAGTCAGCAGCAGAAATCTCTTAGCTCAGAGGATGAGCAAAGTTGTAGCAGACTCCTCCTGCTCCCATTCAATCAGCATCGACTTGTTCCTAACTCAAGTCTCTGTTCTTCCTACAGAAGAAGCATCACAGTCCTGTGCTAATGAGAAGTGTTCTTTAATCCTGGATTGCAGTGGATTGACCTTTTTTGACTACTCCGGCGTCTCCATGCTTGTTGAGGTATTTACACAGCTTATGTTTGGGCTGGTTCTTTCCCTTTTCTTCAGTAATGGGGGTTTCTACTAGCCTCTCCCAGCCTTGGACTCTTGGAACCTGTCTGGTGAAATACTCATCTCACCCCATTGTCTGCAAAAGGTGTAGAGCATTATTCTTTGCACCACTGAAGATTTGTTTTCAGAAGATCTCATCAAGCTATCAAGTGTGTTTATGTGCCAGGGTGAGAATATTCGTATGGGGTAGTCAGAGAAAACAGAATACAGAGACTGGGGGGGTAGAGTGGGTACAGAGCCTACTGAGCAGTCAACTTCTTCTGAGCCTTCTAGAAAGAAGAAAAGGCACTTCCAGGACACAAGCTGCATGAGCAAGTGGCCTCAGTGACAAGATATTCTTTCACACATCTTGGCCTGGTAGAATGTTACCTAATAGCATTCCAGGTGTTAAACAGTATCCGATGCCGGGGCTTTCGTGTGTTGTCCTGGGTGATGTTGCCTCTTTCTCTACATCATGTTCTCCATGAGGTTTCCATAAGCCAGTCGTGCAAAAAAACCAAAACTATTTATTTCTTTAAAACTGACTTGGATCCCTATTTCAACGGATGGAAGAACACTTAATAATTTTTCTAACTCATGGAAAATTCTGACATTTCTGCAATTTTTTTTCTTTTTTTTTTTTTTTTTTTTTTTTTGAGTAAAAACTAAGTCACCAAGGAATTTACCTTTTTTATTTCCTTCTGTTTCCTCCCTCAGGACCTTGAATTGTGGGGAGGAGAGGGGTCTTCAGGGTGGAACATCTCTTCCTCAATGTCCTCAGTTCTCCTCCAGCTTCTGTGCATGTAACTAAGCTTACCTTGTTTTTGAGTACTTGCTCCACTGGAGTTTCCTTTTCTCTCTCTCTCTCTTTGTAATTTAAAGTTTTGATTTTATTGTATTTATTCTGAGAGATACAGAGACAGGCACCCCCAGGGTCTTTATGCCGTGTTCCACTCCCAGCCCCAGCCATTTTGGGTCACAGGCATGTGTGCGTGCAGCGCCAGTGCGTACAGAGAACCTGGGTCTTGCCCTGTGGGTCCAACGTCACAGAGCTTGGTGTTATCATTATGCTGCTGTTGCCGATTCCCACAGAAGTTTCCTTACTCTGGAGTCTCCCCCTATGTGGGCTTAGTAGATGGCAAAAGACTTAAACAAAATCTTAGTAAAATTTCTGGAGATTTTTTTCTCAGTACATTTCTCTCCTCTCTATTACTTTCTCCTGTAAATCTCATCCATCTAACCTTGCCTGAACACCAATTTCTGTCTGTTCAGCTCAGCTCAATAAAGCTGTGGTCTTTACTTGGGTCTCCATATCATCTCATTGCTCAGCAACTGCTTCGCAACTGAAAGTTGAGCTAATCAGAGTCTCCTCTCAGGAACTCAGTCCTGAGCTGCCTGGTGCCTGAACACAGTCGCTCTACTTACAGTTGGTAGGCTTAGGTATTTGTGTCCAGTTGTGTACTTATTTATGGAGGATGGGGTAGTCTTGTAGTACTCATTGTGGATAGAAGTGGAAGTTGGACATGGGCTTATAAAGCATTCAGATCAGTAGGCTTGAAAATGTCTCACATTTAGAGTTTTTTGTTTCTTTTGTTGGAGAGGTTTTTTTGCTATAGGGCACGAGCACTTGCCAGATAGACAGAGAGAGACAGAGAGACAGAAAGCAAGAACTCACCCCCCAGGGTGGATGGCCACGCCGCAATCCCTTCTCTTCCATTCTCCTCACGGGATCTTGGGCATGCACGCACACGTGCCTGGCGTGAGTTTAAGCCACCGGGTCCGGGACTCGAACTGCGGTCAACTACCTGGGAGTCCAGCGACATAGCCATTACGCTAATTGCTGGTCCCTCACATTTAGAGTTTTGACTGTTTTCTCTGATGTAGCATATCTTGTCCCTGTTCATTTTTATTTTAAATTTACTCTGAAATGCCCAACTTTTCAAATTCAAGGTAGTACAAAGATCCATTTTGGTATGGTCTTCCTATGAAAATAAGGGTGGGAGAGTATAGAGAGAAACTTTAAGTGTGTGAGAGCCAGAGTGTGGTCTCAGCTCTATATGCTAACAGAGTTGTTGAGATAAGCTCCCTTGTTTAGACCTCAGTCTATTCATTTTGTGAAAATGAGGGGGTGATTTCACTTCAGAATTAGCAGATACTTGGAAAACAAACAGATTATTCAAAAGAATCAAAGCTTAAATATCACAGGTCTTAAATCTAATGCCTATTTTCGGCAAATCACCTTTTTCTCCATAGACTATGCGTTTATTTTCTTGTCGTTTCCTATAAAAGCTTTGGATTCAGCCTGAGTACTTCAGATTTTCTTGCAATGAAACCCGGACTGTGAGTACATAATCCCTCTTCACTGAAGGGCTTCTTGTGTTCAGCATTTTTATTTACTCTGAGTTGCCAAGATCTAGAGGAGTGCTCTTAAACTTATGTGCTTAAGGTCATCTGGGGTGCTCATTTAAAATACAGTCTGCTAGGTCCTGGTTATGACCTAGAATCTTCCTTTTAAATTACCAGAGATGATTCAGAGGTGGCCCAATATCTTATTTTGAGACACAATAGACTAGGACTGTCCTTTTACTGGGAAAGGCCAGTATATATATTTTTTGTTCAATTGCATTTTAAATTCGTTTTTGAAATTATTAGATATTCTCTCTAGCTGTCACAAAACTGGGTTTATGGTTAAAGAAGGAAATCGTTATATACTCCCACTAAGTTTAGGATCTAAGCTTGACAAATCAAACAATCCAGATACTGAATGAGTTGAGAAAGAGCTCTTTAGGGGAAAGGTTTTTTTTTGTTTGTTTGTTTGTTTTGTTTTTCATTCCTTTTAGTTTAAAATTCTATGTAATGGAATGATGGAATATATCAACTAATGCAATTTGTTTTTAAATTGGCAAAAATCGATGTTTGCCCTTGGTCAGGTGTTTTTCATCTTTTATATATAAAACCAACAGGGTTTTTTTTTTGTGTGTGTGTGTGTGTGTGTGTGTGTGTCAATATGCCTTTTTTCCTATGACTAAGAGAGAGTGTTCAAAAAGTTCATGGAAGTACAAATTATGAAAAATCTATGAGACTAGTTCCCTAACTATAGCAGCTAAACAGTGTGCAGAGGAATCCGGAGCCCAGATGGCTGACTGTTGGTTTGACTCTAGGCCCTGGCAGCTTGACAAACATGGCAGGTACATGTATGGATGCCCTAATCCTAGTAAGATGGAGAAATGGAGGAATAAGAATTGTGGTGTAATCAAATTCTGTTGGAGAGTGCTTTCTCTCTCTCTTCTAAGTGCATGCTCCTTCTGGAAAAAAAAAAATCCTATGCATGAAATTCAAAAAGTTTATACCAAAATGAATTTGTATTTTAATTTTACTTTTCAAAAACTTTTTGATGTCCCCTCATATTTGATTTATTTCTTTAAGATTATAATAACATTATACCTGTGAGGAACGTAGGTCTTAAAGACAGAAAAGAATCTGAGTCTAAATATCAGTCATATGATATCAGTCCTCAGATCCAGATTCCAGTATTTGCTTTTCTGGAAACTAGAAGTAGAAATAACCATTTCAATTTGTTGTGAGGCTAAGAAATTACATTCTGCATATAAAGAACCTAACAAAGTGTTTAAAGTAAGTACTCAAGAATGCTAGCTTCCATAATTTTTAAAATCACTTAATAAGGTGTATCTTAGAGTACAACTAATATCATTGAAATTAGTATTTCCTAGTTCTAGCTACCCCAGGAGAGTGTTCAAAGTACGAGCCACAAGGACTTTTCAGTCATGCGTGTCTTCCTGCTCACGGATAACTCCCTGGTCTGTTGTCTTAGTCAGTTTAGCATAAGGAGCATTCTTCTGGGAGTTGTAGGTTGAAGAAAATGGTGTGACTTCTATTTATTCTTTTACTTGGGACACTGGAGAGGTCAGTGAACTAGAGATTATGTTTATCAACATCAACGAACCACCCGTAGCAATATGTTTGTGCTTCATTGAACTTAAGAGAAAGTCAAACACTGAGAGGTCACCTTGAATTAGTCATTTTAACTTATAAAAACAGGAGCCATTTATTAATGCCAATGACTCAGCCCACATATTATTTATTTGTTGTTTGTTCATTTTTGATCAGCATGATATAGTTATTATTTCATAATTATTCTCACATAGAGAAAACTGCTTACTACTGGAATAATATGAGAACAATTTTGGCCATATCACATACTCTCTTAGAATATATTGTAACTATAGCTTTGAGTATTTTATGTGGAATAAATCAATGATATATAATAAAATCCATCCTACTGTAAAACCTCTTAATTTACTTTCACTGAATTTCATGACTAACTTTGTTCTGGGTGAATTTAAGCTCAGAGCCTTTAGTTAATTTGCTTCTTCTTGAGATTTTCTGGAACTTAAAAGAAGCAAGGCTCTAAACTATGTTAGATTTGTTAGGATTTCCCATCTTTAAGAACCTTTAAAAATGGAAGCTGGGGACCCAGGTGGTGGTGCAGTAGTAAAAGCTGGTGTTCTGGGAGGCTGACTGACCCCCATGAGAAGGTTCCCAGTTTGCATCTAGAGACCCCCTTGAATAATACTGCATGTGCCCATGATGTGGGGGCGGGGGATGAATTGTGACACTGAGACCCTGATAGTGATGCTAGCTCTGCTCTTTCTCTCAATAAATAAATAAACTAAAAAATAAAATTTAAAATGGAAGTTAGGCAGTCAAGCTTGGCTTGGGTTTGAATAACGTTCTCAATTTACCATTCATGGATGGGTATCTTAGAGTTCCTGTGTATGCACAAATTGTTGTAAAATATTAAAGTAAGCAGTAGGGTAGCAGCTTTCATCTCTTTAGTAAATGGGTCCTTGATTTCCAATAAAGGAAGTTCAGAATAATTTTGTACCATTTTTCTAGGAAGACAAATGACGTTTTTAGTTTTATATAATGAAGTAGAAAATGTAAGCAGTCCAATTTAGTTGTAGTAATGATAGATGTCATGCAGTATGATATTCATTTAAAATTAAAAATTTTTTTTTTTGAAGAGGTTTTTTTTGCTATAGGGCGCATGCGCTCGCCAGACAGACAGAGAGAGACAGAGAGACAGAAAGCGAGAAATCACCCCCCAGGGGGGATGGCCATGCCGCAATCTCTTCTCCTACATTCTCCTCTTGGGATCTTGGGCACACACGCATACGCGCCCGGCGTGAGTTTAAGCCACTGGATCCAGGATGCGAACTGCGGTCGACTACGTGGGAGTCCAGCGACATAGCCATTACGCTAACTGCTGGTCCCTAAAATTTAAAATTTTAATTTTTAAAAATGTATTTTATATATTCAATCACTATACGTCACCACAACTTGCAAAATGAATTCACCCAACGTGAACGTCCCCCACATCAGTCCAGTCAAAGACATCATAGACATTATCATCAATTGTCCATTTCTGTGTCTCTTAAGTGTCTTGTCTCTCTATTTTTCTCCTTGATTAATTTTAAGGCTTTTGCCAGGTTATCCTTGACTGTGTAACAATGCCTCCCTCTGGTGGTTTATCTTCACAGATATTGCCTTTTTTCCTCTAAAAAATCTTGTTCTGAAGCTCATCTTAGTTCTTTGTGCCACCTATCTTGATTTAATTGTGGGTTTGCTGTTTAATTTGCCAGGCTTACATGGACTGTAAGGACAAGAGTGTGGATGTATCATTAGTCCATTGCACAGGTAAGAGTGTCCATGGAGAACGTTGAACTTGAATTTTTTTTTTCCTGCCTGATGTATCCTGATAGCTCCTGTGCTTTCTTATAGCTTCCTTGATAAAAGCAATGAAGTACCGTGGAAACCTAGACACAGAGAAACCAATTTTTTTTGAATCAGTTCCTGCTGCAGTAAGTCACATCCATTTAAATAAGGTGAGTTGAGCAGGTTGGCAGGCAAGTATTATAAGAAAAATTAGAATGTGAAATCAAGGACTTTACTTTTTAAAATTAGCTTATCACTACACTGGCATCTAAAATCTATTAAAATCTTCTTCTACCTCAGAATCTTCTGCTATAGGTAAAGGACTATTTCCATTCCTTTTACTGATCCAGTTATGAGAAATTGCTTAAAATAATTTGGATTTTTGAACAATATCACTGCTTAGAGACTTCAGTGATCACCTCTCCTTGCTAAACCTTTGCATGTAAAATAAATGCTTCCTTCTGGGTTCACTGTCCTGGGAATTTGACTCCACCTCTCCCAAAGGCTAAAGCTCTAAATATAGCTTTTTAGTTTTATTCTGCTCCTTTATCTTTGCGTCTAAGCTTATATTACCATCTCTGGAAACATTATTTGCAAAGCCTATTGTTCAAAACAATTTAAAGTCTCAAAGTCATCTTCCAAGTATTGGGCTTTCTGGTTTAGTGTTACAAGTAATCTAAGAACTTTGATTTCCTGCAATTTTTCTTTGACTCTTGAATTGTTTTACCTTTCCTTATCCCTAGAACCTTGGTGTCTCCAGAGGCATTTGGTGCCTCCCAGAGTCATCCCTATTATATTCAGTCAGAACAGTAGGTATCTACAAAATAATAATAATAATAATAATAATAATAATCTATTACTGTCATTATTATTATTATTGCCCACCCAATGTGTGTTGAGTGCTCACCATACTTAGGAATATTCTCAAGAGTTTACCTACAGTAACTAAATTTGCCACAACCATATGAGGTAGAGGTAAATATTATTATTGAACCCATTTTTAGAAATGGGAAAATCAAAGCCCAAGGAGTTTTTGTTATTTGTAAATGGTAGAGCTGGTTTCAAAGTCAGCAGTCTGACCTTGGGTCTGGAGATTTATACCCTGGTGCCAGCTTGCTTCGATTATTACTCTCCTTTTACTACGGTACCAGTTTAAGAGTTAAGTGTCCTGTGTGTATTTTTTCTTCTATTTTTCAGAATTTGAACAAACTCAGTGATCACAGTGAAGTCTGAGATCCTTTGGTTGCAGTTTCATTCCTGTCTTTAGCAACTGTCCCGAAGAGTCCTTAAACAGGCATTTTGCACAACTTTGTTGTTGAAATCCTACAGATGATCTTTACTACAATAAGTAAGATGGGACTTAGTAACTGCATAGCTACTGGTCAAGATTTGCCAACAATTTTTTTCTAACTCTGTTAGCAGATTCACATAGTTATTTTATATAAGAATCACTATGTATTTAGTTTTTGTGTACTGAAGGAGAAACATGATTTTATTTCCTTTTTTCATAGCATTTTGTGTTGTTTTATTTTCTCTTTTGTCATAAGTTAATTTGTAAAAAACTAATGAACACTTTTGTTATAAGATATTTAGAACATCTATAAGTCATTTGTCAAAATTCAGGATAATCTATAACCAATACATAAAAGTAACTTGGTAAATGTGCCATTTCCCCATACCCTTTTCTCAAAAAATCATTTAAACATCAATAAGGATAAATATTACTTTATACAATAAGCTATGGAATTCACAGAGAGTAAGCCAAATGAAAACAAATGATAAACTGGAAATCATACCCTTCTATACATTTATTCATTCATACCCTTCCATACATTTATTCCTCAATGATTCAGGAAAATTTGTGTACTTACAAGAGAACTGTTATCCAATAAAGTCAAGGTCTTGACAGTATTCTGTTTTTCTGTGAATATTGTAAATGTTCAGGATCTTCAACCTGATAGCTCTAGTTTCCGCATCCCTATGCCATAAGAGGCACTGTTTTCTGCTTAAGTTTTGTTGGAGCCAAAGATTTGGAAATAGCATGTTTTATATTTTTTTCACAAATACGATTTTTAGATGAAAAATATCATAAAAATATCGTAGAATAGCTTCGTGCTATTCCAGTACAAGATTAACTCCAGTAATGTTAGGCGTTCTTATTTCAGAGAGACAGCCAGTTTATTCTAGTATGTTTATCTGCCTGTATCCACATAGACAGATAGACAACTGGATCTCCACAGTATATTTTTCTTTCTCTTTTGCTAGAAAAAAGCTTGAATGTGATTATCTCTAAGCCCATCAAAAGAACATAATAATTGACAAGAAAATACCACAGGCCACACTGAACTGTGTAAGTTATTGTTTTCATGCAGGAACATATATTTTCAATCACATGCAAGTATATAGAGTTTCACATATTTATATTGCAAATTGATTTATCTAGGAATGTATCTCAGTTTCAAAGATAAGCATAGGTACATAATTATGCATAAGTCTTAATGGTGTTTTGCCTGTTCTAGAAATTACTATTGTAAGAAAAGGTCAGGTACTTTAAAATAAATTTGAGAAGCAGGTCAAAAGGAAAATTAAAGAGTGGTCATGTAGGTGCATTCCTGGGCATATGTAAGAGTAAATTATACTGCCTACCAAGTGATGAATTGTAATAGTCTCAAGTAAATGTGTGGTAAACATTAATATGGCCCTTAATTTTAAAATTAAATCCTAGGTAAAATAATAAATAAAGTGAAAGGGGAGTAAAGAGTGCTTAAAATGCTTATAACTTATCTAGCCATTGAAATTTTAGTTGAAATCAACCACATCAAAATAGTCTTTGTCCCAAAAGTAACTTCAACCCCTTCATCACCAATTTAATTATAAATGAGTGGGGCTAACTCACCCTACCATTAGACACTGTTCCAGGGAAGGGTGGAGGTAATAATTGGAGGTGAAATTTCCTCAGAGAAAGGAATTTTACTCTGCCTTGTCCAGTGAAACGATTTCAGTGGTGAATAATGGTAATATTCGTCATTTATAATCTATCAGTCATTGGCAGATAAACATGAGTCAAGGAAAGTCAAAAAATAAAAACATATTTTACTACGTATAAATTGATATTTTGGTAAGCAGTTTGGACTTATAATTGAATTCATGCACTGAAGGCATTTTCCAATTCGTTAGAGATTATGGACCATGGCTGACATTATAATCATTACAGTTAATTGATAGATGATTTGTTCTATTTTATTGTTAAAGCTGACAGTATTGTCTGAGGAGTTGTATTTGAATGCATTTCATTGTTTATAGTAGAAGTTTAATGGATACAACTTTAAAGCCAATAACTTGAGTATCAAATGTTAATGTTATATTTAAAGTAAAGAAGACCAAACCATGCATTCATTCTAAAAGTCTCCACCACATTCTAAAAGCTTCTCCCACACACCAATGTCACTGTGACTGTTGACCTAGGGAAACTTCCTGGAATTGAGTTCAGAGGGCTCAAGAGTTTTAGACATATAAGATTCTAAAACATAAATGTTTATTTCAAAACAGGTACTGGCAACACAAAAAGTATAACTTGAACCTGATGATGAAATGTTTCTAGAGCCAGACTAAATTATTTTTTATGAGATCACCTTATTTTTATATATGATAAACTACTTCCGTATTACTTATGGTGGTAAAATAAAATTGGAGAAAATTAAAACTGACCTATAAGAGTGTTAAGTACCTAATAGAATGATACATATAAATTAAGCATAAAATATGTAACTAGGAAAAAGACTGTTAACATTACATTTATGCAAATTAAATGCCCTTAAATTTCTCCATTTGTCTTTCATTTTAAAGGTTATTTGCCCCCGATTATATGATTCAAGTGTTATAAGGTTTAGCTTGAACTACTTTGCAGTAATTTATTTGATATATCTCTATTCTATAAATACATAATGTAATGAAGAAAGAGATCTTTCTTTTTTAATGAAAACATTAATGTGTTAATACCCTTTATGGATAATGTTTGACATTTAGTGGTTACCAAAATATATTAGTATGTTGCTGAACATAGATAGTCCTTAGAAATTCATATTTTGTATTCTGTGGAATGGCAATTTAACTCAATGTAAAATGTATGCTTTTTGGCAGTGAGTTTGTTGGCAGATTTCAAATAGGGAGTTAACTGGTGCTTTTACAATCCAAAGATTTTTAGTTAAAAATCATGTAGTCTAACACACTGCAGTTATTTTTTTGTATTTTTAATGCATTTAATTATCTTTTTAATAATTCCTTGTACTAACTCAGTATGTAACAATCTATGTGAAAATAAATTGAAATGTGTTAACTATTATGTTTAAATGGATTTACAGTCATTATTTTGTTTACTCTCCTGCAAAGCATGTGTTACACTTTGCTTTCTTAGACTGACCACAGAATATTATGTGTTGGAAATTCCTAGAAGAATTCATTAACCTTGGTAATTTGTTCTTTCAAAATTTCAACCAAGGACTGTGAGGTACTTTGCTTAATATATGGATTGCTGACAAAGGTAATTTTTGCTGTAAGACTACATTTACACAATCCTTTTTCACCAAGTTTATATACTTTTAGTTAGAATTTTAACTAATGTGTACATTTTTATATTTATTTGGGTTCTTGTTATAACCTGTTGTTTAATCATCATCCCTGAATTCCTAAGGCTAAGTTCAATATTATTACACATTTTAGAGGTTACTGCTCCAAGGACAAGAAGATATGGTAATAGTCTAGGTATTGAAGATACAGCAGTGAATACAACAGAAAAAAAATTCCTGTCCTCATAGAACTTATATTCTAACGAAGGAAGGCTAAAAAATGAACAGGATACATTTATAATACATGTGCTGTAAGTCAGATGACATATGCTAAGAGGAATAAATTAAAGGAAAGATGATGGGAAGTATGGCAGAGGTGTTGGATCCCTGGATAGGAGGGCTGAAAGGTAACCAATGGAGTCAGTTTGAGCTGCTATGACAAAATACTGCAGACTAAGTGGCTTAAACAACAGAACTTTATTTCTCACAGTTCTGGAAGCTGAAAAGTCTATGTTAAAGGTGCTGGCCAATTTTGTTTCTAGTGAGGGTTCTCTTCCTGGCTTGTAGATGACCACTTTGTCACTATATACTCATGTAGGAGAGAGACAGAGAGGTCTCTGATATCCATGTCCCTTCTTGTAAAGACACTAATCTAATTGGGTCAGGACCCACCCTTATGAATAATTGAACCTTAATTGCTTTCTTATAGGCCTTATCTCCCAATATAGTCAGACTGGTGATTAAGGCTTAAACGTACAAATTATGAGGGGACACAATGCAGTCCCTAGCATTCTGTCCCTGACCCCCCCAAACTTATGTCCTTGTCACATGAAAAATACATTCATTAGGAGGAACCAGCAGTTAGCGTAATGGCTATGTCGCTGGACTCCCACGTAGTCGACCGCGGTTCAAGTCCCAGACCCGGTGGCTTAAACTCACGCCGGGCACGTGTGCGTGCGTGCCCAAGATCCCGAGAGGAGAATGGAGGAGAAGGGATTGCGGCGTGGCCATCCCCCTTGGGGGGTGATTTCTTGCTTTCTGTCTCTCTGTCTCTCTCTGTCTGTCTGGTGAGCACACGCGCCTTATAGCAAAAACCTCTTCAAAAAAAAAAAAAAAATACATTCATTACATCTTAAGAGCCCCAAAGAACTTAATCATTCTAGCATCGACTCTGCAGTTTAAAATCCAAAGTCTCATTAAATGCCATCTAAATCATGTTAGGTTGTCAGGAAAGTCATGACATGTTTTCTGTGCAAAAATGGATTATTACTTTCCAGGAAAGAATAAAGGGGCCATTCATCCTTAGGCAAATTTCCTCTTCAGCTATGAACTTGTGAAACTAGACAAGCTGTACATTTCCAAAATACCATGGTGGGACAGGCATAGGAAAGAAATTGCCATTCCCAAAGGGAAAAATAAGAAAGAAGGAGTGAAGAGTCTCAAGCAAGTCCAAAATCTAGCAAGGTAAGTTCCATTAGATACTTAAAGATCTTGAGTCTTGAAAATAATTCTTTTTGGTTTTATTCCCTACATTCCAGAGACATCGGGGTTGCAGTCCAGCCTCTAAGTTTCCAGGTAGTGGCTAAAACCCCCCATGGCTCTGTTGGATGGTCCTATCCTCATAACTTAGGTCAGAGGCTGTTTAGCCTCTTGAAATGAAGGCTGTGTCTTCACCTCTTGAAACTGAGGAGTCAGCCCAGATGGTCTCTGAATTGGCTTGGTTGCCATTCTTCCCTCTCCTTGAAGAAAGCACACATTGATGACTTGTCAGCTGTGTGGTCCTATAGAACCCAAGAAGTCTGACAGTCCATTTGTCCTGTCTCTGTTCCTTTCAGTTCAAACTATAAGTATTTCTGCTGGTATAAGCTCATCTCTATTCCTGGCTTCTGATGAGGTGGCCGATTAAATTCTTGGTTCAGACCCGTGCTAAGGATCTTACCAAATGATATTCAGTTATACTCAGTGTTGTCTTCAAAATGAGGTTTCTCATTTTATGTGATATGGATAAGCAGAGAAAGTAGAGTTTTCCAAACCTTGGAATTCTTGTTACTTTGCTTAACAATTGCTTCTTTTTTTTCTTTTTTTTGGAGAGGTTTTTGCTATAGGGCGTGTGTGCTCACCAGAAAGAGAGAGACAGAAAGCGAGAAATCACCCCTGGGGGGGGATGGCTATGCCGCAATCCCTTCTCCTCCATTCTCCTCTCAAGATCTTGGGCACGCACGCACACGCACACGCACCAGGCATGAGTTTAAGCTGCCGGGTCTGAATCACGGTCAACTACATGGGAGTCCAGCGACATAGCCATTACGCTAACTGCCTGTCCCAACAATTACTTCTTTACTTCATCTCTCTCCCTTTATAGTCAAGAGTAACCAAACCACTTGAACCACTTGTTTTCAATGCTTTACTTAGAAATATCCTTAGTCAAATGGCCAGATCCATCACTTGCAATTTCTACATCCACAGAACAGTTAGCCCAAGTTATTTTTTGCCACTTTGTAACAAAGATTACCTTTCTTTGAGTTTCCAGCAAGTCTTCCTCATTTCTGAGACCTCACCAGAATGACCATTTACTGTCCTATTTCTACCAACATGGTGTCTGTGTTTGTTCTCTAAGAAAAATGATACTTTTCCTCCAGTACTGTTCTTTTTGAACCCTCACCAGAATCCATATTTACATCACAAGTTCCTTTACAGTAATTCAGGCTTTTTCTAGTGTGCACCTCAAGACTCCTCCTGCCTCTACCATTTACTCAGTTCCGAAGCTGCTTCTACACTTAAAAGTATTTCTAATAGTAGACTTTGCTTATCAGTACCAAACTCAGATCTGTTTGGGACGATATAACAAAACATCATCGACTGGGTGGTTTAGACAACAGAACTTTATTTCTCAGATAGGGAAATGAAAAGTCCACAATCAAGGTGCTAGCCAGTTTAGTTTCTGGCAAGGGCTCTTTTCCTGGCATGTATAGATGACCTCTTTCTATGTCCTATGGTAGAAAAAGAAAAATGAGGGAGTTTTCTGCTGTCTCTTCTCATAAAGATACTAACCCATGTGATCAGGGCTCTCTTGACCTTATTTTTCCTTAATTACCTCCTTATATGCCTTATCTCTAAATACAGTCTCTTTGGGACTTAGGCTTCAACATGTGAATTTTGTAGCGGGAATAATTCAGTCCTTGACATTTAAAATTTTTTCTTTTTTTATGTCTGAAAAATGGGCTTACTAGGATTTTATGTATGTGTACTACAGGCCATGATATTTCATTAAAAACATGATCATTGATCATGAACTGTCCTGCTAAAAACATTCTGCTGCTGGGAACCAGCAGTTAGCGTAATGGCTATGTCGCTGGACTCCCACGTAGTCGACCGCGGTTCGCGTCTCAGACCCGGTGGCTTACAACTCACGCCGGGCGCGTGTGCGTGCGTGCCCAGGATCCCGGGAGGAGAATGGAGGAGAAGGGATTTCGGCGTGACCATCCCCCCTGGGGGGTGATTTCTCGCTTTCTGTCTCTATGTCTCTCTCTGTCTGTCTGGCGAGCGCACGCGCCCTATAGCGAAAAAAACCTCTCAAAAAAAAAAAAAAACAAAAAAAAAAAACATTCTGCTGCTAAAGACAGTAGGTTAGTATTGACATAACTAATAATTAGCTATCTGGTAAAGGAAGGTAAAACTGAATTTATCTAGTTTGATCTAAGCTATCATATTGTTTTAACAAAAATAATTACACACGCATGCTTAATTGTATCAATTATCACAGAGACATACCGGACAGAGTCCTGATGTTAACTTTCCACTTTGTGTTTTTGTTCATTTGTTTGTTTTTAAAGAAGGAAAAACATTCTCAGTTACTATGAATTAGTTAACTGCCCTGAAACAATTCTTTCAAAATACTCATTATTTAAAAATATTCATTTTATATTGATTCAGCAGCAGGAGTTGTTTTATTTTGGTCGCCTTATCTCCTTTCTTTTCTCAATAATAAAGATCATTCTCGGTAGTTAAATACAGGAAGCTTTTTAGTATTTTTTTTCCTATTTGGAGCCTCTTATTTTATGGTCACATTTAGAAACTGGCTAATTAGTGAGTTTTGTAAGAATCTATTTTTGATAAGAACTGTGATTACATTTTAAAAAATGTTTCCATAATGAAATAAATAAAACTGGAATTTTATCTCCATTTTCCATGCTGCAAGAGCTGTTTTTTTTAAAAAAAAATTCTTGGTTTTGAAGCAGTTTCAGGCCTTGTGAGGCTAGAAAAGTGAGGAAAGCAAGAAGCTTCTTTTAGATAGTCATGTGTCTCCCAAATAAACTTCCATATTTAACACCTTCTTTCTACACTTCCTACTACACTTTCTATTACATCTTGATTTATGTATCTTACAGACTTCCCAAACGTCTGTGCTTTCTATTTTCTTAAATTTGTAGGATTATTGCTTAAATAAGGATGTCTTTATTAGGGTAACAAAACCTGAGACAGTGTAATGAAGGGAGGTACATGCATGCAATGCTGGGCACTGGGTGGCTTTTAGGGGAGAAAAACAAAGATTCAGAATAAGGGAATGTTTACAGGAAGTATTCCAGGAGGATTTTTTCTTGAAGAGTTTTCTTGCTGTAGGGTGTGTGAACTCATTGGAGAGACAGAGACTGAAAGTTAGAAATCAACCCTCAGGGGTAATGGCCACGTCACTATCCCTTCTTCTCCATTCTTCTCCCGGGATTTTGGCATGCACACACATGCACCCTGCCTGAGTTTCAAGGTCCAAGACTGAAACCGCAGTTGGCCATGTGGGAGTTCAACACCTTAGCCACTACGCCACCTGCTGGCCCCAGGAGGACTTTTTGTGGAGAGATTTTTCAGGAGGATGTTGATTGGCATGACTTACTGTACAGTGTACAATTTCAGTAGTTTTGAGTGTCCTCTGAGTTCAAGTATATACTTCATCAGTATTTCAAGGGCCCTAAAGTTCTTATCATTAGTTATGTATCTGGGCTGGCATAAACATTATAAGAATAAGGGTCATCAGATAGCATAGTGATTATATTGCTGGACTCCCACATGACTGACCATGGTTTGAGTCCCGGACCAAGTAGCTTGAAACTGACTCCAGGCTTATCTACTTGTGTGTTCAAGATCCTGGGAGGAGAATGGAGAGGAAGGGATTGTGGCGTGGTCAGCCCCCCAGGTGGGTGATTTCTCGCTTTCCCTCTCACTGTTTCTACTTCTCTCTCTCTGGTGAGCACATGTGCCCTATGTAAAGAAACATGTACAAAATAAATAAATTATGGAGCTATCATGACACATTGTATTAGCCTTAGGAAGACATAGATCATCTAATCATGTTATGAGACATTGCCACCATGGACCTGAGAGAACAAAGCACACAGTAAATTTTGATAATGAAGGAAGGTTAAACATGTCATGGCAGCTGCTGAGGACAGGGTTGAGGGTGGTAGTGTGGCATGGGGAGGCAGGCTGAGCCATGTGCCTTGGGCATTCTTAGATGATCAGAACCTTCCCTCACTCCTCACCCCAGTGACACATACATGGTAGAACAGGGATTTACAAAGCCAAACACAATACTTCCTGCATAGTAGTTTTTTCCTCAGACTTCGACCTTTTGACTTGGTTCTGGAATTAGAATGTGTGAGCTGCCCCAAACACGATTGATAAGTAATTCTTGTCTCATGTCCTTTTTTTTTTTTTTTTAAGTTGCTCCTCTTCATACTATTGATAAAAATATTGAACTAGTAAGGGTGTAGCTTAATAGAGTAGAAGTTTAATTCATTGTAATCAATCAAGTGATGGTGTTAGCTTCCTCCTAAGTCTTATTCTGAATGTGATCCTTATAATAACTACACCAGAATTGCCGTAGGTATTTGCTAAATATGCAGACTCAAGCAGCATACATAAGACCTAGTGAGTCATAATTTCTTCATTGTGGGCTTGGGAATAAAGATTTTAGAACAATATACCTTTCAGTATTGTACCTTAAGATTTAGGATCAGAGTCAGAAAGGCTTTTTTTTTTTTTTTTTTTTTTTTTTTTTTTTTTTTTTTAGTCTGGTATTAGAAAGAAACCCTGTACTCTAATTCTTAGCACTTATGATTTCATCACTTAGATTGTTTTGACCTGTACATCTGTCAAAATGTACTGTGGATATACAGCATGCCTGCAGTCCTATTAGGTGACAAGAACTGGGTGTATAGTTTTGTCAGCTTGCATAGGACCATGTCAAATTCACTATAACTTTTGCTCAATATAAATATGTTAAGAACAGGAAGTATCTGAAACCTACTCACACCCACATATTCCTGGGTGAATTTCAATAGTTTTACTAAGATTGGGAGTTTGTATTTAATATGTTTCATCATGGAAGATATAAGTCTCCTTCTTGTTTCACAAATTTATGCTGTTCCCAACAGATATTGATGTAGTCATATAAGAAAATGGTTCCATCCCCCAGGTTGCTTCTCACACATATCCATTAGAAACACATCGTAAAAGAGAGAGAGATCGTTCCCTTCCAGCCTTAGGCTATATGGGTAATTATTTTCTTTCAACACCTTCATTGAAATTCCCTGTGTAATGCTACCAGAATGAATTATAGTTAAACCTTTTATTCTGCACATATGGAGCTGGAATAAAGAGATGGTGCCAGCAATATTACTCAGCTACTTTTAGTTGGGGGATTGAAGCTGATGTAAACTATCGTAACGGGGGACAAAATGATATTCAATTATGAATCACTGCCAGATGTGTGAATATATGTTTCCAGGTTTCAGTTTTTGGAATATGCTTACTGTAGTATATTTCTTATATACTTTCAACGTGATTCTCTTTTTATGGAGAATGGATTTAATTGCTTTAAATGCTCAGAAGATCCCAAAATTAATAAGAACGCATATTTGGACTCCATCTTAAAATCCAAAACAGAAATCAGAAGTTATTCTGAAGTGAATGATGTTATGTGACAAGATCTTGGGAGTCTTAGTGGAGATGGGGGAAAGACCTCAATGTACATTTCTCATGCCACGCCTGCCAAGGGCAAACCATCCTGGTAAATGGCAATATATAGGAGAGAAAGAATGAGGTAAAATGGGATGTGATGATCTTAGAAAAATTACTTGCAGCAAGAAAAAAGATGGAGGGGTATCTGATAATTTTTGATCTTGAATTTCTAGCTCTCAACTCTTGTGGATTATAAAGACCACAGATTGTTTGGTATCCTGAAAAACTCCTGGTCTCTATCCTAAAGAGGACCTTCACCGCTCTCAATGCTCTCATGTCTCTGTTTAATGACTGTACCATTCCTATTTTCTAGTTTTCTAAGCCACATTGTGAAAATTCTCCCTTCTAAGTCCTCTTTCCAAAGATCTTCCATAGGTAACCTTGCCTTCATCTTCAGGAAGTCATTATACATTTTCCCCCTCCATTATTATTTTTTTCTTTTTGGAGAAATTTTTGTTATAGAGTGTGTGCACTTCCCAGAGAGACAGAAAGAGATAGAGAGAGAGAAAGTGAGAAATCATCCCCCTATGGGGGATGACCAGACTGCAATCCTATCTCTTCCATTCTCCCTCTCAGTATTTTGGGCATGCATGCACATGCGCCTGGCATGAATTTCAAGCTGCCAAGTCTGGGACTTGAACCATGATTTCCTATGTGGGAGTCCAGCACCTTTACTACAACAACACCCGCTAGCCCCACTCTTCCTCCATTTCTTACTCATCCCCTGGCAACCTACTGATACATAAGGGTCTTCAAAAGTTTACAAAAGATGCATATTGTTAAAAAAAAAAAAACTATGCATAGATTTTATTTTCTTGCACTAAAATGAACTCATACTATAATTCAATTTTTCCACAAACTTTTTGAAGTCCCTTCATTTACATTAATGTCTATAATAAGCACTTATAGTGTTTTTAAGGATTATTGGTTGAACTGTCCTTTTTAAAATCAAGATCAAATCTGTTGCTTGCAGTTCTTTCCAACTTTGTTTGTTAGTTTAGATGTTTTTTGTTTTAGAGAGATTTTTGCTATAGGGCATGATGTATGTTCACTGGAGAGACAGAAAGAGACAGAGAAAAAGCGAGAAATCACCCTCTGGGAGGATGGCCATGCTGCAATTCCTTCTCCTCCATTCTCCTCTCAGAATTTTGGCCATGCATGCACACGTGCCTAGCGTGAGCTTTAAGCCACCAGATCTGGGATTGAAAATGTGTTCAACTATGTGGGAGTCCAGTAACATAACTATTATACCACCTGCTATTCCCTAGTTTAATTTTTTTAAATAAAAACTTCTATCTTGTTTTTCTAAGCACTGCTCTGTCAATTAATTCCTTTTTATATCCAGTGTTGTCATTTTCTTCTATTAGACTGGATGTAGCTATGGATTATTTAAAAATTAAAATAAAATAAGGGGTCAGCAGATGGCCGAGCAGCTATGTCTCTGGATCCCCATGTGGTTGGCTACATGATCACTTTACTCATCCCTTTAACAAACACATAATAAAGAACATTCGTGGGCCAGGAATACAGCAATAATTACCACATACCCAATGCCTTTGAAACATAAAAGTGAGTAATTATGGTAAAATATGGTCCATATACGATTAGAAGAAAAAATGGAGTTCTGGACCCGGTGGCTTGAAACTCATGCTGGGCATGTGTGTATGTGGGCCCAAGATCCCAGGAGGAGAATGGAAGTGAAGGGATTGTAGTGTGGTATCCTCCCTGGGGTGGGGGTTATTTCTTGCTTTCACTCTCACTGTCTCTGTCTGTCTCTCTCTCTTCAGCAAGCAGATGCACCCTAAGGCAAAACCCTCTACAAATAAATAAATAAATAAATAAATAAATAAATAAATAAATTAAAAAGTTAATCTTATTCCCTCTGGCAAAGAAACCAACCAACCAAACAAAAAAACAAAAAAACACACCTTCATTTGGACATCCTTCCTTTTCTGGTTTTCATCTTTAGTGTCTCCTGAATAATTTCTGTCCCAGTCTGTTAAAATAATAGGCATTTTTGGGAACCAGCAGTTAGCGTAATGGCTATGTCGCTGGACTCCCACGTAGTCGACCGCGGTTCGCGTCTCGAACCCGGTGGCTTAAAACTCACGCCGGGCACGTGTGCGTGCGTGCCCAAGATCCCGAGAGGAGAATGGAGGAGAAGGGATTGCGGCGTGACCATCCCCCCTGGGGGGTGATTTCTCGCTTTCTGTCTCTATGTCCCTCTCTGTCTGTCTGGCGAGCGCACGCACCCTATAGCGAAAAACCTCTCCAAAAAAAAAAAAAAAAAAAAAAAAGAAAAAAAAAATAATAGGCATTTTCTATCTCTACTTGCTTATTTTTGGCTTTTGCAGTCTGATTTTTTCCTCTATCACACTTAAGGGCTTTCGACAGATGACCATTCACTTTCCAAATTTAAAGGCTTAATTTTAAAGCTTCTTATTTTTTATCTCTCTGCTTTTATGCCCTTGACAATGTTTTTAGTCACAAAATCGCATCCCTTAGGCTTCTGGAAATCATTCATACGTTCAAAAATTTTTTGAATACAAGATAAGAATGTACCAGGTGCCACACTGGTTGATATGGATATATAAAAAGTGATTACTGGGGCCAGCAGGTGGCGTGGTTAAAGTGCTGGACTCCCACATGGCTGGCTGTGGTTTGAGGCCTAAACCTGGCAGCTTGCTTTCTCTCTTTCTCTCTCTCGTCTCTGGTGAGCACGTGTCCTAAAACAAATTAAATTTTTTTAATGATAACTAATATTAAATTTAAAATTTTTAAAAAGTAGTGAAGATGAAGCAATTACTTGCTTTAAAGGATCTTAAATAGCTTTGGACAGAACAGATAGGTAAAAAAAGAATTATACTCCCACATGTTAAGTACTCACAATTGAAGATGCCATTCAGATGCTCACCCAAGCTACCCTCTATGATCACCTGTTTTGTTGCTACTCTCGAAAGACAAAACGAATACTTCCATTGAAGTTTGGTTTGAGACTGATGATGCAACACAGGCACCAGGAGGGTATGACAAAGTTTGTTACATAATTTAGCTTTTTCTGAAGAGCAGGTCTCCCAAGCTGGTCTAAAATATATTTGAGAGAACAAGGAGACTAGCTTGAGAGTTTCATGGTGGTTAGAAAGTGTGGCAGATAGAAGGGTTCTTGAAATGGTTTAAATTTTCTTCACCAAAAGGAGAACCTGGGCTTTTGTATCAGCTTGCCCAGATATGGGGCAGAAGGAAAGGAGGGAAGTATGAGGTTTAAAAGCTATTAACTGTAGAACAGTAAAGAGCAGTCACATTCTTACATCAATTTTCTCAGCTGAGGTTGCATACATACCTATGTTCTGACATCCATTTTTTCTTCTAATAGTATACGGACCATATTTTACCATAATTACTCACTTTTATGTTTCAAAGGCATTGGGTATGTGGTAATTATTGTTGTATTCCTGGCCCACGAATGTTCTTTATTATGTGTTTGTTAAAGGGATGAGTAAAGTGATCAATCAAAATTAAAAGCAAATGAAGTAATGAAAACACTTAGAATCAGCTAAAAAATAAGTCAGCATCTTCAAGTGATTCAGAAAACAAGTCTGGTTAGGACAAGATGAACAGAGTTAGTGACTTCTGGTAAATACAAAGAAGTAAACAGAATTTTACTCATGAAAAAGCTACTGGCACATTGAACAATCTAAACCTGACAGTTTTTAATTACAATGTACTCTGCAATTTCCTAACCTTGACTCTTAGAGAATGAATCTCTACTTTCAGATAGAGTGAGCAGGGATTTCTAAGATGCCCTCTGAGAGGAAATAAGAAGCTTTGATTCTCCAACTAGCTTTCCAACTTTTGACAGTTCTCAAAATTTCTACTGATAAAACTCTTTTTTAGTTAAAGCATTAATTTCATATGTTTTCAGTAAATATACTATAATACGATAAAGGAAAATCAAGCTCTTAATTCGCCATTATGGGACTAGCAGGTGGTGTAGTCATTAAGATGTTGTACTCCCACATGACCCACCACAGTTTGAGTCCCAGGCACATGTGCATGCATGGCCAAAATTGTGAGAGGAGAATGGAGGAAACGGGATTGTGGTGTGGCCAGCCCTTCTGGAGGGTGATTTCTCACTTTCCCTCTCTTTGTCACTCTGTGTCTCTGGCGAGGGCATGCTCCTTATAGCAAAAATCTCTCTCTTAAAAAAAACAAATCCCATCATGCTTTACTAGATATCATTGTCTTTCAATAACTCTGACTTGAATAAATGATAAACTTATGATAAAGTAGAACTGGATCATTAGAAAGATGACCTTTATAGTACATAACTACACTCACAATTATGAAGTTTTCTGAATCTGCTGGTTTCCCATAGTCTAATTGATAATATTGCATTCTGCTGGTGAGTTGGTCATCTGGGACAGCACAGACAGCTGAACCTCCCTATCTGGTTTTTTTCTTGGACTTTTTCACAAGCTGGGGATTGAGAGAGCAGGTGTCACAGGATTCTGAGAAAATGAGGCAGAAGTTGCAAGAACTCTTGAGGTCTAAGCTCAAAACACCAGAAATTTCACTTCTATCGCACTTCTTCCATCACAAGGCTATTCTAGTTTCAAGGAAGTAGAGAACTAGACTTCCCCTCTGGATAGGAGGGGCACCCAAACCACTTTTCAAAGGCATGCATGTAATGTTGTAGCCACAAACAACCTACCAGAGTCTATCTTTGGTCACACTAATTATTAACATTCCTTCAATATGTATAATATGCCCACCCACAGCCCAGGACTTCAAAGTCTTACTCTGTTATAGCACCAGGCTTTAGGTCCAGGATGTCATAATCAGCTTTTGACTGGCTCCTAAGGTATAGTTCCTCTTGTTAAGGAGACATGTAAGCTACCACAAGTGAACTTTTGGCTACACACTCAAGTTATATTAGTGAGACAGAGATAGAATAATCATACTGCAGACTCCCTTCGAAAAAGGTAAAAATGGAGGAATAAGCACACTCGACACCTAGACCTTAGTTTCTAATAATCTTTTTCAATTGAAGAAACCAGGACACCTTGGAGAAATGGCTGATCCTAGAGCAGAGGAGAATCTAAACATTTAGAAAAAAAAAGTCAGAAAATTCAAGTTGAGACACAGATATCTTTAATTCATCTTCAAAATACCTGGCCACCTGTCAAGGTCATTAAATGCAAAAATAAGCAAAAAAATAAATAGAGATTGAGATACTGTCACAAACCAGAGAAGGCTAAGAAGACACGATGCCTGGACCCAACAGGTGGAGTAGGGGTTAAGGAGGCCGGATCCCACATGGCTGACTGTGCAGTCCCAGACTCGATGACTTGAAAATCACACTGGGCGTGTGTGTGTGTGTGTGTGTGTGTGTGTGTGTGTGCATGCCCAAAATTCTGAGAGGAAAATAGAAGAGAAGGCATTGTGACATTGCCATCACCCTTAGGGAGTAATTTCTTTTTTGGAGAGATTTTTGCTATAGGGCACGTGCACTCGCCAGACAGAGAGAGACATTAGAGACAGAAAACGAGAAATCACCCCCCAGGGGGGATGGTCACGCTGCAATCCCTTTCTCTTCCATTCTCCTCTCGGGATCTTGGGCACTCACGCACACGTGCCCGGCGTGAGTTTTAAGCCACCAGGTCCAGGATGTGAACCGCGGTCGACTACATGGGAGTCCAGCAACATAGCCATTATGCTAACTGCTGGTTCCCACCCTTGAGGAGTGATTTCTCACTTTTCCCCCTAACTAGCACCCCACCCCCTGTCTCTCTCCAGTGAGCACATGTGCCCTATAGCAAAATCTTAAAAAAAAAAAAAAAAAAAAAAGGCAGACATGATGCCTAAGTGTATCCTATAGACTATCCTAAAACAGCAAAGGGGCATTAAAGAAAATGTAATGAAATTTCAATAAACTGTGAAGTTGAGTTAATGATAAAGTACCAGATTTGGCTCCTTGGTTATGACAAATGAATCGCAGTTCTATAAATTATTAATAGGGGAAACTGGATTAGGATATATATAGTACCTTTCTGTATTATTTTCGCAAATTCTCAGTAAATATAAAGCTATTCTAAAGTTAAATCTTGATTTTATAGCAATTCCAACAGTAGGACATGTCTCACTAGTTTCCCTCCCTCTGGAGGCAAAGGATGTTCCTTGATTAGAATCCAATTCTGTAGATGTCTTCACTTTTTGATCAGAATAGTTGACATTTGCTGCTTAATTTCATCCTACTTCTTCACAGAAAGTCAAAGGCCTGGAAACCTTTTTTTTTTTTTTTTTTAATTCTATTCCTTTTGGTTTAGAGGGAGTGTTTATATTTCTTAAACTTGCCATGAGTCTTCCTGGGGTTAGCATCTCTGCTCATTTTGGGTATATAAAACTACTGTAAGACAACAGGAGTTTGATTGTTAAAAGCATTTTTGATCAAGAGTGTCCTACACAATCGTCACTTCAAGTTTTTCCCAGACCGTGATGAGGGTTTTGATGACACACTTAAATAGATACTTATCCTAAGATCATTTCTTGTGTTGAGAGTCTTCTACAGCATGGAAATCCAAGGACATTTTAATTTTCAACACAGTAATGCTTACCTCCACTGTATTTTTTCCAAATTCCTTCAACTAAAAGCAGTTGAACAGTTTTCTTTTTAGCTCATCACCCTCTTCCCTCAACTTATGAGATACAGCTAAGAAAAAGAAACAATGACACTTTGAATTCCACCTGGCATTCTTTTTAGCCAGACCCACACATTTGTTTTCACTATTCCTAGTTGCTGCAGACAATATTTTCTCTGTTGTTTTGCCACTATGTAACCCAACTGCCTTTTTACTAGTCTTGAACACCCTTTGTTACTGCTCTTCCAGCCTCACTAATAAGCACCTTTCAACCTCTGCCTGCTGCCCATAGCAAAGCTAAGGTTACATTATTTTTCATTTTTAGACCCACTCTCCACAACAATACTTGTTTTTGTATTATTTATTGCTTTATAACAAATCACCTCAAAACTTGACAGCTTGAAATATCAATGACTTATTATTATCTTTCAGAATTCTATAGGTTGGTAGAGGGGGTGTTTTGTGAGCTTACCTAGGTCTCTTCTTTTTTTTTTGTTTTTAACAGTGCTTTGAACTAACAATCCTCCTGCCTCAGCTACCCAAGTAGCTGGGATTACAGGCATGTACCACCTAGCAGCCTGAACTTGTAGCTCCACACAGCTGGGAGAATGGCTGGAGATGGGTTTGGGGATGGCTGAGATTGCTAGAGTGTACCCTCCTTTTCTGTCTTCCTCCCACCCCCACAAGAGAGCAAGGTGAAAAGCTGAAAAGCATCTTGCAAACCTAGGCTCTGGAATACTCATGTAATGGCACTTTTGCCGCATTCTGTTGGTTGAAGCAAATTACACTCCTGCCTAATTATTTCATTGGGTAGAGAGATGGACTCCATCCATGAATGGAAAAAATTGTGAAGTTACATTTTATTTATTTATTTAGTTAGTTACTTTTGGAGCGTTTTTTTGCTATAGGGCGTGTGTGCTCACCAGAGAGACAGAGAGACAGTAAATGAGAAATCACTCCCCCCCAGGGGGCATGGCCACACCACAATCCCTTCTCCTCCATTCTCCTCTCAGGATCTTGGGCATGCATGCACATGTGCCCGGCATGAGTTTAAGCCACCGGGTCCGAGGCTTGAACTGCGGTCAACTACATGGGAGTCCAGCAACATAGCCATTACTATGCTACCAGCCAACAGCTGGTCCCGTGAAGTTGCATTTTAAAGGGATGTGCATATTAAAATGGGAAGAGTTTAAGCTGTAAGAGTAAAAACAGAAGTGTACATATCCCACCTATCTTAAGTACTCTTTTAGTTAAAACAGGTTTTGTTGTAAGAATCCCTACCCCACTGTCCAGAAGACACACAAAAAAAGTGGCTTAAACAAGATACGGGTGTCGGGTGTCTGTATCCTTCATGAAAGTACCTGACCTAGTGCTACAGTAGCTCTTCTCCAGAGAGTCACAAGGTTTGTGTCTGTGCTTTAGTTGTTTCTTCTGTCGCCCTGCCAGAGAAAGTTTCACTAATGATCCTGTATCCAAAATTATTCCCAGGCTTTGTCTATTTTCCTGATGTTTTCATAATAGTTATGCTATGTGATGTTATTAATAAAATAACTTACGATTCTGTATATGTCTATCTATTACCTATCAACTATTTGTATCTACCCCCATCTTTGCTTATCATTTGTGTCCTGTACAAAAAGTAAATTGTAGGGGCTGGCACGTGGCAGGTGATTGAGGGCTCTGGACTCCCACATAGCTGGCCACAGTTTGAGTCCCGGACCTGGTGACCTGCTTTCTCACTTTGCCTCTTGCGCTCTGTCCCTCTATGGTCAAATTAAAGTAAGTAAATAAAGTTCAATAAAATAATTATTTAAAAAAGTCTTCTACAAAAGTAAGTTCTATAAAGGCAGATCTTCTTTATCCAATGCTTTATAATCGGTTCATAGAACATCAGTTTATGGAACAAAGCAGTTGGTGATTTGTGTTTGTTGAATGGATGGATGATATAAATGTAGATGTGGAAAGTCCTGACACCTTGCTGTATCTCAGCAACTCAGGCATAAGCTTTTCATTTCAGCCAATGTCAGCCACTAAAATTCGTTCCATGTAGACAGAAATGAAAGCTGTCACAGAATGGGAGGAGAGCTAAGAGTGAGAGGCAGAACTGTGCCTGTGCTGGCACGTTACCCAGAAGCACTTATTTCTTCCTTCTCTCCTCACCTGAGCATGGCCACTTCAAAATCTAGGACCTGAATAATGATCTCTCTCTACCCTCTCTCACACATTTCTTACCCAGGGGGCCAGCAGGTGGTGTGGTGGTTAAGGCACTTGATTTCAGCATGGCCAAGTGTAGTTCAAATCCCAGACATGGTGACTTGAAAATCATGCAGGCTCATATTTGTGCATACCCAAAATCCCAGGAGGGGGATGGAGGAGAGGGATTGCGACTGTGGAGTGGCCATCTCCCTTGGGGGATGATTTCTTACTTTTTTCTTCTCACTGTTTCTCTGGTGAATGCAAGTACCTCATGGCAAAATAAATAAATAAATAAATAAATAAAAATTTAAAAATAAATAAAAATCTTATCAAAATCATTTGGCTAGGATATTCATACTGCATCCTTCTCCTCTCCACAAGGATGAATTAAAAGCTATGTTAAAGAAAGTAATAATAATAATAACAGCAGTATAAGCCACCGTTAAAGTAGCAATATAACTCGACCAGGGGCTATTCTCTCCTTCACCTTGATCTACTCCAAGAAGAGGAAAGTAAATATTGAAAGTGGCAAGTAATTAAGGCTCTAACAAAAGGACATATTTCCTGTGTATTAGGTTGTTTGAAGCATTTTGCAGAAGAGTATACAAAATATTTCAAAGTGATATAAGCTATCATTCATCACTTATTTGCCATATTCAGCACTGTTTTAAGTACTTTACGAGTTATGTAATTAAGTGCTGTAAAGCAGCTCTGTAAGGTAGAAAGCCTAACTCTTTCCCTAAGATAGAAAACCTAACTCTGATTTTGCCTTCTTAAACTCTGCTTAAGATGTCTAAGAACCTGAATATTCTTCTTTGAACATTTCAGGAAAGTCCACATTTTCTTGTCTATATTTATTCTATATGTGTGTACCCTATGGGCAAAAATAGATGAATTTATAGACAAATTAACTAAAACTAAAGTAAAGTCTGTGCTTTTTGTTCTCCACATAATTGGTTTACACCTGAGGCCAATTTCTCATTGATCTGTAGAGCTTGAAATGATTGGTTTTCAAAGCATAATGGAGAATTCAGAGATAGGAATTTTGATCAGAGGAGACAAGAGTATATTTAAGAATCTCTCTTCCTACTCACTTTTCCCAGATTAATGAGCTATAAATGAAACTGGGAGAAAAATAGGAGATAATATTGCAACAGTTTGGTATATAAAGATTTTACAAAAATGTTTCTACATAATTTCTTCTTGGTATAAAAATATGCTTGGCTCCCCTGATATGAGAAATGCTATACTAACAAAAAAAAAATCTAGGATTCAATGCGCAAGTGGTCTAGGTTTCCTTTAACTTTCTTCAATATCCCAAAAGTTGTTGACTCTAAAGGAGATGGTATCATAAGAATATAACCCAAAGTTACAAAGAAATGATACAGTGGAAATGAATGACTAATAATCACACCGTATGGGGTTTTACTTTTAATAAAGGGAACCTAATTGCTTTTCTCTTTTTTTAAACTAATACAGTATCTAAAAGATAGAAATCTCAGTAAAATAGAATGTTTCCTTTTAGGTTCTAACTAAAGCCTCATCTTATCATTCATGTAGCTTTAATACATCCCAAGGGGTTGGAACTGGGTTGTGTTTTTATTCCTTTGCTATATATATAGTTGGTGAGATGGCTTTTCCTTTTCTTTTCCTGATTTATTTGACTGCGAGTAGTTGATCGTAGCTGATGTACACTTCAGGGCAGGTGCACAACAGCAACAAGAAAGGATTGCCAAATTATGAGGGTTCTTGAAAAAAATCCCAAGAGATCTATATCAAACTGACATTAAGAATCTGTGAGATTTGCAAAATGGGAGTAGAATGGCTGAAATCATGGCTCTGAAGTCCTGCTGAATTGGTTTTGGAGTTTACCTTAGACATGTACTAACTGAGTGGCCAAGAGCATGGTGTCTTCAGTGAGCTCATGGGAAGATTATTCATTAAGTGAGAGATTGATGCCAGGCATTTACGTGCCATTTTAGTAAGTATTTGTTGAGTATGTACTATGCACCTGGAGTTTTTCTATATGGTGAGTATTGATTGGTGAATGAAGAACTGGAAACTGACTTTGCAGCCATTTACTCAAGTGAAGGAGAGACAAAGATAAGGTAAATAAATAGGCACATACATATTTACAAATGGAAAAGGAATGTCCTAAGGAAATAAGCAAGTCACTACTGGGGTGGAGAATAACATGGGTGGGAGGAAGGTAAAGGAGGGATTGGATGAGACAGTTGGGAACCAACTCTGGGTGAGAAACTGGGGAAGGTTTCTTGGGGTAGACAGGTTTGTGTAAGATGTTATGGATAAGAAGAAGACACTTGAACAAATAAAACAAGGTTGGTGGGGGAAGGAGGCACGACAATATTCCAGGAGAAGAAATTTCATGCACAAAATCTCAGAACAGGGAAGAGCTCAGGTGTTCCAATGCTGAAAGGACCACAGCATGGCTTGGGGGCAGTGGGGACAGGAAGAGAATGGAGCCTGGTATGTAGGAAGCATTTACAAATGGTATTAACTTTTATTCTTGGTGTTTTCACATGTTAGCCTAAGAGATAGGCTAACATGTAGAAAGCATCTAATGAAGTGCTTCAAACTTAATAGGTGTGCTACCAATAGTAAGTATCCCTTATTGTCTTTGCTATTGTTTTAACAGTGACATTGCTGTATTTTGAAAAACAGATTGCATGTTGTGTGTTAGCTTTTGATAATGCTCTGTTCCATTTTTGTTTCTGTCACAGTCTCCCTGCCTCTCCCTTTTGCTTTTATTCTTACTTTCTGAGCACCAGGTTAAGCCATCGTATTCTCTAGATAGTCCACCTAGGTTTAGTGGCTCATTTGGAATATTTGTTTCTTGAATATATTGACGTAATTTACCTCAAAGATTTTTTGTTTGTTTTATTTATTAAACATTAATTTTCTCCATGAACAAGAGAGAGGGAGCAAAAGATAGCAGATTCCTAAAAGGTCTTGATGATGTAGCAATCCACCTCCAGCCCCAGCCACACCCGGGTCACGGCCACCTGCATGCCCAGTGTACTCTGTAGTCTTGGAGGTCTCTGGATCCGAACCTGGAGCTATCCCATGTGGGTCAGCCTCACAGAAGGTTGTGTTTTACCACTGTGTCTCTAGCCCAGAGAGTGATAATCGTTATTGTGATCATATGGAAAAACAGGAGTCCTGCCCTGGTGAGTGGGGTTCAGAAATCCCCCCAAAGTGCCTTCACGTCTCCAACCACTGTGAGACCTGTTACTCTCCTCAAACTATCATACAAGGTTGATTTGAGATTCCAAACTCTTCAGAGCTTCCAAATGAACAAAAGACAGTCAGGCTCTGAGCTCTGGTGGCATTTAGTCAGCCCTTGAATGTAATTCTAATGGTTTGTGTGTGTGAGAATTAACAGTAAATTCATTATGAAAACCTATTTACCACAGGGTTGACACCAGCAAAAGCCTGAGGCAGCTCAGGGAATTCTGGGATGCAACATCTGTTCCAGTGAACATAACTCAGACGTTCTAAATCCGTGCTCACTCATTGGGGCTTAATAGCTTCTTGCACAGTTCCTTTTCTCCTCAGGACATACACATTCAGACACAGAAAACCATAAAGGCCAAATGTCTTCTTTAATCCTTGCAGGCTGAGCTAGCTAAAAGGAAACTGTCGAGAGTCATAGCAACTGCCTATGTGAAAAGAAAACAATAATAATAATAGGAAAGAAAAAAAAAGAAGCTAATTTGCTGATTTAATTTATTTAAGATTTTTTTCCTGTTTTACTGCTTTTCTGTCAGATTTTCATGTATATTTCAAATAGTGTGTAGAATTTGAGCATACCTACTTTGTTATGATTTATTGTTAATAACTTCGCTGAAGTGTAAATGGCCTCACATACTAATTGAGTGTGCTTCCTGTGACATATGCAAACTGACTTAGAAACTAACATATGCTGTTATTACTCATAATAGATCAGCTTTGTCTGAAATATTTGTGCCCAAAATTACCATTTGGCATATCTTCAAATTCAAATCCACCTTCTGCCCTGAGATGAAATTCAAGAATTTGTTTTCTGTTTTATGTATTTTGGAGAGGCTGCTTTCACTGCTACAATAAGGAGTGTTCAGTGTTTACATTAGAATGACTATTTATGGGGGTTTAATATGTTGCTTGTTGCAAATCGCATCCGACGGAAACTTGGCAAAGTGACACAGAGATGTGGGACCACATTCAACTATATTTAACGTCGTATCAGGCAGTTGATCTTTTGAAAATCTATGGTGTTACATGGTGTTTAGCATAATCTTACTCATTTTGGTCTTTTGCTTTGTAGAAGGTAAAGATGATGCTGAATTTTATAGTAACTTTACAGAGTAAAAAGGTATTTTCTGGTTGTTAACAACTTGCCAAGCCAGAGGGTGATGAGAGATTCTAAATTCAACCTACTCATTTTTAAACTGCTGATATTTTGTAGATTGCTACTCAATTTTTCTATTTTTGTATTATTTGTTAATACATCCTTCTGTGGCTGAATAGAAGATGCAGGCAGAAATTAATCAGTTAAGAAAAAGTGTAGATGCTCAAGAGTAATATAATAGCCAAAATGAAATGTTTGCTTTGTATCTTATATAATTCTATGCCAATTTGAAATCTTGTACTAAACCGTTAAGGCTAATTTGCTACATACTTCTGCATAGGTGGAAAGGGAAGATATAGGTGTTTGACCATCTCAGAAGCTTTCATTTTCAAAGAGGTGCAATGTTGTAGATTTCGGAAAGAGTTAAGATCTAATTGAATCAGAATCAGAATCATAGTGTTGTAACAGCACGTGCAGTTAGCGTTTAGCTTTACTGGAAGAGTTTTGTTTATTGAAGATAACGTTGTGGGGGCAGCAGTTCCACAAGGGCCCCAAGCATCCCGCACACTCCTGCTGTGTGTGTAAACTGCAAGGTGTATCTGTCTCCTGATACCGAGCTATCTTCCTAGTTAGTCCTGTGGGCCACTAAGCAGGTCAGGGTGACCACAGCAGGATCTCCATGTAACTGCTCGCTTCCTAGTGGAGGGGTACTGCTTTGTTTATTGCTGGCCTAGTAACCACTAATCTCTTAGCTCTGGGTTCCTCAGAGGAAGTACAATCCACTGTATGTGTAGCATTCACCTGGGCCCATGGTGACACCCATGGGACCTGAGGAGTGGTATCAGTCACATTATACAGAGGTTTCTGCTGTTTGCTGTGCTGCGAATAATAAATGGCCTTATCTTCATTTTGTATCTATTGAATGGTTGCAATTTATTTCTTCCTCTTCTCTGTAAGGTTGGGATAACTCCCTGATGAATACATTTTTAAAGGTCCTCCTAAAATTTTATTTGATCTTAATCATTTAAAAAGTATATATTGGCAAACAGTGTACAAAGAGTGGAAAGTATTGGTTTGTCAGAAAGTCATGACACATTTTTTGTGCAGAAAAATATATTGTGACTTGTCCAATGGCCCACTACTTTATAGATAATAATACAGACATGATTCTTATTTTAAACATAATTTTCTCTTACTAGGACAAATTGAAGATATCCTTCATTTATAGGTACTAATTATATACATTTTTCTATTTTATTGTCTCAATATCATTATGAGGTCAGTATTATTATGCCATTTTAGACATGAGGAAAATGAGGCTTAGTTAATCAGTTAGATGCCATGTCAGATGGCTTTGAATCAAGGTCTGTCTGACTCCAGTCCAAATCCAGGACTCACCATATATAAATTCAGCTGTTTTAAAACCAATGGGTTACTTTAAGTATATTATATTTAATCTTATTTCCTGATATACAACTTTATGTATTAAACATTTATTCTTGGACGTACAGTCTTCCATCTCCAGGTGTGACTCTTCTACCCTTTGGTATTCTTCTACACTACCTCTCCCTTCCTTCCTTTCTTTCTCTTTTTTCTTTCTTCCTTTTTTTTTAAAACAGAGTTTCAACATGTCATGATTCTCTGTCTTCAACTCTCAACTGGGATTATAGGCACAGGACACCATGCCCTTTTTAAATTTACTTTATTTTATTATTATTATTTTTATTTTGGCATAGGACTTGTGCACTCACTGAAGAAAGAGAGAAGGGGAAAGTGAGAAAGCACCTCTCTATGGGGAATGATCATTCTTCATTCTCTTCTCCATGTGCTCCATAGGGCACATGCACTTGAGAGAGAGAGAGAGGGAGAGAGAGAGAGAGACAGACAGACAGTGGAAAAGCGAGAAATAATTCCCCCAGGGGGTACAGCCATGCCACACAATCCCTTCTCCATTCTTGGGATTGGGGGCATGCATGCACTTGCACCTAATGTGATTTTCAAGTCATCAGGTTTGGGACTTGTACAGTGATCAGCCATGCGGGAATCCAGCACCTTAACCACCACACAACCTGCTGGCCACACCCCTTTCTCAGCTCTTTTTTGACAGGGTCTTACTGTGTTGCCCAGGCTGGCCTCAAACTCATGATCCTCCTGCTTCAGCCTCCCCCCCCCCTTCCCGAGTAGCTGTAACTACAGGTGCATGTCACCACACATGGACTTTAGGTTGCACCTGGAATCAAACCCGGTCTCCCACATGGTTCTAGACTGGAGCACAGTGTCTTAGCAGCATGCCACGGCATCTAGGCCACCCTACTATCTTTCTGAAATAATACATTTGAGATAAAAATCAGGATTTTAAGTCATAATTTGAACCTTGATGGAATGTCATGGGACCTGGGTTGTTCCTAATAAATAAAGTAAATAAATAAATAAAGGTGTTTTAAATAAACTTGATTGTTCATATCAGTAAATAGCTAGATAGCCCAGCTTCCCCACCCCCCATTCAAAACCAGGTTGAAATTATTTTAATTAAACTAATTCATGGTGTATTTCATTTACTACATTCTACATTACAGTAGAATATGGTCTTACCAGACACCTTGATGCTATGGATAAATGAGCAGAATCTAGGCTACGTGAAGGGCCAAATGGCCAGAGGTAGGTGGGAGGGAGCAGTCCTGTTGAGCATATTTGGTATCTTATGTTTAGGGTTTTTGTTTTGTTTTTCAGTTTTAATGCTGCTGGTTAGGCTACCACAATGATACGGTTATAATAAATAAAGCAAAACCAGCTTATTCTAGAATCAGTCTTATTAAATTTGCAAAACTTTACTTGCTGTCAAATCTTCTAAACACATTCAAATAATTAATACATGATTGAGCATCTATTGGGATGCTGCAGTATTTATGTAAAGCTTTACAAAATGAAAACAGACTCTAAAATGGAGTGTGGAATCTAGCAATGGTGGACTGCTCTGAACCCATAAGGATACTTCCAAATTTGACTGAGGTCTCTCTAAAGTCTGTGCTGAAGATGGGTTTTGAGCAATTTCAATTCCCAAGCCAGTGCCTACAATAGGAAGTAGGAGCTTTGGTGATGTAAGATGAATTATGACTCGGTGCACATTAAAGTAGCCCAGGCTGGTTAGGTTGATCGAATCTATTATGTTCAGGTATTTCCAGGCAAGAAAAAGCAGGTCAAAGCTCTGTGGGATCTGAAGCTTATACTATTGAAAATATCCTCTCTAATTTGGAAAAGGATTATGGAATTAGGTAGAAAAGTAAACATTCTTTTTTTTTTTTTTAGAGGTTTTTGCTATAGGGCGTGTGCTTGCCAGACAGATAGAGAGAGACAGAGAGATAGAAAGCGAGAAATCAACCCCTCGGGGCATGGCCATGCTGCAATCCCTTCTCCTCCATTCTACTCTTGGGATCTTGGGCACGCACGCACATGCGCCCGGCGTGAGTTTAAACCACCGGGTCTGGGACTTGAACCGCGGTCGACTATGTGAGAGTCCAGTGACATAGCCATTACGCCAACTGCTAGTCCCATAAAAGTAAACATTCTTTTAGAATGAAGAAAAAATTTAAACAAATCTTGCCTCAGTGGTGCAGATGGTAGTTCACTGCTGCATGATACTGAAGCCACAAAGGGAGGCCTGGGTTCAGATCCCTGGTTGACCTGAACACAATGGGTGTGCCTGTATACCCTTGAGACCCTGACTGGGCATCTTGCAGGAAGATTGTGGCATGGTGAGACCTGGTGGAGGGCACTTGTGTGTCTTCTTTCTTTCATAAAAGAAAGAAATAAAAATAAATTAAAAAAATTGACAAATACCACAAAATATCCCAAATCTAGAAAACGATAGTATTATTATTAATTAGTTAACTTCTCAACTTATTTCTATAATATTCTTTTAACTTTTTCCCCTGCATACCCTTTGATTATTTATAAGAAACAATTAAGTACACTTTTAAAGAGGGAAAAGGAAAAACAATGAAATTATTTTCCTTAGCATGGTGGTGTGAGATTTGTGTTTTTGGAATGGTGCCTTTAAAAGTCTTTCAGATTCATAATTTAGCATTGATAATGTCATGTCATGACAACTATTAGGTCATCGGGAAAGTCATGATGCATTTTTGTATAGAAAAATACAAAGATCCAATATTTAGGAAAGTTGTCAAAACCTCTGTCAAAATTTGTTTCATGTATTAGTTAAGCCACTTTAGAACATTTCAAATTTTCTTGTGCAATGACTACTTGTAAAAGGTCTTTGAATTACAAATGGCATTAATCAGTTTGTCGTTGATGTCCTTGTTGTATTGTAGTATTTTAAGTGTTTTTAAAAGTTATTATTTATTTATTTAATTTGCTACAGGGCATGTGCATTTGTCAGAAATGCAGAGAGAGAGAGAAGAGACAGAGAGACAGAAAGTGAGAAAGTATCTCTAAGGGATGAAATCCCTTCTCCTCCATTCTCCTCTCAGGACTTTGGGCACCCATGCACATGCATCTGGTGTGTTTTCTAAGCTGCTGGGTCCACCAGCTGGCCCTAGTATTCTAAATACTTTGTTATCTTTGTCACTACATATACCGGTCAAATCAACAAGTAATTTAAATCTTTTTCCCAATGTGCCAATACCGTAACCTTTTTAATTAATTGGATTCTCAAACAAACCAAACCCTAATTAATTATTTCTACTTGGAAATGATCTTATATAAAAATAAATGTATATTGCTTTGGTATTATGTGAGTTTCTCTTGTGCTACAATTTATTTCACATTGTAGAATTATTTCTTTATATATTCTTACCCATATTTTTAATTCTGTTTACTCTTCCATTAACTTTTTTTTTTTTTTGGAGAGGTTTTTTTTTTTTTTTTTTTTTTTTGCTATAGGGCACATGAGCTCGCCAGACAGACAGAGAGAGACATAGAGACAGAAAGTGAGAAATCACCCCCCCAGGGGTGATGGTCACGCTGCAATCCCTTCTCCTCCATTCTCCTCTCGGGATCTTGGGCACGCACGCACACGCGCCCGGCGTGAGTTGTAAGCCACCGGGTCCGAGACGCGAACCGCGGTCGACTACGTGGGAGTCCAGCGACATAGCCATTACGCTAACTGCTGGTTCCCTCTTCCATTAACTTTTATCTGAGTTTTAAAACTTTATATATATAATTTTTGGGGGGGTGGGGAGAGATTTTTTTGCTGTAGGGTGCATGCGCTCACCAGAAAGACAGAGAGAGACAGAGACAGAAAGCTAGAAATCATTCCTCACGAGGGATGGCCACACCGCAATCCCTTCTCCTCCATTCTCCTCTTGGGATCTTGGGCACGCACGCACAAGTGCCTGGTGTGAGTTTAAGCCACTGGGTCTGGGACTCAAACCATGGTGGACTACATGGGAGTCCAACAACATAGCCATTACTCTAACTGCTGGTCCCATATATATAAATTTTGAAACAAAATTTAATATTAAGTCAGTTCTATGTAATTTCCATTTGTTTTATTGAAACTTTCCAAAACATCCTTCCAAATTTGTCTTAATATGGCTTATTCTCACTTGAACTTCTCCTTCACCAGACCCCAAAATATAGTCACAGCTGTAATAAAGTCAACCACTTTAGATGAAGTGTGATAGAAGATAATAAGTAGGTATGGAAAGAGAAAGAGATACCAATTTTGTTTTATTTTGTTTTGAGAGGTTTTTGCTATATGACACATGTGCTTGCCAGAAAGACAGAGAGAGACAGAGTGACAGAAAGCGAGAAATCACCCCCCAGAAGGATGGCCATGCCGCAATCCTTTCTCCTCCATTCTCCTATCGGGATCTTGGGCATGCACGCACACATGTCTGGTGTGACTTTAAGCCACCAAGTACAGGACTCAAACCACGGTCGACTACATGAGAGTCCAGTGACATAGCCATTATGCCATTTGCTGGTCCCATGATGCCAGTTTTAATCAATTGTTAAAATGTCTTAATTCTGCCAGTATTATAAAAGAGATGTTCTACTCTGTGAACACATTGTTGAAGTTTTTCTCAGGGACTTCATGCAGGTGAGGCTCTAAAAGCTTAAGCTTCAACAGCTCTCTGGTACATGGGCCTACGCCATCTACCTGAGGATGTATGTAGCCACGAGCAATCTTAGCAACATGTGAGCTCTGAAACTATAGGCAGCTTCTGTGGAAAAACATCCCAGAATTCTAGTTTCAAAACTGGATATAACTCTTGAGTTTCCAGAGCCGAAAGACTCTCATCTTTCATAGGTTACATCACGGAGGATCTACCTTGACTCTCAAGGGCTGCTGATTTACTGGGCCTAGGACAGGCCAATGAATACCTTCCTGGTACTATGTGTACCTGACAGATAAGAAAACAGGCCCGAGATGAGGCTTCTAACACAGGCTAGTGTGGTGCACAGTCCTGGTTTTTCTGCACTCCCTGAGACTGAGAAGGTGCATGTGTCAGTTAAAGCCCAGGAGAAATGATGGTTGGTCTCATTGAATCAGATCAGCAGATCCCCTAAGTGGAATCCTAAATCCCAATAATTCCTAGGAGTGAGGACATAGATTCCAGAGTGAGCCAAATGGATATTGAATCCAGTTTCCATCATCAAATAGTTTCATCTTTTTGGGCCTCATTTTCCTCCATTCTAAACAGGATATGACAATGCCTATATCATAGAATTTCTGTGAGGATATTCTCTCCTATTCTCCTATATATAAAGATCCTATATAAAGTCTGATACACAGCAAGCTTTCAAAACAGGTGGTTTCTCATCAATATTATTCACGTCATCATTATCCAAGAAGTGAGAGCTGATGGGCTCAGCAGCAGTTTCCAGGTGATGGTGATATTTTCAGCCAGGTAAACTGCAGCATCTGGGCTCATGGAATCTATCCAAATAATAATGTCTTTGAGCATGTCTCGGGGGGTTGGGAGCAGTTTTCAGTCTTGGAGTAAGGAACTAGCAAGAACCAGACAGATTAGACAAATTCTGGGCAATTGGGCTGGTGTCAAGATAGCACACCAGCCCTATCAACTCTACCATGAGCAATCTTAGCAGCATGTAAACTCTGAAGCCATTGATGGCTTCCATAGCAAAAAATTCCAAAACCTTAGTCTCAAGATGGGATAACTCTGGGCCAGCAGGTGGTGTGGTGGTTAAGGTACTGGACTCCCACATGGCCAACCCTAGTTTGAGTCCTAGATCTGGTGGTTTGCTCCTTTCTTTCCTTCTCTCTCTGTCTCTAAGCACACATGACCTATGGCAAATTTAAAAATAATAATAATAACAAATAAAATTGAATAACTCTTAAAAAAAAAGATCGGGTAACTGTTTTTTTTGTTGTTGTTGTTTGTTTGTTTGTTTGTTTTGGAGAGGTTTTTGCTATAGGGTGTGTGTGCTCGCCAGAAAGACAGAGAGAGACAGAGAGAGACAGAGAGACAGAAAGCGAGAAATCACCCCCCCAGCGGGGATGGCCACGCCACAATCCCTTCTCCTCCATTCTCCTCTCGGGGTCTTGGGCACACACGAACACGTGCCTGGCATGATTTTAAGCCACCAGGTCGGAGACTCGAACCGCGGTCGACTACATGGGAGTCTAGCAACATAGCCATTACGCTAACTGCTGGTCCCTAGACCGGTTAAGTCTTGAGGTCAGAGAACTGAAAGATTATCATCTTTCACAGGTTACACAAGTAAAGTAAGTTGGAATCTTGACTTTGTTTCCTTGGGCAATGAAAGCATCTCTGTGTTTAACTCATAGAGGAATTTGTTCATGAGAATTACCATTAATGGTTGCTAACTTCCTAGCACTGGGTACTGAATAGATAGGTACTTCAGACTTGCCATAGGTAAAAGGATGATGCAGATGACAGCCCTCAGCCCAATTAGCCTTAGGGGTTATGAATCACTCCTAACCCCCTAACAATGATCTAATTACCTATACTGAATGCCATGCTGTAGGGATCTCCCTTGTCCAATTGCACGTGGGTTCATGTATTGTACTGATAACCTGAGCACCACAGTTTCTTAGATATACCCCAAATCAGAGCCCTGGGGTAGAGTGTCTAAATCTGAGTGATCAGCTGATCTGACCTGAGAGACAGTGGCGATCAGAGCGCTAGGAAGCTGTAGACTAGGTGTGTGAGAAGGCATAGAGCAAGGGCAGCCTCGGGTATCACAGCACTGCCTGAGCTAAGTTAAAAGCCCACCAGTGGCAGGAGTTGATTTCTACTGTTGGATCCCAGCAGCAGCAGTTTCATCGCAAGTGGCCAATAACTGTTTTCTGCTGCTGCTGCTCCTATAAACTGAAAGGTTAGCAAGTGTCTTTTACAAGCGTGGGTACGAGAGGATCTCATTTTTGGACACATTTTTGGCTTTGAGGGATAACTGGGCCTATGAATACTCAGGATCCCACATGACTTGTTTAGAGAAGGAATCTTTTTTTCAGTTCAATTGAAGGAACTGTGCGAGATCTGAAAGGTCCATGCAAGGAGCGATATACTAGTAGTAGGACAGCCCAGCTTCACCAGAGAGTAGCAATCATTATTTCTGGGTTGTGCTTCCTGGTGTGGGGAATGCCCGAGAACCATGCCTTTGACAAAATTGAGGGAACCATTTGGGTCAGAGAGAACTGAGACCTGTCAGAGAAGAGCATCCCTGGCCTTTGGGAAAGGATTATGTGTATCAGTGAACCTGCTAATATTCTTACGTTTGACAAGGAAAGGAACGATGTCTGGCTTGCTCTCTGCCTCCATAGTCTTACCTCAAATCTCTAGCAGAGTGATTAGCTTGAACAAGGGATCTAATAAACATTTATCTAATGATTGAATAAATAAATTAATGAGCAAATGAGAACCTTGGCCTTCAAACATCCTTAGTGACTTTAGGTAGAGTTTCCTCTCCTAGAATCTGCTAAACACCTAGAACTTCAGAAAACTGCATGAAAACACAAACTTTTAGAAATTGGAAGAGAATTACTTCTTATTTCAAAAAGAAGACAGTATTTCTTAGTTGCCATATTTGCCCCAATGAATTAGACTATTTCTAACAGATTAAAGCTATTACATAGATTTAGAGCTGTGGAATATATTGTGGTGATTCTTTCAGCTAATCCTACAAAACTGTGTTCTCTATAATAAAAAAGCAGTTTTGATGTATCTAAGAGAGCAGGGTGGGTTGTAGTACGTGGGGGTTGGGGGTAACAGAAGTTTAAAATTTACCCACTCTCTTCCCCCTACCCTCCGAGAAAATGATTACGTGCTTCAACTTGAAGAGTGAAGAAGAGCTTTGCTCTGCGCAGTTTCCTCTGCTGTCTTTTGTAGGGAATTCTAAAGGAATATAACATTTCTCCCTTGGAGAAAGAAACAAACTTTCTAAATTAATTTAAGCTATCTGCTTTATTGTTGACCACCTTTGGCACATCTTGTAGCAAATCTCACGCTAAAAATTCTCATAGGGAACACAAGTACAATACAGAAAATCCACTTGGAGGGAAAGAAAAAACAGTAAAGAAACATCCTAAGGCAAAACATGCAAAACCACTTTTCACTAATCAAAGAATCATTGCGGACTTGGCTGACAATTCTGTAATAAATGACCTTCATTGTTGCTCAGAAACTATATGCTTTGTGAATACAGCACATTCCGCATGATCTAAAACTCAGAATTGAGGATTGAGGCTGTTTTTAGTCCAGGAAAGGAATGAAGGATGACTTTTCACTTAATTCCCATGTCTTGGAACATGCCCCTAGTGAAATTGTTGACCTTTTTCTGTTTATATTCGTAGAACAGAAACCCTAACCTGATTAATAAGGATGCAAAAAGAATTAGCTTGAGCTTGTGATTAATTCAGCTGCATCGGCTTACTTTGCATACAGTAACTAAACCAGAGAAATCTAGATAGCCTATCTATAAATTTTATTTAATCCAAGTTGACCAAGATTTCTAAGATATGTGTACACTGAATTTTTTTTCTGTAGAGTTGGAAATTTATCCATAATCCTAGTTAATATTGGTTTTGCATTAAAGATGGAAGATGTTAAATAGATTATATTCACCATGAAACCACTGCTTTCTATTGTTACTTTTAAAAGTTAAATAAAAATTCTTTTGTCTATGGCCATGACACCCTAGGAATTTCACTTATTAAGTCTATCATTTTATCTGCTTAAAGATTTAGCCTGGGGGCCAGCCTGTGGTGGTAATTGAGGTGGTTGGATCCCACGTGGCCAACTGTGTTGTTCAAGTCCCAGACCTAGTGGCTTGAGAAACATGCCAGGAATGTTTGCATGGGTGCCCCAAACCCTGAAAGGATGCAGAAATGGAGGACGAGAGATTGTGGTGTGACTGTTTCCCATGAGGGCGAGGAGTTGTGCTTTATCACTATCCTAGTGCCTCTGTCTCTCTCTGGCAAGTGCATGCATTCTCTGACAAAATTTAATGGGAAAAAAATGCAGCTTGATACTACTTTAAAGTGTATTGAGCATCGAGAGTTATGTATTTTGGAGGATATATTTGAACAAATAACTGGCAATTAATATTACTTGTATAGGATGAAAATTGTGAGTGAGCTATTGTTTGTTGTTTGCTTGGAAGTCAATCCCCACAATATCCAAACTTAGGAAAGAAATCTAAAAGCAGGTAGGGTTATTTACTCTCTATGTCCAGGACTCTCTCCAACCACCCTTAGAAGATCAGAGTTCCCAGAACTTGGTGAGGGTACTATTATAGCCTGGAACAGCTAAAACCATCTTCTGTTTCACTGCCACCCGCTGAGAATAATGAAGGCAACAGTATTATTGAGTGCATTTCTGAGAGAATTGCCTTCATAAACTAAGCCAGATGTTAGAAAAATGTTTCTAAGATAATAAAGAGATTAATATTATTTATGCCCCATTTCATTAAGCTCCTTTGATTTCAAAGAAGTACAAAATCTTCTAAATATAATCCATATTGTTGAACTGCACTACAGAATGATTATTTAAAGATGCTGGCTGACCATTCATTTAACAAACATTGAGCAATAACAAAATCAGCTAAAGGAAAGAATGGTACTCTTAAGGAAATTGCTGGCTAAAAGAGGTTCTCCAGGGACCAACAGTTAGCATAATGGCTATGCCGCTGGACTCCCATGTAGTCGACCGTGGTCTGAGTCCTGGACCTGCTGGCTTAAACTCACGCTGGGTGCGTGTCCATGTGTGCCCAAGATCCTGAGAGGCAAATGGAGGAGAAGGGATTGCAGCGTGGCCATCCCCCCCGGGGGGTGATTTCTCTCTTTCTGTCTCTTACTCTCCCTGTCTTCCTGGCTAGTGCATGTGCCCTATAGTAAAAACATCTCCCCCCAAAATAAATAAATAAATAAATAAATAAATAAATAAGGAGGTTCTCCCAGGGCAATAAAATGATGGGGTGATATAAAGAACTCCTACAACTAAGCAATAAATAGATAATCTGATTGTAAAAAGAACAAATGCATTTAATATACATTTTCCAAAGAAGATACACAAATGACCAACAGCATTTCAGATAGTTGTACACCCAATGTTCTTTAGAGCATTATGCATAGTAGCCAAGAGATAAAAGCAAATTAATGTTCATTAACAGATCAATGAATTAAGATCTTAATGGTATGTATATACATACATACATACACACATGTATACATACCATGGATATTATTCAGCCTTTAAAAAAGAAAGAATTCCTTCTATATGGTACAGATGGATGAATCTTGAGAACATTATGCTAAGTGAAATGAACCAAAGATAGAAAAATGCTCTATTCCACTTATATGAAGTATCTAAAGTAGCTAAAGTCTTAGAAACAGCACATTAGAATGGTGGATACCAGGGCCTTGGAGAAGGGGCAAAAGGGAGTAGTTGGTAATTCAATGGACACAGACTTCCAGCTTTTCTAGATAAAAAGTTCCAGACATCTGTTATACAATGTGCACGTTGTTAACACTAGAGTACTGGACACCTAAAACTGATTAGGAGAGCAAATTTTATTTTATGTATTTTTGAACACAATATACTTAAATAAGGAAACACAAACTGGCTGTTTGAAAGATTAGTTTTTATTTTATGTATTTTTGAACACAGCATACTTAAATAAGGAAACACAAACTGGCTGTTTGAAAGATTAGTATTTATCTTCCTTGTTCCCATTTTATTTCTTTGTTTTTTAATCTGTCATTTGGTTTTAGTTATCTTAAGTCTTATGATGGTATAATTTATAAATCTATGCTGATGGTCTATCTCCTCTACTTTAATCCTTCTAACAAATTGGCAAAAGCACCATTACCAATCACACATATACAGTAGTTCTTCAGTTTATATGTGGTTTTGAACAGTTGCCTAACAATCCTGAAATATAACTTAGTCTGACTTAGATAATAGAATTCAAAGGTATAATTTAACGTGCTACTAAATCTTGTCACACTGACTTTAAAAGTGTCCGACCTTACAAATCATTTATAAATATGTAAAGTGTTACATATTCTTTATTTGTTAGTATACATAAATCACACTAAAATGTCTTTCAATAAGTAAAAGACAGTGTTTTGGATACAGGGAATTCTAATTAAATTGGTAGAGTTATGACCAAATAAATATATAAAGTAGACATCACTACCTTATCTTTAGCCTTTGCCTTAACAGGTTAATAAACACAAATTAAAACACAGGTGAATCTGCTTAGTTTTGAGACGTGAAGGGATTTCTCCAGCATTTATATATTCGCATAACCAGTTACATCTAAGCCTAAATAAAACCAGTCTCCAGCAGGCTTTGAGATGGCGTTACCACCTTTGTAGAAAGATGAGCATTATTAATGATTTATAATTGTATCTTTAGAAAGGGCAAATAGCGATAGCACTTACTGAACTGAATTACTATCAAAATTTTGAAAACTCAACAATATTAATTTAACCACAAGCCAGTCTTAACTTAAATCAGGATTGTCCAACAAAAATATCCTGTAGCCATTCATGATCTGAGTTCTGGTGTAAGAGATCAGTTAAAATATGGTAAACGTAAAAAGGTGAGACATTTCTCTTTTGTCGTAAATAAGCCAGTGGCCACCTGTTATTCATTAGTGGCTTTTAAAAGATAAGCTATCAACTCTGCTCTTTCAGACTTCTTTTTAATGCCTACGAAGATCATTTTGTTCCAGGGATGGACTTCTTGGGGTTCTCTAAATACTCCATCAGTGAATCCTCTCAGCAGGCAATGCCTTTATTCTTGTTTGCATCTGTGTAAGAGAATCTAGGGGCCTGACCTGTCTTCCACCGAAATAGACCATGGAGATTTGGCCAGTCTGGTGCTTGCCTCCCTTTTCCGTGGTGTGGCACTGGGCACACTTCTGAACAAAAATCTTCTTGCCTTTCTCAGCATCATCCATTTTCAATTCTCTCTTTTGTCGCTTAGGAAAACAGAGTAACCAACCACTCAGAAACCAGATGAGCCGCTCTCTCCCTTGTTCTCATTTTCTACTTGAGCTGCTTCTACCAGGATTACTGGTTACTCCTTGGACATCATTTGAACAAATCTCATTTTTAACATAATTGTTAGTTCCAATAGATAGTCTTCAGATTATATACGGTGGATTTCTCCACAGTATTTTCCTCTTGAAAGGAGAAGTTTTGAAGCCACACTCCTCCTTCATCAATGACCATCATTCCTTCAAGGCCTCCTTTGGATCGTGTCTTCCTCTGCCCACTGGAGGAGTCAGCATTCAACCAGAGATTCATGTGTTATTTATATGTTTATATATTGTAATTAATACACATACTGGTTACAAAGAATTGGTCTATGCTATCATAGAAGTGAACAAGCCAGCCTCTGTGTCTCATGCTGGAATTTCGAATCTAGGCAGGCTGTCAAGGAGAATCCCAGATCATAGCAGGCTCAAGTCTCATAAGCATGACCTGGAGGCTTACCAGGATGGACTGCAACCTTTTCCATGCTTGTTTCCTTTGACCTAAGTGATGAAGGTATCCTACAGAAGTTGGGCTGGAAAACTAAAGGCACATTTAGGAGAAAAGCAGAACAATCATAGGCCTAGCTCCTGCTCCATGCCAACAAAGCAAGCCAGAGATCAACGACATGCATGTGTTCCAAAATAGCTGTTATCTCCCTTCTTCCCTTCAACTCTAGCAAGAGAATGTACCCTACACCAACTGGGAACATGAAAAGGGGATTCTGGGAAACATAGGTTAGCCTAGTCAGCGGGCACATTGCAAAGTCATTACACATCTCGTTTAGTCCACAGAGTTCTGCATTTTGTTCTCTTCTCAGTTGATACATCCTTCTGGCTACCTCGGCTCCCTTCATGACTTTAACCACCATCTCTGTGTAGGTATTCCTCAACTCTACATAACCTACTCAGCTGACATCTCCCCTGAGCCATAAACTTTGTCCGACAACTTACTGGATGGACAGCACTTGATATTTCATATGACTCTCAGCATGTTCCCATATGATCTTGTCTCTGCTCTTTGCATAGTTCTCATTCTGGTTCATGTTACCATTATTTGCCTAGTACACCAACCAGAAATCTTATAGTCATTCTGTATAATTTTCTGTCTCAAAAGCCTATGACCAATGAGCACTAATTCCCATTTATTCTACTACATCATCTCTGCTTTTGTTCTAGTTGAAACCATTGTCTTCTCACAAATAGAGCATTGTGATCGAGTCCTATCTGTCACCCTACTCTACACCTTTACCATCCTCTGCACTTTCAGTATGGAAATCTGGTCATACTACTCTGCTTAAAGCCCTCCATTGCTTCATTTTGACCTACAGGGTGAAATCCAAGCTTTGTGTGATTATTATTATTATTTTTTTTTTGGAGAGGTTTTTGCTGTAGGGCACGTGCGCTCGCCAGACAGACAGAGAGAGACAGAGAAACAGAAAGCGAGAAATCACCCCCCAGGAGGGATGGCCATGTCGCAATCGCTTCTCCTCCATTCTCTTCTTGGGATCTTGGGCACGCACGCACATGCGCCTGGCGTGAGTTTAAGCCACCGGGTCCGGGACCCGAACCGCAGTCGACTACATGGGAGTCCCGCGACATAGCCTTTATGCTAACTGCTGGTTCCAGCTTTGTGTGATTCTTGATGATCTGACCCTGGGTACCCTTGCAATTATGATATCTAGTATCTGGTTGTAGCTATTATAGTTGCTCCCTTTTATAAGACTCAGATTGGGCCTTTTATTTTATTATTGGTCCTTCCATTAAAATTCTGGAGCTGGAAGAAAAATATTCTCTCTTATATTTTGGTAAAATCATTAGCATAGAGCTCTTTAACTCTCAGTGACTGTGCTGTCTCTCCTGCAGAGAAAGCTGCCACACAGTGAAAATGGGAAAACTATAAAATGCAAAGCAGAGATTAGAAACAGATATAGTGAAAGTTAGAGAAACAGAGTCATCATATGAGTTCTGTTCCATTGTCCAAAAGGCTACCTCTGCCTTTTTGTAGTTCGGTTATTTAAATCAACAGATTTCCCTTTTATATTTAAGTTTATTTGAGATGTATTTCTGTCACTTGCAATCAAAGGAATACTGATTTACACATTTCCACACTTATGCCCACTCTTGAGCCAGGCCACACCATATTTTGTATGCAGTATTTTTCCTCATATTTTTATAAACGAGGTGAAGAATCACATCTTAAGACATGATTTCAGTATTATTTTTATTTATTTATTTATTTTAGAGACATTTTTGCTATAGGGTGTGTGTGCTCAACAGAGAGACAGAGACAGACAGAAAGCAAGACATCACCCCAGGGGAGGATGTCCACACCACAATTCCTCTCCTCCATTCTCCTCTCAGGATTTTGGGCATGCACACAAATGCAACTGGCATGAGTTTTAAGCTGCCAGATCTGGGACTTGAACTGGGGTTCACTACATGGGAGTCCAACAACATAACCATTACACCTGCCATCTGTGAGTCCCTCAGTATTATTATTATTATATTTTTTAGAGGTTTTTGCTATAGTGCACGTGTGCTCAACAGAAAGACAGAGAGAGACAGAGAGATAGAAAGTGAGAAATCACCTTCAGGAGGGATGGACACACTGCAATCCCTTCTCCTCTATTCTCCTCTTAGGATCTTGGGCACGCATTCACACTTGCCCGGCATGAGTTTCAGCCACCGGGTCCGGGACTCAAACCACGGTTAACTACATGGGAATTCAGTGGCATAGCCATTACACCAGCTGCTGGTCCCGAGTCCCTCAATATTACTTTTACCAAGTTCTTTATTGAGACTTTCAGGTTAAACTGACCATTATGCTTTGGGGGCTTTACCATAGCTATAGGATGTATCACTTTGTAGTCATAAGTCTATTTCTCATATTATGTGGTAATTTTTTTGAGAAACGAGAACCTGACTTTTTTCTTCTGTATTTATGTCATTGATAACAATGTCTCACATAGAGAATTAGTTACTTAATATTTCTAATTTGTTAATTTGCTATCACAATTCATACTTGCAATTTAGGGGGGATTACTTTTGTGCTCAGAGGGCAATCTTATCTATTAATTTTTGGAAGTACTTGCTGGAATTCTCCACATTGTCATTTCATTATGCCCCATAATGAACAAAGAACAAAGAACCAGTTATTATTTTTATTTTATGGAAAGTATAAATAAGGCAGTTTATAGTATTTGTCAAACATATAAGTTAACAAAAAAAAAAGAGACTAAAACTGAAAAAAGAATGTCTTTGGGACTTGGGTTTGTGGGCATTTTGAAGAAAGTTGATACTAATGTGAAAAAATCCATTGGGGACTAAGCTTTCTGGAGACCAAGTTTTTGGAGTACGTACCTTTATGATTATCAGTTTTCAATTTGGTGCACTCATCACATAAACTTCACATTTATTCACAGTTAAGCTTCAAATTTATTTTTCCAAATATTAATAATTATGAATTTATATACTTAAATGACTAATGAAAACTCTGTAGCTTCCCAATTGAGATGAGATTCCTCATATTTACAAACAAAAATACAAGATAGTCGAAATAAAATATAGTGGCAGCTGACAGCCACTATATTTCATTTTCATGTCCTTTTGTATTCTCCACTGAAATTGACCCAAAGAAATCATTTTAGTGATTTAATAATTTTATTGTACTTGATATTCATTAACTTTCAAAATGTTAGATATAATGTATATAATTCTAAGCAATTTGGGTGGGATTAAATAATTATAAACAGTACAGTTTAATCCTAATGACAGCATTTTTGTATTTTTAAACGTGTCTGTAGATATCTTGGGCCTAGTTATAAAATACAGTGCTGAGTGTGACAGAATTACAATAGAAAAGCTTCTGTGTTGGCTGCAGAAAAGCCCTGAATCAAACCAATGCTTGATCTTATCTAAAGTCTACCAGTGCTCTATCTTTTCTCTTTTGAGGTTTTCAGCCAAGAAAAAGATCTAGGCTAATCTGATTTAAATCCCATAGACAAAGATGATCATCCAAATCAATAAACTCTGATTCTTTCCTATAGGACAGCTGGAAATCTTTGGGGAAATCATTAATAAAACATAATATTGAAGGGAGTTTGTTTTTTCCCTTTTTTTTTCTTATCTCCAATCACAATTTCTCAAAGAACTCTTCTTACACTTTCAGAATATAAGATAGCTATAAAATGGAATTGTCCCCTTTTTATATATTTTTAACGTGGGATACCATGGTTCAGAGGAGGTAGATTTTTTTTTCTCTCTCTCTGTTAAATGCATGTGAAATGCCAGGGAGTTAAAAAGAGTTAACTGAACATGATTTCTTCCAAACTTGGTATTCTTCGCTTCAGATAGTCACTTATTATTTTTCTCTTTTAGGAAGGCTGGAGGGTTAGATGAAGAACAGTAAGTCAAATGGAAGGAGCCACATGAAGAAACCAGGACCAGATCTCTTTCTTTCTGTAGTATTTTCCAGCAATGATAGAACCACGTGAGAAAGAAAGAGATATCAGCTGTCATTGGTGGTGGTCAGGGAGCTCTCAAGGGAAAAAACATACACTCAAAATAATGTGTTTTTGGGTCCATGCAAATTAGATTGATGTTGCATAAGGGCAAATGGGTTCCAAAGACTCTGTAAGCAAACAAAAAGATGCCTTATTTTTGTGCTAACCATTTTAAAAGCTGTTGTTTGATGCATGAATTCATCCTCAGAGATTGTTGCTCAGATTAGCACATTGTAGGCATTCATTAATTTTGTGTTGAATGATATTTGCCCAAAGATAGAAATCATATACATTTTTATATGGAAAAAAATCATTTTCACTTCATCTTAACCCCAAAACAAAACAGAATAAGCAACAAAACAATGTAATAGTAATAATTATTTATTATCTTCAATTTTCCTGCCATCGTAAGGTGCATGTATTGCTACAAATATGTGATAAAAGGACTTTTCATAAGATTCAATTAATTTCTTTTTTTAAGATTTATTTAATTGTTTTATTATTAAAATTATTTTAAAATTTGCAACAGGGCACAGTTTACTCCACTAGAGAGAGACACACACAGAGAAAGAGAGAGGGAAAGTGAAAAAGCAAGCGCCAGGTCCAGGCCTCGAAATGCAGTTGGCCATGTGGGAGTCTAGCACCTTAACCGCCACATCACCTGCTGGCCCCAGTTCAGGTCGTTTCTTAGGAACTAAATGAATCAGTTATTCGATCAGCAAACATCTGTTACCAATACTCTAACATTTAATGTTAAAATATTTTTCTGTTTTGGTAATGTTCATTTGTTTTCAAAATATACTTTTTTAAACAGATAGACATGTCAAAAAGTTTTAATTTTCTGAAGAAACTTTACTATTCGAAAGAAAATATTTTCAGCTTGCTACAATATTAAAAAGTCAATATGGAAGTGCTGCATTTTCTATATTGTATTCCTTCCTATAAGTAAATTCACAAATTTTTGCTTTCTTAATATAAATGAGTATTAGGTTGGTGCAAAAGCAATTGCAGTTTTGGATCATGAATTTTAAATCATTATAACTAGGTCTAAACACATGTTTATTAATCAAATTAAGAACCATCATAGTCAACACACAGTTTTACCAACAAGAGATGTTTGTTTATTCCTATAGAGTAAAAATCTGTGTTTCACTTTTGGTTTTTTTTTTTTTTTTTTTTTTTTTTTTTTGAAACTCTTGGAAAGCATCGTCTGCATTCTGCTGGCTATGGAAGTGTTTTCCCTGAAAATAGTTTCAAGAAATGATGGTTGGTTGGGGAGAGGTCAGGTGAACATGCAGATGAAGCAAAATTTCATGCCCAGATCAAGCATTGTTGTGTGACCCACGGTCAGGCGTTGTCATGGAAAATTGGGCTGTTTTTGTTGATCAATGCCAGCTGCAGGTGTTGTAGTTTTCGGTGCAGCTCATTGATTTGCTGAGCATACGTCTCAGATGTCCTGCTTTCACAGGGACTCAGAAAGCTGTAGTGGGATCAGATCCCACCGAACAGTGACCGTGATCATTTTTTTTGGAGCAAGTTTGGTTTTGGAAAGTGCTTTGGAGCTTCTTCTCAGTTCAACTACTGAGCTGGTCATAGCCAGTTGTCATAAAAAATCCACTTTCTGTCACAAGTCACAATTGGATTGAGAAATGGTTCATTGTTGTTGCATAGAATAAGATGACACTTCAAAAACGACAGTATTTTTTGGGTTTTGGTCATCTCATGATGTACACACTTAACTGAGCTTTTTCATCTTTACAATTTGTTTCAAATGCTAGATGACCATAGAATGCTCTATGTTAAGGTCCTGGGCAATTTCTCAGGTAGTTGCGAGAGGATCAGCTATGATTATTCTCAATTGATCCTCCTTAACTTACAATGGCTGGCCACTATGTTCCTTGTCTTCGAAGCTCTTGTTTCCTCTGCCAACTTCTTGAAGCACCACTGCACTGTACATTCATTAGCAGTTCCTGGGCAATGTGTTGTTGATGTTGCCAAGTTGTCTCTGCTGCTTAACTACCCATTTTGAACTCAAATAAAAAAATTGCTTTTTGTCTAACATCATTTCCATAGTCTAAACCACATATAAAATAAACAGTAAGTAATAAGTCATTAGCAAAAAGAAATAAATAAAGCAAAGAATGTGCATAACCACATTTAAGAATGTATCCCATATCAAACGGCAAATTTCAACAGTGCGAAACCTCCATTACTTTTGCATCAACCTAATAGTTTACTTCAATTGGAATATCTAATTTTTAGTACTTATAATGATAGATAAGTTATATGATAGTCTGAATATCTTGAAATATTTGAAATTAACTGAAAAAAAAAAAGAGACACATCTTAAAGGATAAGAGCTAGTCAGTGTCTATGATCCCAGATCTGTGTGGTTCAGATAAAGGAGAGTGTTACCTGTAAGTTAGCAACCTACCACTTTTTGAAAGCTGGACAGTATTTAACTGGCAAAAAATGAAAATATGCTTGTAGTATACAACCTATGGGTTTGAAGAAGCTTTTGTTTTATCTATTTAATCAAATGTTCTTAAACTTTCATTAAGAGAGAATGAGAGAGGGATAGAATGTGAACCACAAATAATGTTACTGCGGTGTAAGATGGAATCAGGGGAGCGGCCAAGCCATTTATTGAAATGAAGTCGTTAGTTTCAAAGCAGTCTTCATTGATGTTCTGTTATAACAATTTTATTTCTAGTGTACCAAATGATAGATGAAGATGCAGTTATCTGGTATGATGGATGTGGTACTATGCAAAGGTGTAATGCTCTGTGCTTTCTTATTGAATAATTGAGCATACAGTTTTCCCCCGAGAACTGTGTACTGCATTCTCAACTAATCTACCATCTTTAGAATTTCTATTCAGTTGGCAACACAATCATGATTACTTTGTTATCTAATGAGAAATTTTAAAGATGGATAGTATAAGGATTTTGAGAGTTTGGTCAGTTGTTTGTCTATGATGAGGATGCTAGGAAGTGGTTTGTTAAAGTACACAGAGGTCTGTTATGGACTAAATTCTGTCCTCCCAAATTTATATGCTGCAGCTCTAGCTACAAGTGTGCCCATTTTTGGAAAGAAGGCTTTTAAAGAGGTAATTAAGGTTAAGTGAATTTATAAAGTGGGACCCTGATCGAATAGTGTGAGTGTCCTTATAGGAAGAGGAGAGATATGAGGGGTATATATACACAGAGACAAGGCCATGTGAGGACACTGCAGGAAGGTAGCCTTCTGAAGGAGGCCATCTGCAAGCCAGAAAGACAGGTCTCACCAGAAACCAACTCTTCCGGCACTTGATCTTAGATTTCCAGCTTCCAGAACTGAGTAAATAAACTGTCGTTTAAGCTACCCAATATGTGGGATTTGGTCATGAAAGCCTTATCAGACTAATAGAGGGTATGGTAGGATAGCAATGCAGAATGTTAACTATAGCTTCATATCTTAGTTTCCCTAAGTGACTCATTATGAACCCATCACAGGGTATTAATCTAGATGCTTTTTGAAATATATTTTCTGGACATGCTGTCTTCGAGTTAACAAGTTCTATACTTGCTACCCACATTTAATTTATTTTTAATGGGATAAAATGTACACAACATAAAATTTGCCACTTTAACAATTTCTAAGTATATAGTTATGTAGCATTAAATACATTTATCACTATGTACCTCCAGAATTCTTTCCTCTTTTTTAACTGAGTCTCTATCCATTAAATATCAATGATAACATCCAATTCCATTCTCACCCACTCCCTGACAAGTGTTCTACTTTCTCTATGAGTTTGACTACAGAAGTTACCTCCTATAAGTGAACCACATGGTATTTATCATTTTGTGCTAGCTTATTTTATTTATAATGTCTTCACAATTAATCTATGTTGTGATACTTGCCAGAATTTCCTTTATTTTTAAGAATGAGTCCTATTCCGTGGTATGTATATACCATTTATCCTTTGATAGATACCTGTCCATTTATCCTTTGATAGACACCTGCGTTACTTTCACCTTTTGGCTGTTGTGAATAATGCTACTGTGAACATGAGAGTACAAGCATCTGCTTGAATCCTTGCTTTCAATTCTTTGGGGAATATTTTCAGAAGTAGAATTGTAACCACATGCTAATTAAATTTTTAATGCCATTTATTTACAGAATATATATATATATATATATATATATATATATATATATATATATATATAATATATATATATGCGCGTGTGTGTGTGTGCATCTTTATACTTACATATTATCTATATTTATATATGAAATGTTCTGCTTTTACAAATGTATGAAAATACTACATGAAAATATAACTGAAATAAATATGTAGACATTTTATGCACCCATAACAATGTTACCAACAGAATATGCCACGATCAGGCCACCCAGTGTCACAGGGGTTAAAGTGACTGGATCCCACATGGCTGACTGCGCGACTTGAGTCCTGGACCTTGTGACTTGAAAAACATATGGGCCATGTTTACAAAGGGCATATTTCCTGAAAGGAGAAATGGAGGAGAGGGGATTGTAGTGTGACCAGCCCCCATTGGAGGGAGTTCTTTCTTGTTTTCCCTCTCTGTTTCTCTCTGTCCAGTCACATGCCCTCTGGAAAATTTTAAAAATGAAAAAAAAATAAAATAAAAAAAAGAAAGAATATGATAAAATTCTGGATCTTAAAGCATTGGCTTAGACGTTTATAAGTTAAATTTCCCTTTATGCTTTTAAATAGTAACTACACATGCTCACTGGCTACCACCATTGGAGCCCTCATCTCTAAAGGTCTATTAATGGGACAGGGTTGATTAAATGAATACTGAATGTAAACTATTTAGGATGTGCCTAGGAAATATTGAGGTTTGAATACATGGCATTTATTCTTATTCCTCAGCATATTTCAGTCTAATTTCTGAGTTTTTTCTTTGTAATAAAATTTTGTAAATTAGGAAAACAGCAGTTGGTATTCAGTTTAAATGGAATAATCATCAAAGACATTCTGTTGAATTAGCTATTAAAGCACTTAATTCCAATTCATATTATGTCTGGTGTGTAAAGAGGCAATAAAGACAAAAAATAACTTCTGCCTATCGTAAACTTTATTCCAAGGATGAACTGCTATCATTACTACTAATAATATAGAGATATACAATATCTCTATATACATTTGATTTTTTAATATTTTTTAGAGTATCTGAAAGTCCTTCCATGTTCATAAATTAGACTAGCCCTCAAAATGCAGTTCTAATTAAAAAGCACCCATTCTACTTAAAATGATCAGATTTCTCTCTCTCTCTATGTGTGTGTTTGTGTGTGTTAATGCCTGAAGGCATGAAAGGAACCCCCCATTACAACCTGGTCACAATATAATCCTTTTTTCTTCAATTTTCCTGGGTCCATTTGTATTCACCCCTTCCACACTAGCCATGCTTTTCAAACTGTTGGGGTTAGGACTTGAACCCCAATCACACAGGATTTTACTATGCAGTGCCTAACGATTGCATTATAGTATCCCATATCTAAATCTTATATGATGTTTGAATCATTCTCAAAATGCATGTATAAAATCTACCCTTCTTTCAAGTGGGTTATTCTTGTTACTGTTCATCTTCAAAGAATCATGATAAAACTAACAAAAATCTTCATGTAGTCATCTTAACTTTCCATCGGTTGCTATGCAGTTCTGTCAAATACTTCTATCTTGTAGTTAATGCATCTTTACCTACCCAAGTTTGGGCAGGTGCTATTTTTTAAGAGGTTTAAGCATATTTCAAAATCTCTCACTATTCGTCATCAATATTCTTTCAGGCTTTGTAAGTAAAGTCAATAAACAGTGAGCATGAAATGTCAAGCAGCAGGATGGTGCTGTTGGCTAACCCTTGTAAACATCTTTCTTGCTGTAAAGAGGAGTAAAACTAAAGTATCCATAGATCTCTTAAAAAGTGCAATGGGGCATGGCTTTTCAAGACTGCATTCAAACGGAAAGTTATTTTGGCTGAAGAAAGTTATTTTGGGACAAAAAGCTGCAGAAGTTGATCCCCTCTGTAGAAGTCTCTGTACCTAAAGTGCTGACTTGTAACTTCAGGTGGATACAAAAGCTCATCTTTAGTGTCTGAAATTATACTGACACAGTGATTACGGGACAGCAAAAGAGGGAGGCAGGTTTGGAATAATGTTCGCTCAGTAGGTATACAGTAATTAATGCAGATTTTGATGTATTCAGGGGGGAGAACAGGCAAACTAAAGATAGATTCATTCTCTCAGTCACTCCTACCTGAGAGTTTCATCATTGCCAGAATGAAACGGAACTAGGATTCTAGGACTAAATCTAGAACATTCTGTGGTTAGATTTGTAAATGGTTTTAAAGTAACAGATTCTGGCTCTATCCCCACAGCAAAGTAGAAGCTACTGAATTTCATGGTGTCTTGGCTTATCTGTAAATGGGGATGAGAAAGTTACTTTCCCAGGAATGTCATTAGGGATATTTGATTTCATCAGCTTCTGCACATACTTCTGCAATGAATCGCCATGCTCATTTTTAGAGATTGTTTGGTTTGATGATTTCGAAGGGCAGAGCATGGCCTTTTCTCTCTGACAAGGATATTTGAAGTGTTAGAAATATTTTTATCTTGCAACCAGCAGGTGGCATGATGGGTAAGGATGCTGGACTCCCACATGGCCAAATGTGGTTTGAGTCCCAAACCTGGCGGCTTGCTTCCTCACTTTCTCTCTCTCTCTTTGTGTCCCTCTCTGGTCAAATTAAAATAAATAAATAAATAAAGTTAAATAAAATAATTCTCAGAAAAAATGAAATATCTTTATCTTTAAGAATTAAAGAATATGTTGGCACTTAGCTAAAAAGAAGCAAAATACTAATAACAACACTTCACAGTGTCAGCATTACCTGAGTTTATATAAAGCACACAGCACTATCCTCACACATAGTAATTGTACTCAGTAATTGTACTTAGTGTTTATTTTTGTCTTTGATTGCTCTATAAGAAACAGCATAAGTTTACTGAATGATGGCAGTTCATACTTGACAAATGTCAACAAATTATGTTGTTGTCCTATAAAGTTCTGATCTAAACATCCTCTTAAAGTATCTTCAAAGAGTATTATTTCACTAGCTGGCTAGAAACCAATGATTATTGTTGACATTATTGAACTTCTACAGCTGGCCAGGGAAGCACTATCCCTCACAGGTTAGGGCAGAGCTGAATTCATTCCCTTCCTATTGGACTGGACTTCACATCAGTAGGACTGCTGAGATAAGGATTTGTGATCATGATCTAGGAATGGCTGTTCTGCTATGTAGGTTTCTCTGAAGGGTCCTCAATTTAACTTCCAATCTCCATATTACATTGGTGGAGAAATTTGTGTTTTACAAAACAAATATTGTACAATCTAGAATATTGTAAGATTACCAACTCTGCATTCTCTAGCATGCAACTTTTCATTCATCCATACTAGGCGTTCTTTTCTTCCAGGATTGACTATTTTAATTCGTTCCTGGTTGCATTCCAGATTGTTTGCTAAACTGGCTGCAGATGGTTTTGAATGTTGCTGCTGCCAGCGTTGTTACCAGGGCTTGATCTACAGATCGTATTTCTCCCATCTTACAAACTCTATCTTGGCTGCCTCTTAGACAGCATATGGCTTTTAAAATCTTTTTAATGACCTATAAAGCTCTCAATGGCCCTGATTCTGTTTACCTTCCTGACCTTTTAACTTTTTTTACACTCGAACACACTCTTTAGTCATCCAATATGATGTTGTCTCTGGGTGTATAACCAATCGTGTGGACTTGTGATTGAGTTATAATGCAGGCTGGTCTCAGCCTGTCCCAGACTCCAGAATCCAGAAGGATTTCAGGAGTGCACAGAGAGCAGAGATTTCAGGGCTAATAATTTTAAATGTACGTAACCAATTTTCTTTAATTCTTACCATACTGCCTTGAGATAGCTTTAGCTACTTCTTAAATGTTTTTCTTATCTTCTGGCCAAAGAAGTAAAAAAAATGCAAAGGTCTTCCCAATACGTAATTATCTGATGTGGTTTAGATCAGGCATTGAATGAAAAGGATGAAAAGAGATCTTAACTATTTTGAGAAATAAAATAATATAAAATACTTATTTTGCATACACATAAACTGTAAAACCATATACTACGATAAGGTGTCTCTCTCTCTCTTTTTTCTAATTTTACCAGAGGGCATGTGCACTCACCAGAGAGAGACAGAGAGAGAAGGAGAAAGCAACCCCTCATGGGGAATGGTCATGCCTCAATCCCTTCTCTTCCAGTTCTTTCGGAATTTTGGGAATACATGCACACATGTCTGGCATGTTTCTCAAGCTGCCAGGTGTGGGAGTCAAACTGGAGCTGGCCATGTAGAATCTGGCTGCCTTAATTACCAGGCCACAGGCTGACTAGAAAGGCATTTTTGAAGCACCATTTGACTTAGTAGTTGGAATAAGCAAGTTATTCTCTGAGTAGTGAAAAGGTGGAACTAGCCCTCTTTCCCAACTCAATTACCACACCACTACACAGAATTTGTTTCCTTTTCATGATTTATCACTTAAATTTTTGCCAGGAATTAAATGAAAACGTCTATTTAAAGAAAGGGAGCTGGGGGTTTGCTACAGGGAGTATGTACTCACAAGAGAGAGAGACAGAGAAACAGTGAGAGGGAAGGCAAGAAATCACCCCCTGGGTGTGGGAGGTGGGGGATGGGTATGCTGCAATCCCTTCCCCTCCGTTCTCATCCTGAGATTTTGGGCATGCACATGCATACACCTGGTGCGGTTTTCAGGCCATTAAGTGTGAGACTCAAACTGTGCTCGGCCATGTGGGAGTCCAGTGCCTTAACTACCACACTACTTTTTGGGTCCTGGAAAAGTATTTTTAAAATACATAATGTTATGTTTTTCTTCTTCATTATGGAGGAGTTGGTAGGATAGGTAACTTTTTTCAATTGTAGGAAGCACCAATTGAGAAATAAGACTTAGGAAACAGAACTAGAGTTCAAATATAAGCTTTATCACAGGTAAATACAACTGAATAACATGGCTATAAATCTACAGTCAAATAAATTTGCTAATACTTTTTTTTTCTTTTTTCTTTTTAGATTTTGCAATAGGGCATGTGTGTTCACTGGAGAGAGACAATGAGAGAGAAAGCGAGAAATCACCCCTCAAGGGAAATGACTACCTCATAGGATCTTCTCCATTCTCCTTGGGATCTGGGGCACACATGCGCACAGCACGATGTTTCAAGCCTTTGTGTCTGGGACAAGATTCATGGTTGGCCATGTGCCTTAACCACCACGCCACCTGCTGACTCCACTCTCTTTTTAAACCTAGATTTTAGACTATCCCACATGAAAGAGAGTTTTAGAATCAGAGCAGACACACCAATAATCACTGCCTCATATTGGGCTAAAAAGGAAGAAAACTATTTTTTTACCCTTATCAGTTCAACCTTTTAAGAAATTAGTTTGGGGATCAGCAGATAGCATAATGGTTACATCACTGGACTCCCACATAGTTGATTGTGGTTTGAGTCTCTGACCTGGAGGCTTAAAACTCACTCCAGGGCAAGTGTGTGTTCCATGCCTAGATTCCAAGAGGAGAATGGAGGAGAAGGGATTGCAGTGTGGCCATCCACCCTGGGGGTGATTATTTCTTGCTTTCTGTCTATCTCTCCAGCAAGTAAAAAACCCTATAGCAAAAATCTGTAAATCTTTTTTACCAAAGAAAGAAAGAAAGAAAGAAAAGAAAAGAAAAAAGAAATCAGTTTGAATAAGTTTTGAAGCTTTGCTCTTTGGAATCATGTGTTAGGTTAATTAGATTACTGTCTCTTGCTAAAAATATAAGATATAGTGAAATGAGTAGGAATACACACACACATACACACACACACACATCTCCCCCTCACACACAGACATATAGACTAGTGGAATACTGCCACATCAAATACTAAATATTTTGGAAAAATTGAAACCTAGAGAAATAAGTGGAACAAATAGAGTATCAGATCACTAAAGTCATTTGTTTATTTTGTGCCAAGGATATGTGAAAGTGACACACTGTAGGGCCCTTAGAGATGGAATAAAACAAAACAAAACAAAAACAAAAAAGGGGACTGCAGATGCTGTAATGGTTATGTGCTGGACTCCCATGTAGTTAGCCATGGTTTGAGTCCTGGACCTGGCAGCTTAAAACTCATGCTAGGCATGTGTGAGTGCGTGCCCAAGATCACAAGAAGAGAATAGAGAAGGGATTGTGGTGTGGTCACTCCCCTAGAGGGTGATTTCTGTCTCTTGGTGAGTGCACACGCCCTATAGCAAATATTACTCAAAACAAACAAAAAACAGAAGTTAAACCCGAGATTTTATTTCTATTGTTTTTTGTTGTTGTTGTTGTTGTTTTTTGGAGAGGTTTTTTTGCTATAGGGCATGTGTGCTCACCAGAAAGACAGAGAGAGACAGAGAGACAGAGAATGAGAAATCACCCTCCGGGGGGAAGGTCACGCCACAATTCCTTCTCCTACATTCTCCTCTCAGGGTCTTGGGCACGCACGCACACGTGCCCAGCATGAGTTTAAGCCACCGGGTCTGGGACTCAAGGAATCCAGCGACATAGCCATTAAGCCAAATGCTGGTACATTTCTATTTTTTCTTTTCTTTTTTTTCTTTTTTTTTTTTTTTTATGAAAGATCTATATAGTTTATAAGTAATTCTCTCTCACATTCAATGAAGACCTAAAAAAGCCGTAACCTGAGGAGATTAGGGCAGCCTATGACGAAAGTCATTTTTGTCTTTCTTTTCAAACACAGAAAAATATGCCTAAGGGGATACTGAAATGGAAAAGATAAAGAAAAGGGGGAAATATCTAAAAATTTTGTGGCAGGAAATCAATCTACCTTGTTATTTTTCCCTCAGGTTTGAGGTGATCCTAAACTAGTAATATCACCAGACACCTCTGATGGTCTTACTAGGTGCCCATTCATCTTAGGCCTTAGAGAATCACTATATAATTTTTAAAAAGTATAGTTGTCCATGATTCTGCCAAAGATAAATGGGCATAAAAGAAACAAGACAATATAAATAAAAAACAACAAAGACAATAGATAAAAGAAACAGACTTCAGGTATTATAATTACCCAAAGATTATAAAACATCTATGTTTTCTATTAAAAGAAAATAAGGCTTCTGATAGTGCAAGGTTAACTTCTATGGGGCTTACTCACCATTATGAACAGTAGAACACTGGGAAAAAAGGTATAAAACAACTGCTTCCAAACACTGAAAACTAGCCAATCCAGAAAGATGTGATCTAAGAAAAGCGGGGCAGGGGACCAGCAGTTGGCGTAATGGCTATGTTGCTAGACTCCCATGTAGTCGACCGTGGTTCAAGTCCCGGACCCAGTGGTGGCTTAAACTCACGCTGGGCACGTGTGTGCATGCCCAAGATCCTGAGAGGAGAATGGAGGAGAAGGGATTGTGGCATGGCCACCTCCCCCCCAGGGGGTGATTTCTCACTTTCTGTCTCTCTGTCTCTCTCTGTCTTTCTGGCAAGCGCACAAGCTCTATAGCAAAAACCTCTCAAAAAAAAAAAAAAAAAAAAGAAATAAAAAGAAAAGTGGGGGAAAGGTAGTAAGCCCTATACTCACTGAAGCTGTGTGTCTGACAGTTACTGAAATGGTACGGAAAGAGGGATCCCAAAGCAGCACAGCAATTAAGCAGAGAGATGCAGAGACTTTGCAGAGTATCACAGAGATGGGAAGCTGCAGAGAAATAACTGCAGACTTCTGCATAGGGATTTATACTTTTGTTTTGATACCCATCTGCACATGAGTAGGGTAAAACTTCAAAAACACTGCAAAGGATGATGGCCATAAAATGATTACTAGGGAAGAGTAACCTGAACAATCTTAACAATTCACAAAGATTACTAGGGAAGAGTAACCCTAACAATCTCAGTTCACAAAAACTGAAAATCATGGGACCAGCAGTTACATAATGGCTATGTCGCTGGACTCCCACGTAGTCGACTGCGGTTTGAGTCCTGGACCCGGTGGCTTAAACTCATGCCAGGAGTGTGTTCATGCGTGCCCAAGATCCCGAGAGAAGAATGGAGGAGAAGGGATTGTGGCGTGGCCATCCCCTCTGGGGGGTGATTTCTTGCTTTCTATGTCTCTGTCTCTCTCTGTCTTTCTGGCGAGCGTACACGCCCAATAAGTAAAAACCTCTCCATAAAAAAGAAAAAAACAAACAAACAAACTGAAAATCATTTGAGTTTCCACTAGCCAGAAGGGAAGGAACCTGTTGAATATATTAACTTCTAAGTCTACAAAAAGGTCATACATTAGTTGCGAAGCCTTACAAAAGCCTAAAATGAGCAGTCTGGTGGCATGGTAATTAAGGCGAATGCATCCCACCTGCCCAGCTGTACAGTTTGAGACCTGGACTCAGCAACTTGAAAAACAAACCAGGCACATGTGCCCACATGCCCCAAGTCTTGAAAAGACAGAAAAATGAGGGGGACGGGATTGCAGCATGACCATGCACCATAGAAGTTGCTTTCTTACTTTCTCTCTGTCTCATGAGCAAATGTGTTCTCTGACAAATAAAATTAAAAAGATAAAAAGAAAAGAAAAAGTTCAAGCTAATTCACAACTACCCTACCTGCCCAGAACAAAACTCACAAGAAAGTAAAATACATTAACTCATCTGAAATCTATGACAAGTTACTAAAAATGTAAATAAGCAGAAAGAAAATGACCCCTAATGAGGAGAAAAGGTAGTCAATAGAAATAGACCCTGAAATGACAGAAATGATTCAAATAGCAAAGATGTAAAAATTTTAATTTGTATTAATATTATTGTGAATATTTTGGGAAAAAAATTGGTCTTTTAAAAAACGTGTTAAGAGTGCACACTGTAGCACAGCAAAGACACAGCTGTACCCACATAAGAAAGTCCTTGGTTCACATCCCAAAACCTCTCTACACTCTGGACACGTGTGTGCTCTTGATCAGGCTGGCTGAGTCTGATGGTAGATGACACTGTGGGGACTCTGTTTGGAGGCACCTCTCTCTGCCTCTCTCATTCTCTCTGAAGAAATAAACAAACTTTTAAAAACAAGAAAAACACATTAAAATATTTACAGATAAAATGATACACCATGGATGAATTGCTTCTATTGTCATGGATGTGGAAGAAGCTAGAAGAGATAAAAATGAAACAAAATTGACTCTGAGTAGATAACTATTGAAACTTTGTAAGTTTCAAGTTTATTGTGTTAGTGTTTCTACCTTTGTAGTTAAAACAAAGAAAACTTAATAGAGGTGTTCATAAACAAATAAGATACAGAGAATGATTTGATTAAAAAAATTGGCAGGATGGGGGCCAGCAGGCGGGGTGGTGTTTAAGATGCTGGACTTCCATGTGACTGACTGCAGTTGGAGTCCTGGATCCAGCCGCTTGAATTTCACACTGGACATGTGTGTGAGTGCCTAAAATCCCAAGAATGGAAGAGAAGAGATTGTGGTGTTGCCATCCCCTCCCTGGGGGATGATTTCTCACTTTCTCTCTCTCCGTCTCTGTCTGGTGAGTGTACATGCCAAAACCTTAAAAAGAGAAAAAAATTGATAGGAAGAATTTAAACAATTTGCATGTAGAGAGACAAATAAAAAATAGAGGAGGGAAATGTATGAGGATTCTATAAGACATCCATAACATTGGATCAGAGTTCCAGAAGGAGGAACAGATGTAATATTTAAAAATATAATGGCCAGCAGGGAGAGCAGCCATAGATACTAGAGACAGTGTGGGAAGGGATGGGTAATAGGAGGTGGGAACAAGGGGATCAGGGAGGGCAAAAACATTTAACAGACACAAAACTGAAAACTTATCTGTTGATGATAATATGTTGGGTCTTTGGAAAAGTTACGATGCATTGTTGCATAGAAAAAATACATAATGACTTTCCCAATGACCTAATATATTATAATATCTTTGACTTGATTAATATGCATTGTATTTAAGCTGGGAAAAGCCATTTTGTAAGCTGTAAAGATGTACAGTGATTAAATGTTTTATATATTTATATATATATACACACACATATATGTGTGTGTGTGTGTGTGTGTGTGTATATATATGCCAAGAAACTTCTGGAAGTGAGAAATTCTTCAGTTTACAGATTAAAGTCATCCAGAAGATTCCAACTATAATAAAAATTAAAAATCTGCACACAGTCACACCATAATAAAATTACAAAAAATGTGAAAAATATCTTTAAGAATTCAAAAAGACCATCTCCAAATTTCATTTGAAGTACTGACAACTTATTTCTCAACTGTAAAAATGAAAACTTATGTAAATGAAATGGTATTTTCAACTTGCAAGGAGGAAAAATCGTCTACTTTAGATTGCAAACTCATCAAATATAATAATCAAGGATATGAGTAAAATAAAGGTATTTTCAAGGAAATAAGTTTGCACAAATTGATCAATAGGAATTTCTTGGCAAAGATAGTCTAAAGGTGATTATGAAGAATAAAAGTGAGCCCAGATGGAAGTTATGTGATGCAAAAGGGCATTAAAGGAAAAGTGTTGCAGGTAAATGTCAATAAACACGGATTGTATTAAACAGTTACGATATTGTCCTTTAGAGTTAAAAATGTTCAAGCCAAAATACTCTGGCTAAATATAAAATATGTCAAAAAAGAAAATTAAAGTGGCGTTAGAGTATTTTCAGGTGCTTTTGTTATCTAAATGGAGGGTAAATGTTTGTCTAATTTGACAACATATGCATGTTTTAATTTCTAGGATAACCACTAAACAAATGGAAACAGAATGGAAAAAAGAAAAACATCAAAAAATATTCATCTTACAAAAATAAGCAATTGAGAAGGGAAACAATATTAATCAAACAAGACAAACAGTTGACAAATGAAGAGATGATAGCTTTAAACCCCAAAATATCAGTGTGTATTCAAGTAAAAATGAAACAAAAGTTGATAAATATTTTCTGAGTAAATTTTAAAATTTTCAGTTATGCTGTTTAAAAGAAAAACATCTAGGTGCCAGCAAATGGCGTGGTGGTTAAGGCACTGAACTGTGCACATTGTTGTGCACTTTGTTGACCATGGTTCAAATCCCAGACTTGGCGGCTTGAAAATCACACTGAACACATGAGCATGCATGCCAAAATCCAGGAGAAGAAGGGGGAAGGGATTGTAGCATGGCTATCCCTCCAGGGGTGTTTTCTCACTTTCTCTCTCACTGTGTTTCTTCTCTTTCTGTCTCTCTGGTGAGCACACTCACCGTATGGCAAAAACCTAAAATAAATAAAAAGCAGAAAAAGAAAGACATCTAAAACCTAAGGATGTGGAAAGGTTGAAAATGTGTAGATAGTAAATATGTATTAGGAAAACTTTAACCTACAGAATGTTTTCTTTTTTTTTTTTTTTGAAGAATTATTTTTATTTAACTTTATTTATTTATTTTTAATTTGACCAGAGAGGGAGAGAGAGAGAGAGAGAGAGAGAGAGAGAGAGAGAGAGAGAGAGAGAGAAAGCAAGCTTCCAGGTCTGGGACTCAACCACAATCAGCCATGTGGGACTCCAGCTCCCTCAAACACCATATCACCTGCTGGTTCCAACCCACAGAAAGTTTCTGAAGCTATATTAATAATAGGCAAACTTTATTTTAGACAAAAATGATTCATTTTTTTCAGCCATGAAAGCTCAAAAATTTTAATAATTGATACTATGCAGGAACTGTTAACTGATAAAAAGACAAATTAAAATTAAAAGTCAATATAAGAAAGAAAACTAGAAAATTGCCAAGTCTTTGGCAGTCTCCTATGCATTAAAAAGAAATCAAAATGTGGGACCAGCAGATGGCATATGGTTATGTCACTGGACTCCCACATGGCTGACCGTGGTTTGAGTCCTGGACCCAGCGACTTTAAACTCATGCCAGGTGCTTGTGTGTGAGTGCCCAAGATCCTGAGAGAAGAATGGAGGAGAAGGGATTGCAGTGTGATCATCCCCCCATGCCCTTGCCGGAGAGTGAGGAGATAGGGTACTCCGAGGGGAAGGGTTGTGTGTTGAGAAAGGACAGACAAAAAAAGCAAGGGTCAGGTGGACCTGGCATCTCTGCTGGAGAATGCTGTGCCCAGAGCCATTCTGTGCTCCTTCTTCTCTAGGGAGGCACAGCTGTGTGCTCCAGTTGTGGAGCGCCTTGTGGTTCTAAACAAGCCTCTCCTGGCCTTCTCTGGCTAATGCTCAGGTCTTTTCTCATTGTAAAGCCCAGCAGTAGATTATGTCTTTGTTTAGAGCTTTTGCATCTCCTGCAGCAATAGCACAAAGACTGTATCTACTTTAAGGGGGGGGGGGGGTCCCTGCATCCCCAAGGGGTGATTTCTCCCTATAGCAGAAATCTCTCTTGAAAAATAAATAAACAAACAAACAAATAAATGAGGAAACCAAAATGTAAATAATTTATTTTGGACTGAATGATAGCAAAATATTACATATGGAAAATGGATGATGAAACTCTACAGTTGTACGGAAAGGGCAGTTTGTAGCCTTAAATACCTATATTAGAAAATAAGATTTTGAAAAATGACAAAATACGCATCCATCTTGAAGTTAGAAATAGAACAGCAAAAGAAACCAAAGCAAAGTAGAAGAAAGGACATGGTGAAAGAGATTGGGAATATGGGAAAGAAGCATACGGCAGTGATGATCCACAAAACCAAGAGTTGGTTCTTTGAGAAAACAAATAGAATTAGCAAATATCTGGCAATTTATGAAATACATATTAATTAGGGTTCAACGAGGAGACAGAAACTTGCTGCTAACTTGTAAATTTAGTGTAAGAGGTGATTAGTTAGTAGCAGGGGCTAGTCTACCAAGAAGGGCAAAGGGAACTCTAACCAATACAGGCATAGCAGACATAGGGCAGTCTGGACTGTACCCAGGAAGAAAGAACCTTGAAAGAATGCCTCCTCCCACCCAAAGATGAGGCTTTTGACCTCATGGAGAGGGTGCAGCTATGACCTGCTTCATGTCAGAGAAATTTGCTGAGATGTCACAGACCAGGATTGGCAAGTGGGAAGCCTCCTCTTGGGGAGCCCATGAAAGTCACTAGGAAGCTTCCTTCAAAGTGCTTTGACACTCCCTTGACATTTCCACTGAGATGCTACTGTAACCACTGAAGGGTGAGTGTCACTAGATGTCCCTGAGGCTGATGTTGCTGGCACCTGTAAGCCACAGGAGCAAGAAGAAAGCAACTGCAATCAGGAAGATTAGATGCTTTTTGCGTTTTCTTCCCAGTGCTCTCTACTGACAAAGCACGAGTGTTTTAGCTGGCAAAGGAGAAATATGTGCAGGGCCCAGCTCCAGCACCACAGGGCTCAGGCAAGGTGGGCTATGCGGGACAATAAGTCAAGAACAGACACACGTGGGCCATTACATGATAATAAAAGCAAACAACTTGCAGCAGTTAGCAACATTTTTCAAATATAATGCTACCTTAAAGAAGCAAATCAAAAAGAATGCTTACACTATTATTCTGTTTTATGTAAAATTGAAAACAATGGGAGTAAATTTATAAAGTTTAGTAAGAATCTAATTACTATAAAGTCGTTATATCTCAAGGTAGGAGAGAAAACATCATGATCAGTAAAAACACCGTGTGTTTTCTATGGGACCCGGTAGTGCTAGCAATGTTATTTCTTGATCCGGATGATGAGTACAAGGTGTGTGCTTTATCTCAATTTGTTATAGTTACATGTTTATTAATTATGTTTTTAATATAGCTTTACAAGTTTTCTGTTAGCGTTTGCCTAGAATATCTTTTTTCATTTTGTATTTTCAACTGTCTTCAGTACTTAGGGTGTAGATCTCTGTTCAGAGATGGAGCATGAAATGAGGGTTGAAAAAAAGCATAGTTTTTGAGGAAACCTCTAGTTCTTTATTATGAGATGTTCTATTATTATTATTATTATTATTATTATTATTATTATTATTTTGCTATAGGGCGCGTGTTCTCACCAGAAAGACAGAGACAGAGAGACAGAAAGTGAGAAATCACCCCCCCTGGGGAGATGGTCATGCCGCAATCCCTTCTCCTCCATTCTCCTCTAGGGATCTTGGGCACGCATGCACACGTGCCCGGTGTGAGTTTAAGCCACCGGGTCCAGGACTCGAACCATGGTCGATTACATGGCAGTTCAGTGACATAACAATTACGCTAACTGCTGGTCCCGAGATGTTCTATTTTAACAGATGATTCTTTAACTGTTAGTGTTAGAGCCTAGCAAGCTCAAACTGCCTGTGGCATAGACGAATATGAAGGATCTCGGAGAAGCAAATGATTAACCCAAGGTCATGACTACTTGTGTCTAAAGCCTCGCCTACATGGGGTTCCCCGGCTTTCAGTTCAGTGCTACTCTGTGGCCACAGGGCGTTCTCGCCACTGCATGCCTCCGTAGAATGCATCACAGCAATACCTGGAGCTGACATGTGGAAAAAGTGTTGACCCTATTTAGTCCTGTATACAACGTATATCCTAAAACGTCCCTGTTGACCATGCTACAGTGATGTAAGTCACTCTGATCACTTTTTAAACATTGTTTGTCAAGCAACAAGAAACGCACATATAGGAGCTTTTGTCAAATTAAAGTAATAATTCTTTGAAGTGATGGCCAGGAATTTTACTCATTTTTCTGTCCTTCTACAGTGAATAACAAGATATAAGACATGAATAGGAGCTTATCTTAAGTCATATCTATGAGAAGAGCAGGCATATAGTTTCTAAGGGCTAATGAGTATATTTCTATAAGCCCTTTCATTTTCGTTAACCTAAGAATTGGCTTTGTTTGTTAGATATGTAGTTCTGTTCAAATTGACATATTTTTCCACCAAACTATGAACCACATTCTAGTCAATGAAGTTCTGGCTTGGTCTACAATTTTGTGTTTCTTTTCACTCTGTAGGATAATTTGAAACTGTATATTCAAATGGGATTTTTTGCATAAAAGTGTCAAAAAACAAAACCTTACAGCCAATTTTAGCTAACTAGTAATTATTGTCTCATGAAATTTAGGAATGAAGCCAACTTCAAACGTAGCTGCACCCTGGAAATTAGGTATTTTCAGTAGGGTTTTCTCTCATTATTTTGCTTATCTCTACTTGACTTCATTCTGCAAACAGACTCTCTATGTGGCAGTCTAGACAGCTTCTCACAGCCTAGGTATATCTTCTGCTAGAATTCCTGCTAACTTGTATAAAAACCCTTAGAAAATACTTTGATTGGCTCTAGTAGAATCATATGGTCATATTGTGATGTACAGTCTTGGGTCTATTCTTTACTTCCTGTGTATATGGAAAGGTCTAGTAGATATTTTTCTTTTTGTTATTATTATCATAATCTTGTTTATATTAGATTGAATTACATACATCTTTACAGTGTATTATATTTCTTTTTCCAGAAAAAAATACCTTGCATATCAGTCAAGACAAAGACATTACTATGCACATCATCATCATCAAATAGCTTTACATCATTTTTTTCCAGATTGAAAGGTCTAGTAGTTTGAATCCAAGTCTACTGTGATCATAAGGATTGAAAAATTGTTCTAAAAAATAAATAAATAAATGTTCTAAGGCAGAGAAGGGGATTCAGGAGACCTGCTGAGATGACTAAAATCATAGCTTTCCTCATCCACAATGGGGTTAAGATTTCAGTGTTGGAAAACAATAATTTAGTGCCGTTTGCATATCGTGAATTCCTTATAATGACAAAGAACAATGTTTAGAAATGCTTATTGGAAGAACATGGCTTAGAAAACCTTCATAATCTCTGATTTGTAAGAAGCTTAAAGGTTTTTTTTGAGATTTGTAAAAGATCTTGGTCTTCTTGGGAGCTCTTCAAAATTTCTGATAAAAATTTGAACTGGTATAACATTTTTGGAAAAGATTTGGCCACTGTATAACCAGAAAACTTAGTATGACCTAAGATTTTATCTGCTTCAAGGTATTTATCCTAAGGAAATAATTAGAGATGGAGATAAATATATATAAGAATGTAAGTCATAGGAGTGTTAAAGTTGATAAAAATTAGTAACAGATTAGATACCCTTTGATAGAAGAATGGCTAAAAAAATGATAGCATGTCCAAATTATAGCATATTATACAACTATTATAATTTCTTTACATTTCTATCTGCTATAGGATATGTGTACTTGCTAGAGAAAGAGAGAGCTAGAGAGAGTGAGAGAGTGAAAGTGAGAAAGATCCCCCCCAGAGAGGATGACCATGTCACAATCCCTTCCCCCCCCATTCTCCTCTTGGGATTTCAGCAAGCATCACATGTGTCTGATGTGTTTCTCAGGCCACCTGATACAAGACTCGAACCATGCAGTCGACCATGTGGGATCCAGCAGCCTTAACCACCATGCCAATCATGGTGACTGGCTGGCCCAACCATTATAATTTTAATGACATGAATAGTACTCATAAAGAAACTAGATTCAAAACTATATACTCTTTACATTTCATATTACATGTCTATAATCATTATATTTACATAGAATAACACAAAGTAGCAACAGCGTTTTTTCTGAGGCGTGGGATGTTGTGTGGTTCTACCTTAATGTTTATATCATTCTAAACAGAGTTGATGATCTATTGTTATCATGAGATATTTTGAAGAATCTTGGATTCCTGCAAAGTATATCCTAGTTAATTTCAATGTCATTCTTCATCATTATCAATCGTGAGGTCTAGATGCCTTGATAATAGCTATGTTTCAGTGACCATAGAACTAACTCTTCCCCACAGAGCTCTGTGCAAAGTGGAGGATCTAAGAACTCAGATTTTTCTTGGTACAGAACTGTGTTTGTAAATGAGGAGGGAGAAAGGCGCCTTAACACCTGGAATGAGAGAGTAGAATCAAAATGATTAAAGGTGGAATCTGCCTTTGGTATTCCTAAATGGCGGTAGAGGATATAAGGTTCACGAGGTCAGGGTAAGTGTCTGCTGTGTCTGGCACACAATGGATGGTCATGAAATAGCCATCAAAGCGTCATGTTCTCACCTGCAGAAAATAACAAGTTAGGTAACTGTACTAGATTGCTGTGAAACCTCTCCTCACTCACGAAGTCTATCTTTCAAGTATTTAAATGCTGGCATGTATGAAGAGAGGCTTATCGGTCATCATTTACTGAGAAAAGAATCAGGCAATATGATGTCTACAGCTTCTCCAGGTGATCCGCACCCTTTCCTTCAGGATATGCTATGAAATGACTGTCATGCAAACGACACTGGAGCCATGATGAACAATACTAACATCAAACAAAAGCAGTCCCTGGATTTTCTGACAAACCAGAAATAATTTGCCAGGTGCCTGCAGTATACTCATGTTGGCATTTGGAAGTTCTTACACTTGGCAGTAAATTGTGAGGGGACTATGTCAGCAGTCTTGGGGGGTGGCTGAACTGTAGTTATTTGATTTATGGCGCTCCAAATCAGAACAGAAACCTCATCCTTACTTTAAGTACACACAGGGATTCTTGGCACTGTGTAAGACCTGAGTGGAGCTTACATAAACCTGGTTTCCATTGACTTTTACCCTCACATTTGCTTCTACTAAGAAATTGAAAATGACTAAAGGCAGCAAATAAAAACCTAGGCTGGGACCTAGCTCTGCAGTTATTTGGCAAAGGTTAGGCACACGGAGTGAACAGCAGAAGCAAAACAACTGAGGAATCCACAGATCGAAAAGGTTTAAATACATTTGTTACAACATGTACCCAAAAGGCTCCTAGTAGAGTCATTACTGTGCAGGGTGCATGCCACAGGGATATTTAGTGTATATGACAAGTAGAGCAAATGTCACCAAACCCTTTTTGGACTGAAGCTGGCTATCCATTCTCTGTTTTTACTGGGTCTCAGTGGGAACGGCAGAGTGGAGAGGTCTCAGGCATAGCGTGCCAGGGAAGCATCATCTAGTGGTTTACAGAACTGAGAGCAGGCTCATTTGAAATCAACAGGGTACCAGGAAAGCAGGGCAGTGTCGCTTCCCAGCGGCACACTCCGCGTGGCATGCCCCCCATTTAAACAGCAGCCTCCTGCTGAATCTGGGCCATAATGGGCTGCCTGGAGGAATCCTAAACAAGTAGGAGAGCCAAAGTGGGAAAGAGAAGAATTCCCAGTGTCTAGTGCCAACAAAATCCTTTTCTCCTCAGACTCATCGTCATGAGCAGTGAGGAAGGCTGAAGACAAAGGCAGATGTTGCCCCAGCAGGGAGTGAAGCCCCCGGAAGGGAGAGATACGCATCAGGTCCCTCCTGCAAGCCTGCCAATTCCCGAAGGGAACCCCTGAGGACACCTGATGAACACTGCTGTGGTCCTCGTGGCATTTGCCGCAGAGGGCACACGGATACAATGATAGACAGGTAGACAGAAAGGGGACCAGGCTCACTGGCACTTACCTGTTGTCCTTGCTTTGCCTGGAATCACTCAGTTATCTCCTGTGAAAACCTGAGACGTTTCTTTATAATGGTGCTTCTCAAACTGAAATGTGCATCATGGTTACCTGAAAACCTTGTGAAAACATGAATGTCTGCTCCATGCTTAAAGGGATGTAGAGTGGGGCTTGAGAATCTGCATTTCTGTCAAGTTCACAGGTACTGCAGATACTGCTGGTCTGAGCAATGAACTTCGCAAACCACTGCTTTTACAGCCCCCGGGGCCGAGGGTGTGCTCATTGGTGTCTTTGATTCGGTAGAGGCTTTTTATTTATTTATCTTTAATCTCAGCTTCTTCAGCTATCAATTTCATGAAAAGGCTAATAGGAAAAAGTAGGTAGAAAGTAAACATGGTAATGTTTAATAATTCCTTGGAGAATGACAACTGATAGCTTTGCTTGTCATATATTTTGTTCCTCAGTTTCATTTGCCCATGGGGAATATCGACATAGATATTCTGTTTGTCCCCTTCTCTATTGTAACAGTCTCCCTTTCCTCCCAACTTAAATGGCAGTGCCAGGTTATAAAATCCTTCGGTTGTTATGTCATGCCCCCAACCCTCCCTGCAGTGCTACTGCTATGCCACCAGGGCAGCAAGGCAGATTCAAAGTGAATGACTAGCAAAGATTATATATTTCTCCGGAGACTCTGATGCCTTTTTTGCACAACCAGCTTAATTAAGAATCCTTGGCAATATATTAACCACAAGCTTATGGATCTCAATATGCCAATCAAACATAATGAGATAAATGCAAATGTCAAAGCACAGACTCTTTGCCTAGGAATATCAAACGGCTTAAAGCTGCATCCTCAGTCAGTTATCAGAAAGCAATGGGAATAGCTGGGCCTGAGAAGGGCAGAGTTTGCCTATTGCAATTTAAAAATCTATGGGCTGATCTCCAGGACTGAGCTATCCCACATCTAGGTCAGACTTCAGAGTCTGAAAATAATGCTGAAAACCTTTAGATGACAATCTCATGCTAAGACGATGACAATGATGATGGTAATAATAATAATAAATGGTAGGCACTGACCTATTTGTTGAGAATAGGGTTAGAAACTGGGACCCCAAATCAAAACCTACATCCCAGATCTGTGACTATAAGACGAGTGAAATGACATTTCTTTTTTCTTTTTTTGCTATAGGGCATGTGCACTCACCAGAAAGACAGAGAGTAACAGACAGAAAGAGAGAAATCACCCCCCGGGGGAGGGGGTGGGGGGGTGGATGGCCACACCACAATCCCTTCTCCTCCATTCTCCTCTCAGGATCTTGGGCACACATGCACATGCGCCCGAACATTTCTGAATATCTAGTGAAGTAGGAGGGATATTAGCTATTTGTTTCATAATAAAAATAAAGTAATAGATTTGTTAATTCATCTTCTTAGCGACTAGGTTAAAAAATGGTTAAAACAGAGGACTGTTATCTTGGTGTATCTGGCTCTGCGCCAGATCTGATGAACTTATAACAGTTGAACAACTCGCCACTTAAATCTGGCTAACAGATGGTTGTTAACTTGAAACGTGTGTTCTGGTGGCTGAAGGGCTTAGCTTTGCTAGGCTTGGTGTTGCTCACCGTTGTTATTCAAGAACCAAATGGGAGTACAGTTATCAAATTTAGGAGAAACATAAATTTGGAAGAGACAGCTAATATCCTCTGTGAATAAATCAAGAGTAAAAATTATATATATATGTATGTATATGTATATATTTGATTTGACAGTAAGGTGATTTTAATAGGCCACATTTAATAGCCAGTGTAGTGTGGTGGTTAAGGCACTGGACTCCCATGTGATCCACTGCAGTTGGAGCCCTGGACCTGGAGGCTTCAAAATCACGCTGAGCATGTGTGTGTGCATGTCCAAACTCCCAAGAGGAGAATGGAAGAGAAGGGATTGCAGCATGGCCATCCTCCCTGAGGGGTGGGTGTGATTTCTTACTTTCTCTGTCTTTCTCTTGTAAGCGCATACGCCCTATGGTAACCACCCCCCCCCCCAAAATAAAACACCCAAAAAACAAAAAACAGAAAAAAATGTTTCTTAAAAGTGATAGAGATACATATAGTTTACAGAGGCAAATAATATCGAAAAGCATGTAATTAAAAACTACAGTTCTCTCCCCCCCTCCTTACCTTAACTCTCCTTTAATTCTAGATACCTTTAATACCTTAATTCTCCCTCGAGGTTGCCTTTAGGGAACATTATCACTTGTTCTTTTGTCCTTTTCCTCTAATTTCTAAATATCATGGATATTCTGCTCTAAAAATAATTAAATTTAATGATTTCTATAGAAAATGAGAATTTGGTTCTCTACTGCCTCCTCCAATTCTCATAATTTAGTAAATAACTGTTTCTGGTTAATTTTAGGATATGATTTATGTAAATAATTTATGATTGGGCTACATAAAATATTATGATTATATTTCTTACACAATGATTTGCCTTGTTTAAAATTAGAAATTGTCCTATTTTTGTTGTTTTGTTTCTTTCCTTAGGTACTTTCTTTTAGTTCATCTCCAGCCTCTCCATCAGAGCAGTAAGACTTAAAACAATACAGTAAAACAAATTGGTCAATCTCTCAGCACCACTTTTCTTAGCAAAATTTTGTCTAAAGTTCTTGGCTCCTGGGATCCTCCCTTGATGCAGTTGTGGTCTTGGGAAATTTCCTCTTTCCTGAATTTTATAATATCCTCTTTCTTCTCTGTTCCCCTGTTTTGATGGCCCTTTTTCTGCAGTAGCTTCCTCAAAAGAATGTTTGGGAAATGATATTTTCAATACACAGATATCTATCCTCTAATTTGGATTGAGAGTATTCCTGGGTTCAGAATTCTAGATTGAAAATTATATGTCCTTTAAATTTGGAAGACATTGGGATCAGCAGATGGAATAATGGTTATATCTCTGGACTCCCACATAGTCGACCATGGTTTGAGTCCTGGCCCTGGTGGCTTGAAACTCATGCCATACGTGTGTACGTGCATGCCCAAGACCCAAGAGGAGAATGGAGGAGAAGGGATTGCAGTGTGGCCACCTCCGTTGCTGGGGGTGACTTCTCGCTTTCCTTCTCTCTGTCTCTTCAGTGAGCACACACACCCTAAAGCAAAGAAAAAAAAATCTCTTTATTTATTTATTTATTTTCTGAAGACGTTCATTATGCTACTGTTTTCTAACTTCCAGGGTTGTTGTGAGAAAGACTAACCCTTTGCACAAATGCTTCATTTGTTTGTTTGTTTTCCTTCTAGGAAGCATTTAATAACCTTTTTTTCTTGTTAGTCTGAAATTTCTCACTGATTTTCATTAGTGTGAAACTTTTATTCATTTTTGAGAAGCACACTGGAAACTTTTGGCCTTCAGTTCTGAGGCAGTTTCTCCCATTCTTTATCAGTATTTTTTTCAAAACCGATATTATTTTTTTGTTCCCTTTCTGAACTTCTGTTAGTAAAATGTACCTCTTCCTGGATCTCCTCATTTTCTCATGTTGGCTTTTGTATTCTCTATCTCTTTGTATTTTGTTCTATATTCTGGAGAGTTCCACAACTTTATTTTCAATCAGTCTATCAAAATTCTTATTTCTAGTACTGTATTTTGACTTCCCAAGAGCTCTTCCTTGTCTCTGGAAGTTTTGTTCTCATAACACCATTTTTATTTTATGATTAAGGTATTTTATCTCTCCGAATAGTTAGTATTAATATTCTTTGCATCTTGTGTCTCCTTCAAGTTTCCTCCCCCTTACCTTCCTCCCCCTTACCTGCCTTGATTTGGCTCCAGTCTTTCATGTTACAAGCTTTCTTTAAAATAATAATAAAAAAATGGCTGGAATATTCTTTCATAGTTTAGAGTGAGTGTATTAGATTGGGCTCCCCGAGAAATAGACTCTAAAAATTATGGGAATTTTCTTAGATCAACAAATGAGAAGAACAAGAAATTTAGTAGGAGTATAGTGGCAGCCAGTTCCCAGTCAATCACATGAAAACTTCTGAGGTGCAATGGCTCTCAGAGATGTGCAAAATTGAGCCAAGAGTGTCAACTTTTTAATCCCACATCTGCAAGTCATTGTATTTGGACTGTCCTCAGGGATGGGATTGACTTTAGGCATGGTAATTCTCCATTGAGGGCAATTGCTTGACAGAAAATCAGATTATAATCTATAAGCCACTAACACTTCCAACAGTTGGGAGTACCACCTCAATCCTGAATGGGAAACCTAAGTGATACATGATGGTATCCACTATATCAAGGTATTAAAATGCTGTCAGAAGAAGGAGGTTGGCAAATGATAGGCTCCATTATAAGATGGTTGTTTGGTGAAATAAATCACTTAGGGAAAGCTGCAAATATAAGTATCAGAGATATTTCTCTTGGGGTGGTAGATTTCTAAATTAAATTGGGAAAGGAATTGGATGGTGCTCAGAGAGCTAGAAGGCCAAGTGAGGAGCTCAGCGTACATGCAAAAGTATTCTTAACTCCTTTGTCTTCAGGAGGTGCTTACCTCCTCCAGCTAGTCTGCCTGATGTCTGAGTGTAGACAATTATTGAGGGTCATCATCTTTAGAAAGTAAACCAACATGCTCCTGCTTGTTTGGGAAAGATAGTTTGCTGACAGTTTGCTGGCTTAGTGGGGTGAAGAGGAGAACATATCCTCTCAATAAATTCTCTTATTTTCAGCCCCACATCACATTTCGATATACCTTGCCAGGGTTTATTATCCTCTTTGCAGGTCTTCTCACTGATTTTCAAGCTTCTCTATTCTGCTAGGTGAACTCCATAATTTCATTGATGTTCTTTGAGGTCTTGGAAGATTTCTAATAATCCTTTATTTGTTTTATTTGGATTTTGAAAGAGAGAAAATGAATGGGATGTTCAGTCTTTCATATTTGACTTTCAGTTTTAATTACTTTCTAAAAAGAAGAATTTACTGTCTGAAGAGGTGATGAATTCTCAATGACTGGAAGTGTTCAAGCAGTGAACAGATATTACTCAAGAGAAATACTGATTGGAAATTAGGAGCCAGTTTCATCCAGTACTAAATACCTATAGTTCCATATGATATGGAAAAGGAGATTTAGGTATATGAGAGAAAAATATAAAAGATACAGAAAATACAGAATTTCTGTAATGTGTCCTGGTATTTCAAACCTCAATACTTTCTACATGCTGCTCACATCTGGGGTGCTATCCCCCTCCTTCCCTTTTTTACTTCCACTCATCCTTCAACTTAGAAAACTTTCCTCAGTGCATACCCTTAGTATCATTTAGTTGCTTCTTGCTGTGGTTTGATTATCTCCTTCAAAACTCATGTTGACATTTAATTACCAATGTAATGGTATTAGAAAGCAGAGCCTTTGAGAAGTCATGAGGAATCTGCTTTAATGTAGATTGATGCCATTATTGTGGGAGTGGGCTCCTGATAAAATGTTAAGTCCATCTCCCATTTTCACCCATGTGATGCCATTTACTGTTAGATGACCAAACTATTGCCCATGTCCTGCTCTTGGACTTCCAGGGCCTCCAGAATCATAAACCAAATAGATTCTTTCTGATAGAAATAGACTGTAAGTACCTTGAACATAGGGAATATGTCACATGTACATATGAACTCTGTCTTGAACATTTCTTAGCAAATGACAGGAGCTCACTAAATCATTGCTGAATGAATTAGCGAATGATGAATGGATAAGGAAACCGAGACTGAAAAGGGTCAGATGACTTGACCAATGAGAGTTGGTCATCATTGAGTGACAAAGTTAGTTGGAAATATAAGAAGGGTTTTTAATTTTCCATTAAAAGGTTCTTTCATTTGCACAAGCTTTCATATTTTTCTACCCCATATTTAGGTGTGGGAGAGCCAGTCTGTCTTTCCCATCACCTATTTCATTCTTTTTTTCTCTTTCTTTCTCTACTTTATTCAACAACTCTCAAGTAACCCCCTTTTGATAAGTTTAGAAAACATAAATGTAAATCCCATTTCTCTGTCTCTAATTTTGTTTCTCTGTTACAGATCTTTGGAATTTCTCAAAGTTTCACCTGTAATTTCTAGGCATGTCTGGGATTATCTTACATCTCCTCACAGTTATGTCCTTTCCATTGCTATTGTTTACCTCCTATCTTCATCATATCATCATACTCTCTTTCAAAGAGGTCCCTTACTTGGATCTCTGTTGCTTCTAAAGCTGTTCCATCGCTCTTCACTGTCTCCACAAGATGATTAGCATGAGAATCCTTATGGCTATTACAAGCTTTTGTCTCATAATGTTTCTCTTTGTTTTGTGTTATACATTATTATACTGATTCTAAAATAAGGTTTTCTTTAAACCTGATTGTCTAATTGAGTTTTTAATTATTGGTCATTTACCAACTTCCCAAGATTCAAAAATAAATCTTACCAGTGTATAAGAGGAAGATGATAAGCAAACTCAAGTGACAGACACGTAGCTGTTCCTTTTTTTTTTTTTTTTTGGAGAGGTTTTTCGCTATAGGGCGCGTGCGCTCGCCAGACAGACAGAGAGAGACGTAGAGACAGAAAGCGAGAAATCACCCCCCAGGGGGGATGGTCACGCCGCAATCCCTTCTCCTCCATTCTCCTCTCGGGATCTTGGGCACGCACGCACACGCGTCCGGCGTGAGTTGTAAGCCACCGGGTCCGAGACGCGAACCGCGGTCGACTACGTGGGAGTCCAGCGACATAGCCATTACGCTAACTGCTGGTTCCCTAGCTGTTCCTTTTAAGAGCTCAGGTTTTGTCATTGGGAACATTTCTTTGTAAAATTTCTTTTTATCTCAGGATGGGTTATTCCTGAGAACCTTTCTAATTTTTTACCCAAATAGGCTCAAGCTGGGCCTGCTCTTCCAGTCAGCTAAAAATACCTAACCATGTCTGAATCCCAGCCGTGAGCATAATTTAGGCTCACGCTGAGATCATATCCATATAAGAAAGAAAAATGAATTAAATATTCCAGTTGGGGATATGTATTGGTAAATGGATAAGTGAATCAAAGTGATCAGCAGCCATGGAATAACCAAACATTCTCATCATCTCTTCTGGATTGTTCATGCTTTAGGGGTCTACTCAAAATCAACTTCCCCCACTTCCTAAGATTATTTGGATGAGGAGGTCAAAAGGTCTTTGTTTTCTATGTCATTACATTTTAGATAATGTGATGTCAAACACTAAAGTTTATACAGCTTTTGCTTTCTGCCAGACAGTGCTTTAAGAGCTCTACATTCATTAATACATTTAATCTTCATAGTAAGACCATATGAGGTAAGGTACAGTTTTGTTTCCATTTTTAATTGAGGAAACTGGGTTACAGAGAAATTAAGTAACTTATCCAATATCATATAATTAGTAAGTGACAGAGCCAGGATTTGAACCAGGTGCCAATGTGGTTCTAGACCCCAAACTACCAGATGTTGTGTAGCTTTGGCCTTTCTTATATTAAAGCAGTGCCCTATAAGAGACTCTAATATAATAATAAAGTTAGCAGTATGTGACACAGACAAGGACTAATAAATAACTGTATTTAAAATATGTAAGTACCGTTTTCTAGATGCTTTACTAAAATGTTTGATATATATTATTAAGCTAATAAAACAACCCTTTTGCATTTTGGTCCCTTGCTAATGATGACATATTATGATACAGAAAAGCTTAATATTTTTGCCTATTTCATACAGCTGGTAGAACCAGGATTCTAACTCAGGTCTGTGGGAATCTAAGATGAAGATCAGAACTACCTCTCAAAAACTGCCTCTTCCATAACGTAAGAAAGGCCCTTGAGTTCATATGACCCGGCATTTGTAGTTCACAATAGTTTCAAATGATTTGTATTCCAGGACAGGTAGTATAATTAGTAATCATGTAGACATTAACACTGGCTGCTATACAGGCTTTAGGCTAGCCCAGTGTTCAGTACTGTAATTTGTGGCTACTTCGTGACTCACTATTTATATGTAATTTAATTTAAAAATTATATGCCACACAGGTATTTAAAGATTTGAAAATTCATGAAGGTCTGGGGCAAATTTTCCTTAACATTGTTAAACCAAATTGTAGTTTCCTCCACCGTGTTTCCCGATATCTGTCCCTTGCATGCACTCTCTCTCTCTCTCTCTCATCTATCTATCTATCTATCTATCTATCTATCTATCTATCTATCTATCTATCATCTATCTATCTATCTATCTATCTATCTATCTATCTATCTGTTTAGGTACATGTTCACATATATGTTTATATACTTCGTGTCATTAGGTTGCATTGTTCAAACGGCTAGAATGGTAGAAGACTGAAATTCTGGTGATCACTTGTTTGCTTGTTTTGGCTATTTTTTTTTTTTTTTGTAATGATATATTGTTCTTGCCATTCACTAAAAAAAAAAAAAGTCTCAATTTTTATTTTAAAAAGAAAATCTTCTGGTATTGGCACCAGAGAGTAACATCATGATACAAAACAGATGCCTATTTCATCAGAAAGGCACATTTGTCCTCTAGGGAGAAAATGTGTACTTTAAACACTTATTTTGAGAGTAGAAATGTTAATGACTAGACTTAGAGATAAAATTCAAGGATTCCACCAGATGTCACTCTTTCCCTTTTAGTGAAAATGGTTTGCCATCAAATTGTTGCTAAGGTGTTTTAAATAAGCAGAAATGAAGTAAATATTTTCCTTCTGTATAGGTGAGTCAACCAGCACAACGCAGTGTCTACAAAGAGACGTGTTTGATAACCACCCCCGGCTTTGATACTGGCACAGGGTAGCCTTCTTAGTAAAGAGCCCGCTATGTATGTATAGTATTGATACATATTTTAAAGAGGAGGATCCAAGCATAGTTCAATGGTCTTTTTAGCACTAAGGAAAACTGGATGAAAGCAACTGTACTGTTAAAAAGCAAAGGTATCAATTATAATCTACAAAGCCTCACCATCATTTTATTACTTGTTCCTCTGACCTTGGAGAAAGAGCGCCCTCTAAACTATATTGACTCAAATACAGAAGATTAAGTTTTAAAACTAACAAAACATGGATTAAGAGGACTATATAGTTCCCATTATATTTCAATAACCAAATCAAATATGCAGGGATCATTTGATTTCACATAGAATAAATACGAGGGCCAGTTTTATTTCAAACAACTCTTTCTCATGTCATGTCTTATCACTCCCCTTTCCTACTTAGTTTAAGCTGCTATACAAGATACCATAGGCTGGATGTCTTTAACAACAGGAATTTATTTTTCACAATTCTGAGTGCTAGAAATCCAAGATCAGGATCCTAGAAAATCTGCTGTCTGGGGATGGTACTCTTCTTAATTTGTAGATGGTGTCCTGTTTTATCCTCACACGGTGGAGGGCAGAGAAGAGGAGAGAGCAAGTTCTCATCTTTTTTTCTATAAAGGGCACTGCTCCCATCCATAAGGGCTTTACTCTCAAGACCTAATTACCTCCCAAAGGCCCCACTTCAAAGTACATTGAAAGTTAAGCTTTAATGTATCAACTTTGGAAAGACACAAACCTTCATTCCACAACAGCCTAAAATGCCTTAGCCGTGAGTCTTTGGGACCCACTAAACAGAATGGCAATAAAGGACAAAATAGAACATTTAGAATAGGTTTACATTTATCAGAAGCCAGTATTCTTTTTACCAGACGTATTTGAAGACTTCTACCAATTAACTCAAAAGGTGGTTTGGTGAACTGGCATGCATGGATGATATAGATGAATTTATTCTGAATATATATATATATATATATATATATATATATATATATATGTTGAACTTCACTATATTTCCATTGTTTTGGTAGGAAGTGAAGACATGAAAACATGAAAGATAATGTACCAGTGGTCATGGAACTGATAGTCTAAAGAGGAAGAAAGTCAAGCAAGAAAGTGAAATTTACTCTTAAGCAATGACAGTACTTGTAGGCCGGCTGATTGTAGTAAGAGTCTCTACAGTTTATGTTCAAGAAGCCCTCGTTGCCCACTGAATCAGCAGCTTTACTCATGACAGTTCATCTAACCTTAGATCATGAATAAACTACCCAGTTCAAGATGTGCTTTAAATACAGTATTTGGCATGTAGAGTATAAAGCAGGTACATATCCATTTGTACAATGAAGGTATTTATTTCAAAATAAATTTTACTCAAGCAGAAATGAGAATGTGTTTATTTTTAAAGGTTTCCTAGCGAACTCTCAGGCTTAAAACCTTCCTGTCAGATTGAGTTTATAAACAAATGACTTTATCTTCTCTATCCTAAGTAATCTATTTATTTCAATAACATAAATATGAATGTTTTATTAGAGAAACAAATTATAGTTATGGAGAGTATGTCAAGATTTCTTTTACTTTGTAGATGCCAAATGGGTTTTTAATACAAAATAGAGTGGGAATTATTGGTCATATCATTGAACTTTCATTCCCAATGGCTAATTGCATTAGAATTTTGACCCGAAGTAATGGCTATTTTCTTCCCCGATAAGTATCCAGTGTTTTACTTCTTGGTCAAGGAGAGGACAGTTTTTATTGTAGTTTAGCATTGTAGATATATACAGATTAGTGTTTTCACTTCTCTGAAGCTTTGATAAATTTTCAAAAACTGATAAAAAAAATCAAAAGCTGGGTGAGTTGGTATAAAAGCAATTAATGAAGAGGAAGGGGAAGCAAAATGCCAAATATCCAACTACTGATCTCAATAATATGTTTATGGGATACACTTAGAATGTAATATCATGTGATTATTAAAATATTTTATGGGAACCAGCAGTTAGTGTAATGGCTATGTCGCTGGCCTCCCATGTAGTCGACCAAGGTTCAAGTTTCGGATCTGGTGGCTTAAACTCATGCCAGGCGCGTGTGCCCGTGTCCCCAAGATCCCGAGAGGAGAATGGAGGAGAAGGGATTGCAGCGTGGCCATCCCCCCGGGGGGTGATTTCTCGTTTTCTGTCTCTCTGTCTCTCTCTGTCTCTCTGGCAAGCACACGCGCCCTGTAGCAAAAGCCTCTTCAAATATACATATATGTATGTATATATATATACATACATATATATATGTGTGTGTATATATATATTTATGTGTATATATATATGTGTGTATATATATATATATATATATATATATAATGGAACATTAGTTGATGGTAAATAAATAAAGATTATAAAACCAGCTATAATATGATATGACTCAAACTTGTTTTTTTAAAACCCATATATAGTTTTCCTAATCTGTACTTCTTTAATTTTATAAATGTAATCTGTAATCTATTTGTAATAAGAGAAAAAAAGGTAGTAAACCTTATGTGTACTGTGTCTTTCCCTTTTTCTTTTCAAGAAATAGCTGCTCTTTAATCTATTGTATATTTCATTTGTTATTCTTTTGAAAGGAGATACTCTATCTTAAAGCCTTCGTATATAAATATCTAGTGAGTACTTTAAAAGTATTTATTAATTATTTTTACTTTAGTGATTATAAGTGTTAATTATGTCCTTGAAGAAAAGAAAAATGACTGAGGCCTCAAGTCATGGAATTCTCAAACACTTGAATTTCCATGTAATGTATGCAGAGATGGCATTACAGATAAGTGCACATGTTATTTTTCATGTTAATTTTTCCCCAGACCTCCAGCCCATTGAAATCAGTTGCCTGTGTGTGCTTCTCAAAAGCTTCTAGTGATCCTTAACTCCTAAGCTGCCTTCTCTGAGTCTTGTTTTTTCTTTTTATTTTAAGGATCATTAAATTTTGTTATTATTATTATTTTAAAAATTTGATCAAAGAGAGACTAAGAAAGAAAGGGAGAAAGTAAGAAAGCAAGCCATCAGGTCCAGGACTCGAATCAGGGTCAGCCATGTGGGAGTCCAGTGCCATAACCACCATGCCACTTGCTGTTCCTGTCTTGTTTTCTCTTGCCCTCGGACTCTCATTCTTACTAAAAGCTACACTCCCTGTGACAGTGACATTGATATGGAAGGCCATTGTGTCTCCTGGAGGTTGGAGGAGCTCCCATAAAACAAATTTAGTTACTTTGTCAACAGTGGTGGATAACTCAACTTCTCTGGTTTTCCATAATTTCACATCTCTGGGTTATGGAATGGTAGGCAGCAGAGTACAAAGGCAGCCAAAATACAATAAAAAGGATTAGTAAGAAAAACATTAGCAGCAATTTAGCACACCACTGGAGTAAAAAACAACTTATCTGATGCAGAACTAGTATGGATCAGAAAAGTTCCTAAATTAATATTTTTTTGCTGGAACTCACTGTTCAAATATTGGACAACAGTTATTATCTTTACATGATGGTTAAGATTTCATTTTTTATAGTAAAACTTAAATTATTTTCTCTATTTTAGTGAGCACTTCAGGTCTCTGTTTACTGGACCAGCTCCTTGATATGCACTGTGATTGTGAGAGTTATTTATTTCCTGAATCGACCCTGCTATGCCTTCTGCCCATTAAGTATTGCTTGAAATCACAGCCCCATGTACCTGGTGGGTCACAAATCCAACCATGACTGGTTTTAAATATGAATGAACTACTCTCATGACTTTCACAATGAAAAAGTAATTTATAAAGGCTCTTGATATGATCTCAGTCTTCCAAATCTATAACTAATTCTTGAACACTACAGAAATAATCTTACCTGAATAGAATCACATTTTCTGTTCATTATTTTTATTTATGAGGGTTTATATGTACAATTTTGTTTTTCTAGTCATGTGTTTTTATTTTCTTATTAATATTTTTTTCTTTTAGTGAACATTTATTATAGGGTACATGTGCTTGCTGGAGAAAGAGAGAAAGCGAGAAAGCACCCCCTGGGGGTATGGCCACTCATAATCTCTTCTCCATTCTCCTCTCAGGACTTTGGGCATAGAACACCTGTGCTCAACATGTTTCTTAAGCTGATGGATCTGGTACTCAAACTGCATAGTCAGCCATGTAGTACACAGCTGCCTTAAACATCCGGCCACTGGCTGGCACCTTCTATCTTTTTTTTTTTTTTTAAATGTTTGAGCACATAATTCCCCCATATTTGAACATGGATTCAGAATTATTTCATATTGAATGGTTCAGGCTTAAAATCTATTCCTTCTTCAGTGAAGATTTTCTGAGTTGTTCTCTTCCTTTTTGGTGAGGTTTTTACACGTGAGTTGAGATCTTTCATGATCTAATCACAAAGACCTCATCACTTTCTGGAATACGATATGGTATCCTCACTTCTTGCCAACGTGGTCCCTCAGTCCCTCAGCCTTAAAATGTTTTTCTATTTTTTACTTAGCCTAACTCCTTCTCCAGGTTTTCATGTTGATCTTTTGCTAAAGGTGTCTCTCCCCCATTCTTCCCTCTCTAAATTCCTTCCAAAACACACAGAATAGATCTGGGAACATTCAGAATGTGTTTCTCTAAATCTGGGCCAGTCTGGCTAATCCTGTTTAGGAATCCAGTCTCTCCTCTGGCTGTTGAAACCAGAAGTGACTCCCAAGGGTAGAAATGGGAGATGGGGGGGAAGACCTTTCAGCATCCCTTCTGCTCTGCCTGCATCATCAAGAAAGTCCTTTCCCAGCCAGAAAATGTATTTATAAAAACAATCTCTTGAAAGTGTGCTAATCAAAAAGAAAAAAAAAAAAAAAAAGAAAGAAAGAGAAAGAGAGAAAGGAATTTCTAACCCTAACCCACCGAACTTAGAAACACAGATAAATGTCTCTACTGGTTAATTAGTGCTGTTCCAAAATAACAAATAACTTTTTCCTTTCTTCTACCCATTCTTTTTTTTTTTTTTTTTTTTTTTTTTCTCTTTTTTTTTATTATTATCCATTTTTTGTTACATTGAATTACATATAACTTTACAGTGTATTACATTGCTTTTTCAAAAGGGAATGCCATGCATGTCAGTCAGTACAGAGACATTAATCTCCCCACTTCAACATTCAATATCTTTCCTATGTATCCCCCAATCATTATTATTATTATTCTAATTATTTTTTATGATAAACATGATTTTTTTTTTTTTCTCCAATTATCAGATCATAAAGTTCCCAACAAGAGGGAACGTAGACTCCACTCAGGGCTGGACCAAGGGTGGGTCTCGTGCAGCCCCGCAAATGTAGGTGAATCTCCATGGAACACAGTTTCAGGAACGCGGCTCAGGGAAGCAGAGACGGCCATCAGCTGATGCAGCACGGGAGGCAGACCCCGGCCACAGCTCGCTGGACAGACCCCGGCCACGGCTCGCGGGGCAGGCCCCGGCCACGGCACGCGGGGCAGGCCCCGGCCACGGCTCGCGGGGTCAGAACCCCGGCCACGGCTCGCGGGGTCAGAGCCCCGGCCACGGCTCGCGGGGCAGACCCGGGCCACGGCTCGCGGGGCAGGCCCGGGCCACGGCTCACGGGGCAGACCCCGGCCATGGCACGCGGGGCAGACCCCGGCCACGGCTCGCGGGGTCAGAGCCCCGGACACGGCTCGCGGGGCAGACCCGTGCCACGGCACGCGGGGCAGACCCCGGCCACGGCTCGCGGGGCAGACCCCGGCCACGGCACGCGGGGCAGGCCCCGGCCACGGCTCGCGGGGCAGACCCCGGCCACGGCACGCGGGGCAGACCCCGGCCACGGCACGCAGGGGCAGACCCCGGCCACGGCACGCAGGGTCAGAGCCCGGGCCACGGCACACGGGGCAGGCCCAGGCCACGGCTCGCGGGGCAGACCCCGGCCACGGCTCGCGGGGCAGACCCCGGCCACGGCACGCGGGGCAGGCCCCGGCCACGGCTCGCGGGGCAGGCCCCGGCCACGGCTCGCGGGGCAGGCCCCGGCCACGGCACGCGGGGTCAGAGCCCCGGCCACAGCACGCGGGGGCAGAGCCCCGGCCACGGCACGCGGGGCAGAGCCCCAATTGGGCCGGAACTCCAGAAGGGCACGTGGAGCGGAGCCCCCGCGCCCTGACCCCGCGCCCCAGCACGTGGAGTGGAGCCCCCGCGCCCGCCTCCCCAACTCCATGCGCCGGCACGCGGAGCGGAGCCCCCGACTGCCGCCCCTGGACGTTTAATTGTATCTAGTACTTCTTGCATATTATTCTCAAAGTTTTGGGCCATTATCTCAGTCTTTATGGTGGACCTTTCTAGGCCAGCCATTTTCTCTTCTACATTAGAGATTCCATTTTCTGAATGATCTAGTCTGCTTTTAATACTTTCAAGGAAGATTTTGTCTTCTACCCATTCTTGATTCCTTCTCTGGTATATTCTTCATCAAACCTTTAATTCCTTTTTCTGAAACACCGCTTCTCTTCCATTCCCAAAGCCAGTGACTTAAAATAATCCTCTTTCACATATTTTCTTTACAAACACGTGATCATTTTTCATATTCTATAATAACAAGTCACTTTTGTCTTTTATGATCTTCCTCCTGAAGGCCTTCATTATCCTTACTCCAGCCAGCCTTGGCTGTGTGCTCTCCAGGCCTGAGATATTTCATTCTGGGACGGGCTGTTCTTGTTCTTTTGGGTTGTGGTCATTGTTTTCTGAATCACATATCTTCCTCTCTTGGTTAAACATTCATTTTGCTGCAGTACATCCTTAAGTAACTCCTTAAGAAAGACTAGTGGGTAAATTTTAAAGATGACACTTGTCCACAAATGTCTTCCTTCTATTGTCTATTGCTTAAAGGTCTGACTGGGTGTAAAATTCTAGGTTAAAATTTACTTCCTCCCCAAAAGTTGAGAATGATTTTTAGGAGCTTCTAGCTTCAAAACTTGCTGTTAATGCTATGCATCATAGACCTCTCCATTCTCTAGCTGGTAATGTTTATCTTCTTTAAAGATTTTTGTGATTGTTCCTATTCCTTTTGTGAAATTTCACAAATATGTGCCTTGGTGAGATTTCACTTTCATCTGTTGTACTGGGCACTTGCTAAGCCCTTTCAGTTGGTAAGATGATACACATTTACCCTGGCAAATTTTCTTACAGGAGTTGCTTTTATGAGAAATTACATTTAATGCTTAAGAGGGAGGATTCTAGAGTTCTGAAGAATTTCCATTGAGCAATTTAAAAATATTTTTCTCTTCCTCAGTTTTCTTATCTAAAAATTGGGATAATAAAAGAACCTATTTCATTGGCATCCTCTGGATTAAATAAAAAAAGAATGTGTAAAGCCTTTAGAATAATGACAGACATCCGTTTTTATTTTAGACTTGAGTTTGAACAAAATGGATTACGCCTTGTATGGAAGATATTATAGCTCACCAAAGAGAGATTAAGCATGACAAATCAAAGAGAAATATAATATATAATAGGGAATTTGCTAAGGAAATGAGGACACTATTGCAGTTTTTAATTTCCTGGACTTTGTTACAAAACACAATGGATAAGTTAACTATATTACCCGGTGAAGAAAGGATTTGGATTTCCAAATCCAAGCTTTTTTAAAAATCAATCTTATGGGGACTAGTGAGGAAACAAGAGGCTTCATGGAGTTCTATATATTACCTCTATCAGAAGCCATGTATCCCCATCAGCCATTTACCACTTTGTTTTTCATAGTCACCGAAACTGGACAAAAACATTTTCGGGTAGTCTTGGGAAACTTTTCTATCAAAGTCTCTTTTGATGCCCAGCCAAACGGGAACTCTCATTCTGCAGAAGGATTTCACACATCTTTTAGCCATGCCTGAAGAGAGAACATAAAATCCATCACTCAGGGACATCATTTGGATTTGTGACTCTCTCTGGAGGCCAGCATACCCATAAAACAATGAATGGATTAGATCCATTCAAACGTGGAGTTTTTCATTTATGACAGATGTAATATTGATAATATCCTTTATTTAATAAGTCATCCAAGTATAATTCAATGCAAGTTTCTAGTATAAATTACCAGCCAAATTCATCTTGCTTGACTGTTTTATAACACTAGAGAGGAATGAGCACCACTGCATAGAAATTCTGTCTGAAATCTGAAGGAGGGCTGTTTCTGCAGCAAGACTGGCTATTCTGCTTCTCTGAAGTGGCACAAGTCTAGACCCTGTCAGAAAGTCATTCATGCTCTCCGAGTTCAGTCTGGCTGTGAGTGATTTGTGGCCAGATAGGTAACAGTGGGAAAAGGAGGGAATTCCTTTAGAAAACTCTATCAGCTCTGTCTTCCTTCCTTTATCACTACCCAGCTCTTTCTCACTGTTTTCTCCTGTAATGGATTTCTGCCTGTTCTAAGTCACTGTGATGTAGAACACAGACAGCCATGTCTGCTCTTCTGAGAGTGTGTAGATGCCTGTGAACCAAAGTGTCCTGAGAATGGTGAGGGACCAGACAGCATGGGATCAAAGGCTAAATGAAGTAAATATTTGGATTAGTGTCAAATGTAGAGATATAGATTATATGCAGTTGCACTTATGTGATATAGAAATAGGTTTAAAAAAATCATGTGAAAGGCAGGATTAGATCAGTATTTATTTCTGTACCTTTATTTATCCATTCCAGACTGGCTCCTCGTTACTAGGGGGACCTCACTCTCTAAGCCTTCATGTCATTTAATGCCCATGTGGGTCCATTCACAATTCCAACTTGATATTTTTGTTCTATTTGAACTGAATAACAAAATCCATATTAAAAAAATCTCTTCTTGCTTGTTTTGGGAAGATGCAGTGTATTTAAAAACCAGCCATAACTAAATATTGATTTCCCTTTTTCTTTTTTTGAGGGAATGGGGTAGGCGGTGGGGGGAGGGTTGCCATAGAACATGTGCATTCACTGGAGAGAGACAGAGAGAAGGAAAGTGAGAAATCACCCCCAGAAGGGATGGTCACACTGAAATCTCATCTCCATTTTCCTCTCAGGATTTTGGGCATGCACACATACGTGCCTGATGTGATTTTTAAGATGCCAGGTCTAGGACTTGAACCATGTTTAACAATGTGGGAGTCCTGTGCCTTACCCAGTAGACCACATGCTAGCCCCCTGATTTCCCTTTTACTGACCCATTATTGACTTTTTTTTTGGCAGGACCCTATTGCAGGTAGGGGTGCCCAAAATCTTGTTTTTGTCCCATATTCTTTTCTCACTGCATTATGGTAACACAAGAACTGACCAATGTCTTTTTCAAAGCATTCTCTATCACCTTTATATGATTTAAAAATCAGTGTCCACCCCTACTTTGGAAATAACTGACACTTTCCATCACCTGCAGGTCTCATATATATAGTTTTCCACGAAGTCATGTTGGTTACTCCTCCAAAACATCTTTAGGAAAACAGAATAATGAGGACATCCTTGTTGCAGGGTGAGTCTGAGAGGCAGCTGGGCCTTGTCTTCTCTCCTAGCCCTGGCGCTTAGTAGTTGTGGGCCTTAAAGTAAAACTGCTAAACTATTTTGCTCAACCTTCCAAGACGTATAGTGAGGATTAAAATAGAAAATATCTGTAAACTACTTATCAGAGTTCTTAGCCCATAGTAAGTGATGTATAACTGATTCTCCTGGGTGACATGATGTGATACGAAAGTTTTCCTGGATGAATGCTATATTCAGAAACTCAGCATACTCTAAATGTATACATCTAAAATAGAATTTATGTTATTTCCCTAGAATTGGCATCGTCACTCAATTCCCTGCTTTAGTTAGTGGTATCATCTCCCTTCATTTCCTCACCTGAAGTTTCTTATTCCATATGGAATGCTTTTAATAGTCTGTCCCTTTTACTTCAGGCCACTTTCCAAGCCCACTTCAACATCGCCCTGAACTATTTTATTTTTCCTTTCCCCATTTTTCCCACAATGGTGCCAGGTTTATCTTTTAACTAACAAGATTTTAGCTCTGAGCCTGAAATATCTAGGGAATAAAAATATTTGGTGAAGTGGTTTCTATGTATCTTTTCAACATTTATGTCTATTATTCTTGTTTGTTTTATGATTCTACATTGCTGCTTTTGCCAAAAAATCTTAATGTCCATCTTCTGGCCCCAGAAAAAAACTCACATGGATTATTCCAGAAAAGGACATTTTGAGGACCAGCAGGTAGCGTAGTGGTTAAGGCTCTGGACTCCCACGGGGTGGACCAAGGCTTAAGTCCTGAATCTGGCAGCTTGAAACTCATGCTGGGCAAGTGTGCTTGTATGCCCAAAATCTCAAGAGGAGAATGGAGAATGGATTGGGGCATGGCCATCCCCCTGAAGAGTGATTTCTCGCTTTTTGTCTCTCTGGTGAGTGTACATGCCCTATAGCAAAAATCTTTCTCTAAAAAGAAAAAAAAGCAAGAGAATCTGACACTTAAAAAGTGGAACTTTGTTTATACTTTCTAGTGTGGATTTTTTCTTCTACCCTTTATGATAATTTCTCTTTTAACTCTGAGAAGGTTTATCTTTTGGGGATTTAAAAAAATATTCATATAGAAATGTACCTGGAATTTCTTGAGAAAGAGTTGAAATCGAAAAAGTAACCCATACACAGACACTTGAGATGGAGATAATAAATATTCTCATTGGTAATTTGACTTTGATATAGATTGCCCTGTATTATCATTATTGTTTTTTAATTTGTTTTTATGAGATGTATTTGTGAGTTTCCTTATACAAACATTTTCTCACAAAATATTGAAAACAGAAACTTACGCTTTACTGGCTAATCCCAACCTTCTTGATTATTTTGAAGTTTTCTAAATTTAACATTCTACACTTTGGGAAATGCACAGGTAACCTTATATTTTTAAATCATCTGAAAGGAGACTAGTATGACAACAAGGCCTTTTGGTAGATGGTAGAGGTCTCCCTTTAAAGAATGCATGATTCCCACATTAATCAAGGTAGAGCAAAGTCAGGCAAGGGCAGAAACTTAACTGAAAATCACTTAAGAAATTGAAGACTCCTACAGGGGTCTGGAGAAGGAAAAGATACTTTTATTCTCTTTGGAGTTGGTGTTGAGACTATGAAGACGAGGTGTACTTAGAAAGTTCTCCTTGTCTCTTTGGGTCACGGTAGGCTGGATTCTATGAAATGGAAGAGACAAGAAATGGCCGGGAGGCAGATTTTTGCCACAATGATGCAGGTCAAGACCTAAAGGACAAAAAGGTGTCAAGAGATGACTGGTACATGGTTTGAGACTTTAGATCATAAAAGCAGCCACAACCAGTTTAAAGTTTTCTGTGTGGTAGTTCCCTTTTCTTTTGTCTTTTAATAAAGTTTTATTAACCATTACAAACTCCAATTGTGCTCTGAAAAAACTAAGGAATATGTGAAATTAAAGGAGAGGGGCAACTACTCTCCATTCTAAGACACAGATGAAATGTGGCTCAGATCAGAATTGGGAAACCCAGGTAAGTATCAGCTGTTGGCTATCCCAGGTGACTAGTGAATACCAGAATAGATTTTGAGGCTATATTGCAAATGGACTCAGGATTCCCAGAACTACTCAGGAAGAGGAAACTTAGCAAAAAACCTGTATCCCTAAATCCAACAGGATGAGTGCTTATACCAAAATAAATTAGTAAAAATAAAATTAAAAGGAAGTACTATTTTATTTCAAAGTCATAGTCTTATGAGGCCTGGAGTATATGCATTAAAATAGTTTTTCTGTTTTCAGTTTTTCTTGTTCTTCATCCAGTTCCTGCCTAAATGAATGTGTTAAATTTCCCAACTGTAGTTAGAAATGTAGTGACATCTTTCCAGTGAAGGCCTTCATTACACTTGAGAGAAAGGCTATAACATAAGAGGAAGAACAGTTTATTAGAGCACATAAAGAATAATGGTACCTTAAAACTAAAAATACATTATTTTTAGAAATTAATTTTTGAATCTATGTTAATATGTAATATATGTGTTAATTTTATGTATGAGATAAATTATCTTGATGTGTTTTTGAATTGCTAAGACTGAATTGAGACTGAATAATTTGAGACTAATTTAAAAATTAATAAAGGTTTAAGGACTCACAATTCTTGTTTTTGTTTTATTTTATTTTACTTTTTTTTTGAGATTTTTGTTGTAGGGTGCATGCACTTGCTGGAGATACAGAGACAGAAAGCAAGAAATCACTCTCCAGGGGGGATAGCCATGCCACAATTCCCTCTCCTCTCTTCTCCTTTTGGGATTTTGGGCTTGCATGCACACATACTCAGCATATCTCAAGCTGCTGGGTCAGAGACTTGATCCATGGTTGGCCACATAGAAGTCCAGCACATTAACCACTATGCCACCCGTAGGCCTCAAGGACGCACTGTTCTGATGACTGAAAAGTCCAAATTTGTAGGCCTGGCACCAGGTTAGCCTATGAAATAATCAACAGAAGCACAGATGGTGGTGGCATATATATAAAAAGTGAGCTGCAGGCAGTTCTCTTTTGTAACAGTTAGCTCTGGGACCAGCAGATGGCATAATGGTTACGTCACTGAACTCCCATGTGGTTGACCACAGTTTGAGTCCTGGACTTGGCAGCTTAAAACTGCTGCCAGGGGGACCAGCAGTTAGCGTAATGGCTATGTTGCTGGACTCCCACGTAGTCGACCGCGGGACTCCCACGTAGTCGACTGCGGTTCGCGTCCCGGACCCGGTGGCTTAAAACTCACGCTGGGCGTGTGTACATGCGTGCCCAAGATCCCGAGAGGAGAAAGGAGGAGAAGGGATTGTGGCATGGCCATCCCCGCTGTGGGGTGATTTCTCGCTTTCTGTCTCTCTGTCTCTGTCTTTCTGGCGAGTGCACGCACCCCATAGCAAAGACCTCTAAAAAAAAAAAATAGAAAAAAAAAAAAAACTCATGCCAGGTGCATGTGCATTGATACCCAAAATCCCAAGAGGAGAATGGAAGAGAAGGGATTGTGGTGTGGTCATCCTCTAAGGGGGTGATTTCTCACTTTCTCTCTCTCTCTCTCTCTCTCTCTCTCTCTCTCTCTCTCTCTCTCTCTGTCTTTTTGGGGAGTGCATGTGTGCTATAGGAAAAACTTCTCCAATAAAGAAATAAAAAATAAGGGAATTGGGACCGGCAGTTAGCGTAATGGCTATGTCGCTGGACTCCCACGTAGTCGACCGCGGTTCGAGTCTCGGACCCGGTGGCTTAAACTCACGCCGGACGCGTGTGCGTGCGTGCCCAGGATCCCGAGAGGAGAATGGAGGAGAAGGGATTGCGGCGTGGCCATCCCCCCTGGGGGGTGATTTCTCGCTTTCTATCTCTCTGTCTCTGTCTGTCTGGCGAGCGCACGCACCCTATAGCAAAAACCTCTCCAAAAAAAAAAAAAAAAAAAAAAGGGAATTCACTGAGTCTCCCAAGTCACCATTAATCTATCCATGAGCATAATGACTCCATGATGTAATCACAATGATCTATTAAGTTGCTGGAAAAGTCATGATGCATTTTTGCATAGAAAAAAAATATGTCTTGAATTTTCTGACAACCCAATAATTTCTTACTTCACCTCTCAACACCACCTCCCAAAACCAAATTCCCAAATATGAAACTTTTGGAGACAAGTCATTATCCAAACCATAACACAAGCCTAACTGTATTTATAAATATACATCAGGTAAACAGGTACAGTTCAAAAATACCTAATATATTGAATTAAAATGTTTTATGAAAACATAGATCTATTACCAGCTGGATATAAGATATATTTGGTTTAGGATTGTGTAAATCTACATAAAATTGATATAATATTTACAAATATTTAATATTTTAAAAGTAATTTAAATAGCAAGCAAGAGTTTTTTTGTTTTTTGTTTTTTTTTTCCTTAGGCCACTTCTTCTTCTCCCCTGCAATATTCTCTGCCATCTCACGCCAGGAGCTGGCATAACATTTTGTGACTCCTCCCAGGAAAAAGGCCAAGGGAATCTGAAAAAAATCTTTCATGCCATTTAGGAATGACTGTGCGACTAGATGTATATAGAGTGGAGAAGAAAATACTTGAATGCAGGAATGTAATAAAATTTCTGTCTGGTCATAGAAATTACAGAAAGGATTCTTTCATAAAATGAGAGGTGAAAGATTTGATTTCTAATTTAAATTCAAAAGCCTAAGAATCTGGGACATTGCTGGCATAAGTCCTGGAGTCCAAAGACTGAAGACCCTCATTTTGATGTCCTAGGAACAGGAGAAAAAGAATGTATCCGAAGACCAGGAAAGAGAGAGAAAGAGAGTCCAATTTGCTTTTCCTCTGCTTTTGTTCTCTCAGCCCATAGGCAACTGGGTGGTTGGCGTCTGCTATCACTAAGGCTAGATCTTCCCAACCTAGTCCACTCAGACTCACATGCCTCTCTCTTGTGGAAATTACAGACACACCCCCAAAGTTTGCTCTATCAGTTCTCCAAATATTCCATCTAATCAACACCTAAAATAAACATGTATTTTCCTTTATTGTGTAATTTTTAACCTTTTCTTTTGATTGCCAAATACACATACACATACATGTACATAGATTCTGCCTATACTTCATGAACATCACAAAGAAATAAATAGCTAAATCATTCATGCAGATGTTTTTCTAACACCAAATAATCATGAAAGGCTAGAATTCTAAACACCTGTATTTCTCAAGGAGACTGACTTGTGGCTGCTATGCTGAGTATGTGAAAAAACGTGATAGGCCTGCAGTTCATTTAATCTCTGAGGATATGAATAAGAATAGCTGGAAATGCCATGATCTGGGCTGCCAATCTTTATTTATTTTGTTTTTTATGTTTACCAAGGATATATTTCTTATTTTATTTAATCCCATCATAGATGGGTAAAAATGATACTAGTAACCTAATTAATAAAAATAAATAAGACAATAAGTAAAATATATAAACCAGATAATTTAGGTTTAGGCAGTTAAAGCAGCCAGCCTAAGGTGAATACTAATAAATGATAAAACAGAAATGGTTAATGAAGATGAAAAGACTTTAGCATAAGATACTGGTATTACCTCAGTACTTTTCTGAAAAAAAAAATGTAGAGCTTATAGTTTAATATTCTCAGCAGAAACTGTCAGAATTATTACCAAATGCACGAAAAAAAATTATGGCGTAATTAGATTATGGCAGAACACAATTTATGATTGCTTAGTTTAATACTAGTCTCTGTATCTGTAAGTAAAGGGAAAATGCTGAATGGTTGCCTTTTCTGATCAAAAAGTTTTCTATTTCCTTTTCTGAATCAATTTACCATGCTTTCAGTATCACAACAGTTTTCAGCTGAGCTTTTATTTGTAAAGGTAGAAGCTTCTTGAGACAATTTCTTTTGTGATCGATAAAGCATTTCCCCCTCCTCCTCAGCAGCCTGCCACCAGACCGGCAGTGGTAAAACCTGTCTCCCTTAAGCTACAGAGTTCTCTGTAGCTTCTGTAAAGAGTCAAGGTACCTCCCGGCAGAGAAAATATATATATTCATGTTTCTCCACATCCTTTGTCAGGCTAAATTTGAAAGACTGGAACATAATTTTTTTTCAAAATATTGATTAATATGGCTATTTTCAGTAAAAAACAACCCAAGTTGAATCAGTTGTTTAGTATCAAGTATCCAAAAAAATTGCTTTTTTTACTTGCATGTCAATTAGAAATAATCTAGTTATACAATGTTTTGCAACCACAACTTTAATGTACCCGAATGTTAACTCATGTATTTTTTTCTAAAGTACTAAAATTATATGATGCTTTATAATTTCTTTCTTATGGATATAAAATTTGAAATATTTCTCTTGATTTTTGAAGTAGACATATTAAAAGACAAAAATAATTGACTCCTTGTTAAAGATTGGCTTTAAAATGACCAGTTCTCTTTAAAATTATGTTGTCTTGGCCAAAGTGAATAAAAGAAACTTTAATAAGAAGACAACAAGTAAAATACATATCTATGATCACATATAAGTTAACAATAGAATTTTGATTTGAACTATTTTATCTATGAGTAAATAAATGGATTTAAATGATAAGGAAAGAAATGCAATTAGTATTTTAAAAAGGAATCATTAGAATATATGAAGAGTATTAAAGGTGAATTACTTGGGACATACTTAGCACAGTTATAGGAACTGTGAAGGACAACCTGTTCTGTTTGGTTGAGAAAAAGATGTTAGTTATTAAATAATGTTGAAAAAAATGTAACAGAATATGAGACTAAATTGTATATTCTATAATTGCTTTAGGTGTTCAAACAAATAAAAGATTGATGAAGGCTCTGTTAGAGGGTGGTATTCCAGCTGAGCCTTAAAGCAAAGGTCAACTTTGAATTGATAGAGGTGAGAAAGGGAGACATTCTGGATGAGAAGGGCAACGTGAGGGAAATCCTAAGGGTAAAAGTAAGCATGGTGTGCATTTTCACTTTGTGAAAAAGTAATAATACTGAGTGCCTTAACCCAAATAGCATAGAGATGATTCTAGAAAATGTCTTCATTTTCATCTCCTTTATGATTTTGCAGGCCTTGTTCTTACTAGCTTGTTAGAACATTAGCAGTAGCAATGTATATTATGTAATAATGAAAATAACCCTAGTCATATTGTTTTGCCTAATAATCTGTACTTCCAGTTTTCAGCATCGACATATACCAATTAACAATCATTTGTAAATGCACTTCTCCATACTCACTACTTGGCACTTAAGTAGTAGTATATAAGTAATATGATGAAGAGACTATAGTCATTGGTATTAAGAACAATGACTAATTTAGCCAGGTTTCCAAGAAGAGGTAAAGGAAGAAGGCCTATATAAAAGTGTATAATTGACACTGGGCATCTTCAAACTTTTTTCTAAGTTTCTTGAGACAAACTTCTTTTTTTTATTTTTTAATTTTTTTAAAGAACAGACGGGTAAGCAATAATGCTTATATATTTATATTGGATGTGAGAGTAGGGCAAGAGATAGTTTATCACAGTCAGATAGCATTATAGGCACTCAGGGTTTTACAACTAAAAGAAAAAATAGAGAAGTAGGAACAAGCAAATAGAGAATGATTAATTAGGAGAATCTAGTGCAATCTGCAAGAAAATTCCTCCTAAGAAAGTGCAATAGAGGAAAAAGTTTTTTAGTGGTTCATGGCCATCTTTTGATTTTGATAGTTATTCATTGAATACCCTTTAGTGTATTAAATAAGGTGTGTATGCATGTGTGTGTATTTGTATAATCAGCACAACAAACCTACAGTTTAATGTTGCAATTTTATAATGTGGTTCCCAAACAGTATCAGCATCACCTGGAAGCTTGAAGAAATTATTGAGCACAACTAACACCTACTGAATCAGAAACCTCTTTTTTTTCTTCCATGAGAGAGAGAGTGAGAGAGTGACATTTCCAAAAGGGACTTTACGATGCAGTCTTCTTCCAGATGCATCTAGTCCAAATCACAGGCTCACAGACACATGTGCATGCCAGGCATGCTCAGCGAGATTCTGGGACACAAATCCAGAGCCTTTCCCATGTGGTGTGGTTGTGTCACCACTGTGTCATCATCACCTGGCCACATGAATCAAACTTTGACAGTGAAGCTGAGCAATCAGTGTTTCAACACACCCTTAGATGGTTCTAATGCATACTAAGTTCCGGAGCACCAATTTGATCAATATAATTGCTAAGGATAAGACTAAATAAAAAGGAGAAAAGCTCTGGTTAAATTTAATTTAAAAATAAATTTTTGAATATAAGTAATATATGAAAAATACAAGGATCATGAAGGTAGTATTGGAACTATTGAAGTTTAAAAATAGTGCTTTACAGTATAGAATTGTAAGAACTATTGTTTGACAAGAATTTACAGGGAAGAACAAATGAGAAAATAAAGAAAAGAATGAGGAAAAATAGGAAAGAAATAGCACTTAATGTAAACATTCATGTATCAGTAAGGACCATTTGGAAGATCCATTATCAAAAGGTCAGTAAGCCGTAAGTTGGGTCTCTCTTGCCTAATGTTGAATAACTGGACCTCACTGTTACAAATAATTCAGTTAAAAATAGCACGGCAGAAAAATCTTTGACTTTATGGCCCAAGCACAGAAGCACTTCCCAGATGGCCTGAATTAATGGACATTTTGTTTGTTAAAACACCAAATGTCTAAAAGCAAATTAGAGTCATTTGGGTCAGAAAACCCTGCTTTAATTTTCCCTCTTTTTGGCAGTAATCCAGTTAGGATAGTCTTTGTGCCACTATCTCTAATCAAGGAATTTGTGCAGACCTCAAGGGATCATATTTATCTTCAACAGAGAATAGCAAAGATTGTTTAGTTAGCCTCTATCATGAAGCCAATGTGAAATTTTCTAGGTTTACATTTAATAATCTAAAGAGTTATGATTAGGAAGTACCCATTGATAAGTTTAATAAATTAAAAATTTTAGCAGAATAATTTCTGGACACAGAGCGCACTAACTCTAAAGAAACAAATGTCTGTCGGCATTTTTTAAAAAGAAACCTACTTTGAGTTTTGTTATTAATATATAGGAGTTCTGATTTTAGTGATGCATTTTTTTTCCTTCCTGAGAAGGTCAGGGGAGAGACACATATAGGTATTTTTGACAGGATCTCAGCATGTCTTGAGACTCCTGTCCAGCCCCCAATTAGCTAGGATTCCAGGAACATCCAGCTATAACAGGATGTTCAGGTTGGCCTGGGAACCCATTCTGGGTCTCCCATGCAGTTTCCAGCCTCCCAAGTGGTGATGATATCTATGCACCACTGCAGCTGGGCCTAGTGATGCATTTTTAATTTAAATATTTAAAATCTACTTTAAATTCCACTGGCTAGTCACATTACTCAGTGGTATATAGTTAACTTTTTGGTTGAAACATTATCATAAAATTTTACCCCTGTGTGCAGGGACAAATGAGTAAGCCACATCCCCAAAGGGTCAGAAGTGGGTAGCAAGCATTGTAGTGTATCTCTTGGGAAGAGGCAAGAGTTTGGAGAGAGACCTGCTCTATGTCACAAGAAGGGGCTGATGATAGCTGAAGATGGAGCAGAAACACTTCATAGAATCTTTAGCATTCCACACCTCACACTAAGTACATCACTGGAAGAATTTAAAGTTGATGGTACACTGAGGGAATTATGTTAACTAAAAAAAATCTCTCATCCAACTCAATTACTGGGGAGATTGACTCAACTATCCATGCTAATAGTCTCAGAGAAGAAAAGATGTTCAATTTCTGACTTTAAGTATCGTTTACTTCAGTCTGTACTATTGGCATGAATGCAATGCCTGACATTCACTTATATCTGTTTCTTTCTTTGCTTTTCCTGATGTATACCAGACTTGATTCACCTAGTAACAATACTACAAAATATGTCACACAGAATCTGTAAGGAAAAACAATAAACCTCAAGTTTGAGGTTTTCTTAGAGAGAGATTTTTGCTATAGTGCACATGCGCTTGTCATTGCCAGAGAGACAGAGAAACAGAAAGCAAGAAATCACCCCTCAGGGGGGATGACCATGCTGCAGTCCCTTCTCCTCCATTCTCCTCTTGGGATTTTGGGCACGCATGCACATGTGTCCAGTGTGAGTTTTAAGTCTCTGGGACTGGGACTCGAAACTTGGTTAACTATGTGGAAGTCCAGTGATGTAACTGTGTCACCATCTGCTGGTCCCTCGTTTGAGATTTTTACAGACCTTTCTCAAAGATAGGTAAAATAAATAGGCAAAATTTTTCAAAGGATACAGCTAATATACTTTTACCAAATGGTGAAAACCTGTCACTTCTAGTCAAGATTGTCAGAGATTATAGCCACTTCAACAAATGAAAAAGCATACCGGTAATAAACAACTACTCTGAGCTTTTTGTTCACAGATGGCATGATTGTCAATATAGAAAATCCTAAATATAAATTTATAATACTTTTTTAAAGTTGATGTATTTATGAAGGGAAGAGAAATAGAAAGGAAGAATATTCTCTGTGGACTCTTGCTGCAGTGGCCCACCTCCAGAGTCTACCAGCCCTAGATCATAAGCACACATGTACCTTGTGCACTCAGGGAGGTTTCTAGGCACATACTCACGAGAGTCAGCCGGGCAGAGCACCATTCACTGTTATAACACTGCGTGGCCCCTAAATATAAATTTAGAAATTTATAAAAACCCATGAAAACTAAGTGAAGTGATAAGCTACCAAGCTCATAAAATACAAAGTCAGTATTTTAAAAATAGATCGAATGTCTCTATACTAGGAATGAACAATTAAAAATGCAATGTAAGGGGACCAGCAGTTGGCGTAATGGCTATGTCACTAGACTCCCGTGTAGTCGACTGCGGTTCGAGTCCGGGACCCTGTGGCTTAAACTCGCACTGGGCATGTGTGCATGCATGCCCAAGATCTCAAAAGGAGAAAGGAGGAGAAGGGATTGCGGCATGGCCATCCCCACTGTGGGGTGATTTCTTGCTTTCTGTCTCTCTGTCTCTCTCTGTCTTTCTGGTGGGTGCACGCGCCCTATAGCAAAAACCTCTAAAAAAAAAAAAATAGAAAAAAAATGCAATGTAAAGTATAGTCACTGTGACACAGGCTGCAGGGGTAGTGTTGATTGATCCTGAAGATTATATGGGAAGCTTGTTGTGTGGACTGGCTCTATCTGATTACACTGGGCACACTCATCATTCTGGCTTTCTGCAGGGCCGAGGGAGGATTGTGATGTGAAAACCCTGTCAAGTCTCTCTCTTTCTCTCTCTCCCTCAGCAAATAAATACACTGAAAAAATGGAAATGAGAAAAACCATATGCAGCAGTATCAAAAACATGAAATTCTTCTCATCACTTTAACAAAATATAAGCAAAACAGATGCATTGATAATTATAAAACATTTCTGAGAGAAATTTAAGAAGATCTACAACAATATAACTATTTAGTGTGCTTTTTCTTTTAGAGAGAGATTTTTTTGGTATAAGGCGTGTTTTTGTCAGAGAGATAGAAAGACAGATAGAAAGCCAGAAATCATCCCATAGGTTGATGGCTATGCCACAATCCCTTCTCCATTCTCCTCTCAGGATTCTGGGCACACATGCGCGTGCGCGCACACACACACACACACACACACACACACTCCTGGTGTGAGTTTTAAGCCACTGGTTCTGGGACTCGAACTGCTTTCGACTACATGGGAATCCAGAAACATAATCATTACACTATCTGCTGGTCCCCATAGTAGTGTGCTTCTTGATAGAAAGGTTCAATATTATTTATTACTTTTCTCCAAATTAATCAACAGACTTAATGGAACTTTATTTAAATTCAAATTGAAACTATTTTCTAGGAACTGATAACTTTATGCTAAAAGATTCAGAATAGGGAATAGGACCAGCAGGTGGCATGGTGGTTGGGGTGCTGAACTTCCACATGGCCAATCATGGTTCAAGTACCAGACCTGACACCTTGCTTTCTCAGTTTCTCTCTCTCTCTCTCAACTACAGCAAGTTAAAAATATAATAGTTAATCAAATTAAATAATTCTTTTAAAAAGTATTTTTTAAAAAAGAATAGGCAATAAAATTTAGAAAAAGAAAAAAGTGTTTAGGCACTTATACTGTCTATATTAGCAGTTATTTAGTTAACAATTAGCTTTACTTAGCACAAAGTTGCATTACCGAGGACAATGTGACACTGGTATAAGACCCTGGGTCATATACATATCATAGATCAATGTAACATAATATAGGTCAATGAACAGAACAGAGTAGAAATATACTCACATATTTTAATTAACTCTAGAGACACATAAGATAATTCAATGGGGAAAGAAAAGTCTATTCAAGAAATGTTGGTACAAGTCAATATTCATATTGAAAAAAAACCCTGACAATGAAAAAATAAAATTAACATTATGAACAATGATCTGAACAAGAAACCAAACTATAAGGCCAGCCCACGGTCTGGTAATTAAGAAAGGTCAATCTCATAAGGCCAACTATGAGTTTCAATTCTGGACCTGGCAGTTTGAAAAACACAGGTGGCATGTGCTTACATGCCCCAAATTCCTACAGGATGGAGAAATGGAGAAGGGATTGTGGTTTAAACACACCTCATATTGGATACTTTCTCTCTCTGTCTATCTCTTTTGTCTCTCTCTGGTGAGTGTACATGCCCTCTGGAAACACTTAAAAAAAAAAAAAGAAAGAAACCCATCTATAAAAATTCTAGAAGAAAACATGAGAAACTCTTTATGACTCCAGGTTAATCAACAATTTCTTGGAATCAGGGATCATTTGTTATTTAGCTCTGTAAAATGGAACCTAGAGAAGTGATTGGTATATAGTAATACTGAACAGAAACATAACCAGAAGATAAACATCCTCTCATAGAGCTTAGAAAATGGATTTGAGAAGTACTACCTCTCAGTTGTGTTGGTTTCTTGTCTAGAACTTCCATAAACTTTAATGTTGGAAGTAAGGACTCCTTATTTGATTCTGGGTACTCAGGGTTTCTGTATTTATTTTAGAATTGAATACTCTTTAACAAAATCCTACTCTATTTGAATGGCATATATTTCTATCTTTCCTTGGATCCAAGAACTTCCAGGACTGTTTTTAAGGCATCTTGACTCCATGATAAAAATATTGTTATAACGCATCGGTCATTTCACGAATGTGGGCATGCGCTTTTGTCTGAGAGTCATTAGGTATGTGCCAGGACTGCTGTAAGAATCATGTGACTTACAGCTCCTGCCCTTGCTCTTTTTTTTCTTTCTCCTTTTCTCTTATTCATTTACTTGCATCTCCCTTAACTTTATCACCTTTCTATTTTATGACTAAAAAGAAAGGTAAGTTGTAAAATATGAGAGGGAATAGGAAAGAGAAAAGAGAATAATTAAATTCAAGAAAAGAAAACATGTAGATAGAGTTCTGGAAACAGAATAATAAATCCTTCAGGGAAGAGTGAAATCCAAAAAAAATTGTTAAAAGCTCCATCTGTGAACATACAAGCCAGCCAGAGGGTGGGGTGAAGTCGGAAGTTTTGGGTATTTAGAGTCTTCCTATCCATGGAAAAATGTACAAAGTAAATTAAAATATTTTTTTAGAGAGACATTGTTAAATATCTTTCAAAATAATTTTCTCTGAAAATGTTTTTCACCCAAACAAGTTTATAGGTAATAAAATTTCAATTTAATATCTAGAAAAGTCTTTACAAGTTCTAAAGATTTTCATAGAACCTCACCCATCTTCAGTTCTCCTTATTGAGGATGGTGCACATTTTTGGAATTGGTTCAGAGAACAGTTAAGCACCATCTGTGTGCCATTTACAGTAGGGGAAAAAGTATCTTTAAACTATTTATATTCTGAGACTTTTAAATTCTTGTTGGACACAGTAAAATCAGTTCTGGTTTCAGGAAGTAACTTGGCCTTATACAACTTATACTCAAAGAATGAATAACTGAGATAAAAAGCCTTGCTGAAGAAATTATCTCAAGAAATACAGTTGCTTGTCTTAAGAAGTGATGCATAAAATTACAGGTTATCTGGTTAAATTGTATAAATCTAATCAATAGTGCAGAATGATCATTAACTAGCCTATGGTGACTAACAGAAACCAATTCATAGGCTTCCTTTATATGACATGATTTAATTGTTTTCAAATGGTTAAGATAAGTTTTAAAAAAATGTCAGACAATAATCATAGCCTATTCAGTTGGGAGAAATTATTAATAAAATCAAGAACCTAATCCATTAGACAAAATAGTTTGAGGCTGGTAGGTAGTCTCACCTGTCAATTGTAAGTATTTTGGTATTTTATAATCATCATATATTTTAGCATGAGAAGTTGTGTTCTTTTTCACTTTAAAAATCTAAGGGTTCAACAGTGGTGCAGAGGTGGGGTACAATGTTCTATCAGGCCAACCCATGTGTGAAGTTCCCTGTGGTCCCAAGATCTCCCTGAATATGCTGGACATACGGTTGCCGGTGATTCGGGGCTGGCTGAAGCTGGGATATCAAGATCCTGTTGGGGTGCTTTCTCTCTCTCTCTCTGTGTGTGTGTGTGTGTGTGGGTGTATCTCACTTATGGAAATGCATTTTAAAAAGTCTTATAAGAAGATGATCTTTTTAATGAGACAGAAACCATGACAACTACGTGGGAATGCAGATTAACTCTTCATTTTTTTAAAAAAAGTATTATTTATTTAATTTTATTTATTATTATTTTTTTTTAAATTTGCTATAGGGCATGTGCATACGTGTGTGTGTGTGTGTGTGTGTGTGTGTGTATGAGAGAGAGAGAGACAGAAAAAGAGAGAGAGAGAGTGAAAGTGAGAAAGCAAGCCACCAGTTCTGGGATTCAAATTACAGTGTGCCACCTGCTGGCCCCCAGATTAACTCTTTAAACAAATAATTTTTATATTCAACATAATTTGAGGGCTGGTCCCATAGCTTAGTAGTTAAAGTAGCTGGATTTCACATGGTCAACCATACAGTTCAAATCCCAGCCCCCCAGGCTAGAGAATCACACTGAATTCATGTGCACACACACCCTAAATCCTGACAGGATGGAGAAATGGAGAAGAAATTATGATGTGACCATACCCCGTTAAAGAGTGCTTTCTCCCTCTCTTTTCTCTCTTTCTGTATCTCTCTGGTGAGCACAGGTGATCTCTGACAATAACATAAAATTAGTTGAGAAATAATATCTACATGATTATTGTAGTTTTCATTTTTAAGGTTTTTGCCCATAGGGCACATGTGCTTGCAGAGAGAAACAGAGAGAAGGAAAGTGAGAAATCAACCCCCAAGGGAGATAGCCATGCCACAATCCCTTCTCCTTCAATCTCCTCTCAGGATTTTGGGCATGCATGCACACACACCTGGTGTGATTTTCAAGCCACTGGACCTGGAATTAGAACCATAGTTGGTCATGTGGGAGTCCAACACCTTAACCACCATGCCACCTGTTGGCCCTGTATTGAGTGTTAATTTTAAGTACAATTAGCAATTGAATCCATTGCTTCAATTAGTTTTATTTGTTGACCTTTTATATAAAATCTAAAATTTTCCCTTTTAGTTGAGTAGTCTGAGATGGAGAATAGATGATGAAGTTATGCTTAAATATCCTAAATAAGTCCAGAGGTCATTCATTAGGCTAACAATTAAATTTTGATTGATTGCAGCCATGACACTCTATATAAACACTGTATCTTGGAAGGATGAAAATTTAGTTCACATTGGAAGCTTATTTTTTAAGTAGCTTCTGGGAGCTTCCTATATCAAATACAAATGTCATAGCAGTTTTTGAAGTGTTGTTTGGGGCTCCATGGCATCCCTAAATTATTTACTTGGCTCCAAATTAAAAATAGCAACATTAGATTATTGAGAAAGTTGAATGGGAAAAGAATAGTTTTTGCAACAAATAGTGCTGGGATAATGAATATACAAAATAATGAAATTGAACCCCCCACCTATCATATACAAAATTAATAAAAAGTGGATCAACTGTTTAAATGTAAGAGCTGAAGCTATAAACTTCTTGGGAAAAAAATTACAAGCTTTTTTTTTTTTTTGTCTTCTTTTTAAAATTTGCCAGAGAGCATCTGTGTTTGTCAGGGTTAAAAAGAGAGTGAGAAAGCATCCTCTGTGGGGGAAGGTCATGACATAGTCCTTTCTTCTCTATCTGCTCTTTCTCAGGACTTTGGGCATGCACACACATCTTCCCAGGATGTTTTTCAAGCTGTTGGTCTAGGACTTGAAGCACATGGTTGGCCATGTGAGATCCTGCTACCTTAACTGCCAGACCATGGACTGGCCATAAATTTTTATCAATTTAGAGTGGTGGGGTAGCAGAAAAAGAATTTAAAGTAGGTATAATTATATTGAAGGATTAAAAAACGATTTAGGAGAAAAAATGAAGCATATTTTAAAAGCAAACAAGTGGAACTTTTTGATATGAAAAATGAAACATCTGAGGCAAGGAGGTCACCAGCTGAGTTGAACTATATGCTAGATACCACAGAAGAAAATATTTAGTGACAAAAAGTCAGGGAACTAGAATGTATCAAAATTGAAACACAGAAAGAAAAAATGTTATAAAATAGTGAACAGAGATTCAGTGACTTAGGCATCAGTAAGTGCTCTAGCACACATGCAATTGATGTCCTTGATGGAAAGGAAGGTAGGGCATAAAATAAATAAGAATGAATAATTTTTAGATTTGGTGAAATACATAAACTAATATATTCATAAAGCTCAATAAAACCCAGACTGTGTATATATGAATGAAACCGCATCCAGGCACATCATCATCTAACTATCAAAAACAAGTGATAAAGAGAAAGTCTTCAGAGAAAATAATTCATTATACAAAAGAATGAAGAAATTAATTGACTTGCTGTTACATGTAATGCAAGCCAGAAGACAATGAGATGATAGCTTTATAGAGCTGAGGGAAAAGTTGATCTCAAAAATACCTTTTAAAACTATAGCAATATTGGGAACCAGCAGTTAGCGTAATGGCTATGTCACTGGACTCCCATGTAGTCGACCGCGGTTCGTGTCCTGGACCTGGTGGCTTAAAACTCACGCAAGGTGCGTGTGTTTGCGTGCCCAAGATCTGGAGAGGAGAATGGAGAAGAAGGGATTGCGGTGTGACCATCCCCCCTGGGGGGTGATTTCTCGCTTTCTGTCTCTATGTCTCTCTCTGTCTGTCTGGCAAGCGCACTCGCCCTATAGCGAAAACCTCTCCAAAAACAAAAAAAAAAAAACAAAACAAACAAAAAAAAACTATAGCAATATTAATTTTTTTAGAATGTCAAAATCTGAAAAAATTATTACTGGAATATCTACACTAAAACATAATACTTGAAAGTTTTTTAGCCTGAAGGAGAAATATTTCAGGTAGAAGCTTGTATCTGCACAAAGGAAGATACAATGCCTCAAGTGGTAATTACATAAGAAAATATAAAAAAATTTCTCATCTTAAGATTTTATTAAATTATATTTTCTTAATTAGAAAAAGATAGTAACAATGTATAGTGGTGTTTACAATGTATGTGGGAGTAAAATTATTAACAAGCAGGAGAGCCCATGGAGTAGTGATTAAGATTTCTGGCTACCACACAGCCAGTTGAGTTGTTCAACTTTTGGGCCCAGTGGCTTAAAAAACATACTGAGTGCATATATATGCATGCCCAAAATCCTGAGAGTAGAAACTAAGGAGAAGGGATTGTGGCATGACCATATCCCTCTGCTGAATAATGTCTCACTTTCCCTCTCTATCTCTCTGTATCTGTCTTCTTCTGTGTCTCTCTGCAGCAAGTTCATGAGCTCTATGGAAAAAACAAACAAAAAAATAACAAGAATAGCTCAAAGGACAGGGAGGTAAAAATTGAAGTATGTGTTATAGTAATTTTTAAACATTAAACATGAATTTTAGCATGCCAAAAATTATACCAGATGTGTATAATTAAATAGGAATATCTAAAAAGATACTATTATTAGGAAGTATATTTTATGAAGTTTTACTAGTTCCTCTGCTACCAAAAGAAGATTCTATAAAATAAAAATAATATCTAATTTAGACTAGGATTAGCAGATGGTGTAATGGTTATGTCATCGGATTCCCATGTAGTTGACTATGGTTTGAGTCTTGGACTCAGCGGATTAAACTCACACCAGGCGCCTTTGCATGTGTGTCCAAAATCTCAAGGAGAGACTGAAGGAGAAGGGATTGTAGCGTGGTCATCCCCCCCTGGGGGGTGATTTCTGTCTTTCTGTATCTCTCACTTCCTGTCTCTGTCTCTTCAGCAAGTGCACATGCCCTATAGCAAAATATTTCAAAAAAAAAATCTAGACCATATATTCACAAAACAAAACAAAACAAATTAAATTTGATTCTAAAAAGTCTATATAGTAGAAAAAATCCAAGTGTATTATTTTTCTTATGATGGGTAACACTGAGTGGATATATTCTATTTGACTGAAACACACTTGTGAAGAAATTGGTACTAAGTCTGGATATTTAACAACCAGTGATTTAATTTTTGAATCTTGAAAAGGAAATTAAAATTTGCTTTTCCCTCACACTTAACAAAAGTAGAGAGAATAGAATTCTATCAATATGATGGATACCCACTGGGTACCCAGTGTGAGTTTCAAGCCACCAGGAAGGTATCATCAACAAATGAGGAGTATCTGTAACTAAGATTATCCAGGGGAAGGAGAAATCTGAGAATTCCCTAGAATTTCTTTATAAGAAAATCACAATTGCTTTACAGGATTTTTTTTTCCTTTGTAGTAAAATAAATTTCTCTTGTGCATTTTGATCTCTGATTTTTCTGGATGAATTTTGGAAGTTCTTACAAATCAGAGTGAGATTTCACAGAATGTGTTTCTCACAAGGATAGTTCAATGCTTTTGTCTTGTTCTGTGGTAACAAATGATAAAACTGACTTCAAGTAAAATGTGTATGTGTCAAAATCTTTAATACAGAGGACCAGCAGGTGGTGTGGTGATTAAGGGCACTGAACTCCCACATAGCTGACTACAGTTCAAGTCCTGGACCTGACAGCTGCTTTCCTGATTTCTCTCTCTCTCTCTCTCTCTCACCCACTCTGTCCCCCCCTCTGGTCACACTAAAAATAATTAAAGTTAAAATAAAATAATTATTTAAAAAGAAAAATAAACAAAAAAATCCATTTAATACAAGGACCATAATACTGAACAACACTCAATGTCTGTTCAGCCTTAATGTCCACTCAAATAATATATTTCTTAAAAATCATATGAATACCAGGTACTTATTTCGTGTATTTATATATATAGGAATATATACAATGACAAGATCTTCAAAAACTTCATGGAAAATGTGTATTGTGAAAAAACTACACGGGTTTCAATTTTTTTTATTGAAATAAATTCATAATTTAATTTTATTTTTTCATAAACTTTTAAAATTATTTTCATGTAAGCTGGATTTATTTTTGTAAAGAGTTTTTTTTGGGTGGGGTAGAGGTTTTGCCATAGGGCACATGTGCTTACCAGAAAGAGAGAGAGACTGAGACAGTGAGAGAGAAAGTGAGAAATTACCCTCCAGGGGAATGGCCATTCTGAAATCCCTTCTCCTCCATTCTCCTCCTGGGATCTTGGGCATGCACATACATGTGCCCAGTGTGAGTTTCAAGCCACCAGATCCAGGACTTGAACCAAGGTCAACCATGTGGGAGTCCAGTAACTTAATCACTGTGCCACCTGCTGGCCCCCAAGTTGAATGTTTTAAGATTACTGGTAAATAGAATGGCTAGTTAATGAAGATTTAAGATTTACTGCATTAGCATTCAAGAAAAAGTGTTAAAGATGAGTAGATGGCCAGAAACCCAGGCCAGAAAATGTTTTAAGACTAAGGGGCATTCTATAGCAATCATTTTACAGCAAATGAGTTAATAGTTTTAAGAAAGAAAATTCAGCACAAGCAAATAAATGGCAAGAGATTTCTTGGTTGTCTTTTTGCCAAAGTAACAGCCTTGTTTTCAAAGCTTATATAATCATTTATATTTTAAGCAGGTTTTTGGGAAATTGAAAGACAGCTTGAGAAGCTGATACTTCTTTCTTCAAAACAGACAAACTTTTAAAATTATTTTTTAACATGAAGTTAGTAGAATATATTCCTTATTACAAGGGATAAAACAATTCGTGACTCTTAAATGCTGTTAGAAGACCTACTACATACTGTTCTGTCACTGAAGATTCTCCAGAGAATGAAAGTCTCTTCCCTCAAGAGGTATGCATCCTGGGGGAAGGAGATAGACAACAAACAAACCTGTGTCCTTAGTGCTCTAAAGTACTACTAGGTTAAATGACTAAAATAAAGGGATATGGATAAAGAATGGGTGGGATGTGCTGTTTTAGTTAGAGTAGTTTGGGAAGGTTATATTTGACATAAATTTAGATAAAGTAATACAGTGAAGCAGTGATCTTTATTGATAGATCTATAAACATATAGATTTAACTGTGGATATCTAAGTGCCTCCACTTAGACAGCAATTGCAAAGAGTTAGAATATGCTTGGCTCATTTAATGAGCAGCAAGAAGGACATGCAGCAGGACAGAGAATAATCAGAGTGGTAGGAGATGAGATAAGAGAGATGAACTGGGACCAGAACTTGTAGGCACTGGTAAGCAAAAAGAAACACTTGGAAATTTATTCTAAGTAAGATGGGATGTATCTGGGCTGAAGAATGATAGTCTGATCTTCGTTGGGAAAGTGATGAAATCTGGTTGCTTGTGGAGAATAAGCAGTAGAAAAGCAAACAAGAAGGGTAATCACCGAAGATTGTATTGTCTAGGCCAAACACAAAGGTGGCTTGGAAGAGTGGCTAATGGTGATAATGACTTAAAAAACATGGTTGCAATCTGGAAATGTTTAGGAATAGAATCAATGATATTTATTAATAGATCAGATATATGATATAAAAGGAGGAAATAAGAAAGGCAATTTTTGGCTTAAACAACTGGAATAAAGAAATTGCTCTTTATTGATATAGAGCAATTGAGAGAAAGGCAAGACTAAGGAGAGAAGAATCAAAAGTTTAGTTTTACAAAAGGTTAATTTTAAATCACCTTTTTAGACATTCAAGAAGTGTCTAAAACAGAACTTGACCCAGCCTGAGTAGTGCAGGCCTCAGTGAATTGGACTGTGGTGCAGTCAACCACACATGATTGTGACCTCATATCTCTGGGTCAACTTGAAAACATGCCAGGGACATGAATACCAAGATCGTAAAGAGTTAGAAGGCTGGAGGAATGGGATTGCAGTGTGACAGGACCCCTAAGTGCTTTTTCTCTCTCTCTCCCTTCTGTGCATACTCATAAAAACAAAAAAGGAACAATGATAAGATCCCAGAATTGGATATGAACAGACAGAATATACTTGGGGGAGAGAAAAGTGGATTAATGAAGCTGAACATCATTAATTTAAAGATGTTATTCATAATCATGGAATGAGACTAGACCACCAAGAATTTGTTAGAGAAAACAAATGGTCCCAGGTCTACGTCCAAGCCATTTCTTTGTTTAGTGGTTGGAAATCAGAGATGGAACAGGAAAAGAAGCTGAGAATAAGAGAACCAAGAAAAAGAACCTAGAGAGTAGAAATACGCAGTTTAAGAAGAATGGATAGGTAAGTTATACCAAGGGCTACCAATTATATTCTTCAGCTGAATACGTGGTAATTAGTAGATTTCATAGCATTTTGCCTTTTCTTTGTTAGTTCACCATGACCTAACCTCACTGCTATAAAATAAGGACTTCTATCCTCAATGACAATAAAAACATGATTAAAAGAGTCAACTATCCAAAGTTCAAAGATCATAAGAAGTGAAATCTGATTTACATAAGGAATAATATCCTCACACCCAGAATAATGCATCTTGTAGTGTTTTCTTCTTTGTTCTACCAAACTCCTATTTCTCCAAAGAAGATAAGAATAAATAGAGAATTTAAAAAGCAAAATTGTGTACTATTGAAGTAACCAAAAATATGACAAAGTCCTTCTTGGAAAGACATTTCTGCTTTATTTATTTATTTACTTACTTACTTAAGTCCAGTGCTTTAAAAGAATTAACTGAGAGGAGACCCACTGGAGACTCAATGACCCAAGTCGTTCTACTTCTGAACTTCAACATGGCTTGGATTTTGGGGAAGTTAGTTTAAATGACTGAATTTAAATTGTGCCCTTTTCTAAGTTATATCACCCTCTCTTTTTTTAAAAATTTTTTTTTAATTGCCAGAGGGTACATGTGCTTATGTATGAGTGCAAGAGAGAGAGGAGGTATCCCCCAGTGGGGCATAGTCTCATCCTTATCCTTCTTCCTCTCTTTCGCCATCCTGTCAGGATTTTGTGCACACATACACACAGGCCTGGTGTTTATATCAAACCTTGGGACTGAATTTGAATCAAGATCTGCCATGTGGGATCCTGCTCCTTTAACCACTAGGCTATGGGGCCATTCCTAAGTTACATCTCCTTTTCTACCCCTAAAAGTCAAGAAATTATTGTGTTTTGTTGTGTAAACATAGCTCATGTTTGACCTACTCAATTTTTTTAACCTTTTGCATATATAATTAGATCAATTATGTTTTTTAAAGTAGGATCGATCGAGATAAGGTATTTTAATGTAATACATTTTAATTTTATAGCATTCTTATTCAAATATGGTCCTTGTAATGACAAATAATCTGTTTTAACCTGCCATAGTTGAATGTCTATATCATTGATATAAATATTACAAAATAAAAAAAGAAATCTTGGTGACAGGATACATCTAATATTAAACTAAAACAATATACTTAAGAATCTTTGTTTATAAACTTAAAATAAAAATTACCATGGAAAATCAAGGAAGAGAGCTCTTCAAGAAAGGAATTCTTACTCACTAGACTATAAAACAAAAAAGGGTCTTCTTTCTTGCAAAGGTGTACAGACGGTAACCAGAATGTGAGTTAGACTTGGGACTGTGACAACATGCATGAGACTCAGCCAGGAATGGCCCTTTTAAAACCTCAGGCAAAGAAAAATTACAGTCTACTGTTTTCCTAAGGCAAAGAAAAATTATAGGCTAGTGTGACTCTGGGTCCCACTAATGGATTCTCTACGGGGTCTTAGCAATGTGTGTATGGAAGGCGGAGCATGGACTGGTTTCCCACAGTAATTTGATGCCACAAGCAATTCTCTTCTAATGGAGTTATAATAGACTCTTTACTTCAAACAAACATTGATGTTAGTGGACGTTAATTTTCATGGTGTTTTCCTCTGAGAAAGGAAGGATTTTGTTCAGGACAATAAGACACTGTTTCCATTTATGAGATGAAAGTTTTCAGAGAGAAAGAGAGGGGTGTATACTTTTATGCTTTATCTGGGATTTGTCTCAACTCTTTCTGCTTTGTCCTCTGGCCATATCTATATTCAGAATTTACTACAGAGCAATTGATGGCTTTGCCAAATGGCTATGCCCTGTGTCTTTACAATGCATTGTGGTCTTTACAATGTTTGCAATAACCACAATGATGGCCAATCTAATACAGTCACTAAAAGCTGTCTGAAAAGAAAGTGAAACAAAAAGTACCATGTTTATTAGATTTTGTGGTGATATCATTGATTGTTTTATTTTGCTTTTTTATTTAACTCTGCAGGTTTGTTAGAAAATGTTTAAATCTAATATTACATGTTAATTGGGCATTGTTATGGAGTTGAGGAATCCATAGGTATCAATGGAGACAAGTATCAGAGTCTATGAAGGTTAGGGTTCCTGTATCTGGTGTTTTGTTTTGTTTTGTTTTTTTAAATGATAACAATGCTCAATCCCATACCCTAATTCTAGGCTTAATCTCTAATCACTAGTTTGGCATCTGCTCCTGATTTAGAAAACAATCCTTCGAGGAAACTTATTACTATGAATTTTATTTCTTTTCTTTTCTTTTTTTTTCTTGGAGAGATTTTTGCTGTAGGTGTGTGCACTCTCCAGAAAGACATAGAAAGACAGAGAGACAGAAAGTGAGAAATCACCCCCCAGGGGGGAATGGCCACGCCACAATCCCTTCTCCTCCATTCTCCTCTCGGGATCTTGGGCACGCACGCACATGTGCCCAGCGTGAGTTTAAGCCACCGGGTCCATGACTTGAACCACAGTTGGCTACATGGGAGTCCAGCGACATAGCAATTACACTAACTGCTGGTCCCAATTTTATTTCATTTTTGATGGTATTGGAAATAGAATAGATTTTTTAAAATTTCATTATGAGATTGTTTATTGCAGTTGAACAGAAATACCACTGATTTTTTTTTTTTTTTTTTTTTGAGAGGTTTTCGCTATAGGACGCATGCGCTCGCCAGACAGAGAGAGACATAGAGAGAGAAAGCGAGAAATCACCCCCCAGGGGGGGGGTCACGCCGCAATCCCTTCTCCTCCATTCTCCTCTCGGGATCTTGGGCACGTTGTATACACACGCGCCTGGCGTGAGTTTTAAGCCACCGGGTCTGGGACACGAACCGCGGTCGACTACATGGGAGTCCAGCGACATAGCCACTACGCTAACTGCTGGTTCCCGAAATACCACTGATTTTTATATATTAATCTTGTATCCTGCAACTTTGCTGAACTCATTAATTAACTCTAATTATTTTTGTGAACTCTTTAAGATTATACATAGATAAGATCATGTTATCTGTGAATATAGTTTTTCTTTATCTCTAATCCAAATGTATTTCTCTTGTCTAATTAGTCTGGGTAGGACTTCCAGTACAATGTTGAAAGGAGGTGGCAAGGGCAGACTTTTTCTTTTGAATATGATGACCAGTAAGTAAGCATGCTGTTAGTGCTGTTTTTTTTTTTTTTTCCACAGGTATCCATTATCAGGATGAGAAGGCACTTTTTTATTTCTAGTTTGCTGAAGGTTTTTAATCATTAAAGTGTGTTGTTTTTCAAATGCATTTTCTGCATTGGCTGAGATAATCATATATTTTACCTTAATTCTATTTATCCTAATTCTATCCTAGTCTATTAATTCTATTAATACATTATTGTACTAATTAATTTTCATTTTTTAAATTGTGCTATAGGGCACATGAACTTGCTGGAGAGAGACAGAGAAAGGGAGAGAGAAAAAGAGAGAGAAATTGAGAAATACCTCCCAAAGGGATGATCACGTCTCCTCCTTTTGCCTCTTTGGATTTTGCCTCTTGGGCATGCATACACATGTGCCTGGCATGTTTTTCAAGCTGCTGGGTCTGGGGCTCAACCCACATAGCCACGTGGAATCCAGCCATCTTAACCAACATACCATGTCTCCTCAATGAATTGACCTTTTTGATATTATATATGTCCTTTTTATTGCTCATAATAATTTTTGTCTTAATTTCTATTTTGTCTGATATTAGTATAGACACATAACTCTCTTCTGGTTGCTATTTGCATGAGATATCTTTTCATCTTTTTAATTTTAATCTATGTATGTCTTTGAATCTATATTGAGTCTCTTGTAGATAGTGCATATAGCACATAGTCAGATTTTGTTTTGTTTTTATCCATTCTGTCAATCTCTGTCTCTTATTTGAACAGTTCAATCCATTTATATTTAATGTAATTACTTATAAAGAATAACTTACTTCTGCCATTTTGCTGTTAGCTTTTTATGTCATATCATCTCCTGTTCCTTATGTTCATTACTTCCTTCTTTTTTTAAATAGATATTTTCTGTTTTACCACTTTAATTTCCTTGTCTCTTTTCTTACTATACATTTTTAATTTTCTTAGTGGTTGTCTTGGAGATTATAACAGATTAACTTATAATAAGAATTAACATCAACTAAGTTTCAATTAGATGCATAATCTTTGCTTCCATATAGTTCTGTCCTTCCTTTTATACTTTTATTTTCATACTACATCCTTAAGCAGTGTGTGTATATCAATGTAGATTTATAATTATTATTTTATAAAATGTTTTTTAAAGTTGGGTATTTAAAAAGAGGAGTTTTATACAAGAAATATATTAATACTGACTTTTTTTTTTTTTTTTCTTTTTTTTTTTGGAGAGGTTTTTGCTATAGGGTGCGTGAGCTCGCCAGACAGACAGAGAGAGACAGAGAGATAGAAAGCAGGAAATCACCCCCCAGGGGGGATGGCCACGCCGCAATCCCTTCTCCTCCATTCTCCTCTCGGGATCTTGGGCATGCACGCACACGCGCCCGGCGTGAGTTTAAGCCGCCGGGTCCGGGACTCGAACCGCGGTCGACTACGTGGGAGTCCAGCGACATAGCCATTACGCTAACTGCTGGTCCCCTTAATACTGACTTTTATTTTTACTTATATAGTCACTTTTGTAAGTGCTCTTTCTTTCTGTATGTGGACTTGAGTTCCTGTATAGTATACTGCCATTTTACTTGAGGATTCTCTTTACCATCTTTAATACGATAGACATAGTAGCAACAAACTCTCTCAGCTTTGTTTTTATGGAACTGACTTAATTTTTCCTTTATTTTTGAAGGATACTTTTGTCAGATATAGAATTATTGGCTAACAGGGGCTTTGTTTTGTTTTCATTCTAACACTTTTAATACACTGTCTCACTGATGCTGGCCTCCATGGTTTCTGATAAAAAATCAGCTATTATCATTTGAAACATTCCTTTGAAGTGATGAATTTCTTTTCTCTTACTGCTTTCAAAATACTCTCTTATTGCTTTCAAAATACTTCTCTTTCAAAATACTCTCCCCCCAAAAAAAAAAAAAAATACTCTCCCAATAATGTGATTATAGTATTTCAGTGAAGATATCTTTTAGTTCGTTGACCTTCCCGAATGTGTATAAAAATATTTTCTTCAAAAGCAGTAAGGTTTTGGCTATAATTTCTTCAAGTATTCTTTCTGTCCCTTTCGATCTCTTCTTTCCTTCTAGGAACCCCATTATGCATAGATTAGTTTACCTGATATCTCACAGGTCTCAAAGGCTCTGTAATTTTTCTTCATTTGGTTCTTTCTGTTTCTCTAATGAATAATCGTAATCTACAGTGATTGTTTTTCTTATTGCTCAAATCTGCTGTTGAGTACCTTCATTAAATTTTTAATTTTAATTATCAAAATTTCAATGGAATTTCCTTTAATAATTTTGATCTATTTATTGACATTCTCTATGTGGTGATTTTTTTTTATAATTCCTTTAATTATTTTGGTATAATTTCCTTTATCACCTTGAATATATTTTAAATATGTGATTTTAAAGTCATTGTCTCATAAGTCAAGTATATGAGCTCTCTCATTAAAAGTTTCTGTTGCTTATATTTTCTATATAGGGTCATATTTTCTTGTTTCTTGGAGTGCCTCATACTTTTTTAAAAAAATGATATAATTTAATTTAATTTATTATTGTTATTTTAAAAATTTGCTATTGAGAACATATTCATCAGAGAGAGAGAGAGAGAGAGAGAGAGAGAGAGAGAGAGAGAGAAAGAGAAAGGAAGCCACCAGGTCTAAGACTTGAACTATGGTCGGTCATGTGGGAGTCTAGTACCTTAACCATCATGCCACCTGCTGGCCCCAGCCTCATACTTTTTTAAAATTGAAAAGGACATTTTAAATATTACAAAGGGTGGGGTCAGCAGGTGACATAATGGTTCCATCACTGGACTACCACATAGTCGACCATGACTCAAGTCCTGGACCCAGTGACTTAAAACTCATGCCATGAGTGTGTGTGTGTATGTGTGTGTGCCAAAAATTCTGAGAGGAAAATGGAAGAGAAAGGATTGCAGTGTGGTCATCCCCACTGGGGGGTTATTTCTTGCTCTCTGTCCCTCTGTCTCTCTCTGTCTGTCCAGCATGCACACTCTAAAAAAACCCTAAAAAAGTTATATATATATATATATATATATATATATATATATTTATATATATATATATCTGTATATATATATATTTAAAAATTTATATATATATTTATAATTTATATTTATATATTTATAACTTATATAAATACATAAAAGAAAGAGAGATAATGAGAAAGTAAGCCACTAACTAGATCCAACTCTTGAACCACAGCCAGCCATGTGGAGTCCAGCACCTTAACCACCATGCCACTGCTGGCCCCAAATGAAGTTTTAAGAAGAATTACTTTATTAAAAAATGTGATCCAGGAAGTAGAAATGAGAACTGGGGGAATAAAACAAGAAGAAAAGAGAGGATCAAGAGAAAGATACCTCCCTGAGTTGGCTCTTGGTATGCTGTAGCTGGTTGTTACAAGATCTTTTGAAGAAACCAAAAAAACACATATATATTCAGAACAAAAGTTCTGAATTATGTGAGATAAAGGAAATGTTAAACTGGAGCAACAAGACAGGTCAAAACAAATAATCAGAATTATATATATACATACACACACACATACATATAATATATGTATTTATATATAAATGTAAAAATGTAAAATTTATATATATATATATATGAAATGATAGCTTTGGAAAACAGGTTTCCCACTCTCTCTCTGTTTTTTTTTTTTCTTTTCCTGTTTGCTGTTATATGTTTGTTAACTGATTCGCTGAACTTAAATCTGCAAAGTGTACATTCTTTGATGTGGTGAGGTGACTGAAGTTTCTTTTCATTTTTTGGTTAGTGATGACCTAGTAATTGGGCAAAGATGACTTTAAACAGCTAGAAACAAAATATCTTTCATATCCTCCAATCATTGCAGATGGGCTCTGTACAGTTTGTTGAGCACACTTTCAGCACTCAGGTAAATAGTTTACAACTGTGTCTTAGACGTCACTTCCTACTTTTAGAGCTCTTGAAGGTTAGTAAGAGGTGAGGGCTTGAGGTTCTCTTGTTTTTTTTTTTTTTTTCTTCCTGAGTATACACAAAGTCCTGAGCATGCATAAGGACTTATGGATTGCTAGAAATATGTCAGAGCTTTTCAAATCCTTATTCCCCAAAGTGTCTCGTTCTTCAGCCTTTTCTTCCAATATATGATCAATCTATTGTTTGCCATGTTAACCATTGCTGAAGACCACAGCAATTAATATATTTGCTGGTAAATATTTTTGACAAATATTTACCAGCATTGAAAAAGTTCTGAATTATGTGAGATTAAAAAAAAAAAAAAGTTAAACTGGAGCAAGAAGACAGGTCAAAACAAATAACCATAATTCTTTGTAAATGAGATTCTCTTCCCTCTGTAACCAGTATCTGTACCAGAAATGTGGGCTCTTGTCATTAAGATTACCTCTGAACTAAAAAGCGAGGGCGAGACCACGAATCTTGTTCTAGCAAAGAGTCAGTTGGTTTTGCTTAGTACAATTTTATCCTTGTTGCTGGAAGTTTTTGGTTAGTTTTCAGAGTTCTGAAAAAGTTGATTCTAGCAGTTTTTGCCAGATTGCTTTCATTTCTTTTATGGAGAATACAGGCTTTTAGAATCTTATTTCACCATGTCACTGACATCACTTTTCAAAAATGTTTTATAACTTTTTTACTGCCATGGAGTGCAGACATTCAGTATATACTGGAGCAGGGACATACAATGCCTGTCCTTCATAGTCTGGTTTACTTCACTTAATATTAAATTTTCCTTATTTATCCACTTTATATCAAATGTCAGGTTCTCATTGTTTTTTATAGCTGAGTAGTATTCCATAGAGTACATGTTGCCTCAGATTCTTATTGCAGCAACAGGAACAACTAGTTCTGCTTTGGCCCCAGCCAATTTTGTGTGGTTTTATCCTGACAGCACAGCCTCAGGTCTACATGAAGGCCATTGCTGACATAGCTGCTGGAGTGGGCTCTAAACACTCAGCCAAATGCAACTTGGAAGTACCCCCAAAGAATAGACCTTTGACTCATGGGAAACAGGAACACATTAAAAAATATATCTTAAAATGTGTTTTATTGGGTTCTTCAAAAAATCTTGTAACAACCAGCTACAGCATACCAAGAGTCAACTCAGGAAGGTATCTTTCTCTTGATTCTCTCTTTTCTTCTTGTTTTATCCCCCGAGTTCTCAGTTCTACTTCCTGGATCACATTTTTTAATAAAGTAATTCTTGAAACTTCATTTGGCGCCAGCAGTGGCTTGGTGGTTAAGGTGCTGGACTCCACATGGCTGACTGTGGATCAAGAGCTGGATCTAGTGGCTTACTTTCTCATTATCTCTCTTTCTTTCTTTGGTGAGTGTATGTGATCTATGACAAATTAAAATAAATAAGTAAAATTAAATAAATAGTTGTAAAAAAATAAATTAATTAATTTTTTGAGTTCTTATTTCTAAAAAATGTATACAAAAGCACCATTTCTTTTCTTCTTTCTTTCTTTTCCTTTTTTTTTCTTTCTTTCTTCTTTCTTTTTCTACTTTTTACCTTAGTTGCACATGTGTTTGTGGGAGAGAGAGACAGAGAGAGACAGTGACAGAGAAAGTGAGAAATCATCCCTCCAGGCGGATGACTGTTCTATAAGCCCTTCTCCTTCATTCTCCTCCTGATATCTTGGGCACACACTCCTGGTGCAAATTTCAAACCACCTGGTCTGGGACTCGAACCGCAGTTGGCCATGTGGGAGTCCATGTTACTACTATGCCATCTGCTGGCTCCAGGAAACACCCTTTCTTTAAAATGATCTATAAATAATATAATATGGAGTTGTATTGGTATAAATCAAAGATTTAGAATAAAATGTAAACAAACAAAAGCATAGAAACTAATCCCATTTGTTTTAACTCAATATATATGAACAAATGTATTATAGGACACATATATACAATCACTCCTTTATTTAAACTGATGAAAGAATTATAATTTAAAAGGGTGGCATTGCAGTTCAAATACGTAATTCTCAGGTTTTGATTGGACAGTAAAAATAAAAGTTTCTTTATGCAAATTTTAATATTGGTAGGGGGATTCAACAGGATGAGATTTTAGCTTGAAGAGGAGAACAATGAGTCCTTAACCCTGCAGATACAAAATGCACTATAGAGTGTATAGCGCTTCCTTTAAGCCTTACCTGATGGGAAAATGAAGAATCTGGTTTTGAAATTTCAGAGCAAGCCATTATGAAACAATTGTGAACAAAATCCCATCATCAGTAGGCCCAAAACTGAAAGCTTTGCTTAATGTGTCAAGTAAGAATATGATATAGGCTCATTCTGATAGGCACTATCACATTTTATTCACACGGCACCACATGTTCACACTGACTTATCAAAAATCCATGCACTTTAACGCTTTGGCCGGCTCTCCCTGAAGATCACACATGCTTCATTCATAGACTGAATGCTCCATATGCGTCTTATAAGAGTCCAATGCAAGAACTAGCTAAACTGCAATGAAAGCTCTGTCACTTCATATCATCATTGGTCTTACTTTGGCTAAGTGTAGACACTTTGTTTTTTGCTTCTGGAGGAGAATCCTGAGAAAGCTATTGAGTGACAGCTATGGTATCAGCAGATACCACTTGGCACCCTTTCTTTGTCCAAATCATGCTCCAATCTGAATTTTAAATGTTGATTTCCTGTGCTGTTTTTTTTTTTTTTTTTCTTCTCCTGCTAATTTAATGCTCTCTGAATGACAAATAGTAGACTTAAAGTAGAAAGGGGAAAATGATCAGAAAGCTTATCTGTCTCTAATAATATAATCAGGCCTGGTCAAAAATAGAGGCAAAATAAATTTCTTTATGAACCAACGTCTCTAGAACTGGAAAAGCATTCAAATATCTTCCTCAGAGCAAAATGGTGGCTGAATTTTCATTGTTACTTATGTAACCATGAATTTAGAGCCAAAAGACTGTGTTTTGAGTAATGGCAATGACACTTGCTTATTGTGTGACTTTGATGAGTGAGATCATTTTTCACTCTTGTTTTCAGCCCTTGTGAAATATAGTTGACAATACCTGTATAACTACTTTACAGAGCTGTTGCTGGGGGCAAATTAGAAAATAAAGGCAAAATAATTTTGCCAACGATAAAACATAGGCAAACATAATGAGTTGCTCTTATTATCATTAGTAATTCTCTTCATTACTAATATCATGAAGGTACATAATATTGGCCATTCATATCTTTATGTAAATTGGATGGATATAAACATATATTTAAATAGACCACGCCTCAGGATTTCTTAGGCAACTTCATGGAATAAGTGTGCTAAGTAAGAGTAGAAAAGATTTAGGCAGAACAGTCTGAAGTTCTGAAGATAAATTTCCCTGTCTTTTAATAAAGCTAAGATTTAATTTTGATAAGAATAATTTGGCCTGACCCTGCTTATCTGTGGGGACAACTGGCAGTATGCTAGGCGGGCTGACTTTCGCCAGTGTTTACTAAAGGTAGTGCATCTCTGTCACTGCCTTGAGACATCAGTGTCCTACCCTCAGACACCTGGGAAGATAATAGAGGCATCTGTGGCTTTTACACCTCATTCTATTGTGGAAGAAGAATGTAAAGAAGGTAAATTTGTTCCATTATAAAATAAGCATGAATCACACCTAAGAAATACTTTTGTAACTTAAGGATGTTTTGCTCATAGGCTGGCCTCACAGCCTAGTGGTTAAAAGAGCAGGATCCGGGAATCAGCAGTTAGCGTAATGGCTATGTCGCTGGACTCCCACGTAGTCGACCACGGTTCGCGTCTCGGACCCGGTGGCTTACAACTCATGCCGGGAGTGTGTGCGTGTGTGCCCAAGATCCCGAGAGGAGAATGGAGGAGAAGGGATTGCGGCGTGACCATCCCCCCTGGGGGGTGATTTCTCGCTTTCTGTCTCTATGTCTCTCTCTGTCTGTCTGGCAAGCGCACGCGCCCTATAACGAAAAACCTCTCCAAAAAAAAAAAAAAAAAAAAAAAAAAAAAAAGAGCAGGATCCTATGGCCAACGTTTGTTGGAATTCTTGCCCAAGGCAGCTGAAAGAATACAGACAGGCTGTATACATGTGAATATTTGCCCCACATCTTGGCAGGATGGGGAAATAGAGGAGAAGGGAGTGTAGTGTGATCATTGAAGGGTGCTCTCTCTTTCTCTGTTTCTTGCTTTTGTGCTATCTCTCTAGCTAGAACATGATCTCTGGCAAAAAAAAAAAAAAAAAAGTTATGTTCATTATGTTTTGTAAACTCATGCAGGATGGTAAAGTTGACCTTAAAAAAAGAGAGGACTTCTGTGTTTTAAATACTCCAGTGAAATGCTTTTATTTATTCTCCCTTCGATGAACCTGAACAGCACATTGATGTCTCCTGTGATAGTCATCACATTCTGATGTCATTCTTATTACTTTTTAATTTGGCAGAGGGCATGTGGGTTTGTATTGAGAGAGAGAGAGAGAGAGAGAGGGAAAGTGAGAAAGCATCCCCTCCATGTGGCCTGGGAACTCCAGAGTCTCTTTTTCTTCAGTTCTTCCTTCTTTCAGGATTTTAAACACACACATGCATGCACACACTCCTGGCATGTTTGTCAGGTCACTGGGTCCATCACTCTAACCAGGCATTCAGCCATGTGATATCTAGTCGCCTAGCCACCAGGTCACCCACCACAGGCTGACCTCCTGAGGTCATTATTTCATTCCGTTTTCCATCTTTTTTTTTTTTTTTTTTGGAGAGGTTTTTTTTTGCTATAGGGCGTGTGCACTCGCCAGCCAGCCAGAGAGAGACATAGAGACAGAAAGCGAGAAATCACCCCCCAGGGGGGATGGTCATGCCGCAATCCCTTCTCCTCCATTCTCCTCTCGGGATCTTGGGCACGCACGCACACGCGCCCGGCGTGAGTTTTAAGCCACCGTGTCTGGGACGCGAACTGCGGTCGACTACGTGGGAGTCCAGTGACATAGCCATTACGCTAACTGCTGGTTCCCGTGTTTTCCATCCTTTTCACACTATTTAAATTTCAAGAATTCTGACAGGAAAAAAATGTCCTACTCAAGTTTTACATTGTCTGTAGTCTGGAGACAGTTGTTACACAGTGCCTTGAAAGAGCTGATGATTAATGAAGAAAGAAATGAATGAATGATAAAGGCAACATTATTGGAGTACATTATTCTGTTATGCCAATACCTTTCCTGCTAATAAATTGAGGCCACATAAGCCGGTGATTTGAGTGAAAATTTTAAAAAGAGTTTCTACTCTGTAATCAACTCAGCCCATTAATTGATTTTTTTAAGTGTTTCTATAATTTTCAGATAAAAATACTGACTTATATTTGGTTCCAAACAAAAATCAATCTAAATATAAAACCATGTGTGAATTAGGACAATCCTGGAAGAAAATGTATTGTTTAAGTAAATAATAGTTTTTAAAGGAATAAAATCTGAAATTTTCATAGCAAATAAAAACTATCTGAAATTTATGACACATAAAGTTTTAACATACCTGGAGACTTTTTTCTTACAGAGTGAGAACCCTATTCCAATAAAGCAGTTGTTCTTTTCACGGATTTCCCTGTGTAGGAAAGGACTACGGCTTAGGTAAAGGGAAGAAGAAAAAGCCTAATAGCAAAAATGTAGTATTTCCACTTGAGGAAGACAATCTGTAGTGAAACCATTAGTCTACAGATGAAATGTCTATGAGAAAGCTATTTTGCAGAAATGGAGAGGCCTCATACTGTGTTTAGCACAATGGTGCTGCTGGTTGGGGAGCCAGTGGATGATGTGAAGTACACAATGGCCTGCTGTGTAATTAAAGAGGGATGTGAGAAAAATTGAGAAACCCCATACTGTGTCCACAAAGAACACAAATACTTTTAGGAAGATGTGATAGAGTTATACAACTAGTCACCAGGTTTTCAAAATAAATTAAAGGGTATCTGTTAATCTTTAGAGGTAGATGACACTTATTTTTCTTCTCAGACTAAAAGTGTTGATCCATTATGGATTGTTGCTTGACCTGTTTTTGATATTACTTTGCTTTATTTCTTTCTTTCCAAAGCCACGTAAATTTGGGAGGAATAACAGGTTTTAAAGGAAAAGCTCGGGTTATGATTTTGCAGAATAAAGAATCTTTAAAAGAATTCTATCTAAAGTATGTCATGGAATTTTTAAAAACCCTTGGGCAAAGTACCTGACAAAAGGAAACACTGAGGTACTAACCCAAACTGTAGCCACTTTGCAAAATCAGTGTGCTTTGGGTGAGTTTCTTTTTCCCTCCTTTTTTCTGTTCAGGGCCAGTAGGATCCATTTTATGAGCTTCCTGTAGACTCTGAAGAGAAGAAGGTGTGTCTTATGTTGGGATTCCTGGTAAGTTGAAAAAGCTACTAAAGATGGGGTTTGTTTTTACTTTTATATATTTGGTTAGAACTATGCTTTTTGACCCTCATCATGAAGAGTAATAACTTGCAAGATTTTTAAAAAAAGGTTGCCCATCCTCCATGACACTCCCAACCCTAAGTTTCTAATTCAGTTGCTATTACTGATATTTAGGAATTTTATCTATCTATCTATCATCTATCTATCTATCTATCTATTTATTTTCTGTAAGAGGATTTTGCCTTAGGACAAATGCACTCATCAGGAAGAGACAGAGATAGTGAGGGGAAAAGTGAGAAATCACTTCCCAGAGGGGATAGTCACATTGCAATCTCTTTTCCTCTATTCTCCTCCTGGGATCTTGGACATGCATGCACACACAACTGGCTACAAGGTCTAGGACTTTTTCAAGCCACAAGATCTGGGACTTGAGCCATGGTTGGCCATGTGGGGGTCTAGCGACATAACCACTATGCTGTATGCTGGCCCCTGGAATCCTATTTATTTATTTAAAAGTTTTTGCCTTAAGGCACACATGCTTGTTGGAGAGAAAAAGAGACAGAGACAGCAAGAAGAAAAGTGAGAAATTCTACTGGGATCTTGAGCATGCACATACATTTGTCTGGTGTGAGGTCCACTTCCTCAAGGTCTGGGACTTTTTTTTTTTGGAGAGATTTTCGCTATAGGGCGCATGCGCTCGCTAGACAGACAGAGAGAGACAAAGAGACAGAAAGCGAGATATCACCCCCCAAGGAGGATGGTCACGCCGCAATCCCTTCTCCTCCATTCTCTTCTCAGGATTCTGGGCATGCACGCACACGCGCCCGGTGTGAGTTTTAAGCCACCAGGTCCGGGACGCGAACTGCGGTCGACTACGTGGGAGTCCAGCGACATAGCCATTATGCTAACTGCTAGTTCCCAAGGTCTGGGACTTTTTCAAACCACCAAGTCCAAGACTCGAACCGTGGTTGGTCATGTGGGAGTCCAGTGATATAACCACTGCACCATCTGCTGGACTTATGGAATCCTATTTTTAATAACCCCTGCTCTGCAAAACATCACCAATTGATTTTGACACACGACCAAATTGAGAACCACTTTGTAAGAGTGAGATTTTTGTAAGCAAAATATACTTACCATTTATAATTCAGCTAACTGACCTATATTGGTAACATGTAGAAATGATGTTTTATATTGCTCAGATCCACCAAAACTTATTTGCTGAAGTGTAAGAGTAATTGCGATGAGAATCTTCAAAAAGTTCATGGAAAATATATAATATTTAGAAAACTATGTATGAATTTCAAAAAATGCACCAAAATAAATTTTTACTCTAATTCCACGTGTCCATGAACTTTTAAAATTCCATTGTTGGTATGAACTGGCATTTTCTTATTTACTTGTGAACTCTACCAAAGAGATTATTGTTTAAATAGCAAAATCCCATCTAAGGCAGGCTGGATCAGGAAGGTTTCAGAGAACACCATTAAAGACCAAAGGTATTGGGAGAATTAGAGTGAGATGATGAAGACACTTTGTAAGTACTAGAGAAAGAATCCAGATTTCAGGACTTTCTCAAGTTGAGGAGAGAAAGGCTATGAAAGACCGAGATAAGAATACATATAAAGAACATGGCAATTTTTAAAAAATGACCTTAAGCTATCCCTGATCTTTTCTATAGGGCACTGAGAAGATAGGAGTGGTATGTTTTATGGTACTGGGTTCTCCTGTGGCAAGCCATAGTCTGAGTCCCAGCCCTGTAACTTGAAACTCATGCCGCCAGGCGCAGGTGTGTATATGCATAAAATCCTGAGAATGGAGGAGAAGGGATTGCAGTGTGGCCATGTCTCCTGGGGATGATTTCTCACCTTTTCTTTCTCTGTCTCTTTGGCAAAAGCAAGTGCCCTATAGCAAAAATCTAAATAAAAAAAAAAGAAAGAAAGAAGAAAAAAGAAAAAAAAGGCAAGCATTCTTTCCTCCTGATTTTGGTTTTTGGTTTTTGTTCATATCCTATTCAATACCTATGCTCGGTAAATAAATGCCTATGCTTAGGAAAATAAATGTTTGTTGAATGACTTAATCAACATAATGAAAAATAATTTCCAATTAAAAGGAACTTTCCAATTAAATGTAACTTAACTATATCCTCTTCATTTTATAGTATTTTATACTTAACAATTCAGCCATTGAGTTCTCTCAACTTCCCCTAAAGATTGAACTTGAACTTCACTACAGGACTGGTAGAATTCATCCAGTGGTTCTTCACTTTGCCTGTGCATTTGAATCATTTGGAAAGCTTTTAAACAAATTTTGATGCTTGAGACCAAACTCTGAAAAATTCTAAGTTGGTTTGAAAGGATCTCAGACATTGGCATTTTTAAAGACCAACACATACAGAAACAAGGAAAAATGATCTCTCCAGGTGAATCTAATGTGCAACCAAGTAATCATATTTTCACAGATGCTTTTAAAATTCATCAATTTGCTTTTGCTGCTTGGTTTTATCAAATTATAAGCCAATCTAGGATACTTCAAGAATCTTTGGGAACCAACAGTTAGCGTAATGGCTATGTCGCTGGACTCCCACGTGGTCGACCGCGGTTCGCGTCCCGGACCTGGTGGCTTAAAACTCACGCCGGGCGCGTGTGCGTGTGTGCCCAAGATCCCGAGAGGAGAATGGAGGAGAAGGGATTGCGGCGTGACCATCCCCCCTGGGGGGTGATTTCTCGCTTTCTATCTCTCTGTCTCTCTCTGTCTGTCTGGCGAGCGCACACGCCCTATAGTGAAAATTCTCTCCAAAAAAAAAAAAAAAAAAAGAATCTTTTAGTGCTAACTTCTAAGTATGCTGTTGATGGATAAGAAAACCTAGTGTTGAGACTAGCAGATGGCATGATGGTTACATCATTGGACTCCCACGTGGTCAACTGCAGTTCTAGTCTCAGACTCAGTGGTTTAAAACTCATGCCAGGTGTATGTGTATGCATGCCCAAAATCCTGAGAGGAGAATGGAAGAGAAGGGTTTGTGGTGTGGCCATCTGCCCAAGAGATGATTTCTCACTTTCCGTTTCTCTGTCTCTCCAGTGAACACATGTGCCCTATAGCAAAACTGTCTCTTGAAAAGAAAAGAAAAGAGAAAAGAAAAGAAGTGAAGAACACCTAGTGTTTTATGAGAAATACTGGCTATGGTTTAAGTTGTTAAGAGATGCCAAAAGTATTAGTATATACCCAAAGATATAGTCAGGCTGCCTTAAAAATGTTAGGTTTTCTGGCCCACCCACATTCTGATTCCTAAAGGCAAATTATTAATACCCATGTGTTAGAGTCAATTATTTTGGAACCTTCATTATTTATTCTTGTCCTACTTATGATACGAGCCCTTCACTCAGTATAAACTCCTGGCTATAAGTTTTTACTCAAATCCTTGTGTCTGCTAGCATTTGGTTTGACATTTCCAAATGGCTTTTTCCTCCTAGCAATTCATATTGTCTAGAGTCAGAATCAGTCATTTCAACTTCAGTTATGACTGCAGACCTCTGACTGGTAACCCTCCTTCAAACACCACCCTCACATACCAGAAAAAGACTAGAATAGCATAGGAAAGAGAAGAACCAGGTAATGGATATAAAAAATAGCTTATAATGATAGCTAATTATTACTGGCCACGCTCAATGCAAGTCTTAAAGTTCAAGCTAGAGTTGAGTACACATCAATGCTTATTAATAAAATAAAAACCAAACAGAAATCCCCATTTAATTCTTAGAAAGATTTTCTGTGTACTTTTTCTAAGTCCAGAAGGTGTGCTAGAAATGAATATCCACTGTATATCTACTTCTGTGCCTGAGAGGCGAAGACACAGGTGGATATCGTTGACATCTGACTCAGGAAGATGTGAGAAGATGCTAGTCTTATGCGTTTAGATTCTGATACCCCTGTCCCATGTAGTTAGGATTATAAAATCTTTTCTCTCTGTTTCTATTCACTTTCCTTGACGTTTCTTACAGTTTCCTGTGATGAGTTATGTGTCCCTGGACAAACATTTTTTTAAGAGAGAGATTTTTACAATAGGGTCCATATGCTTGCCAGAGAGACAGAGACAGAAAGTGAGAAGTCACCATCCTAACTCCCCCAGAGTGGATGGCCATGCCACAGTCCCTTCTTCTCCATTCTTCTCTTGGGATTTTGGGTACACACACACAGGCACCCGGCGTGAGTTTGAAGTCACTGGGTCCAGAACTAGAACTGCAGTTGACTACGTAGTAGTCCAGTGATGTAACCATTGTGCCAACTGGTCCCTTTATCTTTCTTTCTTTCTTTTTTTTTTTTTTTTTGACCAACTTTTTTTAAATTGAAGCAAAATGTGGTGCACTGCTTTGTCCAATATATCATTTTGAAAATGTATCCATGGAATATTTAGTGTATCTACAAGATTGTTACTAGTTCTCATCAAATCTGTTACCGTTTTTACCACTTATAGATGCAGCTTTATTCATCTATTACAGTCTCTGTATTAACTTCTGAAGGAGACTTAGTTTCTATATAAGCCTTTTACCCTTTGTTTATTTTCTTCAAAAGTAAAAATGTAAAAGTATTCAAGTATACCTGTCTAGGTATGCAGAGAATCATAGAAAAAATAGGACAGATGGAAGCTTGCATTTTGAACTTGAGTCCAAGCATAGGCATGTTCAAGTAACATACTTTTTACCACTAGTAGACACTTCTGGTAAAAAGAATAAAGATTGGATAACTGTAGGCATCAAAAGAAATGGGCAGCAGGTTGGAGAATCAAGAGCTACGAGACCAATAAGTAGCCACATTTGTCAAGATTCATGTATGAGATGAAAAATTGTCTGCCTAACAGCAGTGCTGCTCCTCTCGGCATGAGAGTGTCACCAACTCCCTGTGACCCTGCCTCGGGCAGGGGCAGAGAGATGGCTAATAAAAGAACAATACATGAAAACCAGAGGGGTTGAAAGGAATTAATTTTCAGAAAGGTTGATTTCCATGCCTTTTGCAGGTCTTTGTAGATATACACATAATATTTTATTAAAGAAACCCAGATTCTATCTCTGCTATTTAAGGCTATTGTAGGGCAAAAGAAAGTAGATTCCATAAAATAAGTGAATTCCTAAGTTATGTTTTTAACACAATAGCATCCAGATGAATCATGAATAACCTCTTTCAACGAATTTTGTCCTTTCTCTAAATAAGAATTCGCAACTCACTGCCACTGATTTGAAAAAGATTTAAGAGTTAAGGTAAGTGGTACTTCAACCCATATTTGTAGCTTATAAGATGTCAACTATGTTGGTTATAATCACAACAAATTGCAGCAATGCTGCATGTATTTAACCAAACATAAGTGAAAATAATTCTCCATAGTGTCCAAGCTCAAATACCCACCTAATCCTTTGTAATTATAGTTTTGAGCTCCAAAAGTTTTACTCAATTCTCCCTTTATGAAAGGTTCCCTTTACCTTATTTTCATTGTAGTATGATTACTGTATACCAAGATGTAATAAAGATATGAAAACACATTCTTACAACTTCAAATCTCTAGCCAATCCTTATTTTAATGCAGCAATTCACCATGTATTCTGTAATATGAAACATTAAACTTGGCATTTCCTTGCAGCTATAAAAATTTAAAACTCACCTATAAACAGTATTTATGGAAAGTAAGTGACATCTGAAATTCCTTTTTGGTGAGAGTTTTGGGAGGCCGCAAATCTCTTCAGTGTCTTCTTAGTCTCAGTCTTTCTGTCAACATTCCCTCCTACCTACTCTCTGATCTTTATGCTCACGCTTTCTGCTTTTCCTTTGGACCACATGTCAGGGTTATGACAGTGTACCCAGGTTACCGGTTTATCAGGCCAATGTGTGTTCAAAGGCAGCATGGTGTTTGATTCATGTCAATACCTCATATGCTAGCATAGTACTTGGAAATTAGAAGGAATTTGCTGAACATATATGTATAAATGAAGCCATCATTCCTACATTTTCAGAATTTCTCATATATAAATCTCTGTAAGCAATTCTTATTGTGCTCCAAAGTAATGGTTCTAGTGCTAATTTAAAAAAAAATCAGATACGCATTCTACCTTACTATGATTCATGTGTATGCAGACAAATTAAAAAAAAAGATGTAGAAAAGTAAAGCAAAAAAAAAAAAAAAAAAAAAAACTAATGATCATGTTTTAGCTCTGTGACAGCTACATTGATGAGTATATTTTATATCATATTTTACCTAGCGAAGGAGATAGCTTTCACAAGTAACTAGACGTAGGATGATTCTAGGTACTAAATGAAAATGCATATTCTGGGTTGTTGGAAAAGTCATGAGAGGAGAATTCTGGGATCCTAGTGAGGCCAATTGTATCATGTGTCATCCATGCAGAATAAAAACTATTTCAGAAACTGCTCATTAATTATGAAACCTACTTTTTACTCAATCCCCAGTGTTTCCTTTTCTCTATTTTTATATTTCATGGGCCACAGAGATATTTTGAATTAAACTAAAGCAATCTACAGATATTTAAGTGTGGTTTGGTCTTGGAGCTCCTTTGTCTTCTGCCCTGAGATGGTTAACATTGTTAATGTCAATATTAACCTCTCATCCCAGGCATTTATAAAGAAAAAAAAATTACTATGCTTAAGACCCACATTTACTAGTTAAATAAAACTATATGTAAATAGCTAATTAAATAGTACTTTATTTGTGCATATCAGCTAGAGATACTAAAGTGTTTTAGAATTTGCCAATCACCATTACATTATCCTATGTGATTTTGCAACCACAGTTTGAAGTAAATAGGACAGAGCTCTGTTCTGTAGATTGGTGTGTGATAAAATCAGGATTTGCAGGACCAGCAGTTAGCGTAATGGCTATGTCGTTGGACTCCCAAGTAGTTGACCGCGGTTCGCATCCTGGACCCGGTGGCTTAAACTCATGCTGGGCGCATGTGCATGCGTGCCCAAGATCCCAAGAGGAGAATGGAGGAGAAGGGATTGCGGCGTGGCCATCCCCTCTGGGGAGTGATTTCTTGCTTTTTGTCTCTCTGTCTCTCTCTGTCTGTCTGGTGAGCACACTCGCCCTATAGCAAAAACCTCTCCAAAAGAAAGAAACTTAAAATCAGGATTTGCATCCAGGCTTTAGATTGTGTATCTGGTATTCTGAGTAGATGTATTTAAAAAATACCTGCTGAATAAAGTCTGCTGAGCTATCCTGCACATCCCCTAGTTCCTCAGCCTAATTTGAGAGCTTTTGTTTTTTTCCTCCTTGAATAAGGATGTCTGGCTAGTATGGCTCCTGTCAGGATTTAGGGGTTAAACCAGAATATTAGAAAGAATTGACTAACTGGCTTGTTTGAGATCTGTTTCTTATAATAGAACAGACCCTTTCCCCCCCTCCCCCGACAGAGTATTAATTTGGAAACTCTTTAATGTACCTTAGGCATGCTGTAAGTTTGGGTATGAGTGGAGAGTAGCCTTAGCTTTCTTTTTTCTTCTTTTGGAGAGATTTTTTTTGCTACAAGGCATGTGCATTAGTAGAGAGACAAAGAGACAGAAAGTGAAAAATCACCCCCTGGGGTGATGGCCATGCTGCAATTCCTTCTCCTCCTTTCTCCTCTCAGGATCTTGAGCACACATGCACACGTGCCTGGTGTGAGTTTTAAGCCACAGGTTCCAGGACTTGAACCACAGTGGGAGTCCAGAGACATAAGTGCTATGCCATCTACTGGTCCCGATTAGCCTTAGCTTTCAAAGATCAGGAATTAAACACATAGTGAAAGAAAAGCTTCTTCTCTCTAGTCTTCTTGAAACAGTTAGTTGTAGCACCACTTTATTTTTCATATAGGGTTATCAATTATCCTCTATGTAACTGCCTCAATCTGTTAGTGTTTTGTTTGCTTTTATTTGGCAGAGGGTGCATGTGCTTACCAGACAGAGAAAAGGGGAAGTGAGAAAGCATTTTCCACGGGAAATGGTCACACCTCCATCTCTCCTCTTCCTCTTCTCCCTCTTTTGGAATTTTGGGTATGCATGCACATGTGCCTGGCATTTCTCAAGCTGCCAGATCTGGGACTAGAACCACACAGTCAACCATGCAGGATCAAGCTGCCTTAACCACCAATCCATGCACTGGCCCTACTAGTGTTTGAATAATACTAATATTAAGAGCAAAGTGTATGGAATGCCCAATATGCATCATTTTCCATACAATGACATTTTATATACATTACCTCATTAATCTTTAGAACTGAATGAGATTGATATTTTAACACCCATTTATGAATTAAGAACCTGAATATCAAATTAAGTAGTGAGCATACAGAATTACTAAGTAGCACAACAAAGATTCAAATCGATCATTACCAGACCGCAAAGTCACCTTTCTTTTCATTTTGCCATTGTATTCGACCTATCCTGAAGTTAATTTTGTAATTCTTCTATTACTCTCAAACTCTTTCCATTTACAGTTCAAAGCTGCTGCTATTAGCCACACTTAGTTTGGAATGAATATGGAGTACACAATTATTTTAAAAGATAGCACCAAATAACATTTGTTCAAGTAAATGGTCTTTGAGACACATGGAGAGAGGAAAAATTAAGATTAATTAGGGTAAAAAAACACATTTAAAGTCACTGGTGTTTTACAGCCCTTGTAAAGCAAAGGGAAGGGGAAGAAGTCAGGAAAAAAATGTTACACTTACATTTATCTGGTTGATGAACACTCTCTTTTAACTGTTTATACTAAAACATAAACCAAATGAGTAGCATTAATACCTGTATTACGTTCGTGGACAGTGGAAGATAGGCACCATTTTGCCATAGTTCTGAAGCCACACTTCCAGATCATATGATGAGCTGCACTGTGCAAGTAGCTGGTTGTCTGCAAGAGCTGCCTGCAAAAACTGCATCAATCAAAGCAAGCTCCCTGAGCTCAAAGTGCTGGAGATATCACAATCATTAAACAGTAATGCAAATATAAAAGCAATATCTCACCTCATTAGTACTAAATATGTTGTTTATTCTTTCCTCAAGTAAAATGTTTAGAAGCCTGCATAATGAGGGTCTCGTTGACAGAGGTGTGGAATTATGAAGCTGCTAAATCCAGCGCGAAGACAGAGTGATAAAATAGATTGGATTTTGCAATTGCTGTGCTTAGAGCAAACTTGGGTGGCTGGATTCCACATTAGCACATTGTTTTGACATCCACACACTCAGAGATTCTATTTCATGGTGATTGGGGATGGGGGTAGGAGAAGTGACATGTGGGTGGAGAAGAGAGTGTGCAGGCTGGAGTCAAAAGCTGTAGGCTATGGGCAGAGACGGAAACTGGATCAGTTCTTGAAGTGATACCCTATTTTCTAATATGAGTATTTGTATGCCAAACACCATGCAAGTGGTCTAGAGGCATAATTAAAGTTGATGGTCAGTGAAGGCATCAAATGAAACTGGGGGATGTATACCTGTCTAGAGCAGTCTGTTCTTTGAACTTTATCCTTCACTGTACACCAGCATCTATTGTAGAAAACAGTTTAATATTTGTACTGAAATGTGCTACTGGCTATTAGTGTGCGATTCTGGATATATCAATGTGCTTGAACTAGGAGATTTATTTTGCATGAGTTCATGAGTTTTCTGTATCTTGGAATTACCATGTTACTCTTTCTTTCACAGAATTAGCTACTCTGGCTCATAATGATGATCCCACCTGGGAAATGCTAATCCAATCACTGGAATGTGGATAAGAAAAAGAGCATAAAGATCACTAGACTGTGAGCTCCCTGAGTGCAGCAGCTTTGCCCTAGGCTTCTCTGTTTTGACTTGGTATGGGGCATAATACCCAACCACTAGTCTCTAAATAAGTGCTGAAGGTCTGATTGAAAGTGCATGTTTCCTAATTCTTCTGCATCTCCATCCACCTTCTTCAAGATGTTAATTGCAATTATGGTCACTGTCACAGATTTCTTAAGAGACCTGTGTGAAAATGAGGTGGGGACACTTTAATTCTGCTCAGCCTGACTTTGACTCATGATCTCTATCCCAGATTCCAACATCACCGACATAGCTGTGTATGTCAAATTTATGAAACAAAGAAATGATAACTGCAATGGCATTCTTGGGTATCCTTTTGAACCATGATTTTCATTTTTACGTTACCACTATATTTTACAGATGGTCACTTCTTGCACTCTGTAGCTCTTTGGGGGTCATTAAAAAGATGATTGTGGGGGCCAGTGGGTGGCATGGTGGTTAAGGGCACTGGACTCCCATATGACTGACTGCTGTTTGAGTCCCGAACCTGGTGGCTTGCTTTCTCACCCCCCACCCCACTCTCGCTCTGCCCCTCTCTGGTCAAATTAAAACTAAATAAATAAAGTTAAAAAAAATAATTATTTTTTTAAAAAGATGGTTGTAAAAGAATTTCCTATTTTTAGGGACTGTTGTATCTTGGAAGTTTTTCTGAAAGAAAACTATGTTAGTTTTCTGGATGTTGATCTTCCAATCCATAAGTGCAGCTGGTTCCCTATTTTTTCTAGTGTCCTTGATGGGCATGTGAAAACAGTGGCTCCTTGAATGTGTACAAGACTCCTAGCAAACATTTGGACAAGTGATCACTAAAGTTGCCATTACAGTAATAGGTAGTTTTTGTTTTTTAGATTTTTTTTCTATAGGGTGAGTGCTCTCACTCTCTTGGAGAGAGACAAGCAGAGACAGAGAGAGGGGAAAGTGAGAAGTCACCCTCTGAGGGGATGGCCATGCAGCAATTCCTTCTCCATCATTCTCCTCTTGGGATTCTGGGCACACATGCACATGTGTCTGGCATGATTTTTGAAAGTCCAGGTCTGGAACTCAAACTGCAGCTGGCCATGTGGAAATCCAGAGCCTTAACCACTATACAACCTGCTGGTCCATTATAGGTAGATTTTTAACAAAAAGGGGTAAGTTAGAAAGAAAGATAAACTTGTTTTTTCTTTGGATAGTTAAGGAGGCAGCATATTAGGGGAGAAGGTTTGGAGTGAGACAGCACTGTATTCAAATTTTGTTCTTCTTCTTGTGTAAAATGTTTTATTAATTCCACTTATTCTTATTTTCTGCCTCTTTTTATTTTAAAGAATAGTAATTCTTAGAGGGAGAAAGAGAGAAAGTGAGAAAGCAAACCACCAGGTCTGAGATTTGAACTATGATCGGCCATGTGAGTGTCCAACACCTTAACCACCATGCCACCTGTCTATCCCCACTTTCTGCCTCTTTCAAGTGGAAATCCTTATGCTAGTCATCATATTGTTATAGTAATTCAATGAACATCAAAATCCTTAGCATGTTAACAGCTATTGCTATAATTTAGTTCATTGTTATCATAACTTTTTAACTGAATATTCAAACTGCTTTGGTATGCATATTTGGGTGCTTCATTTATTTACTTGTTTTCCATTTATAAGGTGGTTCAACTGCCAAAGCCTCTGAACATGTGTCCATAGCAAACAACATTCTAAAAATAGAGAAAATTAGTATGATGTTTCATGCATTTTAATACGTTGATATCTCATGCTTTTTTCCTAATGAATCGTGTGTGTGGAGAGAGAGAGAAAACAAGCACACAGTATAGCCTTCCAGTATGTGTAGATGTATAGATGTGTACATCTATCTACATATATATATGCATACATATACATGTGTGTATATATGTATATACATGTCTCTGTATGGTCAATCTTATTTATTTTATTACAAATATATTTCCTATTATTCACAGTGATTTATTTTGCTTCCTATTCCTTTCCTTCTTAGTATGCATTTCTTCATACTTCTTTCTTATTGTGTAGAAAAAAAGATAACCCGCACTAAAGGTTTTACCGTTCTTGGTCTCAATTTCACTAAGAAATGCAGAGAATGCATGAGATCAGTCCCTTTTGGTTATAGAAGAGATACATCCCATTTTCAGAGGTTGACGGTGTTTAAGTTCTGTTAATCATGCAGACTTTGGAATAATCTCTATTAGTGATATTAATTTAATTTCCTATCTGCAAGGTGAATATGAAGCCATTAATTGATATAAGAGAAAGAATCCTGGGGAATGCTCAGTACTCCTCCTCAAAACTTCAAGTTCTTTCTTGCAGAAAAGAACCTGGGATTGCTGGTATCCCTTATTGTCCAAAATTTCACAATTTTAACTTAAAAGCCAAATGTGAGTGTCTTTCATTGTCCATACTCTAAATTCTCATGATCCTAACTGAACTTTTGAACTGGCTGATAGTGACCATATTCATGATATCTCAGCCTTGCAAGTTTCTGCACTGATTCTCAGCACATGATCCTAATTCTCTGTGTCCATCATCAGGGCTTGAATGATAGGGAAGTCTTCGACTGTCTTTACAACTCTCCTGGAGGACTTTCTATAACTCCATATATTTTGCTTAGTTGGTCTCCTGAAAGCTGTGGTTTTGTTGCCAAATCACAATGGAGAAATCCCTCTTTAAAAAGCCAGTGCTTCAGAATGTGGGGAGTAGGAAAATGTTAGTTGTTCTCAAGTCCTAGAATTAGGGAATATTTTATTGTCCTTGGATATATGCTTTATCAAGTCAATATACAATTTATGAGAACACAGATAAACACAATCACATTAGAAATTCAAATGACTTCTGATCATCAACATTGAAAATAATCTGATTGTAACCATAACTAAAGAAATTATGTGTTTTTAAAAGAATTATTTATTACTTGTTTAATTGGATTTGTTATTATTATTTTTTAATTTGACCAGACAGAGACTGAGAGAAAGAGAAAGGGAAAGCAAGAAAGTAAGCTGCTAGCTCCGGGACTCGATCCATGGTCAGCAATGTGAGAATCCAGCACCTTTAACTACCATGCCATCTGCCGGCCCCGAAATGATGTGTTTTTAAGGACTGGAGATTAGCCAAGAAAGTACAGATAAAAGAAAGTCAAATGTTGACAAAGATAATTTAAGCCCTCTTTAGGGAAAAGTAAACATTGATTATTAGACTGTGATTCCATATTAAGTCCCTCCTGATGTTATGAAATGTTATACATTATAGGTAATAAGAAGACATAATCTCAATTGGCTTTACCTTCTCCACTTAAACTATCATAATTAGAAGTTACTACTTCTAACTTCTATTCAGTATGAAGCATCCAGTGTCTCAGAAGGATTATGGCACTGAGGATGCCAAGAGAAAGTTTCTAGGCAATACTCAACATTAAATTTCAAAGAATATTCTTGAAATACAAGACAAAGACTTTGATTTTTTTACCTAGCTGGTCCTGTATTAAACAATACTCATAACTGAATAAATACCACTCAGGAGCAACTTTTTTTTCCTGTGAATTTCAGGTTGAATAAAGAATCTATGTTACAGTATATGAGAGAGAGCAAGAAGATAGTGAGCATACCATGAAAGTGTTGGCCTTTCATCCCCACACCTTGTTCAGGAGGATCATAGAGTTATGTAAGTAATACTTGCTAGTGTGACCAAGTTTTGAAGGTGTAATACAATAATATTTTATTTCTTATGCATTGGTCCACAGAATTTGGGATGACTGATGGACAGCTTTCTTCCATGTGGTAATTAAGGTACTAGGCTCCTTTCTTGTGGTTCCTCAACCTGGAGCTTGGCATTCAGTCCCCAAAAAGAAAAAAACAGAAAGTGAAAGAATCACAATAACTTATTATAAACCTGGTATAGAAATGAAATAGATCATTTCCATTAACATTCAATTAGTCACATACCCCAAATGGACGCAATAAAAACTTGGAAATGCTGGTTATGTAGCCTCTTCCCAGCAACAACTTCTACTGCAGAAGAATGGCGTATTCTGATGGATACCTGGCCATCCCTGCCACTAATTACCATGTAAGCTTTGACTCTAAGATAAAGTCAACATATGCTGCGTGATGTCTTATTGAGCATTTTTTCAGACACCTGTTGGCCATTTGTATGTCTTCTTTTGATAAATGTCTATTGAGAGCATTTGCCCATTTTTTAAAATTGGATTATTTGGTTTTTAATATTGAGTCGAATTTCTTATATAGTCTGGATACTAACATCTTATCAGATACATGGCTTGCAACTGTTTTCTCCCTATCTATTGATTCTTTCTTCACTTTGTTAATTTTTTTTCTTCACTTTGCAGAAGCTAATGTAATATCATTTGTTTACTTTGAGTTTTGTTGTCTGAGTTTTTGAGTTCAATCCAAAGAAAATCATTGTTCAGGTCAACATTACATAGCTTTCCTCTTATGTTTTCTTCTAGTAGTTTTACAGCTCCCAAACCTTATGTTTTAGTCTTCAATCAATTTTTAATTTAGTTTTGTGTATGACTTGAGGTAAGGGTTCAATTTCCTCTTCTGCCTTTGTATATCTAATGTTCCCAACTCATTATTGAAGAGACTTCTTTTCTTGTTATGTTTGCTTGGTACTTTTGTCAAAATTTAATTTGTTATAAGTTCATGGGTTCATTTTTTTGGTCCTCTATTCTGTTTCATTTGTGGAAGTGTCTATGCCAATACTATGAGTTTTAATTACTATTTCTTTGTAATATAAACTAAATTTTGGTACTGTGATGCTTCCATCTTTGATCTCTTTAGTCATGGTTATTTTGATTATTCAGGTATTTTTGTGATTCTGCATAGATTTTTGTACTTTTTTATTTCTGAAATGACAATATTGGATTTTTTTCTTTATTTATAATAGGGTGCTTGCATGTGAGAATGAAAATAAGAAAGAGAGGGACCAGAAGTTAACATAATGGCTATGTCGCTGAACTCTCATGTAGCCGACCGCGGTTCGAGTACCGGACCCCATGGCTTAAATCACACCGGGCGCGTGTGCATGTGTGCCCATGATCCTGAGAGGAGAATGGAGGAGAAGGGATTGCGGCGTGGCCATCCCCCCTGGGGAGTGATTTCTCGCTTTCTATCTTTCTGTCTCTCTCTGTCTTTCTGGTGAGCACATGCACCCTACAGCAAAAACAAACAAACAAACAAACAAAAAGCAAAAAAAAAAAAAAAAAACAAAAAAAAAAAACAAAAAAAACTCTCCAAAAAAAAATAAGAAAGAGAGAAAAGATTGCCATCCACAGGGTCTGGTCACACTGAAATTCTCTTCCCATAGTCCTACAGTCCATCAAATCTTGTGCTCTTGTGCACATGTCTGTCATGTTTCAGGCTGAGTGAGATGGGAATTCAAATTGCAGTCACCATGTGACATCCAGTGTCTCTTGAGCAATGCACTACTGCTGTGTAGTGAAGCAAACCCAACACTGTATTTTTTTTTTTTAATTTGTCAGAGAGCACATGCACATTTCAGAGAGAAAGAGAAAACTCCCCTCAATGGGATTTGGTCATTCTGAAATCCCTTCTCCACTTCTCTATCGGTCAGGATTTGGGTCAAGCACACATACATGTCCAGTGCATTTTTCAAGCCACCAAGGCCTGAATTGAAATGCATATCAGCAACCTGGGATCCAGCTCCCTTAACCTGTAGGCTATAGGGCCACCCCAGCAACATTAGAATTTTGATAGCAATTGCACTGACTCTGTAGATCACTTTGTTAGTATGGACAGTTTAAAAAATATATCAGTCCATGAACAGGAATATCTCTGTTTATTTGTGTGAGCTCTGGGTTTAGTAGAAGTTCTTGCTCAGAACAGATAGGTCCAGAGGCTATGCTCTATAGAAACGGATGGTTGAAATTTGCTTCCTTGTTTGGGAGGCGGTGGCGGGGAGGTCCTCAGAGTGGGTTTGGAGTCTGGATGGAGATGTTGTTTATACTTCCATGTCAGCCAGATGTAGTTTCTAAGTTCTACAGAACTACATGATGATTATTGTCTCCTGGACTAAGTGAGATCTTGGAGTGGGCTTTGGAGCTGATCCATTCTTCTATGTAGCTTCACACATGGAGCATATCCAGCCTCTGTGCTCTGCAAAAATACACCATAGTGGGCATCATCTTGCTTCAGCAGGGCCTCTGGGAGAGCTCTGAGTCTGGGTCAAGCCATCATTAGGGTTCCTGGCTCAGGCAAGTTTAGCCCCTTAACTCCTTAGAAATGTGGTATGTCCAGTGTCTTCTGTCTGCGTGGAACATTGGGATGGGCTCTGAGGTTGGGTATACAGGCTGGCCTCAAGCCAGTTTGAGGGACTCCAGCCGGGTTGAACTTCCTACTATATTTCTGGGTACCACATCAGCTCTGTGGGTGAGGTGTGCTGGCTATTATCTGTGAGTGGGTGGCACCTCTGGAGGAACACAGAGCTATGACCAAGATCCTTGTGCATTCTTTCTTTGTTTTTTTCTGACCCTGATTGATCTATTAACTCTGCTGTTACCTACTACATTCCCTTTGAGCTTTAGGAAGCATCTTGGAATGCTAGGGAACCTGGATAACCACCTCCAGTTCTCTTTTCCCACTGTAGAAACCTCTGCAGGCCCAGCGGGATCTTCTGTGTGTCCTTGAACTAACTTACAGAACAGAGTAGTAAATGTCACTGTCAAAATGACATTCTTTTTCTTGCCCTTCTAATGTCAATTTTATTCAATTCTGTGGTCCACATGGGTGTCTCATCTCCAAGTTTTGGAGTTTTCACAAAGGTGTTTTTATGAATAACTGCATGCTGCATAGGGTACAGTAGATGGCGGGGAGTGAAACCTCAGACTCTATATTCCATCATCCTGCTGATGTCACTCTTCTGAGGTTAAATTTTAAAGAAAGATGTGAATGAAGTCTCACTGAGAAGTCCAGAAAGAGTAGAGCAGCGAGTAACTTGTGAAGATAAATGAGGACGAGTACTCTGAACAGAGCGTGTGTGTCTGGTGCATTTGAAGAAGAGCACCAGGTCAGAGTGGCTCAAGCAGAATGTTCAAGAGGAAGGAGAGTACGAGATGAGCTCAGGCACTGAGCAAATATTGTCAACAATGCAAATATTGTTAACAATCAAAGAAAACTGGAGAGAACAAATTGGCTTTGAATGACCTTTATAAACTTAAGAATTCTTAATGTGAATCTGTCTCAGAAGATAGTTTTTTTTTCAAGGTATGGCCCAAATCAGGCTTCCCAGGCAGCATGATTTCAGTAATTTTGACTTTCACATAGTGCTACCAGCCTGCTATCAATCACTCAAGGTGCCCTGAGTGACTCCTGGCTGTGATTGCAGAGTTATCTGTCCATAGTTTCTCCCATTGAGAAGCCTTGTATGCAGCACACGCCAATTGTGCCATACCCTCAGTAGCTAACCGTGTCTCTCCGCTTTCACCTACAGCATGTGGTATAGGAAAAAATAAGTGTGGCCCACATACATACACATGATAAACCTCTCACCACTCCCACTAAGGCAATTGTGTAGAACAGACTCTTATCTTCTGACACACATGCAGCTTGCTTGATACCGTTCTATTACTGCTTTTCTCCTTCAGTATTTTCCTGGGTGCTTACTTTGAACTGGCTTAACCTATACAGAAAAACTGGGTAGATACAAATGAAAAAGAATTACTGGGGTGATATTTGACCCTACCCAATTACCTTGGCTTGGACTGAGCACCCTGATATGGGTCCCAGCAATGTAGACAGATCTACTATTTCAAGGAAACTAAGCTATGTTCTCAACCCCACCCAGCAGCCTTTCTCCTACTTATTTTTTTCATTCCTCCCTCTCTCTCCACCCCTTCACCAACTCCAACTGGTCACCCAGGGCCACATCCCAGAGCAGACACCAAGGCATAAACCAGAAGGTAGATTTTCCCCCCAGAATTTAGATTAAGTAATTGAACATGTTCTTTTTCTTTTCTTTTTTCTTTTTTTTTTAAGGTTTTTGCCATGAAACACATGTGCTCACCAGTGAAAGAAAGAGAAAGTGAGAAATTTTACCCCCCTTCCTAGGGGTAGCGATGACCATACTGTACTCCCTTCTCCATTCTCATCTCAAGATTGTGGGCACACTTGCACACATGCTCGGTGTGAGTTTCAAGCTGCTGGATTGGCCATGTGGGAATCTAGCACTTTAACTACCATGCCACCTGCTGGCTCCCTTAACAGCATATTCTATTATTTGGTTGTATTGTTTTTAACTTTGTCAATTCTATGGAATAAGTCTTTCCAATGAAAAATATGGTCACAGTTGTTATTTTCCTTTTGCAATCTAGTATATTCTCATTCACAATTTCACCATCTATGAATTAACAAGGATTATCCAACATAATCCTTTGTATAACAAATTATAGACCTATTTATCTCTTTTTGTTTATTTGCTGATCATATTGAATAGATTCTTGGTTAGGCATATCAGCTTTTAACCTTGATATCTCCTAACAAAAGGGCAATGTGTTCATTTGGAAAGGAATTTGTTTCATTTCAGTTACATATTTATAAATAGTATTTTCCAAACAGCAGTAAGGAATAGGCAGCATACTAAACATTTTTTTAAACATGTTGTCAGGGTCTAAAGGTAGCAGTTGAAGTTGAGTCTTAAAGCACTATAGCAGCAGTCCCCAATCTTCCTGGCACTAGGGACCAGGTTCATGGAAGACAATCCCTCCACAGACTTGGGGAGGGGTTGTCCTGGGATGACTCAAGTGTACCGTTTCCACCATGCATCCCTTTTCTACCACTAACACATTGCGATAGACAATGAAACCATCACATAATAATAGAATTGGAGTTCTCACAACAATCCAACATTGCTGCTGATATGACAGGATGTGGAGCCCAGGCAGCAATGCAAGTGATGGGAAGTGGCTGCACACATAGTGGAAGCCTTGTTCACTTGCACTGCACAGCCCAGCAGACCAGCACTAGTCCAGGGCCTGCCCCCAGCAGGTCAGGAACAGGCACCCATCTATGGCCCACAGGGTGGGGACCCCTGTGCTACAGTCAGCATCTACTGAACACTAGTAAGTGTTGAACTTTCCTAAAGCATAGAGAATAGACCTGAAGAAAGATAGGCTCAGAATTGAAACATGGTTGTTCTATTTGGGGGAAAAAAATCATAATTTCTGTTATTATTTTACTAAAGTGGGTACAAAGATATCATTGGGGAAAGTATCCAAATTCAGATCGTATTTTCCAAAATTTAACCTTTTACTATAGAATACAATCTGTTTGTTTCATTAATATTAGTATATGTCCTTTATATTTTTCACAAAACTATGTGTGTTAGGATGAGTTCTTACACTATTTATTTGCTAAGTTAAATCTTAACACATAAAGAATTGTCTCCTTTTGTGAACAAATGTGCCAGATCAACTTGGGTCTGCTTGATGCTTCTCACACCTTTCGCATTCATAAGACAACATTTTTATGTTGCCAGATGTAACCCAGATGGTACATATTAATTTATATATTGATATTGAAAAAATATATGGTTTCCATCTGAGGTCTTTTAAGTATGATTTCTAAATTGATGTGAATATTGCTTTTTTTCCCCCTAGCTTACACCATAATGCAGTCAAAATATGGTTCCCAGGTGAATGAATACTTTTCTGTTTCATTTGGCATCATTCTGTACTTCTGAGCCATGACTGCTGAATGAATTTGTGTCTTTTCAGACTTGGTTTCAACTGGCTGAAAAGCAATGTGATAGTGTCAAGTAACTCTCATTACATTGAAAGACAGTGCTGATAAGATAAATTTAGAACATCTTTCATCTCATTTTCAATATTAACAACTGTTCTATAGTCTTGCCAGCAGACACAAATGTGTGATAAAGTTTAGACATTTTAATCCTTTAGTCTTTCCTGTTTTGATAAATATTAGACGTAAGGTGGTACTGAAACACCATCCTGACTTCTCTAGGTTTCCAGGAAAAATAGTTAATTGTAGACTCATTATGAAAATATTTACAGAAATTGGAGCCAACAGGTGATATGCTGATTACTGTGCTGGATTCCCACGTGGATGACTGCAGTCTGAGTCTGGATCCAGTGGTTTGAAACTCACACCATGCATGTAGGAGTTTTGTCTCCCAGGAGAAGAGTGGAGAAGGGATTGTGGTGTGACTGTTTCTTCACATGTCTCTTCCTCTGCTTCAACTCTCCCTTATTCTTTTCCATATTCTCTTTCTTTCTTTACCCTACTACTATTTGATGGACATCAGTACTCACATCTGCTTTATGGAGTTAGTATATGCATGAATAAATAGACGCACTTTTAGGGCCAGTTTAGAATTAATATGCTGAGATACCCATTTCTTCATCCAATTACTGTAAGAATATTAAGACCACTGTTCAAAGCTTATCTGGATACACGGTAGAGGGCACATTAACAGTGCCACCCTGCACCAGCCTTCTACTGTAAAACTTAGAGAATTCATATTTGGCTTTGCTTATGATTTTTTCATAAGAATTAGGATTCTGAAAGCCTCCATTGAACTTAGTCATTAAGTCAAAAGAAGAAATCAAGATGGAAAACAGAGGAACTGCTCATTAGAGAAGACACATCCCTTAAAATAATTAAGTGCTCAACTACATATCCAGAATGCACAAAGCTGCTCAAACAGACTAGAATCATTCATTTCTGTAATCCTTAACATTTCCTTCTAGAGATACATAAAACCACAAAGATAACCATTTCCCTCACCTTTTTTCTCTCTGTTCTCTCTTCTCAGAAAATAGAAATACATGTACAGGGACACAATTTGCCAGCACTCCCCATAATGCATTCTTGAAGCAGCAAGTTCCACTATCTGAGGTTTTTTTTTTTTTTTTTTTTTTTTTTTTTTTAATAAAAAGAGCATGAGTCTTATATTGACAAAGTCATGCTGTGTTACATGCAGAAAGGAGGAGCATACTTTGTCTCCATCCAGTGTCATGTGCTATCACACAGGAGAGAAAGCCATACTTCTCAGGTTCTGCTGAAACCTTTCAGGTAAAAGAAATAAATAAATATAGTCTCTAATTTCTTCCTGTTGAGAACTCATCACTGAACTTGAGCATGGGTTTGGAAACCAATAGTCAGAGCAGACACCCAGTACTCCCCTCATTCTAGTGCCTCTGACCTCAACCACCCAGATGGAAGCAAGCAGTAAGATAACTCCCCAAAGATTCTGTCTCTTCATATTTAGGTCTATGTGTGATACCCGCCCCTTGAGTCAGAGCTGGACATAGTGACTTTCATTTAACCAATAGAATACAGCAAAGGTAATGAGCTATTTCTTTCATGAGACTGCAAAATACTGCGCCTTTCATCTTGCTAATAGATTCCTGTTTCCTTGGGTTGTATGCTGTGATGAAGCAAGTTGTCACAGAGCAAGAAGCTGGGATAGCCTCTGGCAGCCAGTGATGAAGAGAAGGCCTCAGTATATAACATTAAAAGAGTTGAAATACAGAAGGAAATGAATCTTGCCAATAATCACTGAACATAGATACGTATCCTTTCTCTGTTGATCCTTCAGATGAAACCTCAGCCCTGATAGCACTTTGATGCCTATGGGAAACCCTGAAGCAGAGAACCCAGAGGAGTTGTGCCCAAGTTTCTGATTCATAGAAACTGACATAATAAGTGTGTACTATTTCAATTCACTAAATTTGTGATAATTTGGTAGAGAAGCAGAAAACTAATGCGTCTCTAAATAGAGGACTTTTAAAATCCCTGTTCTGCATGTCAGTCAAGTTCTGGCAGCTCAATGCAACAGTTAGTAAAAGTCCATTTTAGGTTTAAGCTGATACGTCACAATACATTCATTGGCTTCTTTCGAAAAGGCAAGACTCCAGATCAGGTTTTTTGGACTATGTGTGAATTGCATTTTTTCAGTCTCTCATTCTCAAGAAAACTTAAATTAACTGAAGCAATCATCTTCCATCTTTAATTTGTGTCAGGAGTATCACCACAGATTTGAAAGCATCAAGTCACAGAATAAAGAAATTGTATAGAAGTCTAGATGCTACACTTCTTTAGGCTATTTTATGCTCATTTTCTTTCTAGATAAGGATCTTCTATCAGCATCTTTAATCTAGTGATTGAAGATATTCACAAGGATTAATTAATTACCTTGTCTCCATTGCAATGGCTATGTTTACGCTGGTGAAATATGCCTTGTTATTTAACGTGGACAGCATACACATAGGATGTAACTGACAAGATTTTTTTTTCTGTATTGTCTAAAATTCCGTTCTCAAAGCCAAAATTGATTTCCAAGGTCTAACATAGAATTCCAAAGCTATTTACATTGAAAACAACAGAAAACCCACCATGTATTTACCACTGTAGTGATTTTATTAATACTACTGCAGACACAGTAAGAATACATGAAGATAGGTAAACCCTGAGGTGAAGTATTTTCTGCCTAATGCGGATCTTCAGTGTTTGCTCCTCCCTCAATTACTACATTCAGATAGTATGGTTTGGCAATGATAAAAGCAACAGTTTAATAGAAGTAATGAAAATTTTGCCTACTACATTTCCCCCCTTTTTCTACAAATTAGAAAATATGCCTGGCAGTTTTGCTGACAGTTCAGTAATGCACTTCATTTTGCTACTATTCTCAATTACTTTCTCAGTTTCTTGTTTAATAAATCAATGCCAAAACAAAGCTTAGAGGTAAACAGATTTTAATTGAATCTTTGTAATCTTAAGTAGTTGAGAATTTGGAAATTATAAAATCATAAATAATTTTGGTGGTTGAATTTGTTTGAATATTTGGCATTGATTATTATAGCAGCTTTTTGAGGGGAAGGCAATCTAAGAAGTTTATTTAGTGGGCTCTACAACATTTGGGGGAACAGTTGGGGACATTTGGGGAAAGTTTCTGCCAGAGCTTTTTATTTCTCCCAACTGGTTTACTATGTAACTCTCTTGATCAGAATTGAGACTGTTGACTCAGAATTAATAATGCAGCACTAACTTGCCAATTGAAAAACTTGATTCTTTTAATAATTGCAAAATACTTAGTTTTTATTTGTTATAAAGGCTGCTTACTCAATCAATGGTTAAACACCTTTATTGTTAGGTATAATATCCTCAATATTGAGCCAGTAGAATAGATACCCTAACCCCTGCTTAATGCTTTGGCTTTATGGGGGAAAAAAAAAAGAATGAGGGAGAAAGGTATTTAATGAATTAGATATTAAATGTTAAGGATATTTTCATAAAGAAAACATAGTCTTGATGACAGTGCTATTCTTTGTCCCTCTAACAAAATTCACTCTAAAGATGTGTTCTCTCAATTCAAGGTAACAAAACCAACAAAAGGGATGCTTTATCTGACATTCTTCTTCCTCCTTTAGAGTATACTAAAGCAGTTGTACATCTTTACCCAAGAAGTCCTTACCCAATGGACAAAGATATAGGCTTACAAACAAAATTCTGTGTTAAATTTTAAATTTTTTTTCTATTTTAAAATTGTGAAAACAAGTGTGAAGGCATGTAAAGAGTTTTTTTGTTTTTTTTTTGTTTGTTTTTGGGAAAAAAAAGAAGTCAAATAGAAATGTATGTCAGGATCAGCTCTGTAGCATAGTGGGGTAATGTTCCTCAAAAGAAGCCAGTTTCTCCATGGCAACTATGGTTCAAATCCTCAACCAGTACAATCTAAACATGCCAGGCATGTGGACAAATGCCCAGGATCCGATGGACCAGAGGATTAGAGAAAGGAAATCACAACATGACCAGATCCTATAATGAGTGCCCAATTCTCTTTCTCTTGCACACACACACATGCTCTATCATGAATAAATAAAAAGATACATTAAATGATGAATTTTACTATTGTAGTAGATTGTATATTCCCCAAATGACCACAGCAATATCTCCCATCCCAAGAGCTCTTCTTAAATGTAACTGTTGATACTTCTCAGTGACTGGTGGGTCTATGTTCCCTCCCCTTGAATCTGGGTTGATTCCTGACTGTAGTAGAAGGTATAGTATGTAATCTCTAGGGCTAGTCATAAGAGTATACCATTTTGACATAGATTTGTGAAGGAGCTTGTCCTTTGAACATCACCTCCATGCCCTGAAGAAGTCCAAGCATCACATGGAGTGGCCCACATTGACAGGGCTGATGTATACTCTATAGTCAGCAACCATCAAATATGAGTGGTGAGCCTTTACATGACCCCAGCCCTTAGTGGTCAAGTTATCGCTAGTCTTCCCAAATTATCCCTAGTCTTCCTCTCACCCCATCTAATGCTCCATGGGGTGAAAAAAACAAAACAAAACAAAACAAAACAAAACAAAACAAACAACAACTGTCCCTGGTGGGCCCCATCTAAATTAGAATTTCTAAACAAAATTAATGATGGGGATAATTTATTTCACAGTAATAGCTAACTTGCACAAATATTATCTCTATTTTACTGATAAGGCAACTGGAGTTCACGGTAGATAAGGGGTTTCACCAATGGTACAGAACTAGTAAACTATAGAGTTAACTCCAAGTTCTATCATATGTGTATGGAAATACAACCTTCTGTACACATTGATTCCACTTATACTTGGTTTCTTTTTAAATATTGTTCATATTGCAAAATGTAACTTTGCTGAGCATTTACAACTGTGCCTCATTCATTGTCTAATTATCTCAGGTGTTATCACAGAAGGGCATGGAGAGCTATGTAAGTCTTTCCCTACCAGACTTAAAGAAAGGTTGAAAGATAAATGTCATCTCAGAACTTACAAAGGCAAGAATTCCATTCCCCGTGTCTTTCTTCAGTTCTCTCACATTGCTCACAGACATTATATTCAAAAAAGCAATTTCTTAAAAAGTCATTTATTGCAAATCTTCTTCCTTTTCTTCTTATGCATTCAACCAAAACTTATATAACTCCCATTTGATATATGAAATTTTAGCAAAAACAAGAATATAATCAAAAGCTCCTAAAGAATTATGAGTAAGACAGAGGCAAAAAGCATGTGATGGGGACTTTTCAGTTACCAAGTAAAGGTATAAGTACTAGATGAATTCTCCAGAGTTCATTGTTTCTCTGTTGAAATGTTGAGAAGTCCTCTTTCCCTGCAAAAGCTTTTGCTTTAAAACACTCATTTAGTAGGACAGTAGGATCAAGATGCTAGGTAAGATTGTAATGTAACTGGTAATAAGATTGAATAACGTAACGCGTACAAGCAAAATTTTATTTAAAAAATTTAGCTTGAGATAATTTTTAAATTGTACTATGAAACACTAAATACCACTGTCTATATTCTGTGAATACTAGCTTGAGCTAGGTACACCAGGAGTGAGTAAATGATGAGGAATAAAAGAAAAAGTTGCTACTGGGTGATGATTACATCTAAGACATTTAATGCATATTTCCTTATTTAATTCACATGAAAGCCTAGTGAGATATTTTGTTGCTCATTTGCACTCAAATAAACTGAAGTTTCAGAGTTAAATAACTAACCCAAATCCAGTTATTAATACAACATAGTAGAGGCAGGATTCAAAATCCTCCAGCTCCAAGGTCCAAGTTCTGGCTACCTGGATATGTCTCTCTAAATAGACACATACATGGCAGTAATTTGTCAGCTGAAAATGCATGTTCAAGACTTCTTTCGTATTTTACCATGGCCACGTGATCAGTCATATGACCTTGTATTCCCTGAGTGTTAATTTCCCAATTTTGAAAAGGAGGATAGTTTGGGAACCAGCAGTTAGCGTAATGGCTATGTCGCTGGACTCCCAAGTATTCGACCGCGGTTCGCGTCCCGGACCCGGTGACTTAAAACTCATGCCGGGTGCGTGTGTGTGCGTGCCCAAGATCCCGAGAGGAGAATAGAGGAGAAGGGATTGCGGTGTGACCATCCCCCTTGTGGGGTGATTTCTTGCTTTCTGTCTCTATGTCTCTCTCTGTCTCTCTGATGAGCGCACATGCCCTATATCGAAAATCTCTCAAAAAAATAAAAAAAAGAGGATAGTTTCTGTTATGGGTTTAGAGTATAGAGTGCCTTACATAGAATTAAATAATTTGTAGCTGTTATTATTTCATGAAAAGAAGGATTTAAATTTTCAGCCTTCTAATGACTTGTGGGAGGCAAAGAAAACAAAACAAAAAAGAACAAAGTAACATTTTTTATCACTATGGTACTGTAGGAATTTTGTTAAAACAGCACTCTTTTTTTTTTTTTTTTTTTTGTAGATGTCTTCTCCCTTCATTTTTTTTCTTCATAGCGCCTGACAAACACGAGTCAATTCACTTCTCTTTTTTTCTTTGTATTAGTTTGCATTGCCCTCCTTGTCAAGTTGCCTTTAATAATTTATCAATTATGCCTGATCAGGCCTGCTTGGCTGGCACAGCTAAGCTATAAAGAAGAACATGAACAGATGTCAAAAATGCATTTGTTTTCTCTTTCTTGCCAAATGCCAGGCAAGGAATGGCACCGTTCTGCTTGCCTGCCCCTTTTACTGGTGAGTAGTGTAAAATGGTTCACACAGCATCTGCTTTTGTAAAGACCTGCTAGCATTGCCCATGTCTGTCCAGATGTTACTGCACACAAACACAAATATCTGTAGGACTGAAAGTGAACAAACTCTCCTGAGATGCCAAATCTAGTGTTGTTTTCTTCTGTTTTGTTCCAGGGCCTGGAAAAATGACTAAAGAATGGGAGCATGGACTGGAACAAGAAATCTAGTCTCTGTTTTATTCCATTTGCAAAAAATTTACTTCACCATGTAGGCTGACTACCTTTTTAAATAACAACAATGCTGAAGTTGAAAAATGCATTTTAAGCCTCTTAGCTAGTGCTTCAGTATTAGGAAGGCTGACAAGAGACAGTTTATTGTGGGAAATATCTCACTGTGAAAACACCTGCCTATGTCAAGACTCCAGAGAACAAATGAATAAGGTTCTATAGGGGATTCCCTGACTTCAGGGAATGTTTGGAATGTAAGGAAGTCCTTCCTACAGTCCGCATCTGTTTTCTCCACCACTGATACCCTAACTAAACATCCAGACCCCTCTGCCTCGCCTTCATTATCTCACATCTTCCCTCTGGTCTTAGATTGTTGCTCACAGTCATTTATTTGGAACCAGTTTCCCCCTTGGCAGGGCTTGCATGGATAAGATTGGGGGCTCACTTCAGATTTTGTGCCTTTGAGGAAAGGATGAAGAAAAGCCACCTTTTTTTGTCCAGTATCAGAATGAAGCACATACAAAAGCTAAAGTTGTCCTCATTAAAGGAAACTAGCTTAAATGTAACTTCAGTGTGTGAAGTTAAGTATCTCTGTGTCTTAATAAGTGTCCTAATTTAGTCTCAGCCATGCACTCAAAAAGAACATGGGTTATGTCTTAAGCCTCAGAAAGTAGGAGATAAATTCTGTCATGCCATAATGAAACTAGAAATGATGATTTGACATTATGTTGTTGTCTACCCTCTTCTTCCCACAGGGATCTCGAGATTTAACTTGTAGCAGCAGATATAGATTTACAAACAGAGAAGCATCATCAAGAAGTATTTGTAGGACAGTCAATGAGTGTTATACCGTAGAGTTGGAGTCACACGCTTCTTGCTGTAAAGGGTCAGAGATTAGATATGTTCAACTTTATAGGAAGTATGGTTTCTGTAACAATGAGTCAAGTCTGCCATTACACAATGAAAGCAATCACAGACATGCATAAATAAATGGGCACAGCTGTGTCCCAATAAGGCTTTATTAACAAAAACTATATGGGCAGGCTGGATTTAGCCCACAGGTCATAGTTTCCCAATCCCTATTACAGAAAGTAGGTGGCATAACTATCTCTCTGTGGGCAGAGAATGATACTTTATATCATTACTAGAATTGTAAATTTTTTCTTCCTTTTTGATCTCTCTCTTCTTTTAATGGCAGAAGGCTTGTGCACATGAGAGAAACAGAGAGGGAGAGAGGGAGAGAGAGAGAGAGAAACGCTCACCCCCCCCCTATTGGACCTGGTCACACCGCAATGCCCTGTCCTCCATTCCTCCAACCTGTTGGGATCTTGGACATGCATGTGCATGTACCCAGTTTATTTTTCAAGCCTCTGAGCTAGGGAATGATCTGTGGTAGGCCATGTGGGGATCTACCTTGCTCCACATGGTGCTTAAAGACTGCACTATGATTCATTGGCCCTCATCTCTCTCTCTCTTTTCTTTATTCAACAAAAAATATACTCAGAAATGACCAAGACATGTATTTTGTCTTCAAACAATGAAATAACATGTTATTGGTATAAGACGTGAAGGAGGGACCAGCAGTTGGCATGATGGCTATGTCGCTGGACTCCCACGTAGTCGACTGCTGTTTGAGTCCTGGACCCGGTGGCTTAAACTCATGCTGGGTGCGTGTGCATGTCTGCCCAAGATCCTGAGAAGAGAATTGAGGAGAAGGGATTACAGCATGGCCAGCCTCCCTGGGGGTGATTTCTCACTTTCTGTCTCTCTGTCTCGCTCTGTCTTTCTGGCAAGCACATGCTCCCTATTGTAAAAAAACCTCTCAAAAAAAAAAAAAAAAAAAAAAAAAAAAAAAAAAAAAAAAAAAAAAAAAAGACGTGATGGAAATAAGAGGAAGCATATTAAAGAAATAGTAAAACTTTTTTTTTTTTGAGAGATTTTTGCTATCGGGCGTGTGCGCTCGCCAGACAGACAGAGAGAGACATTAGAGACAGAAAGCGAGAAATCACCCCCCCCAGGGGGGATGGTCATGCCGCAATCCCTTCTCCTCCATTCTCCTCTCGGAATCTTGGGCACACACGCACACGCACCTGGCGTGAGTTTTAAGCCACCGGGTCCGGGACACGAACCGCGGTCGACTACATGGGAGTCCAGCGACATAGCCATTACGCTAATTGCTGGTTCCCAAGAAACAGTAAAACTTCATAGAGGAGTTAACAAAGCTGAATTCTGAAAGTTACACAAGGACTTACTAGGTCGGACATTAAAACCACTGTAACATTTTAGGTAGAAGGGGATCTTTAAGCAAAGGAAAAAAGATATGAAAAGGCAAGGCCCATTTGTGGAAACATACTTTTTTTCTCACATGGTGAGATAAGATTGGAATAGAAACAAAACTAGATTACAAAATTTCTTGTATATCAAGCTATGCCTTTTAGGTTTTGACCTATCTTTTGTTCTGTTGCTATTGAGTGGAAAGTAATGAAATCATGGGCAGAAATCCCAGGTAGGATAGCATAGCATAGCGGAAATCCAGGTAGGGCAGCATAGCATAACCAAACACTCCGAAGGCTTGATTCCTCACTCTGCCACTGTTAGGTGACATTTTTCAACCTCCTTGTGTCTCAGTTTCTTTATATTCAAAAGAGGGTAATGATAAAAAAAAATAATGCCTACCAAATAGGGAATAGGGTTGTTATGATGCTTAAATGATTTCATATTTGTAAGATCCTTTTATGAAATATACCATAGTAAGATATTATATACTCGCTGCTAAATAATAAGAAAATATTACAACATTCCATGAGAAAACATAAAAGCCCAAATATTAGCACTAGAATGAAAAGGGGAAATGGTTATGAGAAATGATAAAGGGTATATCTAAATGTAATTTTTAAATTGTCAGAGAGAGATGGAGTGAGAGATAGAAAGAGAAATCCTCTCAATGAGGCTATGTTCATGAGAATATTTCTTAAGACATGGAGTTGGGATTCAACCATGGTAAGCCACATTGATCCAGATCCCTTAACTGTTGAGCTACAGGGCCAACCCTAAACAGATGTATCTTAAAAATGTCTTCTCACTTAATGAATGAGGGTAAGCATGACATATTCTTAAAGACAACTGAAAATCTCAGCACAGAATAGAGAACAATTTTATGGTTTGACCAACTGGGCAAATGACAGTGAAGTTTCCAGAATAGAAAATACTAGTGAAACAGAGTTGGGCAAGTGTATTGGATATGTTGATCATTGCTTCCCACTCATATTCCTTTATTTAAAAACTTCTTTGTACACAGCTTCTGGAAGGAGTATTCTTTGTGCATAAAGTGATTATCTTATTTATTGTCTAAGAAACACATGTTAGGCCCAGCCATGGTAGCACATTTTGCTAGAAACTGCTATTGAACAGGTTGATGCCACACAAGAGACTCAGTTTCAATTACTGGTTCACTTTGAAAAGTCCGGTGTGGTAGCATAGGTCTGTAGTCCCAGCAACTTGGGATCCTGAGTCAGAAGGATCACAATGTTGTGAGACTTTATCTAAATATAAATACATAAAGTAAAATAAAGCAAAGTAAACTAACAAAATTTCTTGTGGTGTGTAATCCAAATTGAGTTGATTTTTAAAAATTTTTTATTACAACTGAAAAGATTTTCAAAAATGCATATGGAAAAGCAATACCATGCAGAATATGAAATTATAGTTTACTTGAGAAGATAAGTGTGAAAACATGAGCTTGTGAAGCTGGGCAGAAAGAAGTTACAGAGTAGAATCATACCTACTCAGAGGGAGGAGCCCGATTCCTGACTTGTCAGCCAATCTCCACCTGTTGATCCTACTTTAGCATCTTTTCCTGGATGCCATGTGCTTTTTCATTGTCTCTTTTCAATAAATTCTTTTCACTTAAATAAATTTGAATATCCTGACACTTCTTCTGGAGAGGACCTTAATTTTTCCTTTGAACATGCTGAGTTTGATGGACGTGCATGTCAAAGAAGTGATTCTAATTAAAGTTCAATATTCATATATGAGTCAGAGATATTCATAAGAGAACCACTAACATGTCTAGCCAAAAATGGAGTCATCTAGGTAGCATGTAATACATGGAAAAAAATGGGGTAGAAGCAGACTAGAATCCTGAGACCAAAGGCAGCATTTGAACGATGGCCCTCAAAGGGGTGGCCTGAGGGAACTTGAGAATCTCTTGAGGGAGTTTTTCTAAAATCGTTTGTTAAAAGTTTATTTATTTCATAAGTAAGAAATATAGAGTAAGAGACACAGAAATACCCCCAACAGGATGTTGATGCCACAGTCTGCTCTTAGCTTCAGCTACCCTGGATTGTGGGAACTTGTGCACCAGGTGTATTTAAGAGATCTTCAGACTTGAACCCAGAACCTTCCCATGTGTATCAGCCTCACAGAACACTGTTTTATAGCTGTATCACCACTTAATCCTAAGGTTTTTAAATTAAAAAAAAAAAAAAACACACTTGCTATTACCTAGTTGGGCATTCTGGTATGCTCCTGGGTTTAGGGAAACTTAGCACAGCAATTAATGGACAGAGGATGGAGTTGATAAAGGATTCTGAGAAGGAAAAAAAAAAATCAAAAGAAAGAAGAAGCCCTTCTCTTTAGTACTTTTCATTTACCTATTTCTAATTTGCCTATCAAATGCTAGAATTGGAGGGGTTCCATTTAGAATGAGCCTTGGAAACATATCCCTCTGGACTCACCTCTTCAGCACCACGGAGAGCTGCTTTTGTTCCTCTCTGGGCTCTCTGCTCATAACACCTGTGTGTGGCTCAAATCTCATTGCAAGAGTTGGCGCTAGGATCATATTAGGAGGAGATGTATTTTTAAATCCCTTAGAAAATAGCACTGAAAGTAATTGGCTCTTGGATCTCAGTAAAGCTTACTGGTTTGATCTATAAAAATATCTTTCCTACCTGCCCTAGCCATTGCCTTATTTTCTCTTCATGTTGGGAAATGATTTTTCATTTTATTTCCTACTTTGTTCTGTGAAGGCCTGTGCTGATTTCACAAATAGGAAAGAAAAGTGAAATCTCTATATTTGTTTTCTTGCTGCTGCTTAAATATTGATCTTTAGAAATTTATGAAGGATTGCCTAAGGCCTCCTAGGAAGTCTGACTTGATTCGAATTGTGGCTTTTCTTTTGGATGCTTTGTATGAGTCATCAGAAACAAGCATTTTTGTTATTTTTGGTGATTATTTTCAAAATAGCACTAACACTTTTCTTGGGGCTTAATTTACTGCTGTAGAGGATGTCACTACTCTTTAAAAAAACTCCCTAGCAGTCATTGCTATCTGTAAGCGTTCGATAGAAATTCTATGGAGCTCACCTTTTTCAGTTTGTTCAGCACACGTTTATTACTACGATTCATTCTCCATAACAAATTTACAAATGCAGAAGTTAATAGAAAGCTCTTAAGTGAATATTTTTCCATAGTTGTTTTTAAAGTTGTGAGAGTCTAGAAAGCTTTTATAAAAAGCTCCTTTGTAAGCATATGCCCAGAGGGAAAGTTGTTTTGTTTTGAAAGTTAATAGAGGAAGATTGTGAATCAGGAATTTCAGGTCATTCTATGAAACGAATAAGACAGTGTCTTTTTTTTTTTTTTTGGCTTTTGTTTCTTTTGAAGTGAAATGCTGGCATTAGCTCTCACTTTTTATAATATACACAAAATTGATGATGATTCAAAGTAATAATCTGATTTCTTTTTAAGTGGTAAAGAAAATGCCTGCAAGTGATAAGCGATGAGGGTGCTGGAATGATGACAGCATTTTGGGGAGTGTGAAATACAGCGGCAGTTGAGAAGGTGGAAAATATTCACCATTCATCCAGCCTTGTCAGCCCCATGGAGACAAGCTTATGCTAAGCAACTGAGTATTGGCTACTGAGAAGGTTATGTTAGGTTACTTAAAAGTTTTTAAATTAGATAAAGTCTGAAATGTTCAAAAAACATTTCTTCTAAGCAATGAAAAGAAGGAAACCTTGCTTGTCAGATAATAACGTCACAAGATGGATGTTTACATAGTTTGGAGTATGGACCTTCTTTTTGTCAAAAAATTTCTAATGACTATTCTGTAATTATGCTTCATTTCTATTTGATGAGCAAACTCTTCCCTATAAGGTAAAGACATAATTGATTCTGGAAGGTGGCAGAACTGGTATGAGAAAGGTGCATTTGATGGGCAACTGATTCTCTGTGGAAATTGGATTTCTAATTTTATCCTGGGGGACTTCTACTGTTTCCATATCTACAATGAGTACAAATTGAAAATCAGCTTCTCAGTCTACATTGCACGTGAAAGAAATTTTGTAATCAGAGGATAATTTTAACTCTTTCCTTTTTAAAATTTTTAAAAAGTTTTTTAAAAAATTATTATTTATTTGATTCTATTTATTATTATTATCTTTTAAAAAATTTTACCAGAGAGGGAGAAAAAGGGAAAGTGAGAAAGCAAGCCACCAAGTCCAGGATTCAAATCGTAGTTGACCATGTGAGAGTCTAGCACCTTAACTACCACACCACCTGCAGCTCTTAATTTTGACTATTTTCTATAAGTATAATCCATGAAGCATTAACCACTAAAAGAAAGACATACAAAAATACAAGGAAGAACCACCATTATTCATTGTCTTATTGTGTGGTGGTCAATTTTCTCTAATATCAGTGATATTCTACCTCCCTCTTCATGTCTTTGTACCATGAGAATACTTTTTTTTTTTTTTTGAGAGGTGTTTTTTTTTTTCCCATAGGGCGTGTGTGCTTGCCAGATAGACAGAGAGAGACAGAAAGCGAGAAATCACCCCCCCCGCCCCCCAGGGAGGATGGCCACATTGCAATCCCTTCTCTTCCATTCTCCTCTCAGGATCTTGGGCATGCATACACAGCACACGTGCCCAGTGTGAGTTTTAAGCCACCGGGTCGGGTCCGGGACACGAACTGTGCTCGACTACATGGGAGTCCAGTGACATAGCCATTATGCTAACTGCTGGTCCCAAGAATACTTATTAAAAATAAAAAGTCTACTGTAAAAATTTAAAAACACTGTAAACTGTTTTACTTATCCTGTTATGATTCTTAAGTACTCAAAAAAAAAAAAAAATCCTCCACAAGCCAATAATTAACTGTCTCCTCTGGAAAGAGATAAAATGCTATGACACCAAGCTTAAACTTTCTATAACCTGGCGCATAAAGAGTTTGCTCATCAGATACATATTAAGCATAATGGAATTTTAAACAAAAAAATGTTTAACGAGCAAGGACAATAATTCAGAAAAAAAGCCACATCAGATATAGAATGTATGGGGGTTTTTTGAGAGATTTTTGCTTTAGGGCGTATGCACATACCAGAGAGAGAGAGAGAGACAGAAAGAGAAATTGCCTTCTCCCCAGGAGGGGATGGCCATGCTACAATCCCTTCTCCTCCAGTCTCCTCTTGGAATTTTGGGCATGCACACACACATGCCCAGCATGTTTCAAGCCTCTGGATATGGGACTTGAACCACAGTCATGTGGGAGTCCAGTGTCTTAACCACTGTGCCACCTGCTGTCCCTGAAATATATGTTTTAAATTTAAAGAAAGAAAGCACTTGTATCTTACTTGCATTTTGGTTTACATTTGGTTTCTTTCCTCAACAATTGCTATCATTGTGCTTTCAAAAATTCTCATTCATCTCTGAGTCTTAGAGTGAAATAGTCTTAGAAGTCAGAATACCTAGATTTTAATTATATTTAGTCCAAAGCACTTTTGGTCTTCACATACTTCAATTTCTTTAGCAGAAAAGCAAGGGTGAGAATCACTTTATGTCTCATAGGAAAGAAAGACAGAGAGAGTAAAATGAAATGACTTGTTAAGTGCTAAGAGTCTCTCTAAACTCAAGCTATTATAGTTACTTAACATGAGTCTCTTCTCTGGAGGCTGTCATCCTAGATTGTTTGCCAGCTAAGCCTTAAAAATGTCAGGCATCACAGAAGAGGAAACCCATAAATAAAAAAGTTGGCTGCAGTCAGTACCAGGGGCCCCTCTGACACGAGCGCGGTGGGGACGTGCAGTTTAATCACTTAAACCTGCATGGGGAATTCAGCTACCCTTCTGCTGCACCCGCCAGTGTCACAGAGGTCCTGAGCATCGAGCCAACACCTCCTGCTGAGCAGCACATAAACGTTAGTGTTGCCTGCCATCCTGGGGAAAGCAGTCATGCTGCTGGAGAACGTAATCAATGGGGAGAGAGCCTGGTCACTTCTGCTATCTCGCCCTTATTCCATCTGGGAATAGAAGTGACAACTATTGAGCCATCAGAATGAAAATCTTTACCAGCCCTGTGGTGCTCCGGGTACATAGAATGACTACAACAATACAATTTTGGGAAGGATGCTGATTGTGTTATCTGTCTAATAGACAAATGTGAACCTCGTTTATACGTTATGTGAACTCTACCTCTCAGGCTCTCTCACTATTGTTCTCTCACATATCCAACAAACATTCATCATCTGTGATGTTCCCGGCACTGTTCAAGGTCACATAAAGAAAGGATATTGCACCAGAAATAGTCACTTGCTCTCCAAGCATTTACTATCCAATAAAAGGAAAGAAGACGAGTATGATATAAAGTCATTACAATACAAGATGGGTGTGTCTATTTGCATATATATATATATATATATATATATATATATACACACACACACATACATACATACACATATACATATATGCATATATATGAAAATTAATAAAATCATGGGACTATATTTATTTAAGAACATCTCAGGCTATTATAAGAGGTGAAGGAAAGGACCTATGAACTGAGATTTACTGATGATTTAAGACAAAGTAAGTATAATTCTCAGTCGCTATTAAAAATAAGTAATTTTGTTTTCATGGCCCAGCCAGGTGACACAGTCTATAGCATCCTGAACTGCAGTGGTAGAAGCCACCCAGATTCAGAGGCCAGGGTCAGCCTGAAAACACGCTGGGCATTTGGAGGGCCCAAGATCCTGATGAGGTGGAAAACTAGGGAAAGGGGATCTCAGTGTGTGAAGAACCCTGACAAGAACCCGCTCTCACACATGCACATGTAGTCTCTCAATATAAAAACAACCAGACAGCAATTTTTTCATGCAATGATCTATAGCAGGGGTCCTCAACCCCTTGGCTATGGTCTGCTAGTTGTCTGTGGTCTGCTGGGGGTGCACCTGCTCCCCCAACACTCAATTGAGGGTAGACAGCAGACAAGCTAATGAGGCTTCATCTATGCTTGCAGCTTCTCCCTATTGCTCACATCATTGCCTGGGCTCTACCTCCTGTAGGATCAGTACAGTATCAGATTCTCATGGAGCGGGAACCCTATTGTGTGATTGTTTTATTGTCTATGGTATTGGTGGAAATGGGGTGCACAATGGGTGTAGTGGCCTTGGATCATCCCAGGACTGAACTTCCTTTTTTAAATTTTTTTTAAGAGAGGTTTTCGCTATAGGGCGCATGCGCTCGCCAGCCAGACAGAGAGAGAGAGAGACAGAAAGCGAGAAATCACCCCCCGGGGGGGGGGTGGTCATGCCACAATCCCTTCTCCTCCATTCTCCTCTCGGGATCTTGGGCATGCACACACACGCGCCTGGCGTGAGTTTTAAGCCACCGGGTTCAGGACGCAAACCACGGTCGACTACGTGGGAGTCCAGCGACATAGCCATTACGCTAACGGCTAGTTCCCAACTTCCCCTTCTTGTTCATGGAAGGATTGTCTTCTACGAGGCCAGTCCCTGGTGCCAGAAAGGTTAAGGTTTGCTGATCTACAGGCACCGTTGTATGATCTGAGGATACCATGGTATCAAAACTGACAAAAACCCATGTCCTTATAAAGCTTTCACACTAGATGGATGTAGAGCAGTGAGAAGTAGAGTGAATGGATTTCAGGGTGCTGGCAGAGAAGGTCCAGCACAATTTGCAAGTCCTTGTGAAAATGTGGCCTTGGCTCTGAGTGAGAGAAAAGTTATTTATCGTTCTTTCGTTTTCTGATAAGGAAGCAAATGTGCAGACTAGAGTGATAGGAACTCAGATACAAGAGTGATGTGACTCTGGAAAATGATTTTTTTTTTTTTTTTTTTTTTTTTGAAGACTCTCAAGTAGAGACAGAAAGCGAGAAATTTCAAATCCCTTCTCCTCCATTCTCCTCTTGGGATCTTCTGTAAACCGGGTCCAAGACGCGAACCGCGGTTTGGGATCCAGCGACATAAGTATAGTGCTGACATATGAAAGAAGTCATGGGAAGGAACCTGAAACAAAACTTTTGATAAATTTGATCAGTCCATTGAATACTTAGAATGATAATGATTTATATAGCATTATTCAGAACTTATTGCAAAAATGATCCAGTTTTAAACTGACTTACACAAATTATGTATACCACCAAAATACATGTATGTCTTCTTATAGTTTTACAGCAAATGACATTTAGCTTTTACTCTTTATCATCTCCATAGACAAAGATTTAGATACTTATATTAGAGCATATGAATACAGCCACTTCTCACTCAATAATCTAACTGTTTAACAGCCACTAGGACCCACAACCAGTCCTCTAGGGCAGCAAATCTCCTTTCTTGACCTGTATGTCTCAAGTAATCCCTTTTGGTCTTTGTCTAGCTCCCTTAGTCAGTTAGTATTCATTGCACAAAGCATTCACAATCATGCAAGACTACGTGTTTTGTTTATAAATTTTTACTTTATTGTTTGGCAGTATTTAGAAAAAATAAAAACGACTTGCCAAATTTATATTATTGTGTTGTGGTGTTTCTTGTTGCTCTCTGGCACTTATCTAACACATGCTTTTTGTATGGAAAGAATTACATTATTCTAGTATAGTGTCATTTGATATCTATTGAAAATAAGTACCTAGCCAAAGACTATATTCCGATAAATGAAACAAACATCAAATACCTAAAAGGACTAAAATTGTGCAAGGAGTGTTCTACTTTCAAAATAGAAACAAAACAAAACAAAACAAAAAAACCAAAACAAACAAAAAAAAAACTCCTGTAAATCAGAAATCAACAGCACAAAAATATCTGAAAAATTCCTCAAATATTGAGAAATAATATGCTTCTAAATAACCCATAAGTCAAAGAAGTAGTCCCAAGAGAAATAAGAAAATCTATTAAAATGAATTAAAATAAGGCATGACAAATAAAAACTAGAATTCATGTTGCTGGGTGGGAATGAAAGACACTATGAAAAAAATATTTCAGTAGGTTTTTACATAAGCCAATGTGAAAAAATAAAAAAGAACTTGGAGCAGTTTTAGCTGCCAGGGGACACTTAGTAATGTCTGCAGATATTTTTGGTCGTTTAAATTGAGGGTAAAAGATATCCTGACATATATAGAGTAGAAGCCAGAGATGTTGCTAAACATCCCATAATACAAAGGACAGTCCTCTACAGAAAAATCTGTCAAACCCCAAATGTCAACAGAGAAACCCCGAGTTAAATGTATTTTAGCACATAATTCAGCAATTCCATTCTAGGTATTTATCCCAAATAGGGAAACACGTGTGTTGAGAGACCAATATATGAATGTTCATAACAGCTCTATAAAAGCCCCAGACCAGAAGGAACACAAATGCCCATCAACTAATGAATGAAAAAATTGTGGTTTTTGTCCATATTCCATCCATATAGTAGAATATTACCCAAGCATAAAAATAAATAAGTTATTTATACATGCAACAAAATGAATATATCTCAAAAGCATTATACTTAGCAAAAGGAGACAGTTACCAATGTCTCTATGATATTTATAGGACCTCCCAGAAAAGGTGAAACTTTAGAACAGGTAACAGGTCCATGGCTGGCTAGCATAGGACATGGGGGACTTTCCAGGGTTATGGAAATTTTCTGTATACCATTTGTAAAGTTGCTATGTGACAATACATATTCCCCCAAACTTATCTAACTATGAAGTTAAGTATTAATTTCACTTTGTGCAAATACTACTCAACAAATTGTCTTAAGAAAAAAGAAAAATAAATTCCTCATAGTGCCACAACACACTGCAAGACATCTGCCTTTAAGCTTCTCCTTATCAATCAATTCACTTAACAATCTAGTAGTAGGAACAGAACTCAGTGAAGTTAGGAGTGTCTGTGTTTTAGCACATTAAAGATGATTATGTAACAATGCTCAGAGAGTTACCATGGCACCTCTTTCTACATTAGGATGGGTCATAAATATTTCTCTGAACTGTTCTTTGAATGTCTATAATGAGCTTTGAAACCACTTATCACATTTGATCACCTGCAAGCTTATGAGCAAAGACTATAGGAGAGCACAGTGATAATATTTTGTACCTGAAGCAAAACTAAACTAGTGTTCAGCATATGCAATTTTCCTTCCACTCTCCAACAAATGGGCCATGTGCCTTTGAATGTCTCTCTATCTTAGTGTCACAGACAGTAATAATGCTAATTCTGATTCTGCTTTGTTTTTCTTCTATGTCATCCTCCAAATCAGTCTGGCTCCACTATCTTTTTTTTTTTTTTTTAAATTTGAAGAGGTTTTTGCTATAGGGCATGTGCACTTGCCAGACAGAGAGACAGAGAGACAGAAAGCGAGAAATCACCCCCCAGGGGGGATGGTCATGCCTCAATCTCTTCTCCTCCATCCTTCTCTTGGGATCTTGGGCACACACGCACACGCACCCAGCATGAGTTTTAAGACACTGGGTCCAGGATGCGAACCACGGTCAACTACATGGGAGTCCAGCGACATAGCCATTACACTAACTGCTGGTCCCACTATTCCTTGATAATACATCTCTTTTAAAAATTTATTTATTTATAAAATACACTATTATTCATCTGATATTATTGCACTTGAACTTTCATAATTTGATAAAGAATTCATGAAACAATCTACACACTAGTTTAACAGACAAATAATGCTTAAAGCAGATATGACTGTCCTAAATTTTTTTCATCACACCTACCCTTACCACATACTCTCTCCTAACCACTTTCCCACTTTGCAGTCTCTAGCATCCACTCCCATCCTCTCTACCATCACATCGTCTGATCTCTCAACCTCTGCCATAATGTGCAGATATTCAGTACAAATTGAGTGGCGATATATAACATATATCTTTCAAAGTCTGGTTCACATTGCTCAATGTTAAGTCTTCTACATTCGTCCATTTTAAGTCATAAGATAGGATCTCATTGTTTCTTATACCTGTGTAATATTTCATAGTATATATGTGCCATGGTTTTTCAACCCAGTCATCAGGTTTTGGACTGTTAGGTTGGTTCTATATTCTAGCAATTGTGAATAATGCTGCAATAAATATGGATGTGCAAACGTCTTTCTGATTGAGTGTTTTTTCTGTTCTTTTGGTAAATACCAAGGTTGCTCTCTTTTGAAGAGCTAGAAAACTAAAGCTATTCTTTTTTTCTTAAGGTTTTTGCCATAGGGTTTGTGTACTCACTGGAGAAAGAGGGAAAGTGAGAAATCCCCCTCCCCTCCTACGTGGGGATGGCCACACTGCATTTCTTCTTCTCCATTGTCCTCCTAGAATTTTGGGCACACATGCACACACACCTGTGTCATTTTTCAAGCCACAGGTCTGGTACGTTAACTGCAGATAGAAATGTGAGGGTCCAGCTTCTTAACCACTATGCCACCTGTTGGCCCCAGTGAAGCTATTTTTTTACAGAACCATGGAAAAGAAAAAAAAATTGAAAAACCTTCATTTTTTCTAAGTTGAGAAGTTCAGAAAACATTTTCAATTGGTTCATTGTTTGCATGTATGAACTTTTTTAAAAAAGAAGATCAATCAACTCATTTTTTCATAATTTTTACTGGGAGTACTTTTGTAGTTTTAAACATATCAACCTAAAATGAGGTGAACTGATGCAAATTTGTAAAGCAAAAGTAGTTTGGGGGGAGTCATAAGTTTGAAGACTGCACTGGCATACAGCCTGGATTAACATATTTTAGGGTACCCTGAACATACTCACTGAGGTCTTACAATCGTCAAACATGTTTTAAAAGCAAAACTACAAACAGAAGAGGGAGGGGACTATATCAGTTCTTTTTAGATAATTATTCTTGGTTACAGAGTTAATAACAATGATAGTATCAGTCCAAGAATAGACTGGCACTCTCTGGGCAAATGTCCTTGCAAAAGTAGTACTTGTGTCAGGTCGCAGTGGTCTTTGTGCCATTTGGTTATTCTGGCAGAGTTCTTTGAATAACAGTTCTTGTTATTAGGCAAGCCTAGAGTGAAGAAACACCTCCTCCATGGCCTTTTCCAGTTTGGTTTAGTCAGAGTTGACACAAATGACTCCATTTTAATTCTGACCAACTTCACAAACTGTACATGTCAAGTTTAATGTGGCTTTATGTAGGCAAATATAAGGTACCACCTTCCTTCGACAGAGGATGCAAATGGCCTCTTTACCTTTAGATCCCTAATGCTACCCAAGGATGGTTCCTTTATTTTCTATTAAAATATGATTTTGTGAGGGACCAGAAGAGGGCATGGCATTTACGTCACTGGACTCCCACATGGCCAACCATGGTTCAAGTTCCTGACCTGGTGGTTTCAAACTCACACTGAGTGGTTCTGCCTGAGAGCCCAAAATCCCGAGAGGAGAATGGAGGAGAAGGAATTGTGGCATGGCCTTCCCCTCAGGGTGTGAGGGCATGATTTCTTTCTTTCTTTCTCTTTGCCTCTCTCTGGCAAGTACATGTATCCTATAACAATAACAACAACAACAAAATAAATAAAAAGAAAAAGAAAAAAACTCTCAAAAATATTTTATGACTTTTCCTTATCTGTATGCTGACTTCTAAATGAGCAATTAAAAAGAAAAATAAGAGGGACCAGCAGTTGGCATAATGGCTATGTCACTGAACTCCCATGTAGTCGACCGCAGTTCGAGTCCTGGACCCGGTGGCTTAAACTCACTCTGGGCGCATGTGCGTGCGGGCCCAAGATCCCAAGAGGAGAATGGAGGTGAAGGGATTTCGGCGTGGCCGTCCCCCCTGGGGGGTGATTTCTCGCTTTCTGTCTCTCTGTCTTTCTGTCTGTCTGGCGAGCCTACGCGCCCTATGGCAAAAACCTCTCTCAAAAAAAAAAAAAAAAAAAAAAAAAAAAAAAGATAAGAAAACTATGGTATCTTACTATGTGTGTTGTATTTAAACAAAATGAAGTCAGCTAAGACATTTCCTTCACTGCTTTTCAAGTATTCTATGGCAAATTGGAAGGGTTTTGTCTGACAACTGCTTCGAGTGAACTACTGCAAAACTGTCATACAGAAAAGTGGCCTGTGAGGGAGGAAATAGATCCATATATTATGATAAATATAGATATATAGATAAATAGATAGCTAGATAGAGATAAGTGGCTCTGTTTCCATGAGCATTATTAAAGCAGCTCCACCAGCTAGTCCTGACTGTACCTAATGCCACCAGCTTGACAGATCCTGAGACACATGGCGATGACTATATATAGTCACTGAACTTTTTTTGATCACAAAGGACCTAGATCTCTCATAGCAGAGGCTGTGATAACACACTGACCCCTCACTTTATCTTCCTCTTGCAGAAGAAATACATTTTTAATACTGGGCACTTTATTCTTTGTCCACTTCATTATGTGATTTTTTTTCCCCACTATCTAATTTAACATATCCTGTAGCCCAGTCATAATAGAGCAGGTGGCAGGTGGAGGGCACAGCTGTGCAATACTGGAGCCATATCAGAAAACCCATGCTTCAGATCTCAGGTCAACCTAAACACACTGAGGCATGACCAGATCCTGACTTGCTGGAAGGCTTCAGGGGATTGTTTTAGGACAAACCCTGTTCCCCAACAGGTCTCTGTTTCTCTCTCTCTCTCTCTCTCTCTCTCTATATATATATATATATATATATATATATATATATACTAATAAATAAGTCTCTTTCTCTCTCTGTAGATACCTCCTGTAATTATCATAACTAAATACATATAGAGAAGAACCAAAATTCTTCCACCCAATGTTCAAGACCCAGTGGTTATGGCATTTATATAAAAAACACTCTTTAGTAATTTCAAGAAGTCTGATCACTCCTTGAGCACTCTGATATTACCAGTGAGCAGAGACCGTGTTAATAATCGAAGTCTTAAGGTTAGTAATCTTCACCCCCAGCAACCCCATCGCAAACAAGTAACCCGCAGAGTGCATTTATCTTTTCTCTTATTTCCAGCAAGTAAGAGGATGTTTTCGTAAAATTGCCTGATGAGTGGTTGTGCGCAAGATGGCCAGTTTAATTATGAAGGTTCCAAACTCCAACTGTAATTTGGACTGGCTTATCCTTGATTTCCTTCTCCTGTCTCCACATAAAAATGTTTTTTATGATATTGGAAATGATCTCTTATGATTTCAGATTTATTGACATAAGGTCACATAATTTATGCATCTTTCTTTCTAATCCTCTAACTCTTTTGCAAATGCCTTATTATGTAATGAAAGAATCAGGAATAAAAAGGACTTTAAAACCACCCAGGGGGACCAGCAGATGGCAGAGCAGTTATTTTGTTAGACTCCCATATAGCTACTGCGGTTCAAGTCCTAGACCCGGTGGCTTGAAATTCATGCCAAGCACCAGTGCATATGTGCCCAATATCCTAGTAGGAGAATAAAGGAGAAGGGATTGTGGTGTGGCCATCCCCCCAGGGAATGATTTCTCACTTTCCCTTTCACTTTGTTTGTCTTCCTCTCTCCAGTGACTGCACACATCCTGTGGTAAAAACCCCTCAAAAAGGCAAAACAAACAACAAAACAACATAAAAACAATCTGCCCAGAGCCCTGCTGTGGTGGCACAAGCAGTGGTGCACTGCTGCATGATGCCGAGATCACAGGGATGCCTCGGGTTTGGCTCTCTGGGCCAACCTAAGCCAGCCAGGTGTGGTAGGGCATTCCCGTAAATCTAGCTAACTGTGTCTGCATGATTGTAACATGCAGAAAATGCCAAAAATACCCTGCCTCATTAAAACAAAACAAAAACTGCCTAGTCCTAGAACCTTGTGGAAATACTTGAACCTCAAACATCCTGCACATATCGACAAAAAGTGATCAGATAGTTTAGGCTTTTGTACTTCCAGGTTGACAAATTTATTTATTTATTTATTTATTTATTTATTTATTTATTTATTTATTTTTGGAGTGGTTTTTGTTATAGGGCGCGTGCGCTCGCCAGACAGAGAGAGACAGAGAGATAGAAAGCGAGAAATCACCCTCCCAGGGGGGACGGCCATACCACAATCCCTTCTGCTCCATTCTCCTCTCGGGATCTTGGGCACGCACACACACGCGCCCGGTGTGAGTTTTAAGCCACCGGGTCCGGGACGCGAACCGTGGTTGACTACACGGGAGTCCAGTGACATAGCCATTATGCTAACTGCTGGTCCCGAGGTTGACAAATTTAATTAACTTCTTCCCAGTGCTAGCAATTTCATCTTCAAACAGGAAAAGACACCTTGTTGGTTTTTATCCTATGGCTAAGTAGCAAAGGGTAATGTAGATGGTCTTTGGATCCTGCCTAAATACTTTGTAAAATGTGTCTTCTTACTATGATGTCAAAAGATAGAATAATGCTGTACATTATATATACATATATATATATGTATATAATTAAAAATCCATTTATTGATGTATTTTATAGAAAAGTTAAAAAGGTCAGAGATTACCTTATATATATTGCAAATACCATGTAGATATTCAAAAGTAGATTTGTGGCCACCCAGAGTCTCTGGCCTAGAACTTAGTATTCTGGTATCCCTAAAAATTGTATTAGCCACTACATTGCTCTGTCTTTTTGGGACTGTTTTTTTTTTTTTTTTTAAACTTATTGTGAATATTTTAAATTCCTTCTCCAAGTTATTCTTCTCCCACTGTGCAGTCAAGCGTATTGTTTGTGCCTGGCAGAAGGAACACAACGTGATCAGAGCTTTGGGAGGTGGAGCCACAGGAACCTCTGCACTTCCTCCTCAACAACACTTGATTTGGAATCTGGAGACTTCATTCCTGGTGGGGGTAACAGCAACCTTTCCCCCATAATTAATTTCTGTAAGCTGCAGTTCATTAGCAAGAAGAATGACAGCCTCGAGATGCTGATGCTGGCTTGTATGTGACTCCAAATCTCTACTACCTTTTTAAAGGTGGAGTCGGCCATTAACGGTAATAATAATTCAGACATCTTTTAATACCAACAGCAACATAACCACCTTAAAATAATTCTGGTTGTGAGAAAACTAAGCAATTTAAAGGCAGCTCATGTTTCCTCTAAGTTTTTCATGGCTGCTACTGGGAATACTTGATAATTTATGAAGGCTTATACCATCAAATTAATTACATTTTCCGGATGCCACATGTCTTTTTTTTTTTTTTCTTTTTTAATACCAGCTAGCTCTGAATTATAAGTAACAACGCTGTAGCTATTCATTCCTCCTGTTCATGGAAAATAGTAGTTGAACCAGCTTAGAAATGCCATGATTCCAGGCACGATCAGTTAAAAAGATGTATTACACATTTTTTATTCTTCATCTTATATATTTTTAGTTAAATATTAGAAGACAATACTTCAGCTGGGAAGCAATTTTATCGACAAAGTGTGGGAAAAAATGTTGGTCTTTCGTTACATAACTAATTTGAGAAAGGAAAAGAGCTAGTTTCTCAGGTGTTTAATTGTACAGTGTATGAGAATGTGAATAGGGCTAAGGCTGCACAGTTTTAGAAAGTCAAATGAATTATTCTCTAGTCAGAATCTGAAGGAAATGGAGCGATCTAAGATGAGGACATATCAGATAAAAATCTACATAATGGAAAATAAAATCCATAGTTGAGGGTCTGTTTCTCTTCCATTCACAGTTGCTCTTTTCTGTTGAATAGAGACTTGATCTACCACTAAAGAAATAGAGAGACAGCTAGTAAAAATATCCCAAACTAATTAATATTTTGTTATATTTTAAATTCAGTTTAGAATAGGAATTAGAAGTCCTATGTACTTAATAAAATTCAACCTTTTTCTCTAGTAAAATGAATATAATAGAGCAGGCCCTTTACCCTGATAGTTAACAGAGCTGGATCCCATGTGGCTGACCAAGGTTATAATCCTGGATCCAGTGGCTTGAAAAATACAATTGGTGATAATGCATGGGAACCCAAAAATCCTGGTTGGGAAACAGAAAAGGGATTACAACATGTCCATGCCACATTGTGTGTGTGTCAGGGTTGAGGTGGGGGAGGCACTTTCTTCCTCTCTCTGCCTCTCTGTCTCTCTCCAGTGAATGCATGTGCCCTCTACAATCAAAAAATTAAAATAATAATACAATTTTTTATTTGTTCAACACATGTATATAGAGCTCTACTGACTAGTTCATTAGTTAGATGCAGTACAAAATAGTGTTTGGGAAAAGGAGTTTTGGAGTTAAATAGTTCAGGATCTGGTATTGAAATCCCATCTGCTGTATGACTTGAGCTTATTACTTAATCACATTAAGCATTAGTAATATAATTTACAACAACAGGGTTATAAACTATGTCCTTGAATTAAATCTAGTCCACTGCCTGGAATGCCCCTCTCCTTTCTCATTTACATATTGTCTCTGGCTACTTTTACATGATCAGAATAGCGTAGGTAGCCTCAAAAGACACTGTGTGGCCCACAAAAACTAACGTATTTACTATCTAGTCCTTTACAAAAAATGTGCTGACTCCTAATCTAGTAAAGTATTAGATCATTAGGAAAGTCATGACATTTTTCTACACAGAAATGCCTCATGACTTTCCCAGGAACCCAATAAAATAATGTTGGTACCTGCCTTCTAAGGTGGCTGTGACAATTAAGTAAGTGTACACTGTGAATGTATTGCTTAAGACATTGTCTGGTGTATGGTAAAGTCTAATTATGTGTTAAGTTACCTGTGTTTTGTCAGACATTAGTCTTTGTGCTGGAGGCACCGTAACAAATAAGACATGGCTCCATCTTGAAGGTACTTTGATCAACACCACAGTATGGTAGGGTTCCAGAGTAGCACAGGATGCTACTCTATACTTCTTTCCTGTATTATAGGATCTGTGATATGCAAGATGGTGTTGATTATTTTTTAAGCATATAAAACATCTTATTGACATTTTTTTGATAATTAATCTTATAGTACCTTTCCCTCCTCTAACTTATATAATTGACAGGTACTGTGATTATAAATGGAGGCATAAGAAGGAAAAAGAGAGCATCTGAACAGGACTATTGATTCACTTTTCTAGGTTTATAATCAAATATAGAAAGTAAGATTTTCCACGTGTTAAACTTGGGATGGTCTAAGACTTAAAATTAAGGCTCAATATTATGTGGCCTGGGCATCTGGTAAAATAGAAGGGAAGGTTTCAAATGGCCTAACTGCAGGTTCTTTCCTGATACTACTCGCACCAATAAGGCCTGCTGGCCAAACAGCTCTCCTGTCAAATGGATCAGGTGGGCTTCTTGTTTATCCCTAGGTAGCAGCCTTTAATTCCTTGCTGGGCCAAGGAATTATTTAAATAAGCCAATCACATCCTTCCAAAAAGCCAGTGACACTGTGTTGTAGAGCCCTCTGTTCCCAGTGGCAACCTGTTTTGTAGAACCCTCTGTTCACAAAACATCCCTGGGGTTTTGTGTGATGTGTAGTTTTTTTCCCTCCTGGATTACAAGTGTATGTGACTAATTCACTGCTGTCGAGTTCATCTGTTCAGAGTAATGTCTCCATAGTGCTAGGGTGGGAATTTTTCCCTCATCAATGCCATGAAAATGAAGTGATTGAAAAGCTCAGCTCAATGTACAGTATAGAGCCTAATACAACTCAACATTCATAAGCGGCCATGGTGTCTTTGCATTTGTGTTAAAAATAGAAGAGAGAGAGAGAGAAAGAACAGGACCAGAAGTTGCTTAATCATGATGGAAGTATAGGCTGAGAATGACCACTGCTTCAGAATTTGTTCAAAACAACAGAAAATATTATGTGAATTGAATCCTTATAGAGCAGGCTCTAGGCTGGTCCCTGAAAAATAAGCACAGTGTTCAAATTGCTTTCTGTTGTAGCAACACATTTTTTTGAGGAGGATATGTTATGACTAATATCTTGGACTGATTAGACAGTTAATGTCGCTATTAATTAGTGTATTAACCAAAAGTAGGATGAGGTGCTGAAAAAAATAAAAGAAAAAATATTTTTAATCTTTATCCTCACTTAACTCCTAAAATGTTTTTGTTTCCAGTTAAGAATTTTTAAATTTAATTATGCCAGATAATCCAATTTTAAAACTCTTCCGAGATCTCCAAAATTTTCCTAGTGTCCACTTGTAGTTTATCTACACTGTTATCCCTAACTCTAAGCAACCACTAATCTGATTTTTATCTCTATAAATTTGTTTTTTCTAAATATTTTATATAAATGGGATCATACAATATGTAATTTCTTGTATCTGGATCCTTTCACTTAAAGTTTTTAAGGAGCAAGTATGTGGTAGCGTGTCAGCCACTCATTCCTTTATGTTGCTGACTGGTATTTCATTTGTATAGGTTTTGTTTATCCATTAATTGGTTGTTGGACATTTGTATTTTTCCAGTTTGAGACTATCATGTATAATGCCCCATAAACATTCATGTGGATGTCTTCATGTGGCTATACATTTTAATTTCTCTTGAGTAGAGGTCTAGGGGTAGAATTGGTGGGTTCTAGGATAGGTTTATGTTTACTTTTTTAAAAAAGCTGCCAAACTACTCTCCAACTAATGTTACTGACTTTGCATATGAAGAAAAGATCACCTTCTCCCGTCTTTACTAGTTGGCTCCAGGAGAAAAGACCTTCACAGCAAAGGGGCTAGAGATTGCAAGGCTTTCTCAAACCTTTTGTATGAAGGTGTTAGTCCATTCTCTTCTTCCCTCTTAAGCAGAAATTACTAAGATTATATGCTTTCTTTCGATTCCATAAAGCTAAGCCTGGAGCTGGGAGTTTCCCATTTGTTTCTCCTAGAGTAGTGCCCTGAAATTCTCAGGTTTGTGTGCCTTCTCCTAATGCAACAGATTCAGGCTGGCTGACTGCGTGTTTAGGAAATAACCACAAACCGATCATAGGGGAATTTTTTAGAGATCCCAGTGGGCCAGTTTGGAGAGGGCTGTGCGTGCATGTCACGCCAAGTGGCTCATGAGTGGGTCTCCTCAATTAGCCCATGAAGCAGTTATTAGGATTTGTGGCCTTGTGCTGAGTTTAAAGCTCTGATTTTTGCGAATCCTTCTTTATTTTTCCTGCTCCCAGCTTTTCTCAGCCACTCAGCCTTGTTGATTGTCTCAGTATCTTGGGTAGGACAAGAAAGTGGTAGGCCTCTTGGGCAGCTTCTGTACACGTTGGAGAGTTGGGTGTTCATTGATTATGCTCTTACTTTCCACCATGGAAAGAATTGTGAGCTGGGGTGTCTGGGGTGTCTTTCTGCGCACCGAGGAGTACCACTTTCTGTGTATGTGTCAAGGGTTTAGGTTGAGATAGGTAAAAAGAATCTCTTCTTCCCCTTGTCAATGTGTTTATTCTCAGATATTTTGCTCCAACAGTGGGCTGGAACTTCACTGGACTTCTGAACTTCTACAAAGAGGTAGGTGTTTGTCAAAACCAGTGCATTGTGGGGAGATAAAGATAGATAATTCCTTGTCTACCGTCTTACAGATATCATTCTCCTCCTTTTTAATACAGTCATTTTCTTTTATTTTTTAAAAATTAATTAAGTGATTTATTCTACGAGCAAGAGATACAGGAAGACAGAGGAAAAGAGACAGCATTCCCAGCAGGATCTTTTTTTTTTTTTTTTTTGGAGAGATTTTTGCTATAGGGCGTGTGCGCTCGCCAGACAGACAGAGAGAGACATAGAGACAGAAAGCGAGAAATCACCCCCCCCCCCCCGAGGGGATGATCACGCCGCAATCCCTTCTCCTCCATTCTTCTCTCGGGATCTTGGGCACGCACGCACATGCGCCCAGCGTGAGTTTAAGCCACCGGGTCCGGGACGCGAACCGCAGTCGACTACGTGGGAGTCCAGCGACATAGCCATTATGCTAACTGCTGGTTTCCCCCAAAAGGATCTTGATGTTATAATTTATCTCAGTCTCCACTAGCATAATCATGGTCACTTGCCTGTTGTACTCAGGGAGGTCTCCAGATATGAACTCAGAACCTCAGAACCTTCTCATGCGGGTCAGCTTCACAGAGCATCCCATTTTACCACTGAACCACCATGTGGTCCTCTGATGAAGTAATTTTAAAGCTCTAAACTGTCCTCTTAGCATTGCTCTGGTTTCATCTCATAAATTTTAATATGTTTGTTTTATTACAGTGAAAAATGTTTGTTCATTTATATTACAATTTTTTTTGGCTCATGGGTTATTTAAGAGCATGTTGTCTAATTCTCATGTTCAGAATCTCTTATTTCTTACAGTTGTTGATCTCTAATTTAATTCCACTCTGATCTTAGACATCTTTTGTATGTTTATAATTCTTTTACCTTTATTGAGATTTCTTTATGGCCTAGTATATGATCTATCCTGGAGAATGTCACATGTGCACTTGAAAAGAATGTGAATTTTATGATTATTGTAGAATTCTTTATAACCTAAGCAGTCAAGCCAAGTTGGTAATAGTGAAAATAGTGAAATTCAAGTATCACATAAACTTGCTGGTTTTCTGTTTAGTTTCCTTTCCGTTGCTTAGAATGGGCTTTCTAAATCTCTAACTGTTATTTCTACCTATTTCTGCTTTTAGTTATGTCAGCCTTGTTTCATGTGTTTTAAGTCTTTGTTATTAGGTACACATACACTTGTAATTACTATTTATTCCTGATAAAGTGTTTTTTTTTATTAAATTAAGATATGTCTTTCCTTGTCTGTAGCAGTATTTCTTATCCTAAAGTTAATTTTCTCTTTAAATATCTCTTGAACACTTGATATATCCAGGAATTCTGCTAGATACTTAAGAACACCAAGAATACATGACCCCAGTCATCAAAAAGCAGGATTAATCAGAGACATAAACAACTGTTTTCAAAATAATATTGTAAATGTCAAAGAGGAAGCCATCACAGGATACAACTGGAGAATAAGGATAGCTATGTTATTAAGCCTGGAGATTCAGGATTTCTTTTTAAAAGCCATCAGTAAGGCTTCTAGAGAGAAATTGTGCATAAACTAAAACATTAAAAAAGGGAAAGGATGAAAGGTGTTCTTGATGAAAAAATATGACACAGATGGGGAGAGGCATGACAGCAGTTTGTCAGTCAAATAAAGTTTCTTAGTGCCATAGATTGATTATAGCCATAGACTTTTTATTTCCTGGGTGTGATTGAGTCCATTCATAATGTCTTCACTGAGTAACTGCCATAATCTCTTGGTCCCAGTTGGTTAGTGTACCTTACCTTTTATCACGTGTTTATGTGGATGAGGTGCTTCCTGGGCCACTTAGAACCTGGAAAACAATGCTCTTGGATTGGTTATAACACATGACAGGAGTAATGACAAGGAACAAGAGTGACCTAAAGAAGCAGGTGTCAGGAGTTCCAATTCTATAATTATCTTTTTATTTCATTAAATTATATGAGGCCTTTCAATCTTTTATTTTGAGAATTTTAGTTTATTTGGCTATATTATAAGCATGGGACAGACATGAAGTATAGCCGGGCTATACAAAACATGGTCTATGGACTAGCACAATGAAAATTGTCTTTGGAGATTTTCAGAAATTCAGAATCTTGAACCTCATTCTATTCATACTGAATCAAAATTCGTGTCCAACTAAGGTCCTAAGTAGCTCATTTTCACATTAAGGATTGGGAACCACTGGACTAGATCCTTCTAAGTTTACTTTCAACTTCAAAATATAAATAATTAGGGTCACCTCCATGCGATGGTATAGAAGGTAGTCAGATCCCACATGATTGACCATTGGTTCAAATTCTATACTCATCAGCTTGAGAAACACACTCAGTACATCTGAATGTGTACCCAAAATCCTGAAGGGAGGGAGACATGAAGAAGAACTAATTGTATTGAGACCATTCCACATGGAGAGTGCTTTCTTCTCCCTCTCTCTGGCAAGTACATGTGCCCTTGTGGTCACTAGCCAAAAAAAAAATAGTATATATATATATAAATCTATATATATATATATACACACACACACACACACACACACACCCACACATATATATGTATATATGTGTGGGTGTGTGTTTGTATGTGTGTGTGTATAAAACTGGCATAATCACTAAGATTAGAAGCTTTACAGAAGGTGCTTTTATTAGAAACAGGAAGTGTCACAAAGATTTGAATGATCAAGAAGAAGAAAAAGAATCTAACTAAATGTGAGATCTATGAGTGTGATATATTCTCCTGTTGTCCTGGAGGACTTGTGACTGCTGTGTCTAGACTAAAGCAGTGTTTTCATATAGCAACTTTATTTTGTGCTTTTGTTGTCCTTTTGTCTTGGCTTAGTGGGATTAGTTTTCCATGACTCTGAACAGAAATTTGGCAGTTCTATGACTTGTTCATCAGGGACTTTATAGTCTATTCATGTCATAAAATGTGGTATCAATTTAGAAATTAGAATGTCAAGTCCTCCATCCGAGAGTATGCCTTCTTCCCCATCTCTCACTATATGGAGTTTCTAAAGTGATAATCTGTCCTACAGGAAGCAAGTGTGGGTGGCAGTTTCTTCTTTCTTTTTGACTTACCTCCTATCCAATGTGATACTGACTTTGGGCCAGGGAGAGTAGAAATAAGTGATCTAAAAGAAGGGCAGGTAAGGAAGGTAGGACATAGTTGTTACAAGCATACTACCTTAGATTGATCTTGAGCCTTTCAAGCCTAGTCAGACTTCAGCTTCTCTGTGTCAAGGTCTGTGTGGACATTTAGGTGCCACTCTTACACTGTATCTCATATGGTCTTGGAAATTGCCTTGACAAATCATAGGAGATGAGCAATTTCTGGCCCCACAAAAACTTCTCAACCTTGGATCTGTGAACTAGGCTATCTACTTTTACATGGGTCCATTGTAGATGTTTCAGCTGCGGTAAACACAAATCAAGTTCTTTGAAAGTTTTGGGAAGCCTTCCTTACTAGGTCTCAAATGGTGAGACTCAGCATGTCACAATTCTTTCCAAGGAGTTTCTTTCTTAAATTCATTTATTGATTTCCATTCTTGACCCAGACCTCAAGCTGGGCGTGATAATAGTCACAAAACCAATGTTTATAAATTCCCCCTTGCAAATTTATATCTTGATTTCCTGCCTGTTTCAGGAATATCAAACGTATTGACTCTGAGTACCTCATTGAGATATCTAATTTAAAAATTAAAGTGAGAGACCCCATAGCCTGGTGATTAGGGAAGCTGGATTCTGTGCGGCCAAGTCTGAAGTTTGAATCTCAGCCCTGGAGACATGGAAAATATGCCAGGCACCTGTGCACATATGCCCAGAGTCCTGATAAGATGGAAAAACAGAGGAGAAGGAATTGTAGTGTGACCACACTCCATTGAGGGGTGCATTTCCCCTCCCTCTCTCCCTCTTCCTTTGACTCTTACTGGCAAGTGCATGCTCCTTCTGGCAAAGTAAAAAAAAATATTGGGAGTGAAACAGGCTTAAGTATTTAAGAGAGTCATAGCATATACATAGACTTGGTATACCTGGTACATAGATAAGAGACCCGTAACAGTAGACCATTTTCTGACAGAGTGTGTGGATCCTTTGACAAGCTTGGTGCTCTAGGAAGAGGGGCAAGAGAAAGAATAAACTAGCCAGGGTGAGATTGATGAATATAAAGAGTAGACATTAGAGTAGAGTATAGATTTTTATTACATTGGCAGCCATATGAATATACTCAGCTTTACATTCCTGAAACATCTGACTGTTAGAAAATACACTAAATAAAACTAAATGAGCACATTTCACTGAAAGCCATACTGTACCTCAGCCTAAAGCCCTCTATTTTAGAAACTTTTCCAATAGTATGTGACCCAGTGAAAAACACATCTCTATTATTTTTCTAAAGAGAAGATTCATAAATGAGTTCAGGTAAACCGTCTTTCAGTGCTTAAGGAGGAAGAGAGTGGCCGTAGTAGTTTGAGGAGCCTGGTAATGCCTGTCGGTCTCAGCAGAGCAGCAATGCTCACAAACAGGAACTCTCCTGTGTCCGTGGGAGAGGCTGCATTGCCTCATGGAGCAGCGGCTACTCATTGTAGAGTATCACGGCTACCACATGAGTGGGCTTGTTGATGAATACATGGAACTTTCCCATTAACCGCTGGAGGTGTGGTGGAGCAGGGGAGAAGCTGGAGGAGCTGAGGTTTATTGAAGCAGGTAGTAATTGTGGACTAATGGAATCTCAGTGCAAATGTTAGTGCCATCTTATTACTCATAGCATAATAAGGTCTATTTAAAAATTGTATTTCATAAACAGAAAGTTCAGAATGTGAAGGTTGGTCTCCTCAAAAACTGAGTGGAGGGACCAGCAGTTAGCGTAATGGTTACGTCGCTGGACTCCCACGTAGTCCACCACGGTTCGCGTTCCAGACCCGGTGGCTTAAACTCATGCCAGGCGCATGTGCGTGCGTGCCCAAGATCCCGAGAGGAGAATGGAGGAGAAGGGATTGCAGCATGGCCATCCCCGCTGGGGGGTGATTTCTCACTTTCTATCTCTCTGTCTCTCTCTGTCTGTCTGGCGAGTGCACGCGCCCTATAGCAAAAACCTCTAAAAAAAAAAAAAAAAAACTGAGTGGAGTAGTGAACATGGAGAAGAAACTTCCAAAAACAGGATTCAAAGTCATCAATAAGAGGATTGGTCTTGCTGAGGAATCACAAAACCCCATGAAAGAGCAAGCCTGCAAATGTGCCCCTTATTTTTCCTCTAGCTTCTCTCATTCTGAGTGGAGGAAGCACTGCAGCAATTATTTTAGTCATGAACCACTGACATATGCTTAACAGAACACAGAGAAGCTAACCTTAACCTTTTCATCTTCCAGAAACAGTTACATCTATTTCAAATGAATTAGCATCAATGCATATGCACCTTAAAATTTTCTGGTAACACTACCAACCTCTCTTCTTTGTACTTGACATTTTTTTTCTTTTTCTTTTTTTATCCAGCAACACCATTTTTGAATCGTTACATTTTGTTCTGCCAACTTTTTTTTTCTCTTTTTTACATTTTTTTGTTCTGCCAATTTTCAAAATTTCCCTATCATCTTCCATTCTTTGCATTTCATCTCTTACCTCAGTTTTCAAAATAAAGAGAAGGAATATTTATGGAATATTCCTCTCTCATACACACACACACACACACACACACACACACACCCCATTCCCAAATGCTTTTCTGAATAGCAAAATGGTTTGTTTTACTATTTTCTTGGATAAATATGTTATTTGATCTCTTGATTGCCTGGAAATGCAATACCACACTAATATTTTACTGTGTGAAGTTAATGTTTCAGAGTCTGAATCTAAATCCTATGAAGATAGGGAAGGTATCATCAGAGCTATTTGGGCTTTAGGCCAAAAAAGAGAATCAGACTGCCACATGAAACAAGACTCAAACTGAGAGCAGGGCTCAGCTGCAAAACATATGTTTGGGGGAAAAAGCACTTTTCTTCTTTGTAGTGGCATTACCTTTGATACATTCCTCACTTGGCAGTCTTGACTAATAAAGCATATTTAAAGAAAGCAATTGTGTGAAATTCTTGGTTTTCATCTTTCCATGTTTTAAATTCATCAGATTCAGTGGTGCCCTTTTTAGAACAGGAAGGTTCATGGTCTTTAACAAAGATTTGTAAGGCACATATGCGCTGATGTTAAGTCAGATGAAACAGACCTAAGTGTTTTTTGGAGGATGGAAAGGTTGAGGTTAACTTCTGTCCATTTGAGTAGCCGTATGGCAGTGGAGCGTGATGGAAATAAATGGAGCACAGGAGTCAGATCCTTAGTCAGACAACATAATTTTGCTTATTACCAAGGTGAAAGCTGAGACCAGTGGCTGGCCACCACACTGTGTGATTTCATTTTCTGCTACATTTGTGCTGCACCTCTGAACTGAGGAGCTGGGTCATTCTCCTATTATGTTAGACAAAGTACGCAAGTCACTGAAGGCCTTCCAGGTAGCAACATCTGGGTGATACTTCCCGGTACACAAAGGCCTCCAGGAACTGAGCCTCAAGTAGCTGCACATCTGTTTCAGGTTTGAAAATACGGTGTTTTTCTTGTGAGAATGTCCTTGAATTTTTCTTTTGCTACTAATTACAAATTTCACTGTTTTGTGAAAGTATTGATTAATGTAACAAACACATTTTATGAGTAATGTTCAAAATGTTGTTTGTTTCTCAGAGGGCATAGTATATTTTGGGAACTGGTCAGGTAGGCCCCTAAGGTTAAATGTGTGCTTTGAAAATATGGTATATCTTTCACAATTATTCCAAGAGCAAACTTGATTATAATATTTTCCAGTTTCTGATAAGTGAACACGTCCTTGGCCTGTTCTATTCTTTTTCTGTAGTTCCTAGAGGGTCATTGACCTAAAAAAAATTAAAAATTAATTAAGCAGATGATTTGGTGACAGTTAAATGAAGAACTCTACCAAAATCTTCCTCTGGTACATTCAGGAAACATGGTATTACACTGAAACTTAGTCAGATGTGGGACTGGAGGTTAAACACCTGCCTTATTAATGGGTATCTGGAAGAGTAGCTCCTTAAAAATGAAATAATTCATCTGGTGAGTTAACTGAGCCTCGAGTCAGCCCCACGAATGCTTGGTTTACGCTAGCTGTCCAAATTAATTACCTCCAAATGATAGCCTGGAATTGGCCAACTATTGGTATTCAGACTTGCTTCTACTTAGGCAAGAGGGACAAAAAACAAAAGAACAGAGCAGCCAAGTGAAGAATGAGAAAATTGAATATTCACAATTAACAACTGCAAAATGAATCCAAAAGTCTCTGGACACAGAGGCTGTGGCCTGCCTTCTATTTCTCTACAGATCTACTTACCTGTGCAGAGAGTATTTAGTGCTATTTTAGGAATTTTAAAGGAGCTGGAGAGTCCATAACTATACACCATCCTTGTCTATGTCTGTATAATATATGTTTTTCAAAGTTAAAATGAAAACCTCATGCTTATTTTTCCTATTTTATTCATAATACCAGATTTTGTGTTGCATAAACATTTTAGGTAGTCAAAATATATCTTAAAATAGAACTTTAAAAATCCCTTAGTAGGGCCAACTCAATGGCACAGTGGTAAGATGTTGCTTGAATGAGGCCAGATCCATATGGAAGACCATGGACACATTCCTCTGGTCGACCTACACATAATACATTCACTCATGATCTTGGCTAACCGAGAAGGCTTGAATGGGAAGTGGTTGGTGGTAAAAATATCAATATTTTGGGTGAAAGATGAGGACAAGGAGATCAGCTTCAATTCCATATATATATATACATTTTCTCCTGGTCCTCACCTTTCACCTCTGTTTCTCTTTCTCTGTCACTCTCATAAGAGAAATAAATAAACCTTAAAAAATTGATGATTCATCAATAAATAGAAGCACATAGGCAATTAGGCTTGAGCGCCAGTTACAATTTCAGTCTAGGCACAAGAATGAAGCTGAAAATTGGCAGGAACCTCCCTATCAGGACTGGGATCCAAAGCTAGAAGAAACTGAAGATGGTGGAACAGGGCTCTGGAGCCAGTAAAGTCTATCTTTGCACCAACTCTACACCTTCCTTGGCTCTCAGAATCCTCATCAATCATTATCTGACTTCTTTCTCAGTCAACCTATGACATATGCACTCCAATAATTTTTAATTTACATGTTAGAAAAGAGAGCCCCAGAGATGTTCTGTATTTCACCCAGGGTCACATGGTCTGAGTGAGGACTGAGCAGGAAACAGAGCCAGGCAGTCTGACCCGATTCCCATGTTCTCAGCAGCCATTCCCACTGCCTTTGGATGATGTCAATAATTAATAACACATTTGGCAATGCCAATAATTTTAATGATGTGATGTTGAAATTGAAAGTTATATATCAACACAGAATGGCATCTGTGATCAATAAGCATACAAATACAGATTCTACTGAAACTCAACCCAGGTTCCTAAATACGCCTTTTTTTTTTTTCCAGAAGAAAATATCGTTAGCTAGAACTATAGTTTTAAGTTTTAATGTATCTTTTCTTGTATTTAATGACATTTTTCTAATTGTTAAAGTAATAAATGCTCACTTTACAAATTTGAAGAAGTCAAGATATATATTGAAGAAATCAGAAAATATTCATATAATAGAGATAACTATTTTTAACATTTTGTTAGATTTTCTTGTTGTCTGTGTTATGTGTATGTAGATAAGTGAATGTATGTAAACTGGCATTGTGAAAATATTTGCCCAAGATTCCTGATAAAGCAAGAATCAAACCTAGGTCTGTCTGATACAGATATCTAAAGACATATATCTGCTTAGGTAACACATACACAAGAGAGTTCACTTAAATACTGTTGGTACTGATTTGCATCATACATCTAGTCCTCAAAGACCATTTTCACATTTGCATTGACTTATAATCTTATTAGAAATCTTATTAACTCTCTTTAACCAATTTCACTGCTCCCTTCAGGACTTTTACACCCATAGTTCCCCATTCTCAGGTTTCTTTTTTAGATTTCCATCTTAATATATTCGTCTTAATCATATTCAAATAGTTGTCTTCATAAAATACTTGAATGTTATATTTTCTGGCTCCCTTGGATGTGTAAAATATTGGGTGCCTGCACACAGAAGTAGAAATGCCATATATATATATGTGTATATATATATATATATATATATATATATATACCCTTAAATCTGATCTCCTTGTCCTCATCTTTCACCAAAAATATTGATATTTTTACCTTTTTACTCTGAACTCTATATTAAAATATTAAATCTGTCCTCTATTTTATAGAATTCATTTTTGTAATATCCATAATGTCATTGAAAGATACTATTATTTTTTATGATTTTAAAAAATTTTCCATGGTGCATGTGGGCTCACTGGAGAGAGATGGAGAGAAACAGAGAGAGAGAGAAAAAGAAAATGAGAAAATATCCCCCAGGGGGAATGGCCACACCACAAACTCTTCTCCTTTATTCTTGTCATTATCTTCTCAGGACTTTGGGCACACACACACACACACACACAAACACAAGCTACCTGGCCTGGGACTTAAACTGGCAATCAGCCATGTGGGATACAGCCACCTTTCCCATCATCCACCATCTAGCCCAATAACATTAACTTTTAATTACAAAATCATGTGTTTTACATTATATCAATTTTTAATGCAAGATTCTTTTCTCTTTATGAAATAATATTGCATTTTATTTTATTCAAATCAAATGATCTCAATGGCACCCTACTCAGAAACTTTTTGTCCAGAGGGTGTCCATTTGAACTTTCTTTTTTTTTTTCAAAGAAGTTTTTGCTTTAGGGTGTGTACACTCGTTGGAGAGAGACAGAGACAGTGAGAGGGAAAGTGACAAATCACCACCTAGTAGGCCTGTCCATGCCACAATCCATTCTCCTCTATTTTCTTCCCAAGATCTTGGGCTCACATGTACATGCGTCTGTTGTGATTTTGAAGCCACAGGGTCCTGGATTCAAACTGCTGTTGGCCATGTGGCAGTCCAGTAATGTGACCGCTATGTCGTCTACTGACCCCACCCATTTGCATTTTCAAAAACACATTTTCTTGTCCTTGTAATAAATATATTTCAAAGAAAGGTATGTGTCATAATCTCAGGATTGTTTCCTTTGGCGAGAGGACTGTAACATAGCTTCTTTTTATTTTAACATACATGTTTTTTTATTTTTTTAATTTTTTATTTATTTATTTATTTATTTATTTATTTATTTTTATACATTTAATCATTGTGTATCACTACATCATACCAAATGAAATTTCCCATCATGAATACACCGCATATTGATCCAGTCAAAGACATTACCATAAACATAATCAACGGATTTCTTTCCATTTTGAGTCCCTTAAATGTTTTGGCTCTTCTTCTCCTTGATTCCCTCCCTCTCACACTCCCTCATTTCCTCCCCTCCTCTCCCACTGTCTCCAGTACCGTGCTCATCCTCAACTAAGAGCAGTCCACGTTACTCAATATTGGTTTAAAATAAATTTGAAATTAAGATTGATGTAGGCATCTATTCAATTCTTTCATTTTCAGACCTGGAAGATTAAAAAAACTGTATCTATATTAATTCTATTTGACCAGCTTTGAAATTTTGTAGTCTTGTGATAGTAGAAAGGGAGTTTGAATCAGAATAGGGGACCACCATTGCAGATCATTTTGATCTGCCTTGAAGTACTGCATGTGCATTATGGCCACTGGAAGTGAGCCCAATGGCACCCTGTCCAGAACCTCTTTGTCCAGAGGATGTCCTGCTGATTTTGTGGGATTCATGTTTTCCCATTGTGTGGTACTTGCTCTACTCTTATCTCTAGCCTGCTCCTCTGATTTGAGGGTGCCCAGGAGCATACTCCTGGGTTATTCTCTCTGATCTCGAGTACTTTTTCATTCTGGGATAATTAAACTACTGCATTTTCTCACTGTATTACTCAGAAGTTCAGAATTGTAGTTATATATTAGATTGTCAGAAAAGGCATGTCATACTTTCCTATCTTTTTCTATGCAAAAATGCATCATGACTTTCTCAACAACGGAATACATTTAAAACTTGTAGTACAGTATCATTTGGTAGTTAGATAACTTGGGTCTACTTTATTAGCCATCTGCCTTTTGAAAACTTCCTTAACTTTTCTTACGCTTGATTTTTTTTATTCCATAAAGTGAGGGAAGTCACTTCTGTTGAATGGCTACCATGAAGCTTGTGGGATAATGACACTGCCAGTTTATAACTGCGATCTCTACTCAATAGTACAATGATATTCTAGTGACCTGGACTCCTACTAGAATCCTTTTCAACACTTGTCAGCAACCCACCTCTCCTTCCTTAGTGATATTTTTGGATTTTGTGTGATACTTTCATATTTTTCATAGTTCTTAGCTACCTCTCACAGTTAGCATGTTCTGGATAAACATTTGAAAACTACTATGATGGATCTAATTTGGTATGCCTTTGAGAATTTGGTGAATCATCTTCTGAAGTAGTTTCTCAGATCCTATTTTTTTAATCTGCATTTTTTTGTCTTACATGGCTACACTTTAATAGAGAAAGAATAACAGAAATGGACCATAGAGTGAGAGCCTGGTCATGACTAAAGAAAAAGACTAAGGAACATTCCTTATAACACAATGTGAAGAACACACAGTCCTGGCTGTCACCTCATCACCTCTTCTGTGTATGTGCCTCATTCCTTGTGAGATCAGTAGCAGTGCCATCCCATCTTGAGCTCTCATGTTAATCCTGCCCTAAACAGCCTTGGGAATGGGAAGCAGGAGAAGGAACAGGGGGGTTTAATATAAATGCTTCTGTCACCAAACACTGTTCTGTTGCCTTTGTGCTGTATCCTGTCAGGACTCAACCATATGGTGTTAGAAACACTCCCTAAAATGCAATTTTTAAAAGCTACTTTGCAGTTATAATGGGTAATTGTGATCTGCTTCACAGCTAGAAATGAATGAAAGTGGCTCCTATGATATCACCAAACTTCAAAATGCATTAGAGGAACAGGAGGGAGAAAGGAAGGAAGCTGATTCCTGCTCCTCTCTCTCTATAAATCACAGTGGTTACCTCTAATAGTCTAAGTCAGAAGGGAGCACTAGGGCAGTCGCTTCTAGTCATTATTAGTCCATCAGACTCCTGAGCCGTGCTTTTATAACTGTCCCTCTCCATGACTCCTTGTTCCACCTTTAAAGATGAGTCTCTTTGTCTAGACTTCAGGGCATCTTAACTTCCTTCCAACCACAAAACACATCTACAGCTTCAACTGGGGATTACAAAGGCTTCTTCCAGGGGCACTCCAGTCCTGTCAACTGTTAGTTTGAGTTTGATTAACTGCTTCTCTACATTAAGGAATAAAAAAAAAAAATCAACAGAAATCTAACAACATTAGGAGAACTGCATGAATTGACAGTTTTTATCTTCATGCTGAAGCATCATGGGAGATATTTTTCTCTCTCTGTAGTAGGCATGGAGCTGCCTAATCAAATAATTTCCATTGACTTCACATTTAGAGACTGCCTATAGAACCTGGATACTCTCCCATAGAATTGGAGATATGAGGATAACAGAGGGCAGTATTTCCAAAACAATGGTTCCCAAACCCCTATCTTATTGCTGTGTATTCATCAGATAGCTAGTTGACTTCAGCTTTCTCATCTTTAAAATGAAGGGAATGGATTAGGTACCTACCCTATAAATGCCTTTTTAGTTTTGACGTCCTATAAAATGGTGACATGGAAATTGGCTCAAACATTAATTCACATATGACTTGCCATCTTTTTAGTAAGCAATACAAAGTTCATACAAGTCACAAACATAATTACAAAATCCTCCATGCTATCACTTCAGAAGGGAAGCTCAGGCCAATTCCTTATCCCCTGGACACAAAGAAAAGAGCTCTTACTCTTAGACGGGTTTGGCTGCCAAGGTTCTGCAAAGCTAGTTAAAACTTTCATTGTAGAGAGCATTCATGTGGAAAAAAGTGCCTGGAACATAGTAGGTTCTCAATTCATAGGCAGGAGTCTGCTCTGACATTGGGCCATTCCACCTTTTCTGTTTCTTCACCTTTCATGAGTGGAGCAAGGGGCAGATGCATTGAGATCAGTCCCGGTCCTCAAATTCTCAGCTCATTGCAGAGCCTACAAGACTGTTCCTACAAAATACATTCTGTTTATTTGACACATTTCAGTCTTGTTTCCTCGATTTGGGTTCTCCTACAGTTTTACTTTCTTAAACAGTTTGTTCTGTGACAAAAGGTTTGCAAAAAATACAGGGATAATTGCTAAAGTTTCTCTCTTTTTGACAGTAATTCAATGCCTTTAACAAAATTTATAATCCTTTTGTACCTAAATGTTTATAAGTGTTGTTAAACCATAATGTAAAAGTATATAAACATTTTCACATGTTCTACCAGATCAAATATGGAACGTATGATAATAATTAGAACCACCAACCTAACATATTGTGAAAAATGCCACATATGCCTTTAATTATAGTTTCTGATTTTCAAGCATGCATTCAGGGAAAGGAGGAAGTGGCTTTCTATTTAACTTCTTCACTACTAACAGAACATGCATGTGTTTTGGCAAGTTTCCTAGGGAACATCTGTCTAAAAGGGAACATTGGGGAGTTAATCGACATCTAGTAAGCCTGGGCAACTGCTGTATGGCCCATGCTGTCTCCATTAAACTTCTTAACTGTGTCTCCTTTAAGCAAAGTCACAAAACATACTATTGATTCAGTTCTTGAATAAAAAAACAGATCACAAGAAAACTTAACTGTTTTATTTACAGAAGAGCTTTATGAAGTTGGTAAACAATTTAGCCTCTTTTTTCCAAAAGAATTATTTATAGGAGATGCCAATGTTGGAGTGGGGAATGGGGCTATAGGGAGGGGTTTATAAATACTTTGCAGATATGTTTCCAATGGTTTTCTTTTCTTTTTTTTTTTTTTTAAACCAAAGGAATGAATGGAAATAAACTCCTTAGAATGGGATGAGGAGGTGGGAGTAGTGAGGGCTGTAGATAGAATGAAGAGTGAAACGAACTAGTGTTCTGGTTTCACCTCAGTTCTGGTTGGAGGGATCATAATGAAAGATTTGAAAAATAATAAAGGACTCAACAATTTAGGGGAACTGACTGGATATTTATAAATAGAATGGGATTAAGACTTCTCTTTCTCAGCTAAGTTTGATAAGGAATGCACTGATGGTTTCCAGATGAAAAAGACTAAGTGATAGAATGGATTGTTCCATGCTACTTGGAAAGTTAGTGGAGATGATAGAAATTGAACTGAACACCTTGCCCTAAATCCCAATACTTACTTTTTTTAAAAAACTCCAATGATAAATTATCCTCTGTGTCTTAATTAATTTTGCCACAACAAGAATAGGAAGACTATGGTGATGTGTAGAAGTCCTATTAGGCTGCCAGATAACATACAGGACATCTAGTTAAATTTGAATTACAAATTCAAATTACAATTACAAATTGTAATTTTATTTTAATAATAATTTTTTAATAATAATTTTATTTTAATAATAATTTTTGTTTGCTAAATTTGGCATCTTGTGGCAAAATAAGGTAAGCAAATTTGAAATAGGAGTGATGAGAAAAGCTATAGAGAAAAATTACATACATGGGTAAACAAAAACACAAATTTTACAGAAAGAACAAAGTGATAAGGAGTAGGAGACAGTTAGGGAGGGAAAAAAGCCATAAATTGGGATATTTACAGACACAGAGGAGGAAGCCAAAATTGAACAGAAGAGGGAAGCCAATAACTCGGATAAAGCACATGCTAGGGTGACGTGACCAGAGCAGTTGTACTAGCAATGTGCCAGGGCCACCTTAGCAAAGGCCCACAGATTGGGTGGCTGAAGTTCATTTTCTCAAAGTTTTAGGGAGTAGAAGTCTGATGACCAAGATTTTGGCAGGGTTGGTATCTTCCGAGGCCTCGTTCCTTGGCTTGAATATGCCTGTTTTCATAGGGTCCTCTGTCTATGCATAGCTATATCCTAATCCCTTCATTTCAAAAGGACATCAGTCATGTTACAAACACACGACATTGTTTTACTTAAATTACCTCTGGATAGGCCTTGTCTCCAAATAGAGCTGCGTTCTGAAATACTCCAACACAGATATTTTGTGAGGACAAAACTCAGCCTGTGACATGATGTTATGCTTCTTGTTATAGAGCCAAATTGAGATTGATTCAGTTCCGCTTATAAGCATTTGTAACTACTGAAATAGGTGATTTGTATGCCAGGTCTACAGAAACCAAAATTAATAGGGAGTGATTCATGCCCTCAACACACCATGTAGTGGGGGAGCCAGACACATGAACAAAATTACTGGCTTAGATACAACAGATCAATGTCAAATCCTGGCTCATCCACTCACTGGCCAAGTGAGATTGGACAGTTTTTTTTTTTTTTGTTTGTTTGTTTTTTTATTGATAAGAAGGTAGAAGCAGGTAACAGCAGTTAGTGTAATGGTAATGTCACTGGACTCCCATATAGTCGACTGTATTTCGAGTCCCGGACCCGGTGGCTTAAACTCACGCCAGGTGTGTATGTGCGTGCCCAAGATCCCGAGAGGAGAATGGAGGAGAAGGAATTACGGCATGGCCATCCCCCCTGGGGGGGAGGTGATTTCTCGCTTTCTGTCTCTCTGTCTCTCTCTTCTTTCTGGTGAATGCACATGCCCTATAGCAAAAACCTCTCCAAAAAAAAAGAAAAAAAAAAAGAAGGTAGAATAGAAGCACATCTATGTAGTAGAGCAATCTTGAGAATTTGTGCTATTGATATCAAACCCAGTTCTTAGTGCATAATAGTAGCTCTTACTATTACAAAGGGTTCAGAAAACATATAAAGAGATGGATAGCTATTACAACTAGGGGAATTTAGACAAATTCCAAGAAAGTTGTCATTAGTGCTGAGTCTTAAAATACCAGCACTATTGCAACAGGCAGAGAGAGGGGCTACAACACAATACACACATGAAGCAAGAAGAGGCATGCACATATTTTTACATCCCTGGAGAAAAGCAGGGTGCATGTGAGTGACAGGAAAAGGCAAGTTAAAAAATTGGTGCTAAGTTATGAAGGGCCTTGAGTACCATGCTAAAATAGCTGAAGATTATACTAGAGGTAAAGGAAAATATTGGTGTTTTTGTACAATTTTGGTTTTGTTGATGGTTGTTTATTTTTATTCTTTTCATAGCATTAGCTGCTTTTCAAATGTGGTATTTGGGAGTGCCAAACTATAAGGGAAATGAGAAGAAAGCTACTAAAAAGAACAGCTCTTATCCAGTGGAGACTCTGCCAACGTGCATATCTTAAGACTAGTTCTGTCCTTAGTACTGATAAACGAAATGGCTGTTACAATTTGCAAATGACAAAACAAAACTAAGATTTCTCAGCCTGTGACACTTGAACTCTTCCCCATAGCCACTAGTTTTGTTTTTTTTTTTTTTTTTTTGCCTTCTAACATAGATTTTATTTTTAATACTTTTGAATCCTGTAAACAGGGTGAGTAGTGTTTATGAAATACATGAGAGGACTTCAAAAGTTTGTGGATATTGGAATTAAAGTACAATTTTATTTTGGTGCAAAAAGATTGAACTTTAGGCATAGTTTTTATAATATGTATTTTCCATGAACTTTTTAAACCTCCCCCCACACCATATACTATTTTCCCATTGGTTTCTTCTGTTCAATATTATGTTTGTGAAAAATGCCCAGATTGTTCTATACAGCAGAGGTTTATCATTTTTCATTGCTGTATAATAATTTACTGTAGAAACCAGCCACAATCCATTCTTCTGCTCAGGAATGTTTGCATTGTTTTATTTTGAGCTATTTTCACAGTGTAAATGCTACTGTGTACATATTTTGGAGCTCATTTCTGTACATTTTTATTAAGTATATATTCAAAAATGGAATTGCTGGAGTAAAAAGGAGACAAGGGGTTTTCAAAATTGATTATACTAATTGATATTCCTTAGAAGTTTATATAAGGGCATAATTTCTCCTCCTACGAATACTTAGCATAATCATCTCCTCAATCATAGACATTCTGGTGAGTGCGTAGCTTTAGTTCATGTTGCTTTTTTGTTTGCATTTCCTTCACCACAAGTGAAGCTGAACATCTTTATATGTTTATTGGCTATTTGAATATCTTCTCTGTTGAAGTGTTTAAGTTTTGCCCAAATGGTTTTTATTAAGTTCTCTGCACGTGTACATGCGTGCCCAAGATCTCAATAGGAGAATGGAGGAGAAGGGGTTGTGTAGTGTGGCTGTCCTGCTTGGGGGGTGGTTTCTAGCTTTCTGCCTCTCCGTTTCCCCAGTGATCACATGGGAAAGACCTAAACAAGAATGTCATTCCAGCTGGTGTCCAACTCAGGCTGATACCATGATTTGCTCCATAGTCAAGGGGAATGGCCCTTTATACCTCCACGTTTGTTGGTCATTGGTAGCAGACTCCCCTGTGTGTGTGTGTGTGTGTGTGTGTGTGTGTGTGTAAGTGGTAACCTTCAGAAATAATACTCCTGTTTAGTTTAGTATAGAGAAATGCTCCAGAGAAAGAAGTTATAAGCTTAAACCACAAACATTTGTGGAAACTGGTGGATAGGGATTCATACTATTAAAAGAAGATCTTGACCAAGTCCTGACAGCATCCACTATATTCACTCTCCATTAAAATGTTCCCATTTTATTCATTACTTAATATTAGTGTGGAGTAATACTCAACGTGCTTGTGCAGTTGGCCGGGTTTTGTGGATTTCACAAAACATTGTCACAGTCATTACTGCTGCGGAATCTCTGCTTGAGGAATACTTGTGTTGCATGTATTTAAAGACTTCCAAGTGGAATGAGATCAGAATGAAAAAAGAAAGCAAGCTATTTTAAATAACAGCTAGTAAATAAAAACATCTGGCAGATGATTAAAATCCACATATTGAACCTCTGTGAAAAATATATGTGATGTACCTTTAAGACGGAGTGTACACATTAGCAGCTCTTTCAGTGACTTTCAGTCTCTAACAGGGAGCTCAGGAAATGCAGGCAGGAGGATGTGGAGTCATTCGGAGAACTCAGTGGGATGAGAGGGCACGGAGCATGTCTCCCCCTGTTTTATTGATCTTTATACTGTGTTCTGTTTATGCTCTTTAGAAGAGTAGTTATGAAAACCCAGATATTACACTCATTGGCTGTGAATGTGACACCGACATCTGCTTGCCTTGGCTTGACGCCTCTGGGAGAAGCCATCGGGAATGCTTTAGCCCACACCTTCTCTTTGGAAATAACATGAGAAAAAAGAAAGCTTCAAAGTCCTGGAACACCTGTGTAACCTCTTCTGTGCTGTAGCACAGCCACGTAAACTGATTCTGAAAAACCAAACCCTCTGCTTTCTGACTCTGAAGATGCTGGAAAGAAGTGATTGCACAGGTCTTGGTGGTCTGTGAAGTTATCTCCTATCTGGTTCTGCTGAGACATCAGAGGAAAAAAAAAAACACAAAACTTTAGTGACTCTAAATACAAAAATCCAGGAGCAGGAATAATGAGCATCATTTCCCCATCTTCATGGCAACCTCACTTAAAAGGTCAAAGCAAATAAAATCCTTTAGTATCATTTTAGTAATGGATGTCTTAGAACAAGCCCCACTGAACCTTTATGACTCTATTTTCAGTTTTCCAAAATAGGATATAACTTGTTTCAATTGCTTAAAACATAGGGGCAAACCACATATGATGAATGCATTCTGTTTGAAATCAATTTCCTTCATCATTTTATTAGATTGAATGCTCTGAACTGGGAAGTATTATTTTCCCATTGTGCTCTCTGCAAAACTGCCCACTCTTGGAGCTTTGTGGCTGTGAGATCCTGATTAGTTTTATTGTTTTTCTCTTCTACTTTCCTGGCTACAAGGACTTAACACTTTCCTCACCTTTGAGTAGTAGGGCAGCACCCTAAGGAAGGTAGAATAAACAGGATGATTAAACAACCAGCATGCAGCAAGGGGGCAATATTTCAATAGCAAATATTGCTACCCATATACCTCAACAGAATGTGCTAAAGTAAACAAAATGATAGCATAATTATAGTAGTTCCAATTATGTTAATTAGACTGCATACACGCTTCATTGATAAGCAACTGTGCTGCAAAGAATTGCTGTTAAGCCTGGTACTTCAGCCTTGAGCAGCTTCGTGGCACATATGCTACTATATTCTTGGGTAACATTTAGCCTTCCACAATTTTTTCTTTCTTTTATAATACTTATTTTGAAAAAATGCAAAATCAAAGGGCATATGCCATCCCACGTTTCTAGACAAGTGAGATTCCCAGTCAAATCCTATGCCCATTAAGTTACTCAATGTTTTGGTTCCCTTCTCCTGAAACCTCAAATGAAAACCATTAACATGTCCCATTTGACTAATTAAAATCCAGCTTAAGAAAATGGATTTGCTTTCATTCTTCTCCAAATCATATCCTCTGCTTTGATATCACCCATAAAAGAGAATCCCTGAGGGAAGAGGCCACCAAACGCTGTCGTTAACATAGCAGGTTATATTTGGTGAGAATTAAAAATTGGGAGAACTTGAATTGTTGGTACAAGTATTTTGGAGGTTTATGGGACGCTTGATTCCTTTTTAAGAAGTTCATGAATCACAAAGAAATGGAAAGTACAGAAAGAAAAAGGAAACCTATAAACGTTTAAGGAGGCAAAATTACTGTTGTAAGATAATTAAAATAATGTATACCTTAAAGCTAAGTGATAATGCAATTAAATAAGTACAATGACTTAACTATGAGACAGTAATAATTACATAAAATAAAGGAGTAATTTAAAGCCTGTGCAAACTCAAGTTTTGAGAAGGAAAAACGTCTATGTTAGTTTGAGTATTACCTCAGAGACATCATCACGAATGAATGTGTGGTAAATAATTACCTCAAGATAAAAAAAAAAAAAAAAGAATAAAAAAAAGGAGTTGCATTTTGTTCTCAAAAAGATTACCGGGAAATTAGCAATATAGTTGAACTGCTTATAAAATCAAAGAATAAAATGAGAAACTAAATAGTTTTATACAGTCAAAACAATATCGTAGAATTTTGCTTATTAAGAAAAAAACACCCAGGTCAGTTAAATTCTACCTTTGCACTTGAGTCCACATCCTCCTTTCTCTTTTAGGATCTTATTTTATCAATTGCCCACTCTATCTCCCTTATTTCATATTTTTTACCTGTCCTTTTCCCACAAACTCTTGTCAAGCCCCTCTTCTTTAAAATGATTTTTCCTTCTCCTATTTCTTTCCCTTTCTCAATGATTATATTTTTCTCCTCACCAGAGCTCTTGAAAGAATGTCTGATAATCACCTCTCTACTTTCTCAGTTTCACTATTAGTGCTGAACAGGAACTGGAATGAATGAAATTTTAAGCAAATCAGCAGTCCCTTGTCAAAGCAAGGTTAAAATCTCCTTGGTTTTGCCTTAAATATCGATGCAATTAGATCAACTTTTAGACCTAATAATGCTAATATAGAAATTTTACATCTACTACATGCCATACGAAAATTTCAATCTCAGTTTCTCCAAGGTGCATAAGGTTTGTTATCCATAATATTTTATAACAAGCAAAAACAAACACCAAGAAAAAGAAAATGAACCTAAGAGTACCTATAACAGACAAGTGTGGCAAGAAACATTATCAGAGAACGAATGCACTGTGGGGAGAGGTTAAATAAAAATGCTGAGCTATTTCATGTAGACAAGAAGGACTAAGGTTTGGTAAGTGACCATCTGTAATTACGTGAAAGATTATTAGGAAGGAGGATGTTGTCAGCTGCTCGCCTCTCTGCCGAGAGTAGAAGGATGGGATTAAATAACCAGAGAGATTATGTTAGACATAAGTTAAGAACACTGGGGCTTTTGTGGGTGATAGTCTCTAAAATGGAGTATCAAGGGACGGTGTAAGATTTCCAAGACCTTGGACAATGGCACAGAATACCCTTCGTCTCAAGTGATTTGTCATTTTTTGTAGGTAAAATGGATAAACGCTTTAAAACTGGTACTTGGTTTTCTCTATTTATGAAATATATATGAAAATATAGTGAATGTGGGTGAAGTGAAAAGCTAGTATTTTAGTGATGGATAAATATTTTGTTTGTCCAAGCACAGTTTCTTTTACTCTTTCTGGACTTAGAGAGTGTGTGTGCTCACTGGTAAGAGAGACTCAGAAAAAAAGAAAGAGAGGGAAAAATCACTCCCCAAAGGGTTATGTTCACACCACTATCTCTTCCTTTTCTTTTCTTCCTGCTGTCCATATTTGGAGCATGCACGTGCACACCTGATGTGTTTTTCTAGCTGCTGGGGCCAGGATTTAAACCATGTTTGGTCATATGGAATCCTGTTCTCTTAAACACTAGCCACGGGGGCTGTGCCTGTCAAGATATTTTCTAGAAATCATATGGATTTTCCCCATTCAATACCTAACTTGATTGTGTGCATACACTTTTAGGGTTTCTGTTTGTTTGTTTGTTTTCTATAGGGTGTGACAGAAAGATACTGAGAGAGGGAAAGTGAGAAATCACCCCCACCCCTGACCCCAAAAGAGGCTGGCCACACTGCAATCGCTTCTCTCCCATTTTCCTCTCAGAAATTTTGGGCATGCATGTACATGTGCCTGGTGTGATCCTCAAGCTATCAGGTCTGGGACTTGAACTATGGTCAGACATGTAGGAATTCAGCACCTTAACTACCACACCATTTGCTGGACCCTTAAAATGTTTTAAGTTTATTAATTTCTTCAGAGATATAGGGAAACAGAGAGACAGAGAAGTCACCCCCAACAGGATCTTTATGCCACAATCCACCCTGTTTCAGCTAATCCAGATTGTGGGCATACATGTGCATGCCTGGGATGCTCAGGGAGATCCTGGAATGCAAGCCCAGAACCTTTCCCATGTAGATGCAATTGTACTACCACCTGGTCCCACTTCTAAGATTTTAAATTCCAACAAGATCTGTATTAGAAAAAATGGCTAAACTAGAGAAATTAGGGAGCTATTTGGCAAAGGATTATTTCATGAATTTAGATACCAGAATTTTTTAAAAAGTGGGGGAAGGTAACAGGGGACTCGTTTAACAGATACAAGAGTACAAATAAGTAGTTGAATGGGTAATAGAGTACCATAGTATAGTATAGTAAAGAAAGTTGATAATAATTTAGCAGATATTTCAAAACAACAAGAAGAATGTATTTCAAATGTGCATAAGACAAATTAATTAATGATAAATATTGAACAAGGTGGATATGTTTTTGGCCTGATTGGTCAGTGCACATTGTATATGTGTTTTGAAAAAAGCCACGCTATATCCCAGTTTACATATGTACAACTATTTTCATGTAAATCAGAAATCACAACAAAATTATTAAAATAAAAAAGTTTCTTTTTAAAATATTGACTTTTTTAAACATAATACTCAGAATTGACGAATTCTCATAGCAACATATTTCCTGGAAAGCAAGTGTGGAAACATTCTTAGGTGACCTAACAGGTGTTTCCTTTTTCTATACAATTTGTGAGGTCATGAAATCCTCATTAAGCTGTAGGACATGAACATGAACATCTCTCTTGGAACTAGCCATATAAGCAAAAGGGAATTTTGATATTCTAGTGCTCCATAATAAAGTGAGAACCTAAAAAGCAAAATCAAAATAAACAAACGAAAAACACCCACACAGAATTTAAAACTCTTAACTATGCTACTGCGCTTTTCCTGTTAGGACATTATCAAAACTGACATTTTTCACATTCTAAGGTAGACCTAATCCTAATTCCTGAAGTTTCACCTCGTACGTCTTTTCTAACCAGGAAGGAAGTGGTGCTAGTTATCAGCTAGTTATCAGCTAGCTTTTTGATGCAATGGCAATATTTTTGCCCTCTATAGATTACTACTATTATATTACATATAGGGGGAAGAGAGATTTTTTAAATGGAGGACACAAACTCTACTTTATTTTTTTGGAGGGGTTTTTGCTATAGGACGCGTGTGCTCACCAGGTAGACAGAGAGAGACAGAGAGACAGAAAGCGAGAAATCACCCCCCACGGGGGATGGCCATGTAGTTGACCGTGGTTCGAGTCCTGGACCCGGTGGCTTAAACTCATGCCAGGCATGTGTGCGTGTGTGCCCAAGATCCCGAGAGAATAATGGAGGAGAAGGGATTGCAGCGTGGCCATCCCTCCTGGGGGATGATTTCTCACTTTCTGCCTTTCTGTCTCTCTCTGTCTTTCTGGAGAGCACACACACACTATAGCAAAAAAAAACTCTTAAAAAAAATAAATAAATAAATAAACAAACAAAGTTTATTTATTTTATTTATGGTAGAAAGCACATGCATACATGAGAGAGAAAGAGAGGATCCATCGTACAGCTTTCTCCCTTCCCTAGCCTAGAGCTCAAGATCTTAGCCACCTGTTCATTCACTCTGCATGTTTTCAAGCCCACCTGGGCATCTAAGAAACTGCAGTTGACCATGTAGTTTCTAGCACTTCAGTTTTCTACTGACTGCACCACCAGGCTGGACCACATTCACTAATTCTTTCTTCTCTTTAGTTTTCTATTTTTATTTTATTCTATATCTACCATATGCCAGCCACATCCTACATATTAGGGATATGATCACCAACAGTATATACTAGATTCTCCTTCTGTAGATCTTACATTCTGAAGAAAAAAGATAAATTAACAACTATACATGGTGGGGTGTGCCTGTAATCCCAGATACTTGAGAGGCTAAAGTAGGAAAGTCATGAGTTTAAGTCTACTCTTGGAAACAGCAAGATCTTTTCTCTAGAAAAAGTAAAAACTAGATCAGAATAGCAAGAAAGTGGAAAAATCATGAAAAGGTCTGGGAGCAGAGCATGTCAAACAAAAGAAATATCTATACATGTGCTGGTGAAATTTTATAATGCCAAGGATTTTTCTTTTAGTATTTTGAATATGTTTTTGATACTTTTCTTACCTACATTGTTTCATTTGAGAGGTCTGAGGTTAGCCTAATAGTATAACCTTTGTAAGTGACTTACAATTTCTCTCCTGCCAGTTTTAGAATCTTGTCTTTTTTTATGATTTACCAGTCTATGTCTATGATGTGCAATAGAGTGGATTCTCTTATGTTTAATCTGTTTGGAGTCCTTTGTGTTCTTTTTTTTTTTTTTTTTTTGGAGAGGTTTTTGCTATAGGGCGCGTGCGCTCGCCAGACAGACAGAGAGACAGAAAGCAAGAAATCACCCCCCAGGGGGGATGGTCACGCCGCAATCCCTTCTCCTCCATTCTCCTCTCAGGATCTTGGGCATGCATGCACACGCGCCCGGCGTGAGTTTTAAGCCACTGGGTCCGAGACGCGAACCACGGTCGACTATGTGGGAGTCCAGCAACATAGCCATTACGCTAACTGCTGGTTCTCAGAGTCCTTTGTGTTCTTGAGTCTGGATGTCTGAATGCTTCTCTAGATTTTGGAAGTTTTCTGCAAGTATTCCATGGACTAGATCTACTATATCCTTATCTGATTTTTCTCCTTCTGGAATACTTATTGTTTTGATATTTGAGAATTTAATAGTGTCTAATATTTCTAGTATGTTGTCCTCATATTTAAAAAAAAAATTATTGTTTTTACTGGTTTTATTTAAATCCAAGATTTTGTCTTCCAGCTCAGAGATTCTGTCTTCTGCACGGTCCAATCTCCTATTAATACTTCTGAGGCAGGTATTTTCTGTATTACTGTCTTCATCTCTAGAAATTCTGATTGGTTCTTTTTTATGTCTCCTCCTTCAAATCCTAGAAAGATTTCCTCATCTCTCTTACTATGAATATTCTGAATTTTTTTTCTGACATTCTTTTACTGCAAATTCTTTTGTGCTGTTGATGGTTGAAGAATAGTTGCTTTGTTCTGTTGAGGGAGAGGTGTTTCCTTGTTTTCCCATATTTCTTGTGCTTCTGCACTGATTTATAGTCATCTGATCAGTTATACACTTCTTCCTATGTTTCTGGTGTTGATTCTGTGGTATTAGAGGGGAGGAAGAGCTCTACTTCTCAGACATGTTCTTGGTAGTGGGCCTTGTCTTCCAATCAGAGAAGTATATATATATATAGTCAGCTTTAGGTGTTGGTACCTTTCCCAGTCTCTCAGGAGCAGGTGTACCTGGGATTGAACTGGAGAGTTTTAACTGGGGGAGAAAGCAGGAGTCATGCTGTTTTCTGCCTTATGGTTCAATAAACTATGATCGCACAAAATATTCCTAAGGGGGCAGAAAGCAGATAGAGGTCCGAGGTGGTCTTTCTGCCCCTGTTGGCCTCACTGATGCTCTGTAGTGCAGGCTCAAGGAATTAATGGCAGTGAAAGGATGTGGGAAGGGTCAGTCCAGCATGTACCTGGGGCAGTCAACAGGCAGTGGGAGATCTGAGGCTGTCTTCCTGCCTCAGTTGGTCTCCCTCACTGCTACTATTCCCTGCTCCATGGCACAGGGGAAGTTTAATTTAATATGATTTAATTTAATTTAATTCTGATTACAGCTGTAGAACAAACCACCTCAAATTTAGTGGTATATCAATAACTATTTATTATTATTATTGTCTGTAACAGTTATGAATTAACTAAGCTCTGCTAGGTGGTTTTCACTGTCTCCAGTGTGATTGTAGTCAAGTGATGGCTGGGGATAGAGTCATCTCAATGGCTTCCTCACTCATGTTTGGGATGCCAGCTGAGACTGTTGTCTAGAACACCCATGTGGCTACTCTGTGTGGTGTTGGCTTCCTCATAGCATGGAGCTGGGTTCCAAGAGCTACATTCCCAAGAAAAAGAAAAACAGATGGGAGCTGAATCTTCTTTTATGATTTGGCCTCAGGAGTCGAACAACATTACCTTCTATTCATGAGAAACAAGTCATAAAGACAAGACCAAATTCAAGGGGGGAGGGAAGGGAGGGAAGACGGAGTTAGACCTTGCATATTTTAAAACTACCACACTGAGGAAGTATACTTAAAATTAGTATCATAGTATAATAAAAAGTAGCAATCTGAAGGCAAGCAACAAGGATGAAGTAAAAACACATTTAAGCCTCTGTCTTATTTAGGTGAGATTGTTATAGGGATTAATGAATAATCAATGTTGATGAAAAATACAAATAAAAATATGTTTGTTAAAATTGTAATGATTACAGATTCATAGCACGGTGGCAATGCACTGCTCAGAACAAGCCAGATCCGACATTGTGACCATGGTTCTAATCCTCAGCCCAGTCTGATCAGGCTGAAACATGCTGGACATGTGCATGAGTGCCCAAGATCTGACAGACTGGAGGACTGGAGGAAGGAGATGGTGGCATGACCAAGTCTGTGGAGAGTGCTCTCTCTCTCTCTCTCTCTCACTCACTTTCGTATATGTGCGCACATGCTCTATCACGAATAAAAAAGTAAAAATATCACTAAAAATGATCTATCTATATTTATGCACACAATTTTATCCAATGAAGTGCTTATTTCATTAAACAATTTATCTTAAACATTCTCTCCTGACATTTGTTATACCTCTATACACAGGCGGAGCTGTTCATCTACCTTCAATGCTTATGCCTTTGGGCTATATTCTATTATTGACATCTCTGCCGCTGTCAGTCCTCTGGCTCAGAATCTCTCCTTTACTATGGAAATCTATGAAAATTCAGTTTCTTTTAATAACCCATCATTCAAACTAACCTCAAATCCCTGAACTCTTCTTATCAAGTGACCTTCATCTCTAATCCCCTGAGATTCACCTATAACCATTACCAAACTCTAAATCCTGTCATCACTGAAAATTACTCTAGCACACTCCCTTGACTGTAACCCTAATTCTCAAACTCCCATTACATCACTCTTGCATCTCATGGAGACATTGTATTCCTTGATATTTTATTTATTTATTTTGTTTAATTTTTAAACAGCATAGAATCTTGTTTATACTTTCCTTTTTTGATTATCAACCACAAAATGTAACGTTATATGTCTGTGAATAATAACTTTTTCCACATTAAGGCTAATAAAGACAATATAGCTTTTACTCAATTCTTACTGGTACTCTGAATTTTCAGTATTTCTCTGTATTTCTTTTCTTTTTCAGAAATTTGTTTTCTGATAAGTAACAGAAGAAAGCTTAAAGTCAATTTATATATAACAATATAGATAACTGAAGTTACTTTCTCTCTCCAGAAGGAAATACAAAACTCTCAAGGGTACTTTCCTTTACTCTTGATTTTCTGACGAGCATTTGGGACCATTTCCTCAGCAAAATTCAGATATACACACAAACAACAATATCAGAGAAGTCCATTGATGAATAATATCTGATGGGGTCTGCCCTAAGAAATCAGAGCCATACATATAACACGGATTCTATAGAACTGGCCTGGTAGTAATGACCACTGCTTGTTAAAACACCATCTTTTATGTCAGCAAGCAACTACTGTCCAAAGCAACAGCTAGTTATTCAAGTGCTTTTTTCATACAATTCCAAAAGATATCAAGTTTTCACTTGAGTCTTCATTCAGTTCTTTATTATGAGATTAAAAGGCAACATGGGTAAAATAGTTTAAAGGTAGGCCAAAAGAAATTACTGTATTTTAGAATGCATATTCAATAATAACCAGTTGACTCTGTGGCCCATTTCAGTCACAGTTTTAACCCAAGAAGTGAATGGAAAGACTTTCTATACAGAGGTATCAGTTGTGTTACCAGTGACTGAAGGGTCTCTACTAATTGTGCTCCTGGCTAGCAGAACTTGACTACTACAAGTTTCTCTCAGTGTGTTGAAAGAAATGTCCCAAATGATGGTGCTATTTTACTAATAAAATCTGCTAACCTGAAACATTTGAGTTATTCAATTCACCTGTAGGTACACATGCTTGCAAGTAGAACAAGATATGAGAAAAACAAAAAAACAATAAAAAAGAGAAATGAATCAACTAGAAAATTATTTGTGGAATATAATGGTCTTTAAATGCTGTTGGAAAAATAGAATTAAAGTATGAGTTTATTTTAGTACAAAAAAAATTTTGAAATCCATACAAAATTTTCTGAAAGTACACATTTTTCCATAACTGTTTGAGGATTCCTTGTTGATTTTGTTGGCCTATTGGGTGATAGCATCTGAGAGGGCATGATTCATTTGCATAAATGGTAACTTTTTGTTCTTTTTCATAGATGATATATTTCAGTGGCTTATATTTTCTTTCTTTTCTTTTTTTTTTTTTTTTTTTTTTTTGCTATAGGGTATGTGCGCTCACCAGACAGAGAGATACAGAGAGACAGAAGGCAAAAAATCACCCCCCAGGGGGGATGGCCACGCCACAATCCCTTCTCCTCTTGGGATCTTGGGCACGCACGCACACATGCCCGGCGTGAGTTTTAAGCCACCGGGTCTGGAACTCCAACCACGGTTGACTACGTGGGAGTCCAGCGACACAGCCATTATGCTAACTGCTGGTCCCAGTAGCTTATATTTTCTAACATGACTACATAAACAATGACACAGTTATGAAAAATAAAGAACTTGTGAGTTTGCAGAAGTAAGGTACTTTCCTGACTGGTGATATGTTCCTGGATCTTTTCCTTAGCCATGATTCTGGGTACAGGTCTCAAGAAATTTACTGGGCCCCATCCTGAAGTTGATTTTTGCCTCTTTTCTTCTCCAGTCTCAGTTCTTCACTCCAGACTTACAGGTAAATGAAGAGTAGCCCCGCTACTTCACATTTCTGCACAGAGAAGACTTGTTTGGTGCTCATGACCATTTCTGATGGCTGCATTTCTCTTCACTTATGAATTTTAAGACCTCATGATTTGTTTTTCCATAAACATTCAATTTTTTTGTCTTATTCTATAAGGGCCCATTCTGTAAAGTAACTTTCATTAGCTTTGGGAATGGAGGAAGGGAACCACAAGTCAAGGAGTGAATGTGGCTCCTCACAAGCTAAGCCAGGAGCAAAGGGGAGTGGATCACTACCTGGTGCCTGCAGGTACTGTTTTTCCAGGAGCCAGGCTCCTGGAGGAAACTTCTCAAGGATCTGGGGCAAACTCTGGAGGACTCCCTGCCATGGGCCCTTAGGGGATGGGACCCAGTGAGGAGCAGGTCAGAGCAGAGCTGGGTTCTTGCTCTTCCCAGCTACTCTGAAGAGGCTGTGCAGCCGCTTCCATTGATATTTTACTTTTTTAACATTTTCTTCTAGGGGACCAGCAGATGTAGTTGACCACGGTTCAAGTCCTGGATTCTGGTCTAAAACTCATACCTTGCACATATGCCTATGTGCCCGAGATCTCAAGAGGAAAATGGAGGAGAAGGGATTGCAGCATGGCCATCCCCCTTTTTTTGGAGGGGGGGGGCATTATTTCTCACTCTGTCTCTCCAGTGAGTGCATATGCCCTTAGCAAAAATCTCTTATTTTTATTTTTTTTGTTCTAGCTTACTAACCTTATTGCTTATCTTTTTTCTTATGCAGTCAGAACAAAAATGTTTTTATACTTTTAACCTCAAAACATGCTACATTCCTTGTCTTTAGCTTCCAAAACAACACAAAATCAATATTACCAAACTCACCTACTCCTCTGCATCATGAAAAACAACAATGATGTGAAAGAACACTACAAAAGTTTTAATCTCTGTTGTCAGCTAAGTATTCCAAACTGCCAATGAAGAATTTTACTTATCCTTAAGCAGAAATATATTATTCCAACATTATTTTCAACGTTATTCTTAAGCATCTGAAACCATGCTAGCTCCTCCATTCTGAAGATAAATTATATATCTATTTTATTATGGAAATGAAAGCCATTTAGGGCAAATTCTTCAAATTTACCTTTATTACTAATTCTCCTATACACAAATTTGGCTACCTTATGTTCAATATTATGCATTTGCCTTCATTCTTAGAAGGTGAAGCCAACCTTTCTATGTCATCTCTGTCTCTGAGTCCTTTCGTTTGCCTCTTCTATGAGAATAAGTTGCCTCTCTCATATGTCTCTAGGCTAGTTTCCTTCCCTTCAGCCAATAAATGTTCTCTAGTCTTTCCTTTTGTAAAAAAGTTCCAGATCTCATTCTCAATTACCATTCAATTGTTTCTTTCTCAGACTTCTTGAAAGAGTATTTTGTACTGTTTCCTCAACAGTACCTTTCAGTCAGAATTCAACTGAGTACAGTCTGTATTTCACTCCACTCTTTGAGATCATTTTTTACTGAAATCACCAGTTATCTCATAATTGTAATCTAGGAGATATTTTCCTATTGATATCACTGAATTTGGTTATTTTTGATCCTATTGATCACTTTACTTTTGTTGATGGTAGCCTCCAGTTTCTTTTGTCTGTTTTTTTTTTTTTTTTTCTTTATGGCTGTTGAAATGAGCCACGTGGGTTTTTTTGTGATTTCTTATTCACATTTAGTTGTTGTACCTTTATATAGCACACAACATGGTTTTTCAGAGTATGCATGCAGTACATGATAATCAAATTAAAGATATTACCATATACATCACTTTCATTGGAGAACTTTACATTCTTAGACCTATTAAGTATTCCTTTCCTGAGTCCCTCCTACCATCTCTGCTATCCAACACTATCCCTTTTCCTATAGTCTCTGATATCTACATTTGTCCTCCCTATCTTTATGTCTTCAGATCTTTCTGTTTCTGCCATAGAGTACAGATATTCAGTATATATTGAGTGGGGACATACAGTGTTTGTCTTTCAAAGTGTGGCTTACTTCATTTAGCATTAAATTTCCTACATTAATTCACTTTAGAGCAAATACCAGTGTGAGGAAGCTGTGCTTTGGATGCTGGTGTTTAGCAAAGTTCTGTCTTTGTCCCAAAGCACTTTATATACTTCATTCTCTCTCCAAGTGACCATAATTCCAAAATTTCACTATTCACTAATGACTTTCCAAACTTAATTCTACTGTCTGAATTTGAAGGTTTCAGAGTCACAGGAAACTGTCTATATAATACAACTGCTTATTATTTAGAGTCAAAAATTAAACTCACCATCTATATCTTTGAAATCCAGCTCTCTTTCTCAATTTTCTCTCAATCAATGACAACATCATCTACCTGGTCAATCAACCAGGTTAAAAATATAATTCAGTTTTGAATTCTCTTTCTCTCTTCTACATTCATTAAACCATTAAATCTGCCCTATTTTATTCCCTACATATTTAAAAAAATCATGCTCTCTTTTCATCTCAATTACTCTAGCCTAGTTCAGATTTTCACATTGTTTCCTGAACTTCTGAAGTAGTCTCCAACATGATCAGCTAGCCTCCAGTTTTTATTCTGTTATTATTGTTCATGATAGAGCATGTGTATGTGCCCAAGAGTAGAGAGAGAGAGAAGCACATTACCCAGGGTTGGTCCTGGTCATGCCATGATCTCCTTCCTCCAGTCCTCCAGCTCTCCAGGATCCTGGGCAGGTGTATATATGTCCTGTGTGTTCCAGGCCAACTGTGCTGGGGATTTGAATAGTGTTCAGTATATGGGATCCAGCTCTGCAGTCCAGTATGTCACCAACTGCACAACAGACGTTGAGCCAGCCTCTGGTTTTGAATTTCATTTCATCTTCCTGCTGTATTAGAAAATGAATGATCAAAACTTTGAAGGAAATTAAAAGGACATAATGGAAGCAAATGTTTTCAGAGGAAACCTAGGTTTTGTTTACGTGAGGCTGTAGAGATGGGGTTCAATCTGAGGTTTAAGAGCACAGCTGCTGGTATTCAACTGCCCAGTTTAGTTGGGCTCATGCTGCAGTATTGACTAGATGTATGGCCTTGGGAAAGTTACTTAGACTCTCCCTCCCTCAGGGTCCTCACCTTAAAATTGGAGACAGTTATATAACCTAGTTAATGTGAGAATTGAGTACAATAATACCTGTAAAATTCTTACACCATATCTGATACACAGTGAGGACTAAGTGCTGAGGTGGTAGTAATGGCAGTGATTGCGATTTTCGAGAATGATTTCTCAGAAGATTGAGATACTGCGGTAGACATAGATTGAAGGGCTAGAGAGCTGAAATAAAGCTCTTTGTATTACATTATTCCCTCTGCTTAGGATTTTGTCATTCTTTCTCCAAAATTCCAAAACTACCATTCTTGGCATTACATCTGAGTGAAAAAAAGAGAGATCAATTACTCCAAAGTTGTTGCTGGGTTCAGTGGCTATAGCCATTCAATAAAAATGCAGTCTTATAGCAAAATGAATTATAGATGAAGAAAATGTGTAAAAATAAAATAAAACCATTTGAAAGCACATGAGAGGATGTATTTTTTATGCTGATTTGAGAAGCTTTACAAAAAAAGACCTAAAACAAAAATCATTAAAACTTTGCTAAATCAGACTAAATAAAATATTTTAAATTCTGCTTGGTAAAGAGTCCTAAGCAAGTCAAAAGACATATGATAAGCTGGGAAGATATTTGCAGCATATATGGAAAAATATGAATTTCCTGTACTAAAGTTTCATTCATTAAATAAATGTAGTCTGTAAATATATTAAGTTTTTCAAAAAGCAAGGGCAAAACAGTGTAAATCTGATTATTCCATTTATGTAAAAAGAGAGGAGAGAATGTGTACAAATATTTGTTCATGCCTAGAATACCTGAATGGATTTATAGGAGACTAGCCAAAAGTGGTGTTTCTAAGAAACAGACACTTGAAACTTATTTTTGCAGTGTATCTTTTTTACTCTGAATGTTTAATATATACAAACATTGTTTTATTATTGCAAAAGTGAAGGTCTTTGTACTACAGCCACCATAAAACCCAGAACAGAATAGAGAAAAATAATAAAAAGAAGGAAGAAAGAGGGTGAGTGGGCAGATAGGGCAAACAAGGATAAGGAAGGAAGGAGAAGAGAATAATGGAGGGAGAGAAGGAGGAAGGAAAGCAGAAGAAAAACCTCTATTTAAGCTCTGCATTAAAGTAATAAATTTATGTTTTTTAATAATTTGTCATTAGAAAAATTCCATCTCTTCTACTAGAACATAAGCTGTTTAGGGCGAAAATATGTCCTGATCTTCCTAATGTGTTGTACTGTGCCAAGCATTTAATAGATGTTTATATACACTTTTAAAATAAATAAACAAGTGAATGATTATATCATAGTCTATTTCACGTGTGGTCTTTTGGCTTTGCAAAATTTGCCTCCTGTTACTTCCTGTGCTTTTGGTATGTTGCACAGATTTTCCAGCATTTTGGAAAGTGCAAAATGAATATCACATGGTAGCTAACATTTTCTTTCAAAAGGGGAGTTTTATGTTGCTGGCATTTGAGTCAGAAAAGTCTTACATCCCTGTCATCTTGAATAAATCTTCCTCTTTCTGAAAGACACCACCATTAAAGAACATGACATCTACAGATTTGTATATTCTTCAAGGGGGTCCTATTCTATAAAAGTAGTAACCTTTCACCAAAAATCACTAATATCATATATTTGTAGTAATCTCACTGGAAACAGGTATTCATTTTGTGTAATTTAGAGCTTTATACTGCACACAATTTAAGCATAATTGATTGATTGAGTAATTCTTGGCTACCTTATAATCAAATTTCTTCCACTTAGTGTTACATGTTAAATCATAACTCCAAAATATGGTTCTAGTAATGAGAGTCTATTAACATTCTTGATTGGTATTATATATAATAAAATTGCAAGCCTATGAGAATAAAGACAAGCTTTAAGAAAGAATAGTGTGAAACTAATATTGGGCCCAGTGTGTTAACAGCAGGGCCAGCATCCACCTAACCTCCTTCACAGGATGAAGTCTGATCATTGTGCAACTAAGAAATCTGATTCACTAATTTTTTGACTCCACATCTGAGAACAGCCTTACTTGTTTACTCACCAGTCTCTGTAATTTCTCCAGATGTTTTTTGATCAAAGATCCATCTTCAAGTTAATGCTATCCACTTTGCCAGGAAATTGTACACAGACTTTATCCAAGAAGACAAAAGCTTTGCCACTAGGCATTTAAGTGCTAGTAAGCAACATGTTTAATCAGAAAACTGAACCAAAACTCAGGGTTAGAACATCATTTGCTTTTGTTTTTTTTGAGAGGTTTTTGCTATAGTGCTCACCAGAAAGACAGAGAGAGACAGAGAAACAGAAAGCAAGAAATCGCCCCAACGGTGGATGGCCATGCCCCTTCTCCTCCATTCTCCTCTCAGGATCTTGGGCACGCATGCACATATGCCCAGCGTGAGTTTAAGCCACCAAACAGCGGTCGACTACATGGGAGTCCAGCGACATAGCCATTACACCAACTGCTGGTCCCAGAACATCATTATAAGACTTTTACTAATGCACTTTAAGTATCACATTTGTACAATAATGCGCTTATTGTGAATCTATGATGTAAAATGCATTTTAGGTAAAGAGTTGTATGTGTTTGCATACACACATATGTATTCATCTTCAGTGTACTGGTATGCTTCTGAAGTATTCTTCCTATGAGCAGAGGATGGGCATCAGTTCAGACCATGGCCCTGTTCATGTTTTGGACTGGCAAGGATATGTTTTTCCAGAATTCCAAGAAAATCCCTTTCTTCTATCATGCTATCAAATTCACAGCCAGAAATATACCCTCCTATGTATGCCTCTTTTCATCAGTCTATTTATGTGTCTGTGAGGAGTATCACTCTAAGGGCCAATAGGGACTGGGAAGAGTCAGGTCCAATATTCTGGGGTTATGTTAAAAGGCGTCTGGGCAGAAGCATGTGGAGGACAGTGACCTATTCTTCTGATTTCTATGACAGGGAGGGGTTTCCAGAGATGCAGGAGTTTCAGAATTAAAACCAAGATAGTTTTGGTCAAACAGATGGATGGTCTCTCCAAGTAGATTATTGGTCATTAGAATAATATTATTTTTATAATTTAGCCATGCTTGAATTGCATAGCTTGTCCTGCTCCAATGTGTTGCAAATAACAAAAGTACCTAAGTCTGGGTAAATTATGAAGAATAAATGTTTATTTAGATTGTTGTTTTGGAGGCCAAAAGTCAAGGTGCCATATCTGTGAGAGTCTTCTTGCTGGTGAATAACATGGTACAGGACATCACATGGAAGACAAAGCAAGAGCAAAATATGTGTCTGTGTCAATGTGTTTCTGCGTCTCCTTATTTACCCATGAGGATCCAATAATGGGGGTGCCACCTTGGTTCTATTCTCCCAAAGGCCCTCCTTTCAACTCCATGTTCGGATTGACTTTTTGCCTCAGTGCCATTATCATGGCTTGTCATGTGTTCATTTCAATACACAAATTTTGGGATGACACATTCAAACCATCACAGCTTTAATTAGATTTTGATACAGTTTTCTGTCTGTCATTGTTGGAAGTCTTCTCAATAGTTGTGACATTTGCAATTTCCTATGTCTCACAAAAGAAACTTCCTAGCACAGTTTAATACTGAAGAAACTGACTGGGGAAAGAATGGCATTATCCTCTTGCATCTTTCCCATGCTACTGACTCTTCGTTTTTTTCCAACAATGCCTGTTTTCCAATTTTTTCCCTCTTCTATCCCTGAATTCACTGTATATCCATGGTCAAAGAGCACTTATTATTGTATCCACAGCAGTGCAGGTTTTTGTGTGTTTTTGTTTAATTTTGCTAGAAGGTGCATGTGCTCTCCAGAGAAAGACAGAAAAATAGAGAGAGAAGGTGAGAAGTCACCCCCGTGAAGGATGATCATGCCACAATCTCTTCTCTATTTCTCCTGTTGAAATTTTGGGCAAGCACACATATGCCAGACATGTTTCTCCAGCCATCAGATCCAGGGCTTGAATCGTTCAGCTGGCCGTGTAAGATCCAGCTATCTTAAACACAGTGCCATCGATTGGCCCAAAGGCTATGCAGTTTTAAGTCACATGCTTACATTGACCTTGAGCCTTTCATGATGAGTGTATTCTAGATTTGTGAGTTTGTTTACATACTTTGATGATGATTTTGCAATATCTCTTTGGGAACATTTATTGGTTTGAATGTGTTGTTTCAAATGATCCTCACATCTTAGCAAAACTTCAAATTTTGTGAAAGTAGAAGTGTCTGGTGTTTAACTACGTATTATTATCATATTATCAGACACAAATAGCTTCTTAATTATTTATTTTTTAGAGGCTTTTGCTTAAGGGTGTTTGCACTCACTGGAGAAAGATATATTGAGAGGGAAAGTGAGAAATCAGCCCCCTGGCAGGATGGCCATCCCTTCTCCTCCATTCTCCTCCCAGGATCTTGAGCATGCATGCACATGCATCTGTCATGAGTTTCAGGCCATGGAGCCCAGGACTTGAACTGCGGTTGGTCATGTGAGAATCCAGCGATGTAACTACTATGCCATCTGCTGGCCCCCAAATAGCAGAGTTTTAAGAATAAAAGGATAAGATCCTATTTGAGTTGAGAGAATATGACTACTTTAATAATTTTGTAATACAAAATGTATTACGAAACCAGAAAACAAAAAACGAAGATAACTCCATTACCTAGAAAATCTGTGCTCTGCTGAGATTGGTTAGAGCTAACGTTTGCTGAGCATTTGCAACTTTCCAGGCATTTGCTAACATCTTTAATAGGGTTATCTCATTTAATACTCACAGCAACCTTCTGAAATAAGCATTATCATCTGCATGATAACATAAAGAACCTGAACTCGAAAAGGTTAAGACATTTGTTTAAAATCCCAGAGCTGGTATTGGTAGAATAAAAATTTATACAGAGCTGCTGTCTTTCACATGCATATCTTTAGCCACTTGACTGAAATGCCACTCTGATCAGTTAACCTTCATCATTCATTCAAAAAGCATGTATGAATCCTGAGGACTAGGTATATACACAGCAGAGAAAATACACCAGAACAACACAGACTTGCTTTCTGTCTCTTCGATGCTTAAAATCTAACATACTAGTCCCTATATTTGTATGCAATGCATCCATCAAAATCTTTTTAAAAGCCAGACTTAAATCTTAGAAGAGAGCTTCTTCCTAGAGAAAAAAAGCAATACAAATTTTAATCTTTTTCTCCAAATACAGTACTTATTGACAAACTCTTAACAATATAAAGAGCTTTCAAAAGTTTGTGAAAAATGGAATTAAAGTGTGAATATATTTTGGTGCAAAAATGTTTTGAAATCCATGCATAGTTTTTTATAATATGCATTTTATAAAATTTTTGAAGATCTGCTCATATATATTGTACTTTGCTTAATTCATGTCTTATTGAAACTGGACCTCTGTATCAAAATATTTAATAAAATCATTATCCTTGGAGGATTTTACTGGTTTAATCTAAACCTAAGCAATGAGAAAAAAACGCTATTGCTTTTAAATTAGAGGTCTTAATACCCTCTTTGTACATTTTATTTCATCATGTATAGGCTAGTACATAATACCATTCACCTTGTTCTTTGCCAAGACTCCATTACTTAAAAAAAAAAAAAAAAACCATGGTGTGCCCTATTAAGTGTAAGAATTAATGCTGTCTTTCTTATATAACTTATATGCTCTCCACCCAAGGTCGTAATTAAATGTTGACTTGTATACCCCCATGCTTTCTTCAATTTTCAAAAATTGTATGAAGATAAGCAACAAAAAATACTTAAATAAGTACTCCATGGAAAACAATAAATCATTGTGATCTTAAAAGCCTAATCCAATAAGCTAATCTGATCAAACCATCAGTCTTGTAAAATCAATCACATTTGTCATCAAACAAAAAGACATAGAAAAAAGTTCATAAATGAAATATGTTTTCCATAGGGACTTGACTACAGATTGATTTATGAAAATAGTCCCTAAGAGAAAAACTAACTTCATTCCTAAAGAATTTCCACTAAAAACAATGATAATTTCTTTTTCTTTTTTACTATTTAAGCAACTGGCTGGATACATGTAAACCTTGCTGAAACAGAGTTTATATGAGTCTTTACTCTGTTCCTCATTTGAACTTGGAAAATGACAAGAATCCCAGTCACCAAGAAAGACTGCACTAGAGCATAAAATAAATCCTAATCCAAAGGTCAGTATGGGTTTTTCATAAGACTAGGGATGATGAACAATAAAGACTGTCATTACTAAGTTGGTTATTTATTTATTTATTTATTTGAGATTTTTGTCATGAGGGAGTTGCCATGCCATAATCTCTGCTCCTCCATTCTCCTCTCAGGATTCTGAACATGCATGCACATATGCCTGGTATGAGTTTCAAGCCACCAGGTCTGGGATTTGAGCCATGGTTGGCCATGTAGGACTCCAGCACCTTAGCTACTACACCACCTGCTGGTCCCATCACTAGGTTTTTATTTTTTAATAGCATAGGAAAGAGATTCTACAACCCATGTTTATCTAAGAGTTTGTTCATTTATTTTAAATTTGCTAGAAGGCATGTGCCGTGCCAGAGAGATATATACAGAGAAAGGGGAGAGAGAAGGAAAGTGAGAAAGCATCCTCTGGGGGGATGGTCATGCCACAATCACTCTTCTATTTCTCTTTTTGAGATTTTGAGCACACACACATATATACCCAGCATGTCTTTCAAACCACCGGTCTGGGGTTCAAACCATGCAGTGGGCTATGTGAGACTCAGCAGCCTTAATTGCCATATCAACATGGCTCTATTTAAAATTTCTAATTGTGAAGGTGTTGCTGCATTAACTGATGTGTCTCATATATTCTATAAGACCAAAATGATCTGTGAGAGCATTTCTTTTACATTTGGAAAAGATGCTTTAGAAACCAACCTGTAAAAGTCTTCCAGTACACAAAAAAATCTAGTGCATCAAGAGACTATCAAGGAATATTTCTATTTTTGTTCACTTGAATGTAAAATAATAAAATATTTAGAATCATGGACTGGATAGATCCTCAGACATCATTAGCTTCATAGCTTACAAAAATTTTAAGCAATGGAATCCTTTATTTTAAAGGCAACCTGAAATAAAAGCAAACCCCACTAGTTGAAATGGACACTAGAGAAATCAATTTTGCAAGTTCTAAGTAGAATACTTACATAGAATTAAGTTTCATCAATTTTGTAAAATATAGAAATATATAACCCATTTACATTTGCATACTGCTCTATTATACACACACACACACACACACACACACACACACATATATATACACACACACACATACATACATATATATATAAAAACACACTTTTTTCTTTTTCTTTTCTTTCTTTTTTTTTTGCTATAGGGCATGTGCACTCACCAGAGAAACAGAGAGACAGAAAGTGAGAAATTATTCCCCCCCTCAGGGGCGATGGCCATGCCACAGTTCCTTCTTCTCCAGTCTCTTCTTGGGATTTGGGGTATGTGGCATGCACTCACGCGTACCTGGTATTAGTTTTAAGCTTCCGGTTCTAGAACTTGAACCACAGTTGACTATGTAAGTGTTCAGCAATGTTTTCATTATGCCATCTGCTGGTACCTAAAATATATTTTTAAAGAGAAACCTAAGTCATGCCCTCAGAGACATTTATGTAGAATATTATAGCTCCTTAGAATAAAGTTTGAGAACCTCTAATCTACTTTACCATCTCATTTATAGATAAGAAAACCTAGGCATCAAGGTTAAGACTATCATTCAAGAAACATAGTGGCAAGATCAAAACTCAAATCCAGGTCCAATGAATCATATGAATTCATATTTGTTTGCATACATATAGGACTCATCCTATTCTAGGCATTTAACTCATTTAGTGCTTATAACTGTACTGATGATGAATTAGTGGTACAATCCTCATATGTGCAGAAACTTAATATTAGAGAGATTAAGAGATTGACCACATTTACAGGGCAAATAAAGATCAGCATTTTTATTGAATCCTGCTTAGTTTAACATCCCATACTTAAATTTATACCACAGAACTGCTGCATCTCCAATATTTGAATGTTTGGTCTAAAGGACTCAAATTTAGCATGGGCTGACTCTGAAGCTGGAAACTCCCAGTCTTCATCCCTGAAGCTTCTTTCCTGTCCTTTCAGCTGGGTAGATATAATAGGAACTATCTGCAGATTGGTCCTGTCTAGCAAATTCTGTTTTACCCAGTGTTGGAGCTCCCTAAACACTCAAAACCCTGTACAGGCGCCAATCCTGCCTCTGGCTATCCCTAGAATTGCTGCCAAGTTGGAGAAGGCATTTAAAAACAAACCCCACCCCATCCCCCACCCCCAAAATAAAAAAAGACTACTGCAGATTTGGACAGAATTGGGTCAGTTTCTACAGTGGCATCATTGGCAGTAATAAGGAAAAAAATAAAAAAAACATTTCTAAGCTGAAATAAATATGACTGTTGAAAATAAAGGACTTCGGAGTTTTCTTTTTTTTGCCAAAACCTTCTGAGTATGTAGAAATCTTTTAAGTCTACTGGGTTTCATTCTTGCCCCTACTTAATATCCATCATAAATCAAAATGCTCTCAATTTTATCAGAGCATTGACTACATGTAGTAATTAGCATTTAAAATCGTTATCTGGAAGCCCTCGGGGAAATTTCATAGGTGAGATGATCCAACATTGAGTCTCCAGCTGACTGTAGGTCAGGAGCTCCAAATCACCCTCTATAATTATACTCAATTGGTAATCTCATCTCAGCTCACGAGAGGCTCAAGCCAAATTAGGTCGAATTACCTATTACTTTTCAGGAATACATTCCAGCCTAGCACAGGTCAAATTGCATGGCCTGACCTGTGATTACCCAAAGGCTGGCTTTGCTAGAATTACAGCATAGAGCAGAGGTATGGCAGTGAGAAGGGCTGCTTTTCCTGAGGGAAGTGCAACTTCACTGTGAATTATCTTAAAACAGGTTTCAAAGATGGTCCTGAGAGTTGTATTTAATGTTAAAAATCCAGACAGAGGAAGAAAATTGTTAGTCTCAGTGTTGTATATCAGCAAATTGTGAAATAGGAAAATCTTTTGAAATTTTGAAATTTTAAATGAAACAAAAGATACTGATATTTATGTGTTTGTAATTCAAGTTTATAAATAACTTCATATAAATCATAACTTTAATAAAATAGAGAAGAAATTTTTATAATTTTCAGATAACTCCATAACAGATATTATTGTTATTTTCATTTTTCAGGTGAGAATATCAAAACATGGAAACTTTACTAACTGCTCAAGGCCATGCAGCTATTCTTTTTATTTTCCCCCTTTTTTTGCTATCTTATTTTTCAAAGCATGCATGCAGGATGAGATGATCAAATCAAAGATAATACCATATTCATATTCATAATTTTCGACAAAGAGCCACATTTGTTTATATATACACATATATATGTATATATATGTACATATATATA